>JAUIMM010000040.1:33440000-34040000 GCA_031769625.1 Taudactylus pleione | reverse complement strand
ATCTCAACTTTCTCTGAAAATGAACAGCTGCTAAACGTTCTAGGCATAACATGAAACATTCAATTCATTTCAAGACTCCCTAAAGGAATTAAGCTGTTTCAGCATATGGGTGATAGTTTGTGCAGTAAAAGAAAATCACATTAGCCAACAATATTTTGCCTTTTGCAAAATGGAAATCTGAAATAAATCAGTATGGTATATTTAAATTCCTGGACTTAAAGCAAAAATGTGAACCACTGTAAATTAATACTGAAATTATTATTGCAGACAAGGGTTATATTGTGAATCATTATCTGTGTTTTCAATGATTAAATTAGCTTATAAAATATAATGGAACATTTTTATAAAACATTTGTATTTACTGAAATTATTAGTCAACAAATTATTAAATCAACAAATTTGAGAGTCAGACTGCAAAATATTAACTTATCTATCCACTGTAACGGTTATGTCTTACAGAGGCTCAGCTTTAGGAGTAATCAAGTACAGGTTGAGTTTCCCATGTCCAAAATGCTTGGAACCAGAGGTATTTTGGATATCGGAATATTCCGTATTTTAGAATATTTGCATTCCATAATGAAATATGTTGGGAATGGGACCCAAATATACACACAGAATGCATTTATGTGTTATATACACCTTATACACACAGCCTGCAGGTAATTTTATACAATATCTTTAATAAGTTGTGCTTTAGACAAAGTTTGTGTACATTGAACTATCAAGAATCAAATGTTTCATTATCTCAGTCATGCCAAAATAATTCCATATTTCTGAATATTTGGATATGGGAGACTCCTGTATTCCCTCTTTACTAACAGAGCAGTGGAAGGTCTTTTTCTAAGAAACTCTGGTGTTATAGATGGTATCTGATCACATGGTTAACAGTTATCATGTTGATATTCATAATGTCGACACCGCAGTGGCAATATCGAAATCTGAAATGTCACTATGACATTTACAAAATAATGATGGTTAGGTGCCGCCGGGAGGTTAGGCTGTGCGGGGGGAGGTTAGGCTGTGAGGGGAGGATAGGGTTAGGCTGTGGTGGGGAGGTTAGAGTTAGGCTGTGGGGGGGATTAGGGTTAGGCTGTTGGGGGGGGATTAGGGTTAGGCTGTGGGGGGGATTAGGGTTAGGCTGCAGGGCAGAGGTTAGGGTTAGGCTGCAGGGGGTTAGGATTAGGCTGCGGGGGAGGTTAGGGTTACGCTGTTGGGGGGAGTTAGGGTTAGGCAGTGGGGGGAGTTAGGGTTAGGCTGTGGGGAAAGGTTAGGGTTAGGCTGCGGGGGGAGGTTAGGGTTAGGCTGTGGGGAAAGGTTAGGGTTAGGCTGCAGGAGGAAGTTAGGGTTAGGCTGTGGGGAAAGGTTAGGGTTAGGCTGCGGGGGGAGGTTAGGGTTAGGCTGTGGGGAAAGGTTAGGGTTAGGCTGCGGGGGGGAGTTAGGGTTAGGCGGTGGGGGGGAGGTTAGGGTTACGCTGTTGGGGGGAGTTAGGGTTAGGCAATGGGGGGGAGTTAGTGTTAGGCAGTGGGGGGGAGTTAGGGTTAGGCTGTGGGGAAAGGTTAGGGTTAGGCTGCAGGGGGGAGTTAGGGTTAGGCAATGGGGGGAGTTAGGGTTAGGCTGTGGGGGGAGGTTAGGGTTAGGCGGTGGGGGGAGTTAGGGTTAGGCTGTGGGGAAAGGTTAGGGTTAGGTTGCGGGGGGAGGTTAGGGTTAGGCTGCAGGGGGAGGTTAGGGTTAGGCTGTGGGGATAGGTTAGGGTTAGGCTGCGGGGGGAGTTCGGGTTAGGCTGTGGGGGGAGGTTAGGGTTAGGCTGCGGGGGGACGTTAGGGCTATGCTGCAGGGGGGAGGTTAGGGTTACGCTGTTGGGGGGAGTTAGGGTTAGGAGGTGGGGGGGAGTTAGGGTTAGGAGGTGGGGGGGAGTTAGGGTTAGGCTGTGGGGAAAGGTTAGGGTTAGGCTGCGGGGGGAGGTTAGGGTTAGGCTGCGGGGGGAGGTTAGGGTTAGGCTGCGGGGGGAGGTAAGGGCTATGCTGCGGGGGGGAGGTTAGGGCTAGGCTGTGGGGGGTTAGGCAGTGGGGGGGAGTTAGGGTTAAGCCGCGGGGGGAGGTTAGGGTTATGCTGCGGGGGGGAGGTTAGGGTTAGGCGGTGGGGGGGAATTAGGGTTAGGCTGTGGGGGGAGGTTAGGGTTACGCTGTTGGGGGAGTTAGGATTAGGCGGTGGGGGGGAGTTAGGGTTAGGCAGTGGGGGGGAGTTAGGGTTAGGCAATGGGGGGTTAGGGCTGGGCTGTGGGGGAAGGTTAGGGTTAGGCTGTGGGGGAGGTTACGGTTAGGCGGTGGGGGGGTTAGGCTGTGGGGGGAGGTTAGGGTTAGGCTGTGGGGGGTTAGGAAGTGGGGGGGAGTTAGGGTTAAGCTGCTGGGGGAGGTCAGGGTTATGCTGCGGGGGGGAAGTTAGGATTAGGCGGTGGGGGGGAATTAGGGTTAGGCTGTGGGGGGAGGTAGGGTTACGCTGTTGGGGGAGTTAGGATTAGGCGGTGGGGGGGAGTTAGGGTTAGGCAGTGGGGGGGAGTTAGGGTTAGGCAGTGGGGGGGAGTTAGGGTTAGGCAGTGGGGGGTTAGGGCTGGGCTGTGGGGGAAGGTTAGGGTTAGGCTGTGGGGAAGGTTACGATTAGGCGGTGGGGGGGTTAGGGTTAGGCTGTGGGGGGAGGTTAGGGTTAGGCTGTGGGGAAAGGTTAGGGTTAGGCTGCGGGGGGAGTTAGGGTTAGGCTGCGGGGGGGAGGTTAGGGTTAGGCTGCGGGGGGAGGTTAGGGCTATGCTGTGGGGGGGACGTTAGGGTTAGGCGGTGGGGGAGTTAGGATTAGGCGGTGGGGGGGAGTTAGGGTTAGGCGGTGGGGGGAGGTTAGGGTTACTCTGTTAGGGGGAGTTAAGATTAGGCGGTGGGGGGGTTAGGGTTAGGCTGTGGGGGGAGGTTAGGGTTAGGCTGTGGGGAAAGGTTAGGGTTAGGCTGCGGGGGGAGTTAGGGTTAGGCTGCGGGGGGGAGGTTAGGGTTAGGCTGCGGGGGGAGGTTAGGGCTATGCTGTGGGGGGGACGTTAGGGTTAGGCGGTGGCGGAGTTAGGATTAGGCGGTGGGGGGGAGTTAGGGTTAGGCGGTGGGGGGAGGTTAGGGTTACTCTGTTAGGGGGAGTTAAGATTAGGCGGTGGGGGGGAGTTAGGGTTAGGCAGTGGGGGGGAGTTAGGGTTAGGCAGTGGGGGGGGTTAGGGCTGGGCTGTGGGGGAAGGTTAGGGTTAGGCTGTGGGGGAGGTTAGGGTTAGGCTGTGGGGGGGTTAGGGTTAGGCTGTGGGGGGAGGTTAGGGTTAGGCTGTGGGGAAAGGTTAGGGTTAGGCTGCGGGGAAAGGTTAGGGTTAGGCTGCGGGGGGAGGTTAGGGCTATGCTGCGGGGGGGAGGTTAGGGTTAGGCAGTGGGGGGAGTTAGGGTTAGGCTGTGGGGAAAGGTTAGGGTTAGGCGGTGGGGGGAGTTAGGGTTAGGCTGTGGGGAAAGGTTAGGGTTAGGCTGCGGGGGGAGTTAGGGTTAGGCTGTGGGGGGAGGTTAGGCGGTGGGGGGAGTTAGGGTTAGGCTGTGGGGAAAGGTTAGGGTTAGGCTGCGGGGGGAGGTTAGGGTTAGGCTGTGGGGAAAGGCTAGGGTTAGGCTGCAGGGGGAGGTTAGGGTTAGGCTGTGGGGAAAGGTTAGGGTTAGGCTGCGGGGGGAGGTTAGGGTTAGGCTGCGGGGGGAGGTTAGGGCTATGCTGCAGGGGGCAGGTTAGGGTTACGCTGTTGGGGGGAGTTAGGGTTAGGCAGGGGGGGGAGTTAGGGTTAGGAGGTGGTGGGGAGTTAGGGTTAGGCTGTGGGGAAAGGTTAGGGTTAGGCTGCGGGAGGAGGTTAGGGTTAGGCTGCGGGAGGAGGTTAGGGCTATGCTGCAGGGGGGGAGGTTAGGGTTAGGCTGTGGGGGGAGTTAGGGTTAGGCTGTGGGGGGAGTTAGGGTTAGGCTGTGGGGGGTTAGGCAGTGGGGGGGAGTTAGGGTTAGGCTGCGGGGGCAGGTTAGGGTTATGCTTCGGGGGGGAGGTTAGGGTTACACTGCGGGGGGAGGTTAGGGTTAAGCGGTGGGGGAGTTAGGGTTAGGCTGTGGGGGGGAGTTAGGGTTACCCTGTTAGGGGGAGTTAGGATTAGGCGGTGGGGGGGAGTTAGGGTTAGGCTGTGGGGGAGGTTAGGGTTACGCTGTTAGGGGGAGTTAGGATTAGGCGGTGGAGGGGAGTTAGGGTTAGGCAGTGGGGGGGTTAGGGCTGGGCTGTGGGGGAGGTTACGGTTAGGCTGTGGGGGGGTTAGGCTGTGGGGGGAGGTTAGGGTTAGGCTGTGGTGGGGGGAGGTTAGACTGTGGGGGGAGGATAGGCTGTGTGGAGGAGGTTAGTGTTAGGCAGTGGGGGGGGAGTTAGGGTTAGGCAGTGGGGGGAGAGTTAGGGCTGGGCTGTGGGGGAAGGTTAGGGTTAGGCTGTGGGGGGAGGTTAGGGTTAGGCTGTGGGGGAGGTTAGGGTTAGGCTGTGGGGGGAGGTTAGGGTTAGGCTGTGGGAGGGGAGGTTAGGCTGTGGGGGGAGGATAGGCTGTGGGGAGGAGGTTAGTGTTAGGCTGTGGGGAGAGGTTAGGGTGAGGCTGTGGGGGGGTTAGGCTGTGGGGGGAGGTTAGGCTGTGGGGGGAGGTTAGGCTGTGGGGAGGAGGTTAGTGTTAGGCAGTGGGGGGGTTAGGGTTAGGCAGTGGGGGGAGAGTTAGGGCTGGGCTGTGGGGGAAGGTTAGGGTTAGGCTGTGGGGGGAGGTTAGGGTTAGGCTGTGGGGGGAGGTTAGGGTTAGGCTGTGGGGGGAGGTTAGGGTTAGGCTGTGGGAGGGGAGGTTAGGCTGTGGGGGGAGGATAGGCTGTGGGGAGGAGGTTAGTGTTAGGCTGTGGGGAGAGGTTAGGGTGAGGCTGTGGGGGGGGTTAGGGTTAGGCTGTGGGGGGAGGTTAGGCTGTGGGGGGAGGTTAGGCTGTGGGGGGGAGGATAGGCTGTGGGGGGGAGGTTAGGGTGAGGCTGTGGGGGGGAGGTTAGGGAGAAAACACTCATTATAACACTGCTCAGTCACACATCTGCGCAAAACTGTTAATCACTTGACTGTCAGGACTCGGAAGATAACGCTGGAAACGCCACTGCCACCTGGACCAGGCAAGTAACCGCTGGGCCACCAGGGGAGTTATGTCTGCATTGTACCATGTTATCCGTGTAAAGATACTGCATGTTGACACACTACATGTCTACCTTATGCATGTTGATGATAGAACTGTCGAATATACCACACATATACCACGCATACTATACATGCATGATATAGTCCAGTGATCTGTAGAAAATTGAAAGCAAATAAGACTGCATGATGGGACATCTAATTGGATGGGTGCTGTTGCTTATCCAATCAGTTTGATTTCCTTACATAGCTTGTTACCATATGTGATATTGAAAGTACATGACTGGATGCTAGTCAAGTCAGGCAAGGTCACAATTAGGCATTCCAATCCTGAGATCCTGGTAAATTTTTTGTTCCTGAAATACATGGGATTATAAATATTAAATCCCAGGTATTACGAGGATCAGCACGTCAGTCTGAGTCAGTCTCTCTGAGTCGACACGTCGGCGCCACAGCATATTGCAAGTCGGATGATGCTGGGCCAGCGCGATAACAGGAGTTGATGTGTTGTAAGTTGCCATGGAAACCTCTGTTCCACTTCCACTGTAATAGTGGCTGCTATTATTTATTACAGTGACTCTGTAGTCTGTTTATCTCTGGGATGGATACAGAATGTCGGCGCTCAGAATCCCGCCAGTCAAAATCCTGACACCAGCATCCCAACAGAGTTAAGATACCGACACCTGTAGGTAGTAGAGATGTGCAGTCTCGGATAGGTTTGAATTTTCCCGCCAAATTCTGATTTTTCCCGCCAAAAATCAGGTCTCAGAAAGAGGCAAAACGTCATCTTTCATTGACAAACATCATTAGCGTTCCTGCAAAAAGCACCCTGCCCTTCAGAAGGAGGGCAAAAAGCGCCCTGCCCTCACAGCCTGCGGGTGCCGTCTTCATGGGTGTCCCGCGGGTGGAGAAATGTGCGGTGACCCGGTCACCGCCGGAGAATAGACGCCGGGCGCATGCGCCCGGCATCTATTTTCCCTCTCTGCAGCGCTTGGGGGCTGCCCGGCGTGTCCGTAAGTGCCGGACACGCCCCCAAGTATGACAAAAAGGGGACGCGTCTATTAGACACGCCCCCTTCTCATGACCACGCCACCTTTTCGGACACAAGGTTGCCTTCTCTAGCTCCGGCGCCCTGCCTGCCGCCGGAGCTAGAGTGAACACTACATCATCGTTCCTGGACAAAAGTCCATGGAAGATGATGTTTGTCCATGAAAGATGACATTTTGCCTCTTTTCTGAGATCCGATTTTTGGCGGGAAAAATACGAACTTGGCGGGAAAATTCAAACCTATCCGAGACTGCACATCCCTAGTTGGTAGGTATCCTAACCCTCCCCCTCTCCCTACCATAACCCTCCCTCCCTTCCTCCACGATGCCTGAACCTAACCCCCCCCCTAGTGCCTAAACCTAACCTCCAACTCCCCGCACCCTAACCCTCCCACCATACCTGCCTACTTTTGAAAAAGCATTTCAGGGAGATTGAGAAAGCAACACCTATGAGCGCACGGTAAAGTCGACAAGTAATGCCATATCCGAGAGGTGTGTCATAAAATTAATTTATTAAAATTGATTTCCAAATGTAAATGAGCCCCAAAGCAGTTAGTAAGATCTGTTTGTTGATGAAAACACATTGATACTTTATTCGAAATGTATGTAGCCATAGGGATCATTGTGCCTTATAATTATAACCAATGCAAGGAAATAGCACTAATTATCCCATTTGAATGTATATATCTCTGTTTTTTCTTTTATATAACAGCTTCATAATGGGGTTAAGCTGGAATCAGGGAGATTGCTAGACTCTTCAGGGAGTCAGGGAGATTGCTACTATATTAGGAAATCTCCCTGATAATCAGGGAGAGTTGGCAAGTATGTGGTGCACTCGTGAAATAAAGGTGGAACTGTGACCTATTTACTACTGGAATACTTTATGTAATTATGGTATTACTTGGCTTTCTGTTGAAGACAGTATTACTGCAGATGAGCCCAATTACATCTTTGCACCGTGTCTCAAATTGCGCCATGCGAGCGCATATGCGCATTGCATTTGCACCCGCGCCTCCATAGGATTGCATTGTGCAATCACAGGTCGCGCCAGATCGTAATGTAGTATATGCAGGCGCGGGTAATCACATGGCGCGATGCGTGCGCACATTTGTGGCGTGATCAGCAACAATGTAACTGGGCGCATTTGTATCTTTATTTGGAGCAGAAACAGAATGAATATGACAATACATTTTAATAACATTTAATGTACAGCGCTGTTTTTACACTTGGGCAGAGGGTATACATTATTTTATTTCCAAGAACTAGTATTCACAGCTGTAACATTCTAACATCCAAATCTCACATTTTGTACTGTGCATAGCATTTTTGTGCTACTAATCTGTCCATATGAAGCAAGGATTTATTTTCTTTGCCCATTTAGCCTATTTTTATGTGATGCCTGATTCCCCATCCCTACAGGCTTCAATAAGTTCAGCCCAAGCTGCAAATCATTTATACAAAACACATTAAAATAGTTCAACCCTAATTGACTCCATGGTTAAACTTTTATAATATGTACTGTAAATCAAAAATTACTATTATACAGAATGTAGACATTTTGGTGCCCTACATACCAAAGTATCCGGTTTACAGATCGACAGTGTCTAGAGAACACTCAATAGGTCAAGGGTGGGGAACCATTTATCTGCCAAGGGCCATTTTGATATATATAACACTATTTGCGGGCACGGTGCAGGCCATGCCCACTATGTATGACGTCACACGGGGGTGGGTCCACAATTGCCGGCGATTACAGCAATGCCCTGAGTATCCTGAGGATCCTCTGGGGAGCTGCAAGGGCAGCGGTGTGACCGGCTGAAGTGCCCTAAGGATGCTCCAGGCAGCACTGCTGCATAGATTCTGGCTGCAGGGTGCCAATCTAGGCACAGTGTTAGCCAGATGAAGCTAGCAGAAAAAAGCTCTGAGGGCCAGACCAAATGATTCCGAGGGCCTTATACGGCCCCCTGGGCCTGAGGTTCCCCATGTCTGCAATAGGTGGACACCATTGAATGTACATATCTCTGTTTTTGTTATATAACAACGTCATAATGGGGGTAAAGTGAAATGAGGGAGATTTCTAGACTCTTCAGGGAGTCAGGGAGATTGCTACTATTTCAGGCAGTCTCCCTGACAATCAGGAAGACTTGGCAAGTATGCCTATCCCCCTAGTGCCTAACCCTCCCCCTAGTGCCTACCCCTAACCCTCCCACCAAACCCGCTACTTACCTTCGGGATGATAGCGGTCGGGATGCCGGCGCCGGGATTCAGACAGGTGTCGGGATTCCGGCGCCGGCATCCTGTGTTGGGATACTGAATGTATTCCTTATCTCTGATCATGTACATAGGCTGGAAAGAGACTGAAGATAAGGTATTGTGACAAAAGCAACGGCCAAGGCCCAGACTGTTTGATAGAAGTCAGAAATTACAGCAAGAAACACACAGCAAGTCCTAGCAGCACAGGGCAAAAGTAGTGAGTTGCGGTCACACAGTGCTGCAGATTGAGCTGCAAATATTTGCCACAGAAGGGCCTGCTCCTTACCACTCAGATTCAGACGCACGCACAGTGTAAAAAGAAAATGCTTGATTTGAGTAAACATCGGCATTGCCCCCAACTCGAATCAGGCCCCTATATTCCTTAAGACATGGCAACAAATACTCACTAGAGTTAATTTGATCAGAAGACAATTAACCTACCAGTATGTTTTGAAGCATGCAAGGCACTGGCGTCACAGGGGGGTTGCGGGCCACACCGGGTGACACCATCCGAGGGGGTGACACCAAAATAGCAGAGCTGCTCTGCTATTTTGGTGTCACCCCGCTGGATGGTGTCAACGAGAAGCCAGAAATGCAGGGTTGAGACTGTGGGCTGCCCTAGCAGCTGCTGGAGGGCTGGTTAATCACACTGTGTGCCAAGAACGGGGGGCGGGAATGCCCCCAAGATTGGCACACATAAGGGGCGTGGTTTTGTGGAACAAAGCTACGCCCCTGCAGCGCGCAGAAGGACTCTGACCAGCCGCAATGCTGTCACCAAGGTAAGTGACGCCTCTGATGCAAGGAAACCCATGCAAACATGTGGGAATTTAACTCATAACCTCTGAGACAGAAATGCCAACCACTTTGCCACCATGCTACCCATTAATAGATATATGCAGCATATATGCATACAAAGTTCTCTACAAACCAATCATTATCCATATTTATAATATAATCTACAGAAAAATAAAGTTAAACTATGGGGGGAATCAATTAGCAGCAGGCTGTACCGCACAAAGATGCAAGCAAAAACTGCATTAAGTGGTGTCTTAGGTCTAGTCGCGAGTTGAACGCTGGCTTCTAATTGAATAGCTTCCGGGCACATTACCTGGGAGCTGAAGCCGTGCGGTTATTGAATCTCCCCCTATAAAGGTCAGTTTAACTCTTGAACTGAAATAAAAGTACAAATATTTACTGTAGTACACCTTCTGATTTACTGTAGTACACCTCCTAAACTAATTTAGCACACCTTCTCATCTACTGTAGTACACCTCCTATTCTACCATAGCACACCTCCTCATCTACTGTAGTACACCTTCTCATTTACCATGTAGCACACCTCCTCATCTACTGTAGTATACCTCCTCATCTACCGTAGCACACCTCCTCATCTACTATAGTACTGTACACCTCATCTACCATAGCACACCTCGTCATCTACTGTAGTACACCTCCTCATCTACCATAGCACACCTCCTCATCTACCGTAGCAGACTTCCTCATCTACTGTAGTACACCTTCTCATCTACCGTAGCACACCTCCTCATCTACTGTAGTACACTCCTCATCTACCGTAGCACACCTCCTCATCTACTGTAGTACACTCCTCATCTACCGTAGCACACCTCCTCATCTACTGTAGTACACTCCTCATCTACCATAGCACACCTCCTCATCTACTTTAGTACACCTCCTCATCTACCATAGCACACCTCCTCATCTACTTTAGTACACCTCCTCATCTACCATAGCACACCTCCTCATCTACTGTAGTATACCTCCTCATCTACCGTAGCACACCTCCTCATCTACTGTAATACTGTACACCTCATCTACCATAGCACACCTCCTCATCTACTGTAGTACACCTCCTCATCTACCGTAGCACACCTCCTCATCTACCGTAGTACACCTCCTCATCTACCGTAGCACACCTCCTCATCTACCGTAGCACACCACCTCATCTACCGTAGCACACCTCCTCATCTACTGTAGTACACCTCCTCATTTACCATTGCACACCTCATATACCATAGGACACCTCCGCATGTACCCTAGCACACCTCCTCATCTACTGTAGCACAGCTCCTCATCTACTGTAGCACACCTCCTCTTCTACTGTAGTACACCTCCTCATCTACTGTAGTACACCTCCTCATCTACTGTAGCACAGCACCTCATCTACTGTAGTACACCTCCTCATCTACCGTAGCATACCTCCTCATCTACTGCAGTACACACCTCATCTACTGTAGCACACCTCCTCATGAACCGTAGCACACCTACTCATGACCCGTAGCACACGTCTTTGTCTACTGTAGCACAGCTCCTCATCTACTGTAGTACACCTCCTCATCTACCATAGCATACCTCCTCATCTACCATAGCATACCTCCTCATCTACTGCAGTACACACCTCATCTACTGTAGCACACCTCCTCATGAACCGTAGCACACCTCTTCGTCTACTGTAGCATACCTCATCTACTGTAGCACACCACCTCATGTACCGTAGCACACTTCTTCGTCTACTGTAGCACACCTCCTCATCTACAGTAGCACACTTCTTCATCTATTGTAGCACACCTCTTCATCTACAGTAGTACACCCACTGATCTACTGTAGTACACCCCCCTCAGCTCTAGTGTAGTACACCCCCTGATCTAGTGTAGGACTACCCATGATCTAGTGTAGTACACCCCCTAATCCACTGTAGTAAACAGCCTTTATAAGAAAGAACATATTAGCATAAAAATTCTGAGGAGCCTCTGAAAAGAAATATTCCAATCATAAATAATAAATGCTGCTCTTTTGTCCTAAGAAATAATTGCCATTGCTATACCTACAAATTAAAAAACAGAAATTACAGCAAGCCAATAAATTTAACATTATGAATCAGACAATAACATAATAAATTAAATAATATGAGGTAATAGGGTGCTGAATTGATAACACATAAAACAAATGTTAATCAAAATAACCTTTAACGTGAGAACCGTAAATCAACATTAACATCCATGCTGTTTTACAGTTCTTCGATAGAAATGGTTATTTATGTTAGCTTCTGTGACTTGATTCATTTATTTATTTAATTTATTATCGAATATTATTTTAATTCTTGTATTTTTGTGGACTTTTGCATTAAAATTAAGGTAGTACACAATCTGCTAAAGCGGTAATGAATCACACATTGATTTTTATGTACGTACAGTTCACATATTTAAAGCTGAACACTTGCGAAAAGTTTTTTGTTATGAAGACAATTCTAGTACATATTATGTTAGAGTTACATGTGCTTCATAACCAGTACTCAGTACAAACAGTTAGCAATGCACAGAGTATAAAAAAAACATGACCCGCAATAATTGTTGAGAAATTTGAATGCTGAATTTTTTTATTTATTTTTTTCATTAAGGCCATTTTGTAACCAGAAAACTATTGAAAAATAATAGAAAACTTGTCTATTTACAGTCACAATGTCAAATTTACCTACAGCACTGTCTACTATAGTTTATTTTTATAGTTCATGGTGCCATAAAAACACAATTTAATCTGTCCTGAGGCATGCTTAAACAAGTTTATTTAAGAGAGCATTTCAATTAATTAAAAAACTATTATGAACAGCCACAGTGACATGGAGATTTACAGGTCTAAGTTTAGGCATACTTGCCTACTTTTGAAAAAGCATTTCAGGAAGATTGTGAAAGCAGCATCTATAAGCGCGGGCTGCGCGGTGGTAAAGTGGACGTGTGCTGCTACATCTGAGTGTCATAAACCTGACTTACATCCAAATTTAAACGAGCCCCAAAGCAGTTAGCAAGATCTACTTATTGATGAAAACACAATGATACTTTTCAGAAAATCCATATAGCCATAGGATTGCTAATATTTCAGGTAGTCTCCCTGATAATTAGGGAGAGTTAGCAAGTATGAGTTTAGGAGATAATTAGAATTTACTTTGTTATCATAGTGCTCAAAAGAAAAAAAGAGAGTGCCGCAGTGCCCACCATATAATGCAGAGTGTCACAATGCCCACAATATAATGCAGAGTGTCGCAGTAGCCACCATATATGTAATAGAGTGCCGCAGTGCCCACCATAAAATGCCGAGAGTGACGCAGTGCCCATCATATAATGCAGAGGGTGTCGCAATGCCCACCATATAATGCAGAGTGTCACAGTGCCTGTCATATACGTAATGCAGAGTGTCACAGTAGCCACCATATACGTAATATAGAGTGCCGCATTGCCCACCATATAATGCAGAGAGTGACGCAGTGCCCATCATATACATAATGTAGAGTGTCACAGTGCTCACCATATAATGCAGAGTGCTGCAGTGACCACCATATAATGCGGAGAGTGCCACAGTGGCTGCCATGTGATACAGAGAGTGCCGCTGTGACTGCCATATAATAAAGAGTGCCGCAGTGACCGCATATATTTACAGAGAGTGCCGCAGTGACTGCCATGTAATACAGAGTGCCACAGTGACTGCCATGTGATACAGAGAGTGCCGCGGTGACTGCCATATAATAAAGAGAGTGCCACAGTGACCGCCATATATTTACAGAGAGTGCCACAGTGGCTGCCATGTGATACAGAGAGTGCCGTGGTGACTGCCATATAATAAAGAGAGTGACGCAGTGGCCGCCATATATTTACAGAGAGTTCCGCAGTGACTGCCATGTAATACAGAGAGTGCCACAGTGATTGCCATGTAATATAGAGAATGTTGCGGTGACCTCCATGTAATACAGAGAGTGACGCGATGACAACCATATATTTACAGAGTGTGTTGCAGTGACCACCATATAATACAGAGAGTGCAGCAGTGCCCACCGTATGATGTAGAGTGTCGCATTGCTCACTATAAAATGCAGAGAGTTGCAGTGCCCACCATATAATGCAGAGAGTGTCGCAGTGCCCACCATATAATAAAGAGTGTTGCAGTGATCACCATATAATACACAGAGTGCCAGAGACACCGTCATATAATACAGAGTGCCGCATTGCCCACCATATAATGTAGAGTGTCGCAGTGCCAACATATAATGCAGTGTCACATTGACCACCATATAATGCAGAGTGTCACAGTAACCGTCATATAATACAGTTAGTGCCACAGTTACGGCCATATAATAGAGTGCCACAGTACCGTCATGTAATAGAGAGTGCCACAGTGACCGCCATATAATACAGAGAGTGCCACAATGACTACCAAATATATATTTAGAGTGCCGCAGTGACCGCCATATAGTAGAGAGTGCCGCAGTACCCACCATATAATGCAGTGTCGCAGTGCTCACCATATAATGCAGAGTGCCGCAGTGACTGCCATGTAATACAGAGTGCCGCAGTGACCGTCATATATTTACAGAGTGCCACAGTGACCGCCATATAATAAAGAGAGTGCCGCAGTTACAAATTCACCCTCTCCCCCACCATATACCAACCCCCTTAGATAACACTAAAATATTTTTCCCATCGCCAGTTGCACTTCTGCCGAGCGGGAGGATATGTCGCTTAGTGATGGAGGCCCTGGCTCCTCTGCTCTGTGTTTGTGCACCAGTGTGCAGTGAGTGCCTACAGAAGCCTGAGCTACTCCCCCGCAGGCTGTTCGTGACAACACAGGGTTAAATGGTCGGAAGTTCGGAACCTAGTTTACCCAGGAAGTGGGAGGATCTTCAACCGCTCGCGGGTGGGCAGAGCTTCATTGGCCATGAGCGGGGATTCGGACGGCCATAGGCTGAATGGGCAGGGGTCTGGAGCTTCACTCGCCCATTGTTAATCAGGCCCTGATGGCAGCATACTCGCGATCCACTAAGACCTGTCCCCTTACAGAAAGGGGCATGGTTAGAATACCCAATTCCTCGGCAGCCCAGTCCGAGCCTGATGTAATCAGACCCTCGAGCCCTTCGTTTACCAGTTGTGCCCTGGCCTTGCAAATAGGCAAATCCACACAGGTGAAATGGCCATGACTAATAGCTAAACTAAAATGTCCCCATCCAGTCATGCCAGGTCCCACAATTTATCATGGCAGCCCTGCATCTACCTACATATTGTATTATACTCTACTCTTAATCTACATGTTTATTCCTTAAGGTCATATTTTGGAAAGACTATCAAGCTGTTTGTTACATAAAATTATGCAGAAACGTCAGTTTCTGCATAATTTTATGTAACATTTTTCTTATGTACTAATGGCACAATGCAGGAGAATTCACAAAAGTCTCCGGCATAGTGCTAATTAGCACTGCAGATCGCAGTCCTCATTATTATCAATGGGGACTACGATCTGACCCCTATGTACCAAACTCCAAAAAGTTAGGCTTTTTGGAGTTTGTCCCAGGTAGTTTACATTATCTTCTGATCGTGTAAACTACTTTAAACCTATGGAGGCTCCAGGCTGGCTCCGGAAGCTGACACAGGCGCAGTGTCAGCTTCCACAGGGGAAGTCTTTCACAAATCTGAATGACTTCTCCAATTTGCCGGGGAAATAACTCGCAGGGACAGCGGTTACCACAACCTCTGTCCCTGCGAGTTCCCCTCTGTACATAATGGGAATATTTCCACTAAAAATTAAAATATCCTCTGCGATAGGGATAGATAATAATCTCGGCTGGTCTGCAATTATTAGTACACAGACACTTACAGTATATGTTAAATAAACAGGGTTGCAACAATATCAATTTAAAAATGAATACAATATATTTAAGGCTATTTAATTCATGAAAAATTCAATGTTATTTTATTCTACAATATGTGTACAAATAAAATATCAGTAATTTATCTTTATCTTTTTCAGTACCTAGACAAACTTGCTTTGCATCTCATTGGTCAATAAATTATCTATTTTTCCATAGAAAGAGATGAAAATAAAACAATATTAGAGAGAAAAATGATTATTAATTTTATAGAAAGAAATGTTTATCCTATTCAGAATGTTCCCATTAAATTTTGTATAATATTATCATATGGGTAAGAAAGAAGGGATGTAGTTATATTGCCGGCATACGGGATGCCAGCAGACGACATACCGACGCTGGCATCCCGCGCCCAGCATAATGGCGACACCGATATCCCAAAGGAGAACAGGACCTGGTGTCGGCATCCCAAACCGATGCAATCCCGATCGTCCGGACAGGTAAGTATTGTCCATGTCCCTGGGGAAAGGGGTGTTAGGGTTATGCACCACTGGGGGGAGGTTAGGGATAGACATCCCCCCGGGACAGTTAGGTTTAGGGTGCGAGAAGGGGATTAGGGTTAGGCACCACCGGGGGAGGTTAGGGTTAGGCACCACCAAGGAAGGGTTAGGGGGGAGAGGGGAGGGATAGGGTACTTACATCGGTCCCCACTCATCCATCGATGGTGTAGAACGATTGGTACTCTGCCATTGATGGGAAAACTAGTTAACATCAGCCAGCTAGTATCAATGTTTTGAAAATATCGATGGTGGATGGCCATCCCTAGAGGGCACATGTCATACTCTCACCTTGTCACATATGTACTCAGAGGACGCCAAATGGAGCAATGACTGTTTAGGGCGCATTAATATCATTAAGATGAATATCCTACCTTCTTCTACAAACCCTACCCAGACATATTTCCATCTCTTTTTTTAAAGATCTTCATAAAGTCGTCCAAGATTTTATAAGGGATAACAAGCGTCCTAGAATTAAACACAGTTCCCTTTTCAGACGAAAACACCAAGGTGGTTTGCAACTCCCTAATTTTTTGCATTATTATCGCGCTTTTGCAATTCCAACTTTACACCAGGTCTCCATTCCCATTCATTCCCACATTGGCATTTATCTCACCAGCTTCGCCTTGGTCAATTGGTGGAAAATGACACTGTTGTCCCTTTCCCCATCCTTCAGGAAAAATGGACTCTGGCGAATGGCGACATATGGCGATATCTACAAGTGAAATTTTATACAAATATACCTTAGAAAGTTCTCACTATCTAGGGCTCTTACTCCCTAAGAGGCTTTATGCACCTCTTCTGTAGCGCCTCGTCACATTCTTTCCGAAGTGTATAAGTTGCTAACTGAAATTCATGATTGTTCTTTTCCCAATTTTACCACAGTTTGGCAGAGGGAAACAGGTCTCATGATTTCTGATAGACAATAGGAATTTTTTTTTCTTTATACTCAAGTATCTTCTCAAAGTATATCCGTGATTGAGATGAATTTCAAATTTCTCACCAGATGGTATATGTGTCCAAGTATTTTGTGTAAAATGTTCCCAGGACTTCCCAACACCTGTTGGCGCTGTGGAGATACACCTGGATCCCCCTTTCATATTTGGTGGACTTGCCCTAAGCTCCATGAGTTCTGGAATACGATTATTGAGATCACTAGGGTGGTTGTTGGAGACTGGGCGCCGGCTGACTCTGTTTAATGCAATAGACCTACCTATCACTAGATATAAGAAATCTCTATTTAAAATGTATTTTAATGCAGCAAAAGCTATTATTCCGGTTTATCAGCTTGGTTTCATAGAATAGACATGTACATGGATATGGAAGATTTATCTCTCTCCAACCGGGATAGACAACAGGAGTTTACCACCACGTGGTTCACCTGGCTGGAATATAAGGTATCTATTGAATATCGGGACCATTTGTCCAGGTAGACCGGGTAGATAAGGGTATACTACTTTTCTCTTTTATTTGGGTACAATATTTCATGTCTAATAGTTTATATAAATGGGCTATCCGATCTCTTTATTATTCTCCCCTGACCCTTTTTACCTTAAAGTGTTTTCCTATATCCCTTATTTCCCTTTCTTGATATTTTTATTTATTTTTATTTCTTTATGCTATTTTTGAAAATGTATTCACAATGTGTTTGATTTTAAATTGTTTTCTATATAATTATTATCCGATTACCTTTGTGATTATTAATAAACATTGAATGTACAAAAAAAAAGAAAAGAAAATGGAGCAATGAGTTGTGGTCAATGTCAGACATGACTTGAAGATTCTAGTGGGGTAAACAGGGATCACTGAAATAGTACACCAGTGGTACCAATGTGAGGACAGCCTACTGAGGGTATGACTGATGCTTAAGTACAACTACCTCCATTATGCCTGTGGGCCTGATTCAGAGTTGGACACAATGCTGATATTCACACAAACGGCAGATGTTTAGTTATCTGTGTATGCATCTGAGTAACACCGCAGCCCCCAATTTTGTACGTACAGCGTTGGACACACAGTAGCAGCAATGTGATTGGGATTCCCGTATGATGACTGGGAGGCAACAGGGGGAGGCTAAAAACGCACAGAGATGTTGTGTCGCGGGCATGTCGCTGAAAACAGATGGGTACAGAGACGCTGATCCACTCACGTAGGAGGTCATCCACAGAGGGAGACCCAGCAACTGATATAGGCCTGGTGCAAGTTTTGATGGTGAGATCGATGGTGGTGTCTAAAGATGCACCAAGTGGTATTTCAGCATCTGACAGAGGGCCTGATTCAGACCCGCTCGCGAGCGCTGAGCGCTCGCAACCGGGTCTATGTTGGCCCAGTGCACATGCACACGACGGAGCCGGCTCCGTCATGCGCATGCGCAGGACCCAGATAGCGACGGGTAAGCCATCGCTCCAAAGGGGGCGTGCTGTCGATGGTGAGTGACAGCACACCCCCTTTGCTGGGCGTGGCTGCCCAGACGGAGGCGTACCCATGGGAACGCCTACCTTTTTTGGGGCCGGCCCCACTGACATCACAAGTGATGTCAGTGGGAGTGCTCTCAGCTCTGATAAAGCCGAAAGCACTCCAAGGCTTTTGGCAGTGAGACCCTACCACAAGGGTCTCGTTGAAAGCGCGATGGTCTTGACCATCGCGACCATCTTCCTGGCCGCTCGTTATAGCTGTGGGTGGTCACCCACTGTTATACGAGCGGCCTGAGGCCGCTCTAAAAATTAAGAAGGATGGCCCTGATTCACAGCGAGCGCTCTGTCAGAGCGTCCGCTTCTGAATCAGGGCCAGAGTCCCTGTGGATTTAACAGCACCGTGCAGTTAGCTGCCCTGAGGTTTTAAGATACTCCTACCAAATGACAGGCTCTCTATTTGGCCATTGAAAAGAGAGAGCAATATGCAGTTGGGTAGGATGTCTTTACAATATGCAAAAAAAAGAGTGAATTAAACTCATGCTTGCCTACCCTCCTGATTCGGCCGGGGGAATCCCGAAAATCGGGTGCCACTCCTGGTCCCCCGGAAAGGCAGGTAAGCCCCCCAGCGGCCGCCGACCCCTCCGCGATAACCTGAGAAACCCCCGCAGCAGATGGGGGCGGTGACCAGATTCACGCTGAATCGCATCATTTTGGCCCCGCCCCCTGCTTCACAATGCCTGTAATATCGATATTGTGTAGCGGGGACAGGGCCAAAATGACGTGATTATGTGACCCCACCCCCGCTCCGCCCACAAATGACCATAAGCTGTTCGCACCCGCCCCCTTGCACAGGCCACGCCCCCTGCCATGCCGATCTGGCTGCTCCCTCCCGGAAGGGGCAGCCAGAATGTCGGCAACCATGATTAAACTGCAAAATAAAATTAATTCTGCTGCTGAATATGTGTGCGCTATATAAATAACTGGTAATAAATACATTTAGTAGTGGTGACCAACATATTTAATCAATATCGAACAGCAGGGTGGCAGCCATATACAACACAATATTTTTGCAGGGGGTTCCAAATGCTTTATCCCAGAAAAAAAATCAGAAAAAAACATAGCTGCAATAAGCCTGCAACAGACGATGGGGCCGATTCAGAGTAGTACGCAAACCGATGGACTGCGTACATCTCCGATGTTAGAAGATCGGCACATGTGCAGGGCTTCTACTGTGAGATCTCTCACAGTTCCCTAAAGCCGCAGCCTGATTGACAGGCTGTGGTCATTTAGGGACGGGGTGGGTGGGGCCGTCCTCCCTTCCTAAAAATGGGGACCTGTTGCCCCTGTTTTATGGTAGTGCTGAGGCTAGGGTCTGCATCTTCCCATGCAGACTTCCTGGTCACAGCTACGGAGCTGCGAGGGGCAATCTGACTAGCCTCAGGGTTACTCAGATTGCAGATGGTTTCGCAGAAGATCCGATGCTGCATCTTAGGATGCAGCATTTGGATCTGCGATGCTGTTAGGAGGGTTAACACGGGTTTGAATGGGAGGACATGCAGGTTTTAGTTCACACCTCCAGACAAGATGGTAATTATGAAAAATTCCTTATATTAATGTGAAAATGTCAGTTGCTAATATGTACGCAAACGCATCGCAGTGCACATGCGCGAACCGACCAATGTGATCAGGACAACGATCGCACAAGCTACGCAGACCCATGGCAGAGTGACTGACAGGAAATGCCATTTGTGGGTGGTGACGGGGGGGTGGTCGGGTGAATGCAGGCATGCCAGTGCATCTCAACGCCGTTGCATGGGCATGCATAAATTATCCACTGCGATACCATACGCAGCCTGAGGCCTCATAGCGTGCGCTGAAGTTAGCAATTCTTGAGTGCCTTAACTGTGCGTATAGGCATACTTACCTACTTTGCTGGGCAGCTTTCCGGGAGCAGCAGGAGGGGACCTGCTGCTCTCCTCTTCGGGGGGCGGGGCCAGACGATAGACGGCATTAGGCCCCACCCCCTTTACAGAAAACCCCCGTGATTCGCGGGTCCGTGAGGAGGGGGCGGGGCTAAATGACACGATTTGCCTAATTGCGCCCCGCCCCTTCCCGACGGACACGATAATTTCAGGTAAAATCTCCCCATCCTGCCCACTTCACTAGGAAGTGGACGGGATGCGGGAGATATGCCTACTCTTCCGGGATCGCGGGGGGTTACCTGAAAAATCGGGAGCCTCCCGCGATTCCCGGGAGAGTAGGCATGTATGGTATGGGTCCGATGTTAGTCGATGTTGCTGATTATTTCACTATGTTGCTGAAGTATAAGGATGTAAGGGGAAGTGGGAGTCCTTATGTTAGGCTGCGATCGCAATGCAAATGCCATCATTTGCATATCACCGCTGATAGCAACTGTGTTGCATGGGTATTAGCAGAATAGCGATCCTTGCTGAATCAGGCCCATAGTGCAGTACAGGATCTCTGGTATTTAAATAGAAAAATATGACTAACAATTAATTTTTCATGTCAAATTTTTAAATGTTTTATTATCATCATTTATTATTATTTATCATTTTTTTAATGATGCTGAACATGTACAGTATGTTGAGGTGTTGTATTGATGGGAAAGGGGGTTGTGAATTTGCAGATAGGAAACACAGTGGTTTTATCTAATATTTTAAAACTTTAATGTAAACACTTAAAATCACAAGGGACATTTTACTGTACCCCAAAATAGGATATGCACTTTTATTTGCTGAGATACACTTGCTGGCTGTCAGTTTTCCATAATTAATTAGAAGTTATAAAAATCAACAATTTGACAACTTTTAACTGCCTCCTATATATTTTTGTAATCTTTATTTGTAGTTAGGTATGGGATGAAAAACAACAAAGAAAGAAAACAACAGATTGCGAAACAAGCTGTACTAGCAATACAGAAGCAAGACAATAGCAGAAATTGCAGCAATATCAGAATGGAGCATAAACTGTAAGCAATTTTCCATATTACATGACGGAATGCATTTCTGAAAAACAGAACAAAATAACTGAAGGAGATGAAACAAATAGGGTAATAGGAGGGAGGGAAGCTGGGGGAGGGAAAGGGGAACCCAGCGTTGGGGGCCCATGATGGAGAGACACACCATAAATGCCAGGGAGCAATACAGGATATAAAGGGGCCACAATTAGGAGAGAGAGCAATAAAAAACACCCATATAACCTATAATTGGCTTATGACAACGTCAGCATTCTACACTATCCTGCTATCTAAATTGCCACATTTTCCGGGTTCAGTATGATTTCCCCATTTTTACATACACCAATATGCACAGTTATTATTATTATATTTTATTAATATGGCATTATGCATCACTGTGCACTATAGTGGAGCCTCACTTCCATCACTTCTATAATCCCTACTACCTGCTGGAAGACCAAAGCAAAGGTGAGATATAAAGGGGATTTAGACAAAAAATTTTAGATTTCACACACTAACTAAAATAGCATAGAGCAAAGATCAGAATGTTGCTAAATACTATGATCAGAAGACTGCGCTCTTTTTTATGCTTAGAAATCTTAGATTCCCTCAATAGATAAATTCCTGAAAATGAGTGCAGTTACAGAAGATTCAGTGGCGTATCTATTATGGGTACAAAGAGTGGAGCACACTGACCATTGTGTCAATGCTGGGGCGTATTAAGAGACGAGGGGGCCCATGTGCAGTCCCCGTCTGGGGCCCCCTCATCTCACTCTGGTGGCCGGCAGCACACTGAGCGCAGCAGTAGACTCTGGGCACTGGTATGTGCCCACAGTCTATTGCGCACGCGTAGGTCACCGGGGAAATAGTGCGGCAGCTATTTTCCTGGCGATTTCCCTACTGCACATGCGATTTGTACAGTGCTGCTACAGCCAACGCTGGACCCCGGAGAGGTAAGTATTAAAATATAGGTGCAGGGTGTGTGCTGTGGCGCCCCTTGGACCGCATACTCTGCATCCATTATACATTATACATACGCCCCTGCCCCCCTGTCATACACCCTGTGCCCAGAATAAACACATCTGCAGTCCCCCCCTCCCCATACCTGCCACCAGTTTTGGCTGTCCTATTCGGAAAGATGGCATCGATGCAGGAGATCGCAAAGACTCTATGAAACAGATGTCTGAAAATATCACACAAAAAATGACCACCGGCTTATGATATGGTGAGGGGCACTACAGGGGGGCAAAGTAGGCTGCACATGTGCCCTCTCAGAAATGAATAAGCCTGATAAGAATAATATAATTAAAGGGTATTGGTTTCTAAATATACTGTATGTTGATGCTTTTGGGAATGACATAGAAAAAAAAGATTTCATGGTCTCAACTGTCAAATTTTCAATTGAAAAACAAAACATTCGGGCTTGAAGTCTGTGACATATACTTTATATGAGATCTGAGCAGTGCACTAATTAGATCAAAGCATGGCACTGCAGACAGATCAAAGAATTATCCCAAGTACTGAAATCCAACCACTTTTGAAAATATGAAAAACATTGGCCTTTTGTTTTCCATATATAAATAATAACAAAACACATGATTATGAACAGCAAACATGATATCATTCAAAAGAATATCATACATCTAATCTAGTCTGAAAGTAGCCCAACACACAGAGGAACAGCTATTCTGTAGAAAGAACCAACACTTATGAGCATCAGAGAGAGCATTTACCTGCGGCCCTTATTTACTACTACTACTACTACTACTATCTAGTGCGAATTGTAGTATCATAATTCCAAGTAAATACACACGAGAATGTATCAACAAGCAGGGACAGAGCACATCCACTAGCAGACTGTGAAAAGACTGCACGATTACGACAGTCTGTGCTGTGTCTACACTGAACGATCAGTCATTCAGTGCAGGCACCCTCCCTCATCCCCAAACATGGCCAATCTGTCGTTATCGGCAGATTGACCAGCATATTCGGGAGATGATAGATGTCAAAAACGACCAGCGGGTGCACGCATTGCTGGTAGTTTTTGACATTAAGCTGCCCGATTTGTGCCCGATTAACAAATGATTGAACGATAACGATGTTGATACTTGATAATTGGTGTAGCCACTGGTTGAAGTAAGAATACTTGATAATTGGTGTAGCCACAGGTTGTACCCCTGCGCAGCTACGTTGCTGGTGATAAGTGTGGCTAATGTGCACACACACTTGATTAATTTTTTTTTGGCATTTGGGGGGGAGAGCACCCCTGAGTGAGGCAGCAGCCCCTTGATAAACAACACAGGCAGCACCCCTGCGCAGCTACGTTGCTGATAAGTGTGGGTACCGTGCGCGCGCACAGAAAAAAAAATATTTCTCTTTTTTCACACTGAGGGTGAAGAGCACTCCTGAAGGACAGAGCACCCCCTGGACAACACAGCAGCACCCCTTATGGACTGCAGTGACACAGGAGCCACTGAAGCCCCCTCTTCTGTCTGCAGCACAGCTCCTGGTATAGAGTAACACAGCCCTTATGGACAACAAGCACAGCACAGCCCAGCACAGCAGCCAGCCCTTGTATGGAGTGGACAACAGCCAGCCCCTATGACAAGTAGCAACAGCCAGTCAGCCCCTATGCATTATGGACATTAAGCAGCCAGCCCCTGACAAGTGACAACAGTAGCCAGCCCCCATGCACACACAACAACAGCACAGCACAACACAGCAGAGGTGTTCTGTTCTGTTCCAAAAGAGGTAATGTCAGCCAGATGGCCACCCCATCAATTTGGTGGTTCAGAATTTTCTTTAAAAAAATGAAAGGGGCATGCAGGAGATGCTGTCTGTGGTCATTACAATTTCTGGACATTCATAAACCATCAAATTTAAAATGTCAGGCAGCAATGCCCCAAACAGTACATAATGCAAAGAAAAGAGGTGCAAGATTAAATTGTCCTTGGGCATATGAAACAGGACATTCACAGTTTAACAAACCAATCACTTCAGCGACAGGTACTGCCACTTGTGGCTGAAAGGATTGGTTTGTTTGGACAAAACAAGGTGCCAATGCGCAGTGGACATTGGTGGCAATGATCCCATACACAAACTGGCTTTACAACATAGGTAAGATGATCAGATGTCGTCATCATCATCGTTATCCCCATCAGTGTGTACATCATCTTCCTCATGGAATTTGTAATTCATTTTGATGAACATCATCTTACGCCGATCGCTAATAAGATTCCCGGCTGTGCTGAAAACTCTTTCACAGTACACACTGGAGGGTGGGCAACTTAAGTAAAGCAAAGCCAGTTTGTGTAAGGGACTCCAAATTGCCTCTTTTTGCTGCCAGTGAAACGGACTGTCTGACATGTCTAGTATTTGGATGCTATCCCTAAAATAATCATCCACCATTCTCTGAATGGTGACCGTATCAGACACAGTCATGGTAGACATGTCACTCATTGTAGGCAGTTCTTTCAGACCCAGGGGCCTATTCATCATACCTAAACTTTCTCTGTAGGTAATTAGGTTTAGAACTCGCATGGAGTTCTATTAAACTACCAGAGGAATTCATCATTCATCCTCCCCATAACTATCTATTTTGAAAATCTGTAATTTTTGCGATGACAGCTTTTCAGGAAATAGATAGTTATCTCTATCTACACTAACTTACCGCAGCTGGAATCCGTGCTGCACATGCACTGTTACATTCGTTAACCCAGTGCATGCGCAGCACATCCTACAGCTGTGGTAATTTTGTGTGTCTCCCCCTCCCCCCTCCGCTCACCTGTCCCCCCTCTGCTCACCTCCCCCTCGTCCCCGACTTACATGCTCGCCCAGCAGCCTCAGGCAGCAACAGCATCATGACATGACAGCATAGCAGACGGAGCCAGAGGAGAGTGCAGAGCGATGGAGGAAGACGCCGGGGGACATGCCCAGCTGAAAGCAGGTAAGTGTTACCTACTATATGCCACATCACAGTGGCGAATAGTAACACCATCAAATTCCAAAAATACATAATTTTCGGAATTTGATGAATAGCATAATTTCCATATCCTCATACTAATGTATGGGGAGTGTGGAAATTAACACAGGGAGATATCAGTGATATCTCCTGTGCTAAGTGTGTTCATGAATACTAAAATAACGTTAATTAAGGAAAATGTCCTTAAAAACGTTATTTTAGTGTTGATGAATAGGCCCACCAACCAGATGTCAGTAGTTTTTGCTGACTGATATACATCACCACCAGCAGTGGGTCTCTTAGGAAAATGTAGTTTTTCCTGGCAGCTACAGAAACAGAAGGTGGAGATGATGCCGTGTCACGTGTCGCTTGAGCTGACAATTTTTTCACCAACAACTCTTTGCATCTTTTCAGATTTATGTCCGTCGGAAAGAAAGACACAAGGTATGACTTAAACCTAGGATCAAGTATGGTCGCCAAAATATAGTGATCTGATTTCAGGAGATTGACGATCCTTGGATCCTGGCGAAGCGAATGAAGGGCTTGATCTACAAGTCCGACATACTTAGCAGGATCACTCCGTTTCAGTTCATCCTTCAGTTTCTCCAGCTGCTTTTGCAAAAGTTTGATTAGGGGAATGAACTGACTCAAGCTGGCAGTGTCTGAACTAACTTCACATATGGCAAGTTTAAAGGTTTTGAGAACCTTGCACAACATGGAAATTATTCTCCACTGGGCTTGACTAAGGTGCATTCCCACTCCTCTCCCTATGTCATAGGCCATAGTGTAGCCTTGGACGACCTTTTGCTGCTCCTCCATCCGCTGAAGCATATAGAGGGTAGAATTCCACCTAGTTACTACTGCTTGCTTCAGCTGATGGCAGGGCAAATTCAACAGTTCTTGCTAGTTCTGCAATGTTCGGCATGCAGTTGCTAAATGTCGACAATGGCCAGAAATCTTTAGTGCCACCGAGAGCATCTCCTGCACACCCCTGTCATTTTTTTTAAATGTTGCACCAGCAAATAAATTGTGTGAGCAAAACATGGGGATGTGTTCGAATTCGCCCACATGTAATGCTCGCACAATATTGGTGGCATTGGGGGTCATTCAGACCCGCTTGCGAGCAGCAGTACGCTTGCAAGCGGGTCAATGTTTCACACTGCGCATGCGCACGTCGGAGGGAGCTCCGTCGTGCGCATGCGCGAGACCCGGGGAGCGACGGGCTTTCCATCGCTCCGGGTCTCGCACCAAAGGGGGCGTGCTGTCGATGTTGATTGACAGCACGCCCCCTTTGGTGGGCGTGCCGGGGGCGTGCCTGCCAGACGGAGGCGTTCCCATGGGAACGCCTACCGTCTGAAGCCGGCCCCACTGATATCACTAGTGATGTCAGTGGGAGTGATTTTGGCTCTGATAGAGCCAAAATCACTCCAGGGCTTGCGGCAGGGAGACCCTACCGCAGGGTCTCCGTCGCAAGTCCGATGGTCGCGATGGTCAAGACCATCGCGACCATCTTTTTGGCCGCTCGCATATGCTGTGGGTGGTCACCCACAGCTATACGAGCGGCCAGGAGGCCGCTCCATTTTAATGGAAGAGGGCCCTGATTCAGAGCGAGCGCTCTGGTCAGAGCGTCCGGCTCTGAATCAGGCCCATTGTCAGAAATCACAAATCCCGAGGAGAGTCCAAGAGGGGTAAGCCATTTTGCAATGATTTCCCTGAGTTTTTCTAAGAGGTTTCCCAGTGGTATGCCTCTAAGTGAAACACAGAGTAGCCTGCCTCTGAATGAGCTGGCATTTGTTAGATGATGCTGCTGCTGCTGTTTGCACTGTTGGAGGCAATACACCTACCCAGTGGGCTGTCACAGTCATGTAATATTTAGTTTTCCCTGTCCCACTTGTACACATATTTGTGGCTAAGTGGACACAATGGCATTTCGGAGGACAGTAATAAGGTTTTTTAAAATGTCCTTGTACAGATTGGGAATTGCTATTCTAGAGAAGTGGAATCTAGAAGGGACATGGTAGCGGGGACACAGGACCTCCATTAACTGTGTAAAACCCGCTGCATTATTGGCGGATACTGGTCGCACATCTAATACCAGCATAGCTGTTATGGCGTCAGTAATCCGCTGTGCAACTGGGTGTCTGGTGTCATACTTGTTCACCATTGCAAAGGATTGTTTGACAGTCAATTGTTTGGTTAAAGTATAAGTAGTCTTCATCCTGGTCCCCTTCGGGGATGAAGATCCACTCGCAGCAACAGCAGGCGTAGCACTCAAGGATCCTTCTGAGGAACCATGGATAGGAGAGGAGTCAGTTATTCTTATGGAATTGGATGCAGGACTACTTCCAATCATGAATGAGGATGTTGATGATAATGCAGGTGTTGGTGGTGGAGATTGCAGGCACTTGGATCCAGACAGAAGGGAGCAGCTAGGTGACACTGCACTGATTGTTGTTAGTTTTTTTGTCCCCAAAGTTTCCAAATTTGAAATACCCTTTTCAATTTGATGAATGCACTGCAAGTGATGTAACAGGGAGGAGGTTCCTAGATGGTTAAGGTCCTTACCTCTACTCACTGTTACTTGGCAATGGTTACAAATGGCTTGGCAAAGGTTGTCTGGATTTGGGTGGAAATAATTCCACACATGAGAAGTGGATTTTTTGGTCCTATACCAAGGCATGGCAAGAATGGGATTTTTCCCACCATGGGCAACAACTGTTGCCTGATTTAAAGGTTTTTTTACACAAACATCCTCGGCATCAACATCCTCATCATCCTCATCATCCTTATTGTTATCGTCAACTACGTAAATATCCTCCTCATCCTCCTGGTGCAATTCCACAGAATCATCCTCGATTTCTAAGTCAGCATGTTGACTTGTGCTGCTCATCCCCACATTTGCAGAGGGCACACAAATGGTGGAAGAAGGATCCTCTTCAAGTACAGTATTAGAAAGGTCAGGCTCACACATGGCAACCGCGGACACACTAGGACTCTCCTCGGGGATCGGTGACTTTTCGGAGACAATTTTAATTTTTTTGTACCTCTCCTATAAGCAGAAGGGCTTAAATCACCACAACTAGAACCACCAGTCATAAATAAAGGCCAAGGCCTTATCCTTCTCTTGCCACTTCCTGTAGTGAATGGTATATTGACAATTTTTTGTTTCTCTAAAGCTGACTTAGCTTTAGATTTTTTTTTCTTTAACAGGGTAAAAGTTGATTTTTTTACAGGGCCTGACTTAAGCCCTGGTGTATCGGCCTTCATAGAGGACATTGACGGCCTTGCATTGTCATCATTACTGCTGCCGACAGCTACAAGACTGGTATGTGGATCCTGCTCTCCTGTCATGTGACTGTCCTCCATACTCACTGTGATCTTACAGCAGTGTCACCAAGCAATTATAGCGCAGCTAATGCACACAACCACACAAATATATATATATTTAAAACTGGGGAAGAGCACCCCTGAACGAGGCAGCAGCCCCTTGATATACGACAGATGCAGCAATCCTGTGCAGCTACATTGCTGATAAGTGTGGCTAACGCGCACACACACACACAGAAAAAAAAACACTTTTTTTTTGCACTTGGAGGGAGAGCACCCTTGAACGAGGCACAAGCCCCTTGATAAATGACACAGACAGCACCCCTTCACAGCTACATTACTGATGAGTGTGGCTAACGTGCACACACATTTTTTTTTTGGAACTTGGGAGGGGGGGGAGGGAGAGCACCCCTGATGGACAGAGTACCCACTGGACAGCACAGCAGCACCCCTTATGGACTACAGTGACACAGGGGCCACTGAAGCCCCGCTCTTCTGTCTGCAGCACAGCTCCTCCCAGTATATACACAACAACACAGCCATTATGGACTACAGGCACAGCACAGCCCAGCACAGCAGCCAGCCCTAGTATATGGATATGGACGGAGTAGACAACAGCCAGCCAGCCAGCCCCTATGACAACAAGTGACAATAGCCTGCCTCTATGCAGTATGGACATTAAGCAGCCAGACCCTGACAAGTGACCACAATAGCCAGCCCTTTAAAACACAGCAAGTTGCAACAGCACAGCACAGCCCCCTCCTTCCTCCTCACTCTCCACAGCCAGAATGAATATGGCGGCGATCGCGGGACCTTTTATAAAATCCAAAACCCGTGAGAATCTGACAGCGGGATGATGACGTTTTGCCTTGTTTTGAGATCCGCGTCAGGCGGGGAAACCCGAGCTGACCCGGATCTGGCTCGGATCACCTAAGTTCGGGTGTGTTCGGATCTCTGAAATCTGAACCCGCTCATCTCTAGTAAATTACACAGTATAATAATAACAACATAATAATACAAGGGCTTTTTGTACATTCATATTATAGACTGAGTGGTCTATTAAAAAAAGAATCCAATCCAAAATGAGAACTATAAATATCAGTGGAGATTACTAAACAATGGTAACATATACAGTGTTACATACAGTATCTTCAGTGTGGAACTGATCTGCCCCATTGGCCTAGCATTGTGTTGCCTCATTAAAACAGGCTCTTACATTACATTCTTAATAAACAGGAAAGTGAAAAATTAATTGAACTACCATTAAGTATAAAACAAATGTCTCCTCCTTTGGAATGAGAAACTGAATCCGTAGCAATAATAGATATTAAATGGCTAAAAAAACACCTGAATAAAGGTGGTTTAGCAAGGTCGACTATTTAATCATGACAGAAATAAACATATTGACTGCTCTATCGTAGGGCAATCCGTGGGTTATACCTCTTCATTATGGGAATGTTACAGGGCAATAGAATCATCACCAGCTCAGCTTGTTTGCAACAGGCCCGTCCAAAGAAAGAGGAGTGAAATGCTGGAACATTGGATCCTTGTCAGTATAGAGCATAGGTTCTCAAACTCGGTCCTCATGACCCCACACAGGTCATGTCAGGGGCGTTTCTAGAGAAAAGGGGGCCCGTGTGCAGTCTCCGACACGGGCCCCCTCCTCTCCGCCCGGCAGCGCACTGAGCTGTGCACGGCCAACGCCGGAGTTATAGACTCTGGGCACTAGAGTGTGCCCAGAGTCTATAGTGTCTGCACAGGTCACCGGGAAAATGGCCGCGGTGGCCATTTTCCCTGTACTGCGCATGCGCAAACGACGGGAAAAAGGCCGACGCGGGACTCCGGAGAGGTAAGTAATATTATGGGTGCAGGGTGTGCGGTGCGGGCCCCCTGGACCCAGGGGCCCTTGTTCCCCGCACCCATTATAGATACACCACTGGGTCACGTATTTCAGGTCACCAGGCAGGTACACAGGTGTACTCATTATACTTACTGACACATTTCAAATGATCCACAGATGGAGCTAATTATACAATTTTTTATTCTTTGAGGAGACCTGGAAAACATGCACTGTTTGGGGTGATGAGGACTGTGGGCCTGATTCAGACCCTCTCGCTAGATGTGGCCGCTCGCTACTCAGCGTATAGAAATTCAGGTAAGTGACGTCAAGGCAGGCGATCGCACGGCAAGGCATAAGCACGCCCACTATGTCTTGGCGAGCTATCACTTTGTGTTTATAAACGCCCACCAGCCTGTCTTTAGCCGCCCACTAGCGTACGTCATCTCCAGGAAGTATATACAACCATCGGTACATCGGGTTCCATCGGATATTATCGCAGCGCTTGCGGTTGACTGTACTCTACTGCAAGCACTGCGAGCACTTCAGTGTATAATCCAGCCAGGTGACGTGCTATGCTGCCTGTTAATTATGCACACCTCTGAAACGGCTTTGAAACACTCACCTGCGTTCGCAACTCCACTCCCCCGTTACTACTGGCCTGCTCCTTTTACCACCCACAAACGGCCTCTCCTGTCACTCATTCCATTAGGCTGTCTTTGCGGTGAGAGTGAGCGCATCCCAATCGCTCGTACTAGTTTGCGCACGCGCACTGCGAGCTATATGCATGCGCACATTTGTAAATATCGCCAGCAATGAATGATCGCTTGCTAGCGACGAACAGGTCTGAATCAGGTCCTGAGTTTGAGAACCTGTGGTATAGAGGACTGAAAGTAGATAAAACTGTGTATTTTACCATAAATTTGTTAATTCCATCCAAAATTTGTAGGAGAGGAGTGTGATCCGCAGTGGCGGGCTGGGCTGGGGGGCAGGGTGCCATGTGACCCCCAGGCCGCAGCGCCATGTGGGCCGCGGGCGGTCTGTGTCTTTGTGACACAGCTGCACCACGTGTGTAGCGCTGACCGGACGGAGTTCGGTCAGCACTACACAGCGACAAACACACAACCGCCGGCGCCGGCAGCTGTGTGTTTGTTTTAAGTAGCAGCCAATGAGAGTGTGACAGACTCTCATTAGCTGCTACTGCTCCCACTGCCGGAGCTGCTCCATCTTCCGGCTCCTGCAGTGGGTAATGGGAGAGACGACATGATGTCTGTCCCATAATGCAGAGCGGGTCGGCCTGGGAGGGCAGACGGAGGAGCAGATGGCGGCGGGGGGAGCAGGGATTCAGGTAAGTGGATTTTTTTTGTGGTTTTTTTTTATTATGTGTGTCTACTGGGGGGGGCACTACTGGTGGCACTACAAGAGGGGGGGGATTACTACTGGGGGCGCTACAAGGGGGGGGGACTACTACTAGGGGTACTACAAGGGGGGACTACTACTAGGGGCACTACTACTAGGGGCACTACAAGGGGGGGACTACTAATAGGGGCACTACAAGGGGAGGGGACTACCACTGGGGGCCCTGCATCGGGGGACCACTACTGGGGGCTTATATAAATGGCAATACTGGGGGTACTGCATACCGGGGAGACTACAACTGGGGCCACTATTTAAGGGGCACTGCATAAGGGTTACCACTATTGGGGGCACTGCATGGGGGGTGGACTGCTACTGGGGGCACTATATAAGGGGCACTGCATAGGGGTACCACTACTGGGGGCACTGTATAAGGGGCTTACTACTGGGGGCACAAGGGGCACTGCACAGGGGGGACCACTACCAGGGGCACTGTATAAGGGGCACTGCATAGGGGGGATCACTACTGGGGGCACTACTGGACTCCTTACATTAATCCCATATGGACCCGCCTCCTCCCTGGAACACTTGGGGTGGGGGGCGCCGTAGCATGCACGTGCTCTGGGCACCCCGGCTACACGCTACTCCTCTGCCAGGGCCGCCTGCATGCATTTGCTCCCCAGGCTAAAAGTTGCCAGCCAGCCCCTGGTGATCCTACACTGGTTAAAGACACCTGTGTACTAACCTCCATTTCACATTCCTCTGGTACCTATTGCAACCACACAGCTTCTACATTAATAGGTCATATCAATAAAGCTTACTATTACAATTACATTAGCCATTGAGTGGTAAGTCACAGTGAATCAATAAGTTGCATATATATTTTTTCTATTTTAATAAAAAAGACTCAAACAATATTAATCTACCTTAAAAGTATCACATATAGCACGCTTATCAATCTTATTCTAACTGTACTTAAAATTACATGCTGACTACTACATGTTTTTATGTGGCAAAAATGGCAGAGTCATCAAAAAGTCATTTAGATCAGTATGGGAGATTTCTCTGTTTGTCCTGTGGGGTTGTTTCATTTTTATATACTGTAGTGTATTTGTTTCTCAGAAGAGGACCTGAGATTTCTCTTGTGGCTTACCAGCTAATTATAGTGCAGACATTTATGATTGCTGCCATGGTAACCTTTTACACTGCACTGCATTACTGTACACTGAACACCATGCTGTCATTCACAGTATGCACATGGCTAATTCTGTATGACCAATCCATGAACTGCCTGGGAGTGCATCAAAGCAGAATAGCACAGTGTAAAAAACAATGTAGACTGCCAGAAAACAGCCAGTTGTTCATATTTGCTAAACTGACCTACATTCACAGCAAATGATGACACTTTGGCTTTTCTATTCTAAAATCCCATTCACATGTTTGTCACCTAATTCAGAAACACATTACACATCCAGCCAATTTATAATGCACTGTAAAACTGTTTCAGTCGCCTAATGCCCCATTCACTATAAAATGTGATTACAGTATTACTTGTTAGTTACTAGAATAGTGTTCTTACTAAAAAGGCATTTTGTACTTTTGAAGCCAGAAAAAATCTTACATCTTATGGGGGGCATCCACTAGACGATTTTATCCCTGTCCAACCTCTTAACGATTTTCCCTTGAAGTTTCCCTTGAAATATGATCTTCCACTCTGAACAATTTGCAAAGGATTTGCAAAAGATTTGCAAAGGATTTGCAAAAGATTTGCAAACGATTTGCAAAAGATCTAACAATAAACTATGTTGTTTTAATCTGTAATTGAGAGCTTTCAGCTATAGTGGGCAGACAGTGGTTCATCGTTTGATCGTTCAGCATGAACGATGTGTAAACGATGTGTAAACGATGTGTAAACGATTTGTAAGCAATCAAGTGAAATTGACCTGCATGTTCAGTCGATGGAGGAGACGATCAAACGACCAGCGGGAGCGCGCATCGTACATCGTTAGAAACAATTACTGCACGATTTGCAAACGATGTTCAAACGATGTTTGAACGATTATCGAACGATTTTGTCATTATCGTTCAATCGTTCAACTTTATCGTCTAGTGGATACCCCCCTTTACAGCAATAACAGTATGAGTTAATAAGTCATTTGACCAATTACCTACGCTTATTGATTGCCAGAAGGTCAGAAGGGTCTACAAACCCAGGCCTCCACTTAAATATAGGCCCATCATCATGACCGCATTATGATGACCAGCCTCCATCTGGCCACACTGTCTGCCATAAATCAAGTATTTAGAATGTATTCCTATTTTTGGCACAAAATGATGCAATTTTCTACTATTACATATTTAGGGCTCTATTTACTGCAATCCGCATTAAAATGCAGACTGTAGTGTGATATTACCGACTGAATTCGCATTGCGAATTCAGGCAATATCACAGGGATTTATTAAAAATCCCTTGCAGGGACAGAGCTTGCGATAAAGCTCTGTCCCTGCGAATCCCCTCCGCAGCCTTATCACTATATTTTTCGTAAAAAATACAGTGACGAGGTGCCGCGCATGCGCTGACCAGCCGCCTCCACTCCCCCCCCCCCCCCCGCGAGATTGCGACCAGGGTCACAGTGCACGATGAGAGACCAGCTGACCGGAGCCACGGAAAACATCACCAGAGCACTGATCACCGGCCCTGGGTTCAGCTAAGTTTTGGGGTTTTTTCAATTTGTTTTTTTTAGCAGTGATCAGCTTGTGGCCTGTTTAGACCACACAGCTGATCACTGGGGCCGGCTCCGGGCTCTGCTCTGCCTGGATAATGCCATCTCCAGGTGGCATTATTATCACATGGCTTCCCCCAGTTTTTTTTAACATATATTTTTAGTATATCTCACGGAGATCACATTTCCCATTACAATTATGGGAAATGCGATCTGCATACTAAAAATATGTGATAACTAGGGCATGGAATAGAATTTTATGAATTCTACTCTAATTTAGTAAATATAGGTGAAACTAAAATAATGTGAAAAAGGTGTGAAAACACCCTTTTTCACTTTATTTTAGTAAAAATAATGTTAATAAATAGAGCCCTTAAGGAGACATTTTTGGGCTGAAAGCGTAGGGAGTGTACAGTACACGCCTACTTGGCACTGGTTACACCCACACAGAACAGGTCACAGTTTCACTGCTTCTCACAATGGACCCTTCTTCATTTTCAGCCCCAGGCCCATGTGTTGTTAATCCGGCCCTGGTCATACTGTACAGTTAAGATGGGTACACACTGGCGCGATGTGTATGCAGATGATATAGCGTTCGACATATTGTATCCGCTGTACACATTAGAACAATGTAATGAAGGATGGAACGATCCCTTGTTCTGTCCTTCGTTACCTTGCACTGCGCTGCATGCAATATAATTCTATTAGCCATGCAGTATGGCCGACCAGAAGATATCGCTAATGACCGTGGGAGCACACAGATTGGCCATATACACTGAATGATCCAGCCGATATGTCGTTCCGATTCGGCCAAAAACTACATATCGGGCCTATATCGAGCCAGTGTGTACCCATCATTAGTATTACTTCACAAATGTATGCCTAAATGTATACAGTGGAGTCATGTATACAATACAAAATAATCAAAAACACTACAAAATAATCTTTACCCTTCTCCCATACCATCAGTTTGTGCGAGTGCAGATAGATTTCTATCAAAGCGCATTGTTATTCGAAACATTGTGGCGGCCAAAGCGATGAGCTTTGCAGTGTACATCCAGTGTCCTTTGTAAAGTAGGCCTAGAAACTTTCAAAGTTTAATGGGATACAAAATGTTTGTTACTTATAAAACATTAGGCTGCCTGTGTCTATGAATAGCGGTAGGAAAAAAGTTCAGAATTGGGGTTTTGGGGTGCAACGTTGCGGGAACCCCCCTGCAGCCTTCAAACAGTCCCTCAAAGGTAAACTGTCAAAATAAAAAATAAAAAACTTAAGGACAACCCAAAAAAATGACTTTGAAAAAGGGGGCGCAAAAAAAAATTGGGGGGGAGGGGACAAAGTTAAAGACTACTGAAATAGACTCCAGGGGGTCCCCCAAGTATACCCCAGGTGTTTTTAAGATTGCAGGTGCATGCGGCAGGTGGATTTTTCACAATATTGTTTACTTCAAATTAGCAACTTTTAAATATGCTTTCAAGTACCACAAATTTGATGGGAATACTTATTTTGTCCAAAAAAAAATGCCAAATACTATTCTTCACCACTTAACCAAAAACAGAAAACGGCACCTATTGAGCCCATTTAAAAAGCCCAAATACCTTCAGCAGGGCTATTCGGGGGTACCCATAGTGATCCCCCATGTCTGTGCATCCTTTGGGGGTTGTCAGGCTGATTTCCCCAAATCTGACAGCACTTTCTGCCTGATTCAGTTTCGCCGGGTGCTGTTTTCAACTACTTTCAAATTGAATACGGGGATACGCGGGGATGCGCGCAATACTTTTCCGCCTACAAAACAGGCGAAGTAGGCGGAAAGTCCGGGAGGCGAAAAAGTATCGCTGGGCGAATCTAATTGAATATTGCTCATAGTTGAAAAGTAACAGGGGTTGAGTGTATCCACTCTTGTAAGATGGTCTTTTTGATACCTAAAATATTAAACTTGAAACCGTGAGATAAGTTAAAGTTTATTCTGAATGGCAAAAAATTAATTTAGACTTAAAAAAAAATGGAATGAAGTGTACTATACAACTCCAAGGCCCACTCAGACAAGATAGTTTATGAAGTGTTAGATGCACCCAGTGCTTAAAGTGGTCCTAGAGAAGTGGTGGAACTCCAAGTCAGTGCTTTTTCAATAAAGAGAGTGCACGCTGTAAAAACCGGCCGTGGTCTCAAAAGAAAGGGGCGTGGTCACACAATAGTATTCCCAATTCAAACTTCACCACACAGGAGCACAATCTTCTACACATTACACCGCACGTAATTCCCACAGTAGTAGTGCCCCATATACACATAATGCCCACAACAGTAGTGTCCCTTATGCAATGCCCACAGCAGTAGTGCCCCTAATGCAAGATCCACTGTAGCGATGCCCCTCATTCAATGCCCCCAGTTGTGGTGCCCCTTATGCAGTGCCCCCAGTAGTGGTAATGGCCCTTATGCAGTGCCCCCAGTAGTGGCAGTGCTGCTTATGCAGTGCCAACAGTGGTAGTGCCCCATATGCAAAGCCCACAGTAGTGGTGCCCTTTATGCAGTGCCCCCAGGAGTGGTGCCCCTTATGCAGTGCCACCAGTAGTAGTGCCCCCTGTAGCATACATGCCTACCCTCCTGGTCTTCACGGGAGGCTCCCGATTTTTCAGGTAACCCCCCGCACCCCCGGAAGGGCAGGCATTTCACCCACTTTCTGCCCAATTCCTAGTGAAGTGGGCAGAATGGGGAGAATCGCGGGTCTCTGTGTAGGGGCGGGGCTTAATTACGCGATTCTGCATGAATCGTGTCATTTAGCCCCACCCATTATGCAAATTTACACCAATTGCGGCAATTTACAATGAAGGGGCGGGGCCTAGTGACGCAAGATGTCAGGCCCCGCCCCCATCACGACCCGATCTTTCTCCTCTCCCCAATTCTCCCGCAAAAGAGAAATACAATGTAGGCAAGTATATGCCCTGTAGTAATGGCCCCAGTAGTAATGCCCCCCTGTAGTAGTGCCCCCAATAGTAATGCTCCCTGTAGTAGTGCCCCAATAGTAATGCCCCAGTAGTAGTTCCCCCAGTAGTAATGCCACAATATTAATGCCCCCTGTAGTAGTGCCGCTTACACATAAAAAACCACAAACAATACTTACCTTAATCCCCGCTCTTGCGTCCGCAGCCATCCGACAGGCTGCTCCTCGGAACTATGGGAGAGACATCATGATGTTTCTCCCATAGTGCACACTGCACTGTGGGGAAGGAGCCGGGCACACACTGGTAACAAAAACTCAGCAGGCACCCAGCAAATGGAGCCTCCCTGTGGCGCCGGGCTGAGGTGAGCCGGAGGAGGCGGAATTGGTTCCGTCCCCAAATAGAAGAGACAGAACGCAGTTCCGCCCACTTTAACCACTGGATGCACCTATTCAGCAGCTAATGTCCTAGCTCCTATGCTCAGAGGCTCCGAGAGTAGGAGGGAGCGGGTGCGAATTGCCTGGGCTTGCTGCAGGATCCTGGCAGGGGCCCGGGTCCAATGCTGCCCCCCCCCTCTTTCCTGTCAGCAGTGGGAGACTACAGACTCCTCAGCCTGTGGGAGAGGAGTGATCACACTGATTGCGCCTCCTCCCCCACAGATTTGTGTTGGGCTGAGGGGCAGCGCTCCCCTCCCCAGCTTGCAGCGCTGTTTTTATTTTTATGAGGGGCCGTGGTCACGCCACCTGCAATTAGGCCGCACCCCTTCACCCTGGCCCAGGCTGGCTCTTAATGGCCCTGCCTATGCTCCTATGTTACATCATACAGTACATACTGTAATGTTGTAGCACTTAGAGTGTGCATCTGCATTTTTCCCCTTTTTTCTGCATTAGAAATACAGGTCTTGTGAACCAGGCCCTGTGTAGTGCATCTGCATGCCTTTAAGAAGGATGTGTTATTGCTTGTGTCATGTCCTGGATGTCTATTAAATTTCAGATTGTCCTCGAAAATTGAAAGGGGAGGAGAAAGTCTACTAGTTGTGCCAGAATGCCTAATAATTGATTGATGGACATCCAGAACATTAAATGACAGTAGATCCCTCATAATCTATTACAATAAATGATTCATCCTGTGTCTTCATTTAAGAAAGTATGGGAAGTTAGTTATACACATTCAGTGGCAGATCCCAGGGGGGGGGATGATTGGAGCGATTGCTCCCAATACTGTCCTTGCCTCTCTCTGCTCTCGGACACGGGGATAAAACGAAAACTCCCCCAGGAACTGCGCAGCATCATCAATCATCCTGGTGCAATCACTGTGGCAGTGCTGCTGACTGATGGGCCCACCCCCCGCTCCACTCCTTCCCCTCCTGCTCCTGTCACAATACATACAGCCATGCACAACACTCCTCCTGACTAGGTCACAGATTACAATGTCAGAGGAGCAGCGGCATGACAGCGGCTCCTCCCTCAGTCTTGCCCCTTGTAACAGTACCCCGGATGCCACCAGTAGCGCACCCCACAGCACTCAGGAACCCCCCAGAAAAAACAAATGTGGTTTTTTTCACCCACGGTCGTAGCCCCGCTCCCTTGCGGCATTATGCCGATTTTGGCAGGTCTATAGGGAGGGGGCGGAGCCAAAATGATTAGAATGAATAAGAATTACATCATTTTGGTATCACCCACTCTCCCAGACCCGCGAATCGCGGGATTATGTCATGGGGTGGAGCCTAATGATGCACACTGCCCCCATCAACAACCTGCTCCAGCATGTCAGGATGCCAAAGTAGTGAAAGTGTGTCTGGGAATATTATATATATATATATACACACATATATATATATATATATATATATATATATATATAAGTGTGGGTATGTATGTTCTTGTGTAATATATGTGTGTAATGTTTGTATGTGTCAGATGTAATATATGAATGTGCTGTGCTATATAATATATATATATATATATATATATATACATACATACACATATATATCCAAAGCATAGGCGACACACCGATCAATAAAAGTCCACACACAGCGGGGATGAAATAATCAACGTTTCGAGATAATTTATTACCTCGTCATCAGGATAACCAACTACATGCAACACTGACCTTAAAATACCCTCCACCATCACCACGTGCAGTGCCGGTTGACGGGGAAAACAGGAAGTCGTACAACAAGTGACGACATCCGCCCTCGCCCATCACCATGGCAACCGCGCTGTGTACATCTACAGAACAGCACAAACAGGCTCTAACCATAGTAGAAAGAGGTGGGAGGCCCCGGTGCACAACTGTGCAAGAAGACAAGTACATTAGAGTCTCTAGTTTGAGAAATAGATGCCTCACAAGTCCTGAACTGGCAGCTTCATGAAATGGTACCCGCAAAATGCCAGTGTCAATGTTTATAGTGAAGAGGCGACTCCAGGATGCTGGCCTTCTAGGGAGAGTGGCCAAGAAAAATCCATATTTGAGACTGGCCAATAAATGGAAAAGATTAATATGGGCAAAAGAACACAGACATTGGACAGAGGAAGATTGGAAAAAGTGTTATGGACAGAAAAATCGAAGTTTGAGGTGTTTGGATCACACAGAAGAACATTTGTGAGATGCAGAACAAGTGAAAAGATGCCGGAAGAGTGCCTGACGCCATCTGACAAGCATGGTGGAGTTAACGTGATGGCCCAGGGCTGCATTGGTGCTGGTAAAGTGGGAGATTTGTACAAGGTAAAAGGTATTTTGAATAAGGAAGGCTATCACTCCATTTTGCAATGCCATGCCATACCCTGTGGACAGAGCTTGATTGGAGCCAATTTCCTCCTCCAACAGGACATTGACCCAAAGCACACCTCCAAATTATACAAGAACTATTTAGAGAATAAGCAGGCAGCTGGTATTCTGTCTTTAATGGAGTGGCCAGCGCAGTCACCAGATCTCAACCCCATTGAGCGGTTGTGGGAGCAGCTTGACCGTATGGTACGCAAGAATCAAGCCAATCCAACTTGTGGAAGCATGGGGTGAAATTTCTTCAGATTACCTCAACAGATTAAAAGCTAGATGCCAAAGGTCTGCAATGCTGTAACTGCTGCAAAAGGAGCATTCTTTGACAAAAGCAAAGTTTGAAGGACACAATTATTATTTCATATAAAAATTATTATTTCTAACCTTGCCAATGTCTTGACTATCAGTTCTGTTCATTTTGCAACTCATTTGATAAATAAAAGTCAGTTTTCATGTGAAACACGAAATTGTCTGGGTGACACCAAACTTTTGGACGGTAGTGTAGATAAACTATTTGATCGCTTAATGTCCTCTTTTGACCGTGTTCTGACCCAGTCACCTGACCATTTAACCTGCTGTGATATACAGGAACAGGGGGTCGATGATTTCAAGACTTCGTTTGCTCCTCAATATTGCCCAGAGCTGGCATTTGCTCATTTTGCAGGTGAAGGTACTGACAATAACCTACAGTCACCGCTTACTGCTCACCTTGTTACTGCAGGATTGGTGGAGGCTTCCACTTGTGAGCTGGGGCATAACCCACTCTTCTCAGCATTAACCCTAATCTCAGCCCTTGATTGGGAGTCGGAAACATTGTGGGAGAACAAAGCCCTTTTATTGCTCAATGGGGATGTGGAGGGACATGGTAGTATTAGCCATGTCCAAGCCCAATTCTTGAAATTACCAGCTAACAGTGCAAATATACTTCTGCACAAACAACAATGGTAGCTACTTATTGCAGAACACATGGTTTTGATGCTCAGCCGTTTTGTCTTCCTAAGCCTCCCACTGTATATTTCATTATTGTTTCTGAACACCATTGGCTTTGTGACATGAATAATTGTGTAAACAATTTGTTCTATTGGTCTGTCTACCGGTGAACGACCTCAGCATGATTTCTCTAACGATCCTATGATTTTAATACATTGCCTTGTGTTCCACAGCTTATCTCGCTTGTATTTCTCATTTACGCAAGATGGTCCTCTAGGGCACTTAATATTTTGATGTCTGGATTGCCTCTTTCCTCTCCACTCCTAACCCCCCCCCTCCACCGTTTTTTTTTTCTTTTTCTTGGTATTGCTATTTTGTTGAATACTATTCAGTTTTCTTAGTCGAGTATTTTCCAGATATCACTTTCATTATTTCTATACAGTCTTACTATCGAATTTATTAACGTTTTATTATATTGCAACAGACTGCAGCATATATATCCTGTTTCTCTAGTTAAGCATGACCTGCCCCCTCGATAATTTGATAATAGCTATAGTCCATCTAGTGGACTTTTAAATGTCTAATAGTCTGCAATCTATATTGGCTAACTAACAGTACCATATTACGATTTTTATGCACTTTAAGTGCTGTTTCACCCAGAGGCTTTTATGTTAGGTTACTAAAGTGGACTTGCTGAGAACTATAAGAAGGATGTCAAATTGTTTATCCCCGTTCTTTGCTTTATACATTCACAACCTTTTGGTCTTTGTCTCTGGGGTCACTATATTTGAGCTGAGATCGCTTATTATTCTCTTTAGTATCAGTAAAGTGATTTGTATAATTTAACTTGGAAGTAGTTTTCGGCGAAAGCCGTGACTCCCCGTTTTGTTTTTTTGGTTGGGAAAATTAGAAAATGTTTGTGGAAGAAGCTTGGTATCACAATGTGCATTATATCGTATATTTTGTATATTATTACAAAATTATTGTGGATTTACATTACTTGTCATTTTTATTGCTTAAACTTGGCATCACATTATGCTTTATACCGTATGCTTTGCATTTTGTTATGATTTTGTTGTGGTTTTCCATTACATGTCATATGTAACTTTTTTATTGTTTACTGAATTGTTTCTGATATCATTGTATTATTTTGACCTTTGTACTCATCTTAACATGTAATGTATAATGTCCTTACTAATTGTAATGTTGGATTGTGGTGCTTGTGCTTCAATAAAAATAAGTAAAAAAAAACAATGGACAAGCCAATAATCCAGTGTAGGTAGGGTGCCAGAGATGAAAAAAGCCTTAAACAAGCATTCATATCTATCCATCCATCCATCCGCATAATTGGCCTGATTCTCAGACAAATCTCTGTTCATGGACACAGATGTAAATTTACGCTTTTGCATATCTCCGTCCTATTCTAAATTAGACAAAACTTGGCTGAAATAGGCAATTTTTGGGAGGGAACTGGCGGCGACGGTGCAATTGCACGTAATCACCCTGTCTTGTGGGAGATTCATGGGCGTGCATCTAATGCTCTGTGCGATTCTGTGTCATGCTTATATATATATATATATATATATATATATATTAATATATATATATATATACACACACTATATACATATATATATTTAAATATTTAATATTTATTTATCTGATGCATGGCTATTGAATAATGGTGCTTCAAGGATACAGTGCTAACTTGGGAGGCTACAGGGGCTTGAGGGGCACGTGAGGGGACCAAAGCTTGTCACAGAGGGGACTAAAAATTGGAGTGCTATATGCAATCTTGGCGAGCGACATAAAAGGCTTCACAAGACCTCCCTGCACTGTGATGTCCCACCCCACCTCACCTAACAAGACAGCATACAGAGGCAGTTGCATGCGCTCAAACCACTTGGTGAAGCACCTGGACCAGTCGGAAGCAGGTATGTCATCTACATGCAGGATGAAGGTCTCCACTGCAGCTTCCGGTGACTCAAATCACACGTATCTTGCGCTTGATCCGTGGGAACACAAAGAAGTCGCAGGGGGTCAGGTCTGGACTGTACGGCAGATGACCAAGCTCCTGGATGCGTTCATGGGCCAGAAAATCCACTACTTTCCTGGACTTGTGGGCAGGTGCATTGTCGTGATGGAGAAGGGCACCACAAGTGCAAGTTCTTGGACAGCACCTGGAAATGGCTTCCAGCACTTGCGACAGGCAACCCATATATAAAACTTTTTCTGCAGTTCCTCAAACACAACATAGCACTCCTTTTACATTTAAGGCATAGTGTCTTATTCAGAGTTGTACTTTCATTCATTGATGAACTTACATCACTGATGGTTAGGGGTCTGCGTCTGCGTAGGACCCGTACTGCATATGTGCAGAACGGGTCCTGCGACTATGCTTGCAGACCTCCCCAAGCCACAGCATGATTTACATGCTGCTGCATTTTGGGGGGCGGAGTTGGGGCATGGCTGATCACCGTTCCCAGAACATGCCCTGTTTTCCAGGAGGTACGAGACCAAGGTCTGCTACGGCAGATGCAGATTTCTGGCCTCTAAAGTGACCAGCACTGTCAGGCTGTGAGAAGCTTCATCTCCCATAGCCTGACCAAAGGAACAACCATCGCAACCATTGGTCGCAATGGTTGCGATAGTGCTCGCAAATGCAACAAGGATGTGTCTGACAACTCCTTCTACATTTGCATTAAGATGGATGGAATTGCAAAGCTGTTTGTGTGTGGCTCTGAATCAGGCCAGTAGTTTTTAAGTATATTTGCAGAATGTTTTTTGGGGCTACCAGCAAATATTAGGAATCCCCAGGATTTTAGAAGGAGGGGCCGCACATCACTAGTCATGCCGCCACAGCGCTGGTCATACCCTCTGCAGCGGCCCTTCAGAAATTTTAGCTCCAGGCCCATATGGACCTTAATCTGGCACTGCATCTACATCCTAAAAAATTTAGCTCCAGAAACTCATACGTGATGTCTTGGACGGCATACACTTTCTCAAGGAAGTGTCCTTAAATCCTATTATTTAGTTCCAGATTCTTTTGACTGTTATTAAGTATTTAATGTTCCTATAATTACTGTAAAATACTCTATAGTATATTTTGGTAGTATAAAAACAAAATAAACTAATATGTCAAACATATTTCTTCTTTTGTTAATTCCGCTAAGATTGCATCTTTTGTGAGTATATTTTTTGGCATTGTAGATAGGCCAGATGGCTTGGGCCTATAGAAACAGGGGTCTCATCATGTTAGGACAAGTTTTTGAATCTGCCAGTATAAAAATATCAACAATCATTTAAATTGGCATGTTGACTGGCAACAATTACATTACATTTATTGATAACACTTTATGAAGGTCATTGCTCTGAAAAGTCATTATTTTCATAGGCCTGTCTCAATTTGTAGCAATCCCATGAAAGTAAAAGCAGCAATTTTATGACAAAAAGGTAATTTTGTTGGCATTTGTTTAAACGCAAACCACTGTAGCAAGCTATAATAAAAATCTTATTCGGTACCGTATTCTATTGTATTTTTTCAGGCTGCAATTAATAATCTATCATTATATACAGTGTCATGGACTTCCATGGCAACCACAGTCACATGGCACACGATGTAGTATGAAGAAAAGATTTGGAACGTTCCACTGAGCTCTATTTTCACTAAGTACTACCATTCCTTGCCCCCTGTGCTATCACATGACATGGTGAGAAGCTATGAGCTTGTGTCTGTGTAGCAGACTGTCTGAAAGTCATACTTGTTTTCCTAGAAATATCTATATAATAAGCGAGAAAGTGTGTGTGTGTGTGTGTTTCTATTTGTCCTTTATACAATGCCAGAGTTTTGTACCTAGCTCCGCCAAATTTGTCATGGTAGTGTAGTTTGACCAGAATTAGGTTTTGGGCTATGTTTGAAGTTCATCAGGGCCATGGAGGTCTACATGGTGCCCACCAAGTTTAGTTTATGCAAGTTCACTCAGGGTGTCTTCAAGTGCCTAAAACTGCCCTGATCTGAAGGCATTGTACCAGTGGGGGCAGGCAGAGCTCACATGGCAGAGCAGTGAGTCGGAGGGTCAACTGTCAAACTGCACCTGCACTGACAGTTACTAATTTCCTCCAAGCACATTTTCATATCCCATGGTCTCCAATGTTGGTCTGTAATGTAAAAAATGGCAGGTATCCCAGCTAGTATTGAATAGGAGATAATGATTTCTAGAGGAATAGTTAAGAAAATTACAAAGCATTACAAAGCTGATGAATACTTAACTTGCTATTTAAAGAAATAAGTCCTTTGTGTGGGATTGCGGCTTTAAAATAGAAGTGTTGTAAACTTCTAGAGAGCTTCCCGACAGCTACTGTGAATGGGAGTTATATTAAAATATAAATGTAAGACTTCAATATAACAATGTCCTTACTGTTGAAATGATCATGAAAAATTATAGAATGCTTGCTTGATTATTTAAAAAATGTAAAACAAATGATCATCCAGATAAGAGTCCTTATTTTACACAGCAAGAAAACTACTGTATACTAGATAATAGATTCTAGATTACATACTAGACCATAGTAAATTGCCATACCAGCAACCCATTTTCCTGAAAATTGATTGCCACCAAATGTTTGCCTCCATTGTATGTAATTGACAGGTTTACTTTAAATAGCATATTAGATATGTGTCACAGGAACAGTTCTAAACAATTGTATTTATACAGCTTCCTGGTTGCAATGTTAACTCAAAACAACTATTGCTCCCACTGTATATACTACAGGTTATAGCATGCCTGCCCTATGGCATTTGTAGAACTACAAGTGCCAGCAGGCAGCTGGCACTGGTACCCCATTGTAAAAAAAAATAGTAATAGACACTAGGGGGGCAGGTTAGGGTAGGGGTTAGAAAAACACTTACCTGTCTTCCCTATGTGTGTCGGGATTTTGGCTGTCGGGATGCCGCTGTCGGTATTCTGACCAGCGTCATCCCGACAGCCGGGATTTCATACCCAACCCCGTTCCATGTACCACTGATGCAGCATCTGCTTTCATGGGATTCAGTCATATAATCTATGGGCCCTATTTATTAGACAAATATATCCGATGGAACGCTTTACTTCTGGGTCCGGATACAGCCATGGAACTGTGAAGCCGCACATGTCCAGAACGGAAGACTTGCAATGGACATCGCAATCACTCCAGGCCACTTCCGCTGAACTTCCCCCATAGAGAAGAGCAGATATCACCATCCGAAAAATACCTGTTACCACAGACAAGTTCTGAAAAGCTAATATTTTTCAGAGCTTACTAAATAGCTGTCTCCTGCTTAAAAGGTTTAATAAATAATACTATACTTACTAAGCCCGTCAGGATTCTCAGCATCGGGATGCCGTTGACTGTCTTTTGCCAGCCGGCATCCTGACTGCCAGTCTCCCATAACTAGCCCATCCTAACAGTGTCTCCTGCTGACATTATCACACATGACCCAGTGAGAACATGGGTAACATACTGTACAGGAAGCGACTGAGTGACCTTCTGTATTTGTGAAATATATTTACATGTTACAAAGTTACTGAATTACAAATAGGAGTTGATTTTTGGAGTTGCACTAAGAACAAAGGACAGAATGTAAGTTTAATTATGCTACTTTCCCCTACTTTCCCCTACAACAAATATATAATATATTTATTCAAATATGGCAACAAAATCCCAAAATGCAGTAGAATATTTACTAGGGATGGAAAAATAATTAAAAAGGTATTCCTATGGTAAGTGACAAAGGGCCTGATTGAGAGATGGACACTATTGCGATTCTCACACAGATCAAGCGATTGTTTGCCATTGCACATGCATATAAGCCACACTGCGATCGCAGGTGCACATAGGAATCCATCACAGAGTGAGTGACAAGTTGTCAGCGTTTGGGGGAGGTAACGGGGAGTGGTCAGAAAAACGCAGGCAAGCCTTCCATTTGAGCGCCGTTACGTGGGTGTGCATAAATTGGCTACTGCGAGTGCATACGCAGCTCTGCGTGTCAGAAGAGCTCCCAAGGCTGCGGCTGGTCAGACCTGCCGCAAGGGCAAGATGGCTGCCGATGTTACCGATATTTACGCAGGTATGCGTAGTCACACGCAGATAAGAAGGTAGCAGTGGGCATCTTTATGCTCAGGTGATCTTTGCTAACTTTAGCATATTTTCGCAGCTGTGTTGCGTATGAAATCACAGCTGCGATCGCATTAGCGTCCATCTCTGAATCAGGCCCAAAGTCAATTAATATGACATCAGTCAAGGACACTAGGCAAAATAAACAAAAAAATAAGCAGATAAAAGGAAAAAGAAATAGAAATTTACTTAAAAGAAACACATTGTTTGTTAAAGCACAAAAACATTATATACAGTATCCAACATTTTTTAAGAGTTATAGATAATAAAATGCTTTGATTAAAAAATAAATAAATAACTGAAATACTATCCTGTTTTAAGGGAAGTGTATGTGAATGTCAGAAGTGGAATCTGTCAGTGCTAGAGAACCATCACGTCAAGTATCGCTAACACAAATTGCTGAAGTGACTGGTAACACCTCCAGCCACATGTTTTACGACAGCACTTGTTATGTTTCTACTTGCGAGAAAGCACAAAGTGAGAGTTTAAATTTTATTTATAGCACCATAAAAATACCACTTATATAATTGAAGTGCAAAAGCTTTTAGACAATGTCTCCTAAGAAGAGTTTATCAAAGGGCATAAGTCATGCTTGTCTTCTCCCGAATTTCGATGAGTTCCACCAGATTCTCAAGAGATAGTATTCATTGCAATTCACATCTCCATGCCACCTATACCTGTCCCCTGGACCAAGGGGTGAAGCTAGGCTTTCTACCACCCTGGGCAAAGACTCAGTCCAGTGCCAGTATATTGCAGATACTGTTGGCTTGCTTTAATACAGGAATAAACATTGTAAAGACTAATATATTTATAGCATGAAGGCAAAATTTTGTTTTTAGCCTTGTTACTGTACATTAAGGTGCCTATTCCTGCAGCATTTATTCTATGGTTCTGTGGTGCAGATAAATCTGTTATTAAGCTATCCACATAAGACTACATCTTGTCACAAGGGTGTGTGCCTTTAAATATTCATAGCTTTTAATGTATAATATTACAAAGAATTATTTCTGCTGAGCTATGAGCCGAAGAACCTTGGAATGTATAAACATGCAGATAGCGTTATGAATAAGACTGTGTATCCTTACCCCCCATAACATTCCCACATGTACAGATAGTAATATAATGAATGCTAACAAAGACTGCTGTGTTGAGATGTAATCATATGTTGCAATTGTATGAAAGCTGTGCTTTAAATTATTGTCTACATGCAAATAAAGCCAGAAAGAATCTTGAAGCCAAGTGTGGTGGTGGTGATTCCGTCTCCTGAGATCTCAGTAATGCAAGGCTCTGACATAAACTAATGAACTTGGGCTGGTGATTAATTACAGAAGATTGCTTTCCGATCTATCAGGTGCCTTCACTTTTTTAAATAGACCATTCAGGCTTCACTGAGTGTTCACTGTCTCAATAAATAGAGCATCACTGTGACTGCCATATGATGCAGAGAACATCACAGTGAAGACAGTATAATGCAGAGTACATCACAGTGACCGACATATAATGTAGGGGACATAATAGTAACTGCCATAGAATACAGAAAGCATAGGTGGTCGCCATACAATACAGAGAGCATCATGACCACCATACAATACTGAAAGCATCAGTGACTACCATACAATACTGAAAGCATCAGTGACTACCATACAATACTTAGAGCATCAGGGACCGGCATACGTATAATACTGATAGCTGTAATTGTGACCACTATATAATACAGAGTATTTTGATGCCTGGCATTCATTGCCATTATAATCCCCATCATTAATTACCCCCAACATAATCAAATAATTAAATTTATGTACATTAACTTTCTAATTACTTCACTCATTCTCATGAAGATTTTTTTTTCAATATCACTACCAGAATCTATACCCATTCCAGCCTTTATCCTAACTTACATAATGGAGATCTCATCTGTTACACTTGCTGCAGCCACTGCATTCAGGAAGCAGCAGTCAGGCAGGTCCCACTCCCACCAGGGCTGTGAGGAGGAGGAGGGCCATCAGAGGGGAGACAGGAGCTGTGCAGCGTTTTGCTGCATGACACGGCCCCTGGGAGGGGATAACTTTATGCAGCACATTATCTTCAATGCCTGCTCACCTCAGCACTACCTGGTTTTACTTTAGTGAAAAACTTGACACCACCTAGGATTGCAGCTTCGGCTCCGCCGCTGGCAAACCCCTCTCTGTCAGCTGGGGCCCCACCCTAGCTGCAGCCCTGCCTGGACTTCCCCCATTGGTACCTATCAGAGGACAGGAGCAAAAGGTAAGTTAATATGGTCTAAGTACTTCGATGCCAGCAGAGGTGGCTGCTCTGTGGCCTGGCAGTGAAGGACAGGTGTTACTGCATAGTGGAGGCCCATTTGTACTATCATTTCCATTGTGCATGCCCTAGTCTCCAGCATGCTAAAAAAAACAGAGAATGTGTGTCTGGAGAAGAATAGTCACTGCCCGACCCCTCTCACCACCAGGCCTCCTAGCAACCATGGAGGTATCCGTGTGTATTTCACCAGCAAAAGTGGTATTTATATGGTGCACGCTCTCACTTACTGTATTTCCTCCTAACAAAAACTTTGTGTTTTCACAACAGAAATCTATTTCACTGCCCCAAAAACAATTTTCCAATGGGACCTGACAACTACTAGTTACAGTATGCACCTGAGCGTACCGCAATATGGGAGAAAGTAAAAATATAAAACAACGCTCATCTGATGCTTTTGTAGCTGTATAATTTACGATAACAGTATTGTAAACTACGCATTAAAAAAAGTGTTAAGCATCCGATATAGAACTTCCATTGACTTAAAAATATCAAGGATCATATCTATAAATTAAATGTAACATATTAGATTGTTCAAATACTTTTTGCATATTTGTTCATTCAAATACTTTTACATTATGTGCACTTTTGTGTTGTGGTAGAGCAATAACACGTTGAAGTTCCAGTGGGATAGAGAATATTGATGAACGTACAACATACCAGCCTACTTTTGAAAAGCATTTCAGGGAGACTGTGAAAGCAACACCTATGAGGGTGACAGTAAAGTGGGCGTGTACTGCTACATCTGAGAGGCGTGTCATACAGTTGACTTACATCCAAATGTAAATGAGCCCCAAAGCAGTTAATAAGATCTACTTGTTGATGAAAACACACTGATGCTTTTCAGAAAATGCATGTAGCCATAGGGATCATTGTGTCGGGATCACTGGCATCACAAGGGGGGTGCAAGGCGTGCGGGTTGCACCTGGGTGTCACCAGCCGAGGGGTGACACCAAAGTGCTAGCTCCCCCTCAGTGACAGGAGCCGGGTGCTGCATCACGTGCAGCACTCGGCTCCTAGCACAGTGAGGGAGCCGGCACTTCACACAGGCTGGTCCCCAGGGGCAGCCTGCACCTCCAGCACCCTCGATTTTACAAAAAACGGGGGAGTTCGGGCCGCGACTCCACACCCCAACATGTGAGGCCACGGCCACACACAAAGCCACGCCCCCTTATTTCACGCCTTGCATAATACAGGCTCCCCGTCACTGCCAGCACCGGGTGCAATGTGAGGAAGGGACGCCACAGATCGGGATGCAGTTTATAGACTGGTGGACTAAATGCCGCCGGTCTATATCCCGACAGAAGAAACCCGACGGGGGACTTCAGATAGGCGTCAAAATACCGACACCTATCTGAATCCCGATGCCGAAACGCCAAAGGGCGACAGCCCGAGCAAGGTAAGACTGGGGTGTCCTTAGCGTTAGCCGAAGGGGGGGAGGGTTAGGTTTAGGGAGGGTAGCGGGGTTAGGTTTTGGGGATGAGGTTAGGGTTAGGCACCCCTAGGGAGAAGGGTTAGGGTTAGGCACCCCCGGGGGTAGGTTAGGGCTAGGCACCCCCTGGGAGTTTTAGTGTTAGAGGGTGAGAGAGGAGGGTTAGGGTGCTTACCAGCCGCCGTCGGCATCTTCAGCTGTCGGGCTTCTCATGTCGGGATTGGAACCGGTGGCTGTGATTCCATTGTATCTTATAACTAGGGGTGTGCACCGGCCACTTTTCGTGTTTTGGTTTTGGATCTGGATCTTTCTTCGTGTTTTGGATCTGGATTGGTTTTGCCAAAACCACCCTTCCGTGTTTTGGGTTCTGGGTTTTGTGTTTTGGATCTGTATTTTTTTGAAAAAAAGCATAAAAACAGCTAAAATCACAGAATTTGTTGGTTTTTCTGCTCCTATGCTATTATTAACCTCAATAACCTTAATTTCCACTAATTTCCAGTCTATTCTGAACACCTCACACCTCACAATAGTGTTTTTATGTCCAAAAGGTTGCACCGAGGTAGCTGAATGACTATGCTAAGCGACACGAGTGGGCGGCACAAACACGTGACCCATCTAGGCGTGATACTGCAGTGGCAGACAGGATGGCAGTTTGAAAAACTAGGCCCCAAACTGTACATAATGCAAAGAAAAAAAAGAGGTGCAAGATGGAATTGTCCTTGGGCCCTCCCACCCACCCTTATGTTGTATAAACAGGACATGCACACTTTAACAAACCAATCATTTCAGCGCCAGGGTCTGCCGCACAACTGTGGCTGAAATGATTGGTTCGTTTGGGCCCCCACAAAACAAGCTGGCAATTAATGTGTCCCTGCACAAACTGGCTCTACGGAGGCAAGATCTCATCCTCATCCTCCTCATCCACCGATTCCTCACCCTCTTCAGTGTGTACATCCTCATCCTCACAAAGTATTAACTCGTCCCCACTTGAATCCACCACCACAGGTCCCTCTGTACGTTCTGGAGGCTGGTCTCCCTGGAAGAGCTGATAATTCATTTTGATGAACATCATCTTCTCCACATTCTGTGGAAGCAACCTAATACGCCTTTCGCTGACAAGGTTCCCGGCTGCACTAAACACTCTTTTGGAGTACACACTGGAGGGGGGGCAACTCAGGTAAAATAGAGCCAGTTTGTACAGGGGCCTCCAAATTGCCTCTTTTTCCTGCCAGTACAGGTATGGACTGTCTGACATGCCTACTTGGATGCTGTCACCGATGTAATCCTCCACCATTCTGTCAATGGTGACAGTATCATATGCAGTGACAGTAGACATGTCAGAAATTGTTGCCAGGTCCTTCAGTCCGGACCAGATGTCCAAACTTGGTCCTGCCTGCCCTGCATCACCGCCAGCGGGTTGCTTAGGATACCTAAGTTTTTTCCTGGCAGCCCCAGTTGCGGGAGAAAATGAAGAAGGAGCTGTTGACGTGTCACGTTCCGCTTCAGCTGACAGTGTGTTCACCAGCAGGTCTTTGCACCTCTGCAGGCTTGTGTCGGCCGGAAAGAGAGACACCACATAGGCTTTAAACCTAGGATTGAGCACGGTGGCCAAAATGTAGTGGTCTGATTTCAACAGATTGACCACCCTGGAATCCTGGCAAAGCGAATGAAGGGCTTCATCCACAAGTCCCACATGCCGAGCGGAATCGCTCCGTCTTAGCTCCTCCTTCACTTTCTCCAGCTGCTTCTGCAAAAGCCTGATGAGGGGAATGACCTGACTCAAGCTGGCAGTGTCTGAACTGACTTCACGTGTGGCAAGTTCGAAGGGCTGGAGAACCTTGCACAACACGGAAATCATTCTCCACTGCGCTTGAGTCAGGTGCATACCCCCTCCTTTGCCTATGTCATAGGTGGATGTATAGGCTTGTATGGCCTTTTGCTGCTCCTCCATCCTCTGAAGCATATAGAGGGTTGAGTTCCACCGCGTCACAACCTCTTGCTTCAGGTAATGGCGGGGCAGGTTCAAGAGTGTTTGCAGGCGCTCCAGTCTTCGGCACGCAGTCGCTGAATGGCGAAAGTGGGCAGAAATTTTTCGGGCCACCCAAAGCGTCTCCTGCACGCCCCTGTCGCTTTTCAGAAAATTCTGCACCACCAAGTTTATTGTGTGAGCAAAACATGGGACGTGCTGGAATTTGCCCAGATGTAATGCCCGCACAATATTGGTGGCGTTGTCAGATATCACAAATCCCCAGGAGAGTCTAAGTGGGGTAAGCCACTGGGCGATGATTTCCCTCAGTTTCTCTAAGAGGTTGTCGGCGGTGTGCCTCTTACTGAAACCGGTGATACACAGCGTAGCCTGCCTTGGAACGAGCTGGCGTTTCTGAGATGCTGCTACTGGTGATGCTGCTGCTGTTGCTGCGTAAGGTGATACATCTACCCAGTGGGCTGTCACAGTCATATAGTCCTTAGTCTGCCCTGTTCCACTTGTCCACATGTCCGTGTTTAAGTGGACATTGTGTACAACGGCATTTTTCAGGACACTGAGGACACTTTTTCTGACGTTTCTGTACAGTCTCGGTATCGCCTGCCTAGTGAAGTGGAATCTAGACGGGATTTGGAACCGGGGACACACTACCTCCATCAATTGTCTAAATCCCACTGCACTAATGGCGGATACCGGACGCACATCTAACGCCAACATAGCAGTCAAGGCCTCAGTTATACGTTTTGCTTCAGGATGACTGCTGTCGTACTTCATCCTCCTCGCTAAGGACTGTTGGAGGGTCAATTGTTTAGTAAAAGTAGTGGTGTTCCTACTTCCTCTCTGGGATGATGAACGACTCCCAGCAGCAGCAACAGCAGCAGCGGCAGCAGTAGGCGTAGCAATGCAGGATCCTCCGGAGGAATCCCGGATAGGAGTCAGTCATGCCAGTGACATGGCCTGCAGGACTACTTCCGATCCTGACTAAGGAGGAAATTGACGAGGAGGGAGTTAATGGTGTGGTTTGCAGGCGCTTGGATACAACAGGACAACGGGATTTAGGTGTCCCTGGACTGCTTACGGTCTTAGCCAAAGTTTCTGAACTTGACAGTAACTTTTTATGAACGCGCTGCAGGTGCCGTATAAGGGAGGATGTTCCTAGGTGGTTGACGTCCCTACCCCTACTTATTTCACCTTTACATATGGTACATATGGCAAGACAGTTGTTGTCCGGATTTGGATAGAAATATTGCCAGACCAAAGAGGTGGAATGTTTGGTCTTCTGCCCAGGCATGACCGTGATGGGCTTTTTCATCCCACGGACAACAACTGTCTCCCCCGGAGCCTGATTTAAACAAACCACATCACCATCAGAATCCTCCTCGCCAAATTCCTCCTCAGCGCCAGCTACACCAGTATCCTCATCCTGTTGTACTTCAACAGTGACATCTTCAATTGGCATATCAGCAAGTGGACTGTGGGTGCTCCTTTCAGCACTTGCAGGAGGCGTGCAAATGGTGGAAAGAGCCACCTCTTCCCGTCCAGTGCTGGGAAGGTCAGGCATCGCAACCACCACCACACTTGGACTCTCCTTGGGGATTTGTGATATCTTCTTAGAAAGCACAGTTCTTCGCTGTGCTTTTGCCAGCTTAACTCTTTTGATTTTTTTAGTGGGAGGAGGGCTTCCATCGTCATGTGAAGCTGAACCACTAGTCATGAACATACTAGGGATCGACCTTAGCCGTTCCTTGCCACTCCGTGTCGTAAATGGCATATTGGCAAGTTTACGTTTCTCTTCAGCTGATTTAAATGTTTTTTTCAAGGTCATTTTCCTGAACTTTGTCATTTGGGATTGTATGTGCCCTCTATTATGACATTGGGCATCGGCCTTGGCAGACGACGTTGATGGCATGTTATCGTCTATGTCATGACTAGTGGCAGCAGCTTCAGCACTAGGAGGAAGTGGTTCTTGATCTTTCTCTATTTTATTTTTTTCGGAGAAAGTTTGGTCCTCCATTTATGTTATATCGATTTGATATATACGTGCGGCTAAACACAGAAAATATTTTTTTATTTTTGCTGGAGAGTAGTGCACTTTGTGGGTTACACCAGCCTTTAAGAAATGAGCCAGCCGGCTCTTTAATTATGGGACACAGGCGCACGCTTGGCGCTGCTCCTTTGTTGATGCATGTGCGGCTACTGCGCACACAATTCACAAACACAGAAATTATTTTTTTTTTTGGTTTGGACTGGAGTGTACTTTGGGGGTTACAGCACCCTTTAACGGTCAAGCCAGCCGGCCCTTTACTTATGACACAGGCGCACGCTTGGCACTACTTTGTTGATGCACGTGCGGCTACTGCGCACACAATTCACAAACACAGAAAATAATTTTTTTTTGGTTTGGACTGGAGTGTACTTTGGGGGTCACAGCACCCTTTAATGGTCAAGCCAGCCGGCCCTTTACTTATGACACCAGCGCACGCTTGGCACTACTTTGTTGATGCACGTGCGGCTACTGCGCACACGATTCACAAACACAGAAAATAATTTTTTTTTTGGTTTGGACTGGAGTGTACTTTGGGGGTTACAGCACCCTTTAACGGTCAAGCCAGCCGGCCCTTTACTTATGACACAGGCGCACGCTTGGCACTACTTTGTTGATGCACGTGCGGCAACTGCGCACACAATTCACAAACACAGAAAATAATTTTTTTTTTGGTTTGGACTGGAGTGTACTTTGGGGGTTACAGCACCCTTTAACGGTCAAGCCAGCCAGCCCTTTACTTATGACACAGGCGCACGCTTGGCACTACTTTGTTGATGCACGTGCGGCTACTGCGCACACAATTCACAAACACAGAAAATAATTTTTTTTTTGGTTTGGACTGGAGTGTACTTTGGGGGTTACAGCACCCTTTAACGGTCAAGCCAGCCGGCCCTTTACTTATGACACAGGCGCACGCTTGGCACTACTTTGTTGATGCACGTGCGGCTACTGCGCACACAATTCACAAACACAGAAAATAATTTTTTTTTGGTTTGGACTGGAGTGTACTTTGGGGGTTACAGCACCCTTTAATGGTCAAGCCAGCCGGCCCTTTACTTATGACACAGGCGCACGCTTGGCACTACTTTGTTGATGCACGTGCGGCTACTGCGCACACAATTCACAAACGCAGAAAATAATTTTTTTTTTGGTTTGGACTGGAGTGTACTTTGGGGGTTACAGCACCCTTTAACGGTCAAGCCAGCCGGCCCTTTACTTATGACACAGGCGCACGCTTGGCACTACTTTGTTGATGCACGTGCGGCTACTGCGCACACAATTCACAAACACAGAAAATATATTATTTTTTTAGCACTTGGGGGGAGCACCCCTGATGGACAGAGCACCCCCTGGACAACACTACAGCACCCCTTTAGGACTGGGACACTGCACAGGCACTGCACAGGACTTTGGAGTGGACACAGCCCCTATGGAGAACTGACTGCACAACACAGTCCAGCCAGCCCCTATGGACTTTGAAGTAGTGGACAACAGCAGCACTACACTACATTACACTACACAGCCCAGCCAGCCCTAACTCCCACCCTCCCTCTTCACTGTCCACAGCCGAGTGAGAAAATGGCGCCGACGCGGGTACCTTATATAGGATCCAAAACCCGCGAGACTCGGAAGGCGGGATGATGACGTTTTGCCTCGATTTCAGATCCGAGTCAGGCGGGAAAAGTCGAGCCTGACTCGGATCGGACTCGGATCGGGGGGGCTCGGGGGGGTTCGGATTTCAGAAATCCGAACCCGATCACCCCTACTTATAACCAATGCAGGGAAATGGCACGGATGATCTCATTTGAATGTATAGATATATCTTCTTTCTTGTTTTTTAAGTATATAACAGCTACATATGAGGGGTAAGGTGCAATCAGGGACATTTCTAGTCTACTCAGGGAGTCAGGGAGATTGCTACTATTTCAGGGAGTCTCCCTGACAATCAGGGAGAGTTGGTAAGTATGATGTACAATGATTTGTAATAAGAAAGAGTCCACTCATATTCAGCCGTGTTTTACCACTCATAGTGGGAGATGCAAAGTGAAGAGTTGATCCAAAAACTGCAAAACATCTGCAGGTCACCTATCACTTGAATGTCCAATAATGGCTGGAGCAGAAGACAACACCCAATTTTGTGACACAGTAAAGCAGCCCACCCATCCATCACCCAGTGGCGTCACTAGGGAGGTGCGGCATGCACTGGGTGTCACCATCGGAGGGTGTGACACCAAAATGCTGACTCCTCCTCAGTGACAAGGAGCAGAGCGCTGCACACCAACATCACAGTGCAGCGCCTGGCTCCCGATCACTGAGAAGGAGCCTGCAATACAGGCAGAGACTGAGTCACTCTCTAGGGCAGCCCAGCATCACACGGAGTGCTGGCACACCACCAGAGTGATGAAATGAGGGGGTGCCACGAGGCCATTCTTCTTTTCAGGCGCACGCGCAAGGGGTTTATTGGCCTCATTGGGTGTCATCGACCCTAGTGCCGCCCCTGCCATCAGCAGATCTGTACTGATTTTAAAATATTTAATTGCCTTATTATAGAGCCTACTTTTTACATTTTATTATATACATTATTTAAACTTTGCAACTGATCTAATTTCATGATGATATTTCTGCAATAATTAGGTATTAATTCAAATATTTCCCATTCACTAAATATTTTTTCCACAATGCAATTTTCTTGGCAGTCCTACTTATATAATACATCCAAAGTAGATACAGTATAACAGAGGTGAGCCAAGACTAAACCAATGGTAAACAATCTGTGGTATCTAGTACTTGAGGAAAGAAATAGGCCTCCTTACAAACTAATCACACTGAAAAAAACACGATGAATACTGAACAATTTATTTAAATAAACATTATAAGAGAACCAATTAAAGAAATATATAACTAAAAGCATTTCTGCAAAATAGGATATAATAGACTTGAATTCTAATACACAAATTGAGGCTTAGGTAACCTGGGTCTCTTCAGCTGCTGTGTATGTGGCAGCAGTTTCTGCCTATGGCAGTCAGGCTGTATGACATAAGCTAGCAAAGAACGCTGGGGCTTAAGCTAAGAGCTAGAGAGTTATATAGTTACCTAGCTCTGAATCATTCTAACCTACTCTCCCAGAACCTCCTTGAGACTCACAAATTTCCCGGGTCTCCCTACAGATTGGGTTATCCTCCGCATGGTGAGAATTAAGCCACTTTGAGGGGCAGGGAAAGTATAACGCAATTTTATGACAATCGCATAGTTTTGGCCCGCCCCCTCTGTACTGTATGTATAACATTTAATAGAAGGATCAATTGTAATGGTTTAAGAGCACAGCTGCATCTACTAATTGTTAAATATATGCATTATAGTATATATGCTGCTAGGTAGAGTTATGAACAAAAACAGAGCATTTTGAAAATAAATAAATAAATACATAAATAAAACAAAGCAACACAGCCACAATGATAAAACATTTAGTAAAAGTTTTTGATATATCTAGTAAAACTTGCAGGATGTTTCCTAAATGCCAATTAATTAAGCAATCTGAAGGTAGAAAAACTCTTTAAGCTGTATACTGTATGCATTTATAATATTCAGCATTGATTAAGTTGTATTATCATATACACAAGACCCAATAAGTGCTTACAGTAAAACTATGGTTTAAAAGGCAAACTGTCTATACAGTAAGCCCATATAAGTGAATGAGCTTGCTGTGTAAACTGCAACTCACGCTGCTTTCTTAATGAATGCCTGAAAGCTAATTAAGAGTTTCAAATCCACTTGAAGGATGTCAATGCATACTGTGCTATAGACTCTACAATGCTGAGCAATCCAGTTTCATTCTGTCACAGGGAAATTTGCAAACACTTCTCAGATTTGTCTTATTTTGAAAAGAGGTTTTCAATATTGTATATTACTGACTGTATACCAATGACTAATAGGATACTTGACAGGAAAATGAAACTTACAACTTATTGGAGATGCCAGTGCAAAATGTAATCATTATCTCTCTCTGTCTCTCTCTCTGTCTCTCTCTCTCTATATATATATATAATAAAGTCCCTGGTTTAGGGGTCTGTGTGATCGCTCGGGATAATCTCTTGAACCACTAGACGGATTTTGATGGGGTTTTAAATATTCTATACAGCGTCACAAGGGGAGAGCGGGCCCCACCTGAGTGTCACTCACCGAGGGGTGACACCAAGGTGCAGGCTCCCCCTCAGTGACAGGAGCTGGGTGCTGCACTGTAGCATTAAGTGCAACACTCAGCTCCTGTCACAGTGAGGGAGCCGGCACTGCCCGCACCTCTGGCACCCCCCACTACCCCAGTGATAACCACGGGCCGGGAGGCCACACCCCTTCCCCAAGGCCACACCCATTTTTGGTGACTCACGGCGCACGCATGGCATCCCTCCCCGTACCGGGTGTCACCACGAGGAGGGATGCCACTGGTCTATGAACCATTAATCTATTACAAAATTGAGCCAAGCAGTTACAATTTTAGTGAAGCAAGTCACAGAAAAAACTCTTGCACCAAGCTGCCATATTGGAGCTGGCCAGGGTGCGGAAACAGCAGCAGAGCATCTGAAACTGAGGCATGGAATGAAGCAAGTCACATAAAACACTTGTGTTGTTTGAGTGACTGCTGCAGGGCTGAGGGCTTCGCTCTGATTGGCTCTCTGAGATAGCGAGAGCCAATCAGAGCTAGCAATAGCAGCCTAGAGAGGGGAGGGAGTCAGAGAGTGAGAGACAGCCACCAATGAACCAATGAAGATGCCCTGATTCAGACACAGTAGCCAGGAAGGAGGCATAGCTATTAGGAATTATAAAACAAACCATCAGAACACCATCAAATGATTTCCATTCAATGGGGGCAAACATTGCACCACCACCCATGGTAAAAACATTACCATCGGAACAAAAACTTGATGGTTAGAAACCATTGGCTTCCGATGTCCATCCCTACACTGAACCTGCAAGCGGACTCCGGCCACCACTCCTCCACCATGAAGTGCTCATTCTCCAGCGTGATTTTCCCACTTACACACACGCCCTCGGTAAACAGGAGGCACCTCCCATGGAAGTCAGCACTGTTTATGGACAGGGGGACTGCAGCGAGGAAGCTCAACAGAAAGCCCAGAAAATACAGGGTAAATTGCGCAAAGGGGACATTGCTCATGTTCGACAGCTGAGGAGTACAGCGCATGGAGGCTGCGGAAATATGCACTTGTGCCCCAGCCCGGGACATGCTGCTGATAATACTTACGGTAGCTGCAATACAAATCTCTCATCCATGATCCTCCTGCACTTCCCAGTGGCCGGGACCCAGCCAGCTGCAGGCCAGCAGCAGGTGTGGGGTTGTGGTGACACTGGTGAGATGCAGAGAGCAGGAGTGAGAAGCAGGAGGTTGTGGCAGGCTTGCATACCCTCCCGATTTGGTCGAGAGCCTCCCGAATATCGGGTGCCGCTCCCGACCCCCCGGAACGGCAGGCAAGTCTCCCGGCTGCTGCCTGGCCCCCAGAGTACCACTAGAATCCCCCGCAGCGGGGGGGGTCCCGATGACGCAATTCGCGCTGAATTGCGTTATTGTGGCTCCGCTCCCTGCTTCACAATGCCTTTATTTCTGGCATTGTGAAGAGGGGGCCTCTTGACCCACCCCCAAAATGGCATCATAGCCCGGCCATGCCCCCCCCCCACCCCCGCTGTATGCAGGCATTCAACTCCCTTCCGGAAAGAGGGAGCTGAATGTCGGCATGTATGGGTTGTGGTGAGATGCTGGGAGCAGGAGTGAGAAGCAGGAGGTTGTGGTCAGATGTACTGAGCAGGAGTGAGAAGCAGGAGCTTGTGGTGAGATGCAGGGAGCAGGAGTGAGAAGCTGGAGATTGTGGTGAGATGCAGGGAGCAGGAGTGAGAAGCAGGAGGTTGTGGTGAGATACAGGAGGTTGTAGTGAGATGCAGGGAGCAGGAGTGAGAAGCAGGAGGTTGTGGTGAGATGTAGGGAGCAGGAGTGAGAAGCAGGAGGATGTGGTGAGATGCAGGGTGCAGGAGTGAGAAGCAGGGGGTGAGATGCAGACAGTACCGGTTCTAGGGGCAGGCTAACAGGGCCGTTGCCCAGAGCGCCGGCCCCTAAAGGACGCCGCTGAGTCCCCTCCCCATCAGTGAGCTGTGGAGGAACCGGCCATTGCCGCTCTCCACCCGCCGGCGCCAAAGCGCTCACGCGCGTTTGCCGCTCCCCACCCGTCGGCAGGGCCTTTCCAGGGGCGGGCGACCATGACCAGTGGCAGTGATCGCAAAATACGCGCCGCACTACAGGCAGCATGGCAGGACTCACATTTTAAAAATTACCGGGTCCTGTAGCAGGAAGCGCTGTCAGCGTCTCCCTAACCAATCATCACAACGGCAGTAACATTGCAGCCAATCACCACCTTCCCTCCTGCGTGTCACATGACACTGACAGGAAGGGCCCTTGCGCCGCTCACAGACGGCTGAGACATCCTTCACTCCACCCTGCCTGGCTGTCATGTGGCTAGAGAGGCCCTGCTTCTCTCCACTCTACTGTAGAGGCACTTCCATCGTTCACACTCCGGATGCCGCCTGAGACTTCTGTCCCCTGTGGTCTCACATGGTGGTAGGGGCCCTGGCTGTCCGCTCCCATCTGCCGCACTCCGGACTGGGCATGGGACAAGCAGAGATGTGCTTCACCACCAGGTAACTGCACCTCCGCGGGGGAAAGGGGGGTATCAGCCTCCATAACTGGGTATTTGCTGGGTATTATCACAGGACCACCATAACTGGGTATTTGTTAGATATTATCACCATACCCCATAACTGGGTATTTGCTGTTATCACAGGACTGTGATAATAACCAACAAATACCCAGTAATGGGGTTTCTGTGATAATACCCAGCAAATACCCCTCTCCTCCCCGGGCTGGATGAGTGTTACTGACAGTTTAATATCTTTATTTATTATTCCTCAAATAATACTTTGGGTAACAAACGCCAGACAAAAATATACCCGATTTTACCTGTCAGTTGCAAATCTGCGCTGTAGAGCTTATAATCTAAAGTCATTAGAAGGATGCATCTACATATTAATTAGTACACACAATCGGATGTATATAACTATAGTTGTGAAGGCTATGATCAGCAGAGCAATTCGGGGGTTCCTGGCACCGACTTCTCAGAGGAGAGGACTGTCACTGCTCCCTCCGAGTCTGCACTAGCCACCAACGCCAAGCAGCCACATTGAGGTCGCCACAGCAGCCCACCACTGGCTCACACCCACAGGCTGACAGTAAGTGCAAAGGGCATTGGTATTGTTTGAATTTTTTTATGTTTTTTTTATGTAGTAGCCTATATGTGTGTGTTTTTTCATGAGGTAGCCGATATGTGTGTGTTTTTTCATGTGATAGCCAATATGTGTGTGTTTTTTCATGTAGTAGCCTATATGTGTGTATTTTTTCATGTGGTAGCCTATATGTGTGTGTTTTTTATAAAGGGCATTACATGTGTGTGGAATAATGTATTAGAAAGGGCATTACATGTGTGTGGAATAATGTATTAGAAAGGGCATTACATGTGTGTGGAATAATGTATTAAATAGGGCATTACATGTGTGTGGCATAATGTATTATAAAGGGCATTACTGCATGTGGCATAATGTATTAGCGTGTGACATAATGCATTATAAAGGGCATTACTGTGTTGGCATAATGCATTATAAAGGGCATTACTGTGTGTGGCATAATATATTATAAAATTACATGTGTGTGGCATAATGTATTAGAAAGGGCATTACTGCTTGTGGCATAATGTATTAGATAGGGAATTACATTTGTGGGGCATAATGTATTACAAAGGGCATTACTGCGTGTGGCATAATATATTATAAAGGGCGTTATTGTGTGTGGCATAATGTATTATAATGGGCATTACATGTGTGAGGCTGAATGTGTTAGAAAGGGCATGACATGTGTGTGGCACAATGTATTATAAAGGGTGAAATAGGGGTGTTGCACAAGGACACGTCCCCTCCCCAATCAGACATGCCCTCTTTCCGGAAGCCAACTGTAAAGACTTTTTTTTTTCTGGTGGGGGGGGGGTCGCAACTGGGACTTCCTCCCTGAGCTCCACAATGTCTAGAACCGGCCCTGGATGCAGAGGGCTGTGGCAAGATGAAATTGCTCCAGTGCGAAGTCGGGGCGAGTCACTAGTAATAATATTAATTCATTTAATACTTCAAAAAGAAAATAAGATTAAAAAAAAAAATCTAATTAATTTTGTCACAATATGTGGATTGAAGTTAACACATCTGTTTTTGGCCTATAATAATAATAATGTCTATCATTGATTATTACTGTCAATCTATAGTAAGAGATTCATTGACTTGTTGGTTGTTGTACTCAATTGATTGTGCTCAAGTATGCAATTTCCTTAGTAATCTATGGACGCCTGTTGAATTATTTGTACTACTGTACAGTACTTCAAGAGAGGCCATGTCATAGGGATCAATTCCTGACCTTTGGATTAAGGATTTCCTTCATCAATATCTACATGTGAATATTATTATTATTATTCATTTGATCATTTGGGAGGGCCCAACAGAATTATGTATCCAAATGGTAGATGAAGCTACTATAAGCCTGACACTACAACATTTACTTGTGAAATACTTGATCAGAGTTATACATTTCTTGATGTTAAATTACTATTAAATGATGATACATACAATTTGTATAGAAACCCAGCTGAGCGGAAAATTTTGTTAAGAGCATCCATAATTCTAAAGTCACCAAGGGGATACCTACGGTTCAATATATGTGACTCAAACATATTACATTTGATGAGGCCAAATTTGAGTTTGCTGCAATGAAGTGGAGAGAACAAACTAAATTGAAAGAGGTTACTCTGTTACTAGAACCTTTAATGAGATTTGCAAGATGCAACGGATTGCATTATTAGGTAAGAGATAGCAAATATGGTATATGTAATCCCTTTTGCAAGACAATTTCAGACACAATACAAAGAAGGTAAAGTCTTTTATTTTATAGTAGATAATTAAATATATTGGAGATCATATACAGCATAAAGGATACATATAACAAGGAAGAGCAAATTGCACTTTTTTGTACTGCACACGTGGAGTAAAATGATGTAAATCTCAGTTTGAATGCATATTGAGACGTACAGTATGTTCTGTTTGCACCTATCTATGCAAAAGGGAATGATCTGCATCTTCCCAGGAAACCATCAGCAAAATCTGAAGATGATTGATCAGGGGCATAACTAAAGTGGGATGAATAACTATGGGGATGTCATTACTATGGGGCTTAGGGCCTGATTCAGAGCCGCTCGCTCTAATAGAGCGCTCGCTCTGAATCAGGGCCGGGCTTTTTTTTTTGGAGCGGCCTCTTGGCCGCTCTCACATAGCTGTGGGTGACCACCCACAGCTATAGCGAGCGGCCATGATGATGGTCGCGATGGTCAAGACCATCGCGACCTTCGGGCTTGCGACGAGGCCCTTGTGGTAGAGTCTCGTTCTTCGCAAGCCCCAGAGAGCTTTCGGCTCTAACAGAGCCGGAAGCTCTCCACTGACATCACTTGTGATGTCAGAGGAGCCGCCCCCAAACGGCAGGCGTTCTCCCCCCCGGCCCGCCCACCAAACGGGGTGAGATGTCACTCAACATAGACAGCTCGCCCCCTTTGGTGCGAGACCCGGTGCGACCGAGTGCCCATCGCTAGTCGGGTCTCGCGCATGCGCACAACGGAGCCGGCTCCATCATGCGCATGCACTGAGGGCCACCATCGACCCGGTTGCGAGCGCTCAGCACTTGCGACCGGGTCTGAATCAGGTCCTTAGAGGCTTATAGAGCCCACCTTCCCTGCAACCAGCTCACGGTGAAATTAGTGCTGAAATAAGCAATATAGGTGACGCTACTGGGAGAGACTGCTGGTAGCTTCTCTGTGTGCCTCATTACTGACATGGACATCTGTACCAGTGAGGATGAGGACACAGGAGCCGCCAGCTGAAGAGGCACCATAAGGTAATTTAAAAATGGGTAAAGGACAGGACTTTTGCAGGTCTGGAGATCAGGGCCAGCGGTAGATTTTTCAGCCCTGTCCTGTGCTGCCGCCCCTTCCCTCCCCCTGAGCGTATACCAATAATGCCAGCGGGTGGGCGGAGGCCGAGTTTTTCCCTACTGGCCAGTGGTGAGTGCAATAATCTTCAGGCAGGGCTGCACCCTTCAGGCTATGGCGCTCCGGGCCACGGCCCTGCTATCCCTGTGCCTTGAACTGTCACTGCTGGAGATATACTATAAACTGGGGGTATAAAATAAAATTGCTTTGTTTATTATTTTTGCCAATGTAATTGAAATTGAAAGCGGTTGTTGGATATTATAATATGCTATTGTTTATTTATGCAGCACCAATCATGTCAGTGTCCTGCAGGTAGGAGGAAGTAGGGAAGGACACCTTCACACCGCTGCAATCCATAGCTGAGCCGACTTTGGAAGAGGCTGGATGCTGTCTAGCAGCTCCCAGAGCGCTGGGCAAGCCCCCAACATTACAAAAAGGGGTGTGTGGCTTGCGGGTTCGGCATTCCCTGAGAGGCTGTGGCCCCTTGCTGATAGGTCACGCCCCTATTTTCGGCCACGCGCCTACATCGCGCACAAGCGTCCCTCCTCTACGGGTACAAAAGTTGGGAGGTATGCATTATGCTGTAAAATATATTACGTTGCACTGTTACCCAAGCCTTCAGGTACAAGGGTGGAAACAGATTCAGATAATAATTCAATGTGGAACAAGAAAATTCTCTGGACCAAATGTAGCTATTAATGTTGACAACAATTCTCCCACTGTGATGGACTGTTATCAGTCCTCTGACTGCAATGGTATATGACATCACAGCGGGAGTATTAGTATCTGAATCTTTTCACCTTTATTCTGGATAACACTACTGAATAAGTCCTAACAGATGTAGTACGTGGGCTTCTGGTTACTTTGGTGAAGGTCCATGTGTCCACAGTAAAGAACCTGCTGAATGAGCTCACCCCCATAAGGGTGGTGGCAGGATAAAATACTATCTCCCTTAGTTGTGGCAATGGATATATGAACATCTTGTTATTACTGTGTTTTTTTGGTGAGAGGGTTCAATTTTAGAATATACATTACCGGACATTCCAGGACCAACTAGGCTAAAGGTTGTGGTACCCTGTCTACTACTGAAGTTTTCCTCATTCACACATATGGACATATGAAAATTATTGATTCAGTTTTTTGTAATGACTGATGGTATATCATGTTAATATTTGAAGTCATTTAGACGTAAATGGTTATTTATTATGGTATTTTATAGCGCCAACTAGTGTTTTCTATATGTTTGCATATTCTGGTTCCTACGCACTGAGAATTAGCACAAGATAAGGGCATTGTACTTGATATATACTATATACAGTGTATATATTTATATATATATATATATATATATACACACACACACATATATATATATTTCTTTATTTTTCTGTGTATGTGTAAGTACTGCGCACAAATCAGAGGATCCCTCAAAAATAACCTTTAATCCTAGAAAATATAGGTGAACAACCAGTGGCTGTGAGTAGTCACTAATCCTTGAAGTAAAGGCGGCCGCAGTCACCTGTCTGGCAGACGGGTCGGAGATTGCTGTGGAAAGAAAGGGTAAAGAGACATGCGTCTAATAGTATAGTATTTTGTGCAAGTGCCTCAAGTGCTGAACAAAGGATGTGCTTACCAAATATAAATACTTCTAGATGCTTATCTAATATCCAAAACGTGTTTCTTTTAGAATAGGTGGAATCACGTTGTACTTTTTCCTTCTTTTTCCTCTTTGCTCTATTTTGAAGGATCCTGAGCTCTAGTGAGGACCGATAGAAAAAATATATTTTTTTAAAATGTATATATATAACACCTTTATTGACTTCTCTTTGTTATACAACTTATCATGTATATCTCTTCCAACCATTGGTTTTGATTATTTATGTGTACCACAGCCTCGTTTCTTAAGTGCAGGTGTACACATATATTTGTTCTTTACATCCTGACACATTCATTTTTATTTTTATTTCACACATTTCTATTCAGGTGTATTCATGTCTTCTTCACATACACAGATTCATATATGTTCTTCACCTTTCTGCTCCACATATTTTGAGCCATCATCCATCAGTTTATTGTTTCACACATCCATAGTGGATTTGTTCATTTCACTCATTTTTTCCACCGGTATTCAGGTGTGGAGTTTATACGTTCTCCCACAGTGACTCTGATTATTGAGGGATTTAGAATTATTAGATCATTTAACACTTTCACAAATATCCCCTCACAAGATATCACTGACATCACTACCCACAGGTGCCACTTATCCTCATTCAACATTTTTTCATTGTTTTTTTTCATCACATTGCGATTAATATCCTTGTTTTTTCTTTTATGTAATGTTCCTCCTGGCCATAGGGATGCTGGTCCTGATGGTCTGGCATGCTGACTGGTGCGCCCAGCCGGGCGCGTGACGTCGCCGCTCTGGTGACGTCATCGCGCTGAAGCCGTGCCGCATCATGGGCGCATGCCGATGATGTCACATTTCAGGGACCCTGCAGCCAGTACACGGAGGTAGCACCAATCACCATAGACACATTGTTATATAGATATGTATGCATGTTATAATATTTGTGTTCTTGATAAAAGTCTTTCTTGACTGAAACGTCGAACAAGAGTGACACAGTTGTCAGCGTGATTCTTCTTTTGAGAGCCGCCATTTATATTGACTTTGCATGCACTGCTCCATTGGGGGCACTGTGGATGGCACCAGGGCCATTTCACTTTTGCTTGATTGTGGAGTACCAGCTTTCTTTTCATTATATATATATATATATATATATATATATATACACAGTATATATATATAGAAGAACGTTCACAAGTCTTGCACACTCAAACAAATTATTTCATGGGTGCCTGGTCCAAATAGGTAGATAAATAGAAATGTCCATATCACTAGACGACCAGCACGCCAAAATAACACTCACCTGTGTAGTTTGCATCCACTGGAACCTCCGCGTGTCAAAGCAACGCGTCCAACGGGGAACCGGAAGTGACGCGTGCGCTCCAACGGAGTTTGCGTTCCACAGCCCGGAAGTCATTTTCCGGTTTTGCTGTTGTGAGAGTCTATAATAATTTATAGTGTTTATTTAAAACATACTGTAAGATTCATCAGTATTTATGAGAAAAAGCCATTTTCCTTTACACAAATATCATGAGATTGATCCATACTGAGCGAGCATGTTACAAGACAACAGCAGCTGAATGATCCTAGAATAGGATACCAAGTCTGGACACTGTGAAAAAAAAGACAAACTGAAGTTGCATGGACACATCCTATGTACCTGTTAAACCAATCATATGTATTTTTTTTGTCAAACCATTTTTGGCAAATGTTTGTGACAGCAGTTTTTTGAACTTATAAAAGGTGGGTCAAAGGGGATGTACCTCTGAGAGCTGAGTGGATTCATCACAAGTGTGTGTTGAGTTTTCATCATCTCCCCAGCCGGCTGGAAATAAAATTAAGAACAGGAGTAGTGTTTTGCATACCGTGATCCAGGGGTAGGAAGCCTCATCACCCTAACATTTTGTGGGGGCAAACGTCCGGGATCCCCAACTGCCAGTCTATACTGATGGATGTCCACTTGAAAATTTGGAACTGCAGAAGCAAAACCCGGGTGAGTATTGAAAAACAAATGCGCATTTGCGCTTTTCAATGCTCTCTTCTGCGCTTCCTAATTAGTATTGTGGGGTTCAGTATGGATGGGCTAATTGGGGATCTATGAATAGATTGTATGCCAAACCTGCTCTTTTAAAGTATAAGTTGTCTTGTCTTGAAGTGAGTGAAAGGAGTATGATTGTATGTGTGCTAACTGTGAGATGTATATAAAGGAACCAGATCTTTAAATAATCAACCAAAGACTGCACCTCTCACCTGCTATTAGAGGCTTGTCCTGTCTTTTGAGAGGTGTGACCCCTGGGTTGAGACATTCACTGATCTCCTTGCTCTCATAGTAGCTGTAAAAAGTGACTCCTAGCGCCTAAACACGGCAAAAGTGTTTACGAATGCAGAGAAAGGTGCCCATTGATTCGGGATAGGGTCCTTCACGTTTCCTCGTTGGTACCCCTAGGGGCGCCTGGGGCTGAATGGATGTACATGTTATTCATCTGTGTAGCATGCCAGAAGGATTAGAACAGTGGGTCATAATCTGTGGGAGTGTTATAGTGACATTGGGAACACTGTATTGTCTTTTTAAGGACAGGGATAACAGGTCTCCAGTCTGATATATGAACCACATATAACTAAAGTTTGAGGGGTGTACTTGTGTAGTGGTATTACAGAAAACCAGATAATTTATAAGTCCTGATTTAATAGCTGCAATAAATAAGAGGATCCCTGTGGTATATATTTGTTTCATAGGGTGTTAACTGGGCTGGACTAATAAATTAGATAGCCAGTAATTTGTGCAGGGATAGTTCAGTAGTAGCCTGTCCAGTTATTAGGGGGTTGCCAGCTGATAGGTATTTGAAGCTGATAAGACAGGTATTGTTGTATGGTTACCCAGTAGGAAAGCAGAATAAGTAGCGACTGTTCTTTTGAATAAAATAAAGATTCCTCAGAGGATTCAGCAAAGACTAGGAGCTTAAAAAACCCACAATGGGGGCTCAGGGCAGTAAAGGCATGGTAAAAGCATTACCATGTGCACCTGTGGATCTAGTCAAATCCAGGGAGGGGAAAAGTGCACTTAAAGATATTCAAAAGATACTACAGAAAGCAGGGATGCCCAGTGTGGGTTCCATAGATCCTGTAAGATGGGAAACCTTTGCAAAAGAAAACAAGGCTTGGATAGAGTGTAAGAAAGTAGGCAAGCAAGTACAGGCTTGGTTAAAGGTAGCCAAAGAAATACATAAAGAACAGGAGGTAACACAAGACACAAGTTTATTGAAGATTGTGGTCCAAATACTGTGAGGCCTGTCCCAGTGATCCCATTTGTAAATCAACAGGCATCACCAACAGCCCCTGATTTAAGCCCAAAGTACCCAAGTTTGGCTCCATTTACCACACCAGTAAGGGATGGCAGAAAATGCCCAGGATGTGGTAAATGTGTACCTAATGCTAACACTAATTGTCCATTTTGTGGGAATCAAGTGCCCTGGCTAGGGGAACCCTGTGATCAACAAGGCTTAACCAGATCACCTCATTATACATCACCTCCACACTTATCACCAGTTACACCATCAGCTCCTCCACTGCCTTATGCAGGAGGAAATTTCAGCCCCATTCCCATACAAGGGTGGGCAGGTACCTTAATGCCTTGGATGTTTAATAAAAACAAACACAGGACACGGGTGTGCAAGAAGCAAGCCACAGGCAATGATGATGAACCTTGTGGCTGTGAACACTGTGGGGGTGAACAGATGTATTTTCAGAATGGGACAGGTCCACCCCCATACCAAAACACATCTGTAGAGGCTTATCCTGTAACTACAAATGAGGTGTTTGAACCAGATCCCCAGAATGCAGCAGTTATGATAAGAGTGAGAACCCAAAATCAGTATAGACCCTGGACAGCTGCAGAGATTAATGATATTGTAAATAAAGCCCCATACACCAGAATGAATCCAATGGCCCTCCACAGATATGTGGAGAGATTAGTAGCTATTTGGGGAGCTACTTGGGCAGATTTGGAGGAAATATGTAGGATGACAGTGGGAGCAGGCAGCCTGACAGAAATACTAGCTTTGCCAATAGGTGAAGCAGGAGTAGTGGGAGTCCCAGGTGCAGATAACAGAAAAACTCCTGAGTCAGGGACACTCTTTGTTACTAGGTTAAGGAGGTGGTGTGAGCAGCAACAGTAGCATATGCCTGCTGTGCCTGAAGGCAGGCAGAGAATGGGACAGTCAGTAAAGGATTATTATGATCAAACACACCAGTCACACTTAGAGAGGGGATTCCAAGATAATAATCCTACCCATGAGTGGTTGCTTAGAACTGCTTTTTTGGGAGGCTTACTTGAAAATTTGAGGGTGGAACTATATCAAAAGAGACCAGAAGCAGGTACTATGACACTTCCAGCTGTACTGGATGTATTAAGAGCTATGGAAGATCAGGAAGAAGAAAAGAAAAGGAAAGTAAGAGAGAGAGGTTAGGTTCCAAGAGTGACAGTTCATTTGATGCAGGATGGTCCCTATAATGAACCAAAGCCTAGACAGACCAGAGATAATAGGAAAGTATCACCTGAAGAAGCAAAAAGGAGAGGGTTATGTTTCTTCTGTCATAAAGCAGGGCACATGAAAAGGGATTATCAGAAATATAAGGAATGGGCAGAGAAAAGGGAGCAATTTGGAGTAAGGGTTCAAACAGTGCACAGCCCATACGAAATAGGCTGTCCAGTGTCAGGTCCCCCACAATCCATTATTAATACCTCAGGTCCCAAGGGAATAATACAATTGACACTACCTGGGGGGGAACAAATTGACTGTATAAAAGACACTGGCGCAAGCCGTACCGTTTTAAGGGCAGAAGATGTTCCCAAGAAATATGTACCAAATCAGACAATTCCTGGAACAGGACTAACAGGACATACTGTATCCTTACATGTTAGTAAGCCCATAAAAATTGCAGTGGGGTCAGCAGAAATTAAAGTGCCTGTAGAATTCCTGACCTCCACATCCTGTCCAGTTAATTTGTTAGGAGCAGATATCCTTAATGAATTACAAGCTACCATTGAGTACAGGGATGGCAATGTAATACTGAAAGGAAGTACAGGGCAGGATCTTCAATGTCATCTAGCAGCATCAATATATTTTCTGCAACACCAGACACAGATAGAAGTGATGATCCCTCACTGGCTTTCAGGAGTCCCTGAAAAATTATGGTCTAAGGGTAAAACAGATGTGGGATCACTGGATATACAACCGGTTACATTTACCTTAAAACCAGGTGTAGTGCCAGTAAAGATTAAACAATACCCACTGACCAGAGATCAGGAAAAGGCCATACAGCAGCAGATTGCTGCATATCAGAAAACAGGGGTTATAAGAGACTGCAGGTCCCCATGGAGCACCCCTTTATTTCAAGTGAAAAAGAAGGTGGGGGCAGGTGGTAAACAGGAATACCGGATGGTGCATGATCTAAGAGAGGTAAACAAATGGTTGGTGGTGGACACACCTATAGTGCCTAATCCACACACCTTGCTAAACCAAATACCAGCAACAGCAACTCATTTCACAGTAATAGACTTAGCTAATGCATTTTTTTCTGTACCTCTTACATCAGAGTGTCAGCTCTACTTAGCTTTTACAAGTATGGGTAAACAGTATTGCTGGTCAAGATTACCCCAAGGACAGGCAACCTCTCCATCTGCATTTACAAAGGCTATGTCCATCATACTGCAAGGGTGGAGACCACAGTTTGAGACTACCCATTTGTTGCAGTACGTGGATGATTTGCTCCTATGTGCAGATACAGAGGGACAGTGTCAAAGTGAAACTAAATCATTACTTATTTTTCTGTGTGAACAAAATTGCAGAGTGTCAAAAGAAAAATTGCAAACAGCTCAAACACAGGTTACCTTTTTAGGACATTGTATTTCTCAAGGTACAAGACATTTGACACAAGATAGGATATCAGCTATACAGAAAGTGGCAGAGCCCACTACCACCAGGCAACTCAGAGCATTTCTAGAACTAACAGGGTATTGCAGGGAATGGATTGCCAACGCATCCCTCATAATGCAGCCCCTCTATGATGCGTTGACAGATACAAAAGACAAAACAGTAACATTAACATCAGAACAGAAGAAAGCTTTTATGCAGATAAAAACTGCAGTTACCCAAGCACCAGCACTAGGATTACCCAGATATGACAGGCCTTTTATGTTATTCTGTCATGAAACACAAGGACTTGCTCAAGGGGTATTAGTGCAGGAACATGGTGGTAAACAAAGGCCCCTGGCATATTATTCATTGCAGCTTCATAGTGTAATCAAAGGAGCACCCTCTTGTATAAGAGCAGTAGCAGCTGCAGCTATGCTTAAAGACAAGGCAGCAGATTTAGTGCTGGACCACTCATTGATCATACAGGTTCCCCACTCAGTAACAGAAATACTTAACCAGGCCAGAACTAAGCATCTTTCTGCAGCCAGGTTAACCAAGTATGAGGTAGCCCTACTAAGCCCTACCAAGGTGATCATTAAGAGCTGCACAGTGTTGAATCCTGCTACATTGCTTCCAACGCAGGATTCAAAAGAGGGGAATAGTGAGGGAGGCATACATACACCTGTTGATAACATATCAGGTAATGGCAATAAGGAACACAACAGTGAGGATGATGAGGGGGATACTGTACTGCAAATACAGTCACATAAAAATACAAATCAAAATTTTTCTGACCATGATTGTCTTGAACTTATGAAAATGGAAATGAAGGAACTAGAAAATGTGACAGATGTTCCTTTATATAATCCAGACTGGGAATCTTTTGTAGATGGCTCTAGATATTATCATGAAGGGTCCCCAAGAACAGAGTATGCAGTCAGCACCTTAGATGAGGTATTGAATCAGCAACCACTCCCACCTTCCTGCTCAGCACAGGAAGCAGTGTTGAGGGCACTCACTGAGGCATGTATAATGGCTGAAAATCAGACAGCAAACATTTACACTGACTCCAGGTACGCCTGGGGTGTGGCCCATGATTTTGGGCCTATTTGGAAGAGTAGGGATTTTATGGGCTCGGCTGGTAAAACCATTAAGCATGCTGAGCTCATTAGATCGTTGTTTGCAGCCTTACAGCTTCCAAGTAGAGTAGCCATTTTAAAGGTGCAAGCACACACCAAGGAGAAAACAGCTGAGGCCAAGGGGAATGCCAAAGCAGATGCTGCAGCTAAGCAAGCTGCCCTGTTACCTATCCCAGCCCTCTATATTATAGAAACAGACACAAAGAAAGACCCCTTGGACATACAGGCTTTACACCAGTTTCAAGAACAAGCCACAGAAGGCGAAAAGAGAGGCTGGGAAAAAGAGGAAGCCACCTGTGTTAATATGCATTGGGCTAAAGCCACCAGGTGGTGCCTCCCCAGGGGTTTATATTCCCTGATGACCCAGCTGGCCCACAGTTTAGTGCATAATTCAAAGGAGGCCATGGTAAACACGGTGCTCCAGCACTGGATAGCACCAGGCTTTAATGCAGCAGCTACAGAGTACGTAGCATCATGCCAGGTGTGTGGGAAACACAATCCAGGACAGACAGTAAAAGTACCCCAGAGACATATACCAAAGCCATTATGCCCGTTTCAGAGACTGCAGATAGACTATATTCAGTTGCCTAGGGTGGGGACATGAGTACGCCCTCGTTTGTACAGACCTCTTCTCTAATTGGCCAGAGGCCTGGCCAGTTGCTAAAGCCACTGCAAAAACAACAGCTAAGAAATTAATAAGTGAAGTAATTTGCAGATATGGTATACCAGAAACTATAGAGTCTGATAGAGGGTCACACTTTACAGGAGAAATTATGCAACATATCATGAAGGATATGGGCATTGAACAAGCCTTTCACACCCCTTATAGGCCTCAGGCCAGTGGGCGTGTAGAGAGACTAAATGGTACCTTCAAACTAAAGATACAAAAGATGATGGCACAGACAGGCAAGACATGGGTGGACTGTCTGCCCATAGCTTTATATTCAGTAAGAACCACCCCCAGTAAGAAACATAAGTTGTCACCTTATGAGATATTATTCTTAGGACCTCCTAAGACAGGGTGTTATTTCCCCCAAAAGTTGCAGCACAATCATGCAGATTTAACAGACTATGTAGCTACTCTTTGGGCATGATTCAATTCAGCGCGATGAAAATAGCGCCGGGAGATAGCTCCCGGAGCTATTCAATTCATCGCGCTGTTAGGTCGGGGAAGGCTCGTTATCGCACCTTAAACAGGGTGTTTAGGCGCGATAACGGGCATTCCCTGACCTAACTTCCTGGCGCGAGGCTGTTTTCCCGGCGCTAAGGGCAGAAAACAGCCTCGCGCCGGGACTTTTGTCGGATTTCTTCTCTCATCCCCGAAGGGATGAGAGAAGAAATCATTAGTCGGACTTGTCAGAACGGTGTATTGAATAGCTCTGGGAGCCCACTGTAGTCAAGTGAATAACATCCATTCTTTAGTTTTCTCCTCCCTTCCAGACCCAGAAGCAGTACCTGGTGTACATTCATTGGAACTGGGCGATTGCGTATACACTAAGAGACACGTCAGAAAGTCTCTGGAGCCAAGATTTGATGGTCCATATCAGGTTCTGTTGACTACACCAACTTCAGTGAAAATTGGAGGAAAGAGCACGTGGATACACACCTCACATTGCAAGAAGTTGACGGTCAAGATTGAACCACCATCATGAATCCTTTTTGTGTGATAATGTTGGCTATACTTAGTCTAAGGGTATTACACACACACCAGGGGACAACAGGAGGACAAATAGAGTACTCTAGGGTAGTCTATGGTAACCAGACTTACCAGTTACACAGATTTAATGTAACCTGGTCAGGAGGTTCGATATATGTAAAAAGTTTGGGACAATATAATATAAAACATCTCTATTGGGCAACAAGGGAGCATGATAATATTACTATCATAAGTGGAATAAAAATTAAGTGTTGTACTGATAAGTTTACGGGCTATAAAGGATTTAAGAAAACGTGGGCACAGGGTATTCAATGTGTCATTAGTACGGACCCTGGTATACCCATAGGAAGCCCAACAACTATAGAAAGAGGTGTAGTGCTAGTTTGCACTAATACCACGCAATTACCAAATAATTCAGTAATAATGACTAGGATGTACATCCTAAATAGCAAGCCCACTATAAGGAATGACTCACTAGTTAAACTTCCCTCCACTTGTGTAAATGTGGGTACCCAAAGACAAACCACTATATTAAGATTTAATATCTCTTTTCCCCCAGATCCAAAATGCTATAGCAGACAAAAGAGAGAATGGTATGACACACTGTTAGGAACATCAGGTACAGGTATAGAGTTACTTAATAGTATAGATATAGAAACTTCAGCCAGCAAAATGAGTAATGCAGGAGAAGATATGAGAATATTAGTTACAATGCAAGCTACATGGATGCCTACAGTATTTACCCCATTACAGGCTAGTATATCTTGAGATAATGAATATACAGTATGAATATTTACAGGTGTTCAATAGCACATTGTTTAACACACTTTACCTGTCAACAAATGTTTCTGAACTGTTTAATTGGACTGAATGTTCTCTCAGAACCATGCATCAAAATATGCAAAAGGGTAAAGCACAAACACAGTTAATGACAGGTAATGAACAAGTATACAGAAGGATGTTTAATATATCTTCTTTGTTATGGATACAAGTTCAGGGAAAGAAGATGTTGTGTACTGACAACTTTTGCACGGGTGAAGTTCATGTGTATAATGTCACACAGAAACAGGTTATGTGTAAGTACTTCATCTTACCAGTCCCCTTGTGGACAACTACTGGAGGCACTCAGTTGTGGACTCCCCAGATGAGAGGTACACACATAGACACCAGTAATAGGACACATGACTTATCCCTATGTACTGATACTGATGATGGATTAGTATGTCCTCAGCAAACACAGCTATATGAGTCTTGTAAGTTAGAACACCCAACCAGTGTATGCAACTGGGAATTGCATAATAAAGAGGTGGATATGTTTATAGAGGTAGAGCCTCAGGTTGTGTGCCTAGTCACATATGATATGAATACAACTTCCCTCTATAATTTACCAAATCCTTTTTCTGGATGCTTATTTAACGTTACACAACTCAGGTGGAAGAACACTACTTATGTGTTCTATGCGAAGAGACAAGAAGATGTACAGTTTGAATTTCAGGTGACTGAGATACCTTCCCATAACCTTACAGTTAATCTCCAAAGTATCATTAATGCCATTAATAATACAGAAAAACATTTTCACCACTTACAGAAAGTAAACTATTCCGCCCATCATGCACAAATGCAGACAATTGTAGAAGCAGAGAAGTTGGTGGAAGTAGCCACACAATTAAAAGATAATTTACAACACCATTGGTGGGATGTGTTCACAGGTAACTCACCTTCAGTCAAAAGGATGTTTAGCGGTCTCATTCATCCAGTAATTGTTATAATCATTGTATTAATTTTGCTCATTTTGTGGAATTGCTATCTATCTTATAATGTTAGGAAAATGGTAAATAAAGCATCTGCACCGGTAGGGACTCTCTTTGTCACAAATAAGAAGAGTGCCTCCGAGTGGGAAAAGTGTTCAGCGTGTGAAAGAATTACATTGATCACACCTGAGAAGAAATGTGTTTTCTGTAGTACTGATGTTGGAAGAAACCCCTCTTTCTAGGGAAAGATGCGCCGGGATTCTTGGTATTCAGGTGATGAATGATGCTTGCATCTACTTGCATAGGGTGCCTATGGAAGTAATATAGTTACTATTAAAGCCATGACTCCAATAAGGGAAAGATAGTATGTTTTAATACAAAGAGGGGATTGTGAGAGTCTATAATAATTTATAGTGTTTATTTAAAACATACTGTAAGATTCATCAGTATTTATGAGAAAAAGCCATTTTCCTTTACACAAATATCATGAGATTGATCCATACTGAGCGAGCATGTTACAAGACAACAGCAGCTGAAGAATCCCAGAATAGGATACCAAGTCTGGACACTGTGAAAAAAAAGACAAACTGAAGATGCATGGACACATCCTATGTACTTGTTAAACCAATCATATGTATTCTTTTCTGTCAAACCATTTTTGGCAAATGTTTGTGACAGCAGTTTTCTGAACTTATAAAAGGTGGCTCAAAAGTGATGTACCTCTGAGAGCTGAGTGGATTCATCACAAGTGTGTGTGTTGAGTTTTCATCATCTCCCCAGCCGGCTGGAAGGAAAATCAAGAACAGGAGTAGTGTTTTGCATACCGTGATCCAGGGGTAGGAAGCCTCATCACCCTAACACTGTCAATGCATACCGTGATCCAGGGGTAGGAAGCCTCATCACCCTAACACTGTCAATGCTTAATATTAAGGTACATTATCTAATTATTCACAGAGAGGCTATCAAGTATTATATTATAATCAGGGTCAGGTGACAGCATCATATAGTACAGGTTATGTCTCACGGAGGGCAAGAAACATACAAAAATTACAAATGTTAAAAAGACACAAGCAAACAAAGAAATGGAAGATGTTATTAGGTGAAACACTTTATAAGAAACAACTAAGATTTAATTCTTCATTAAGCCCCAAAGGTGATATGGAGTCATAAATCCAGCGACACTCATTCTGAAGCAGTTTTTTACCACGATCTCCGCATCTGACAGAAGGAGGCATATGATCGATTGGCATCACTTTAAAGTCCAAAAGACTGTGACACATGTCCACAAAATGCCTAGCAACAGGAGGAGTGTTACCATCTACCACAGTAAACGCTTTACGTATGGATGAACGGTGTGATGCAATCCGTTCTTTGAGCATGCAAACAGTTTTGCCCACATAAATACGGTTACATGGGCATTTTATTATGTATACAACAAATTTGCTCTCACAATTTAGTCGATGGTGAATTTTAAACACTCGCTTAGTTAACGGATCCTCAAATTGATCCCCGATGATTAAAAATCTGCAATTAATGCATCGTGAGCAGCGGAACACACCGTTCTTCAAGAATAACCAGGTTTTTGATGATTTTGTTCCAACATTCGTTTTTGTAACCATATCTTTGATGTTACTGCTACGTCTGTAGATGATCAATGGTAAATCTTTACAGCTCTTTTTTAATGCTGGGTCTGTTTTCACAATATGCCAATGGCGAAAAATAGCACTCTTAATTATCTGTGAACTGACAGAAAAAGTGGTGTTAAAAACCAGGCATGCTGGTCGTCTATTGATATGGACATTTATATATAAATATTATGACAAGGTCACTGGCATCATAGTGGAAGGCAGGTATATTTGCCCTAGATTCCTGACCTATGTCTTTTGAAACCTCAGGAAGGTGTTTGTGTTAAGGGCTTTTTGGGTTACTAGCTTCACAGGAGGCTAATTAGGGTTTTCAGCTGTGTGGTTGTTTTTAGTGCTGGAAGGCTGATCATTACAGGGAGACACTGCCTGGGGAATGGACAGTCTTTTGTGTCTCTGTGGGAGATGCAGGTAAAATTAAACCTGGAAAATGCCTTCTAATACTTTGTTTATTAGTGAGTTAGGATCACTTCTGTATAGTTAGTGCCAAACGGCAAGGTGTTTATTTCTGTTTACTTTGTTTGTTTGCCTAATAAAACTGGCAGAGACCAGTTGCAGCAGACCAGTGGATTTTGTGTAATTTCTCAGCTGCTGTGCAGTGCCATCTACCCCAGGAGATGGTACCAGTTCCCCGACCTTGCTACATATATATATATATATATATATAACACAAAGCTCAAACAGGCATATATATAAAACAATTAAGTGAATAAGAAATAAAAGTGAAATGAACACTCTCTATTAAAGGTGGCAGACAATTACTTCCCAGGGATGATCTGTTCAGTAAACTATCAGTAAAATAGTGGATAGAAATGTGGAAGACAGGCACCTTCAGTGTACCAATCAAATAACAATGTTCAGAGAGGAAGTGCAAGGATAATAGTCCACAATGTCTTTAGGATGATTCTTGAAGTATCCTCACATAACAACCCTCATGATGTGTATCTCAAAAGAAGAAAACAAAGAAAGAACAAAACATAGTGTAGCTGGTATATGAATGTTAATAGTGCTAAACACACTGAAGAAAGTGAATATATATTAGTGAGAAAGCACTCCACTCGTGCTATAGGATAGAATTCCAGCACCAATAATATCAAAGCCTCGTAACAACTGTATGTCTTTACAACTCATTAAAGATTGCTCATATCAGATTCCATTCAATTCCATAGGTGGTTCATGTCCACATAGAAAAACACAAGGATTAAAAGCCTCCAATCGTGTGATACGTATTAAAACATACACATAATTTAATAAGTTTACAATAAAGACTCGAACATAAAATAAACAAGGGAACAGCTTATCTGTCTGGTAGAAGGAGGTGACCAACAGGGGTCCTGCTCAGGGGCGTAGAGAGCCATGCGGGGCCCCGGTAAAGAGAGGGCGTGGCCTAATCGCGGGAGGCGTGGCCACGCCCGCTTGGAAAAAAACACAAAAAACATTGTTTTGCAGCGCCACAGCCCGGCGCAAAGCCAGAGGGGGGCGCGATCAGTGTGATCGCTCCCCCCTTCAGGCATAGGAGATTGCTGTGGCTGCTGCTTAGCAGCCACAAGCAATCTCCCACTGCAGCCCAGCACACGCTGTGTGCTGGGCTGGGAGGGAGGAAGTGAGGGGGGGGCAGCGTCGGACCTTCTGGTAGCCCGGGTAAACTGTACCCGCTTCCCTCCCTCTCGGCGCCCCTGGTCCTGCTCAACGCGTTTCGTCCCGCTGTGGATTCTGGGGACTTCTTCAGGAGTAGGAACAGCGTTGGGATAGTCTTAGCTGGGCTCCAAATGAATGTTAATGCATGTAGGAGACAAATGTATGCTGTGACACAAACAGTGTCTTGTCTTAAAGTAATAACTCTCAACAGTGCAGTGGATGTACACATGGTGTATGCAGACAGCTCTGTTCCTCCTTATACGATCGGTGCAGCCGCAGACTTCGTGGAAAGCTGCGAGTTGCAGCTCCGTCCCCGGCGTCCGCTCCTCGGCACTATGAGAGTGACATCATGACGTCACTCCCATAGTGCATTGCGGGACCGGAAGACGGAGTGAGCTCCGTCCTCCGGCTGCCGCCGGGGGTTTGAGTAGGAGTCGAGCGTCTGCTGGTAACACAATCTCAGCGGGCGCCCGGCATATGGAAAGTGCAGGGGGTGCGATCGCTGGGCCGGCGGGCCCCTTAAGCCGCCGGGCCCCATAGCAACCGCACCCCCTGCACCCTCCATAGTTGCGCCACTGTCACCAACCTCTTTATATTAGGGGTCAGCGGGTTCGGATTTCTGAAATCCGAACCCCCCCGAGCCCCCCCGATGTCGCTTAGCATAGTCATCCAGCTACCTCGGTGCAACCTTTTGGACATAAAAACACTATTGTGAGGTGTGAGGTGTTCAGAATAGACTTGAAATGAGTGGAAATTAAGGTTATTGAGGTTAATAATAGCATAGGAGCAGAAAAACCAACACATTCTGTGATTTTAGCTGTTTTTATGCTTTTTTTCAAAAAAATACAGATCCAAAACACAAAACCCAGAACCCAAAACATGGAAGGGTGGTTTTGGCAAAACCAATCCAGATCCAAAACACGAAGAAAGATCCAGATCCAAACAACGAAAAGTGGACGGTGCACACCCCTACTTTATATACAATCAGTACCCATGAACAGAGGTTAGATACGGATAGAGGGATCGTCAGTAAATTACATTACATTGGTGTCCTCCCACTGAGTTTTTATTTCATTTTTTGGTCTAGTTTTACATAATAGTCATTTTAAATAGTGTTACCAATATTACACTGACCGCATCCAGGACCGCATTGAGGGCCTGATTCAGCATGGACCGCAGTAGCAAAGATGCACACAATCGGTCAATTAATTTGCATCGTGCATGCATATGCAACGCAGTGCGCCTGCGCAAACTAGCATTTGCAATGGGAAATGCGTTTGCAGAGGCTACGCAGACCAAGAGCACATTGATTGACAGGAAGTGCCATTTGTGGGTGGTGACAGGGGGCTGGTCGGGCGAACGCAGGTGTGCCAGTGCCAGTGCATTGCAGGGGCGTGCACAAATTATCCACTGCAATACCATACGCAGTATGAGGGCTCATAGCGTGTGCTGAAGTTAGCAATTTCTGACTGAGGTCTGACCTGCCTTAGCTGTGCTTATGGGTCCGATGTTACAGATTAATTTGCTATGTTGCCCAAGTATACAGATGTGTGTTAGGGGAAGTGGGCGTCCTTATGGTAAGCTGTAATCGCAATGCGACTGCAAACATTTGCATTTCGCCGCTAATATTAGCAACTGCGGTGCATGAGTTCTAGCAGAATAGCTATCCATGCTTAATCAGGTCCTGAGTTTGAACCTCGCACCCTCATACTGTACTTTAATATATTAATTTCTGATAATGTAAACCCCTATATTTTACTTATGTATAGTGCAGATATCCTCTATTATAAGAGATCAGTAAATTATATTTTATCTTAAACAACATAACATGTGGAATTATTAAAGTGACTGCGGGTCATATTTAGCTGGGCAGTCCTGTACACTTTACATACTGTATAGCATAGAAAGTTCTTCTCTGGACTTTTTACACCCAAGGGGCTCCAACAGTGGCGTAACTATGGAGGGTGCAGGGGGCCCGGCGGCTTAAGGGGCCCGGCGGCTTAAGGGGCCCGCCGGCCCAGCGATCGCACCCCCTGCACTTTCCATATGCCGGGCGCCCGCTGAGATTGTGTTACCAGCGGACGCCCGACTCCTACTCAAACCCCTGGCGGCAGCCGGGGGACGGAGCTCACTCCGTCTTCCGGGTCCCGCAATGCACTATGGGAGTGACGTCATGACGCCACTCTCATAGTGCCGAGGAGCGGACGCCGGGGACGGAGCTCAGGAATGAGCTCCGTCTTCCGGGTCCCGCAGTGCACTATGGGAGTGACGTCATGACGTCACTATGGGAGTGCCGAGGAGCGGGCGATGGGGCGGTCGGCGGCTTCACAGGAGCGGGGATAAGGTAAGGGTTTTTTTGTTTGTTTTGTGTGTGCGCACGCGCCCGCGGGGGGAAGTTACTGGGATCTCACTACTGGGGGCATTACAGAGGGCTCACTACAGGGGGCAGCTACTGGGGGCTCACTATTGGGGGAAGCTACAGGGGGTCACTACTGGGGGCAGCTACAGGGCTTCACTACAGGGGGCTCACTACTGGGGCAGCTACTGGGGTCTCACTACTGGGGGCAGCTACAGGGGGTCACTACTGGGGGCAGCTACAGGGGGTCGCTACTGGGGGCTCACTACAGGGGGCTCACTACTGGGGGCATTACAGGGGGCTCACTACTGGGGGCAGCTACTGGGGGCTCACTACAGGGGGCTCACTACTGGGGGAAGCTACAGGGGGTCACTAATGGGGGCTCATTACTGGGGGCAGCTACAGGGGGTCACTACTGGGGGCTCACTACTGGGGGCAGCTACAGGGGGTCACTACTGGGGGCTCACTACTGGGGCAGTTACTGGGGTCTCACTACTGGGGGCAGCTACAGGGGGTCACTACTGGGGGCAGCTACAGGGGGTCACTACTGGAGGCAACTACAGGAGGTCACTACTGGGGGCAGCTACAGGGGGCTCACTACTGGGGGCAGCTACAGGGGGCTCACTACTGGGGGCAATTACAAGGGGCTCACTAATGGGGGCATTACAGGGGGCTCACTACTGGGGGCAATTACAAGGGGCTCTCTACTGGGTGCATTACAGGGGGCTCACTACTGGGGGCATTACAGGGGGCTGATTACTGGGGGCAACTACAGGGGGCTCACTACTGGGGGCACTGCGTAAGGGGCACCATTACAGTGGGCATTGCATAAGGGGCACCATTACAGTGGGCATTTAATGTTTTAGGGGAACTACTGTGGTTATTGTGTAAGACCTAAGTTAGGGGGGGCCCTTAAAAATGTTGCTATGGGGCCCAAAAAGTTCTAGTTACGCCCCTGGGCTCCAATCTTGTAACACTACTGATACAACCATAGCAATAGCCTAATATGCACAAATCCATGCATTAGCTAGCTAATTACAAACTCAGGTACTTCAGATGTATTGATTGTATTACATGGGTCATTACTTAGTACAGTTATACCTCCCTGAGTGCTGTCCATCTGCAGCTTTTCTCCTGGGCCTGATCTACCCAGTGATTGCTGTATATGTTGTTTTGGACCGCTGTTACCATACACACTTTTTGGTATTTCTATACCATTTTGATTTTGTATGTATATAAATTATTTGCTATGTTCATATTTTATTAATAAAAACTATATTATACTACGGTATATCAGTTTATTCTTTTGCCTTCTCCTGGGATTACCCCTATGGCGTTTATATTTTAGGACCTTATAGGAGACTTTGGTGTTGGACAGCTACAGTGTATGGCAGGGGCGTCTTTATAATTGGTGCAAAGTGTGTGGTGCACACAGGCCCCTGGGTCCAGGGGGGCACACACCCCACACCCATAGTTCATTATACTTACCGCCGATTTCGGTGTCCTGCTCTGCAGCGCAGCACAACATAAAGGGGGAAAATGGCAGCGCCCATTTTCCCTGTGATTCTGGCATGCGCAGAAGAGGTGTCCTCGGGAAAAAGGCGCAGGTGCCATTTTCCTGGAGACCTGCGCATGTGCGGGTCTCCGGGAAAATGGCTAACAGAGAGGAGGGGGCCCAAACAGAGGCTGCACATTAGCCCCCTCCTCTTTTAAAATGCCCCTGGTGTATGGACTATCGCATTACTCCATTGTGGGTTCCTGAGTGGAACTTTCATCTCAGCTCAGCGCACTTGTACTGTAGTGTGTTTTATTCCTGAGGAAGCCAATGTACTGTGTTTTATTCCTGAGGAGGCCAATGTAGTGTGTTTTATTCCTGTGGAGGCCAATGTAGTGTGTTTTATTCCTGTGGAGGCCAATGTAGTGTGCTTTATTCCTGAGGAGGCCAATGTAGTGTGTTTTATTCCTGTGGAGGCCAATGTAGTGTGTTTTATTCCTGAGGAGGCCAATGTAGTGTGTTTTATTCCTGTGGAGGCCAATGTAGTGTGCTTTATTCCTGAGGAGGCCAATGTAGTGTGTTTTATTCCTGAGGAGGCCAATGTAGTGTGTTTTATTCCTGAGGAGGCCAATGTAGTGTGTTTTATTCCTGAGGAGGCCAATGTAGTGTGTTTTATTCCTGAGGAGGCCAATGTAGTGTGTTTTATTCCTGAGGAGGCCAATTTAGTGTGTTTTATTCCTGTGGAGGCCAATGTAGTGTGCTTTATTCCTGTGAATGCCAATGTAGTATGTTTTATTCCTGTGGAGGCCAATGTAGTGTGTTTTATTCCTGTGGAGGCCAATGTAGTGTGTTTTATTTCTGAGGAAGTCAATGTACTGTGTTTTATTCCTGAGGAGGCCAATGTAGTGTGTTTTATTCCTGAGGAGGCCAATGTAGTGTGTTTTATTCCTGTGGAGGCCAATGTAGTGTGTTTTATTCCTGAGGAGGCCAATGTAGTGTGTTTTATTCCTGAGGAGGCCAATGTAGTGTGTTTTATTCTTGAGGAGGCCAATGTAGTGTGTTTTATTCCTGAGGAGGCCAATTTAGTGTGTTTTATTCCTGTGGAGGCCAATGTAGTGTGTTTTATTCCTGTGGAGGCCAATGTAGTGTGTTTTATTCCTGTGGAGGCCAATATGTGTGTATTTTTTTATGTGGGAGCCAATGTGTATGTTTTTTATTTGTCATGCACACCGCATAGCCGGATAGCGACAATTTTAAAATCTTGTGCAGCGTGCCTCGAGTTGAAAAAGGTTGAAAATCACTGCTCTATTAGGTCTGCATATGTAAACTTATTCTCAGACATAACTCTATCAAATAAATGTTAATTATGGACACCAAGGGGTAAATTTACTAAAGTGAGAGTTTTTAGAAGTGAATTTTAGAAGTGATGTTGTCCATAGCAACCAATCAGATTCTACTTAACATTTAACTAGCACCTTCTAGAAGATAATAGCTAGAATCTGAATGGTTGCTATGGGCAACATCACTTTTAAAACTCACTTCTAAAAAACTCTCACTTTAGTAAATTTACCCCCAAGAATCTACACTGAGGTGCACACTCATTGATTGATTTGGGTGCACCACCTAATGTGGAGGAGGGGCGTTATAGAGAACTTCACTTATGTAAATTGGAACTATATTTTATTTTTAACAGTGTCACCAAAAGGGCTCAATGAGTACAGTTATTTGAATCATTTTCTGATATACAGTAATCAAATTTTTTTTTTTAAATGTCTAGTCTGAGTATTTCCTTATCCAATCTTGATTGCCTGAGTACAGTTATACCTTAAACACTTTCCTGGTTGATTACTACTGTGCTAATAATGTTATATTTAGTTTATAGAATTTTATTTATTTTGGTGTTTAATGTGATTTATATATACACTTATGCTCTTGTCAGTATTATAGAGGCTTATATGCGTAGTAACTACTAGTTTTTTTTTATCATATTTGTATATTACTTTGTTATTTTTAGGAAACTGTTGGAAGTCACCTTGTGTGTTTTATTTATCATTCAAACAATTTCAGGAAATGTGCATCAGACATTTCTGATCTGTGCATTCCAGATCGGAACTTCAGGATTAAAAAGTCAAAGAGAAATTAGAGGACTCACCCCAAGCTGTGAATCGCACAGTGCTATGATGATGCAATTTGCGGAAAATCATGTCATCAGGCTCTGCACAAGTCACTGGAAAGTGCTTGGGGATTCAGTAGTCTCCTGACATTATAGGAGAGTAAGCAAGCATACAGTAATATTAACATTAGCATGGGGTGGCTGTTATGCAGAGACATGAAAAATTGTCTGGACTGCTATCCCGTACCTAGTTGCTGCCTCTTGTCAGGATGGTACATTATCTCACTGTATGGTTACTTGTCTATCACTACTCTCAACCCCAACTTTGATTGTTGAATTTATGTGCATTGTACAATGAGGACATTCAAAAAATTAAATGTAAAAACTTCTCCAAAAATTGCGTGTGTTGTGTTTTTTTTTTCTGGGCATTATGACTTTGTACTGCAATTTACCATTTTGGTTGTTAGTGAGGGGACCAACCAGATTCATGGTAAAATGTAGGAATTGTCCCACAATACTATAGACTTCCCTACCTAGTAATATATCCAAGAAGAGTCTGAGAATGAATGTACCTATAAATAGTAACGTATTGTGATATTTGCAGAGCACTTCTAGACAAAGGCATTTTCCCTTCCTCAAAGCTGAAAGTGTAATCTTGCTCCTGTTTAATTAGAAAACTGTCAGTAACAATCTGCTTCTATAAATATAGTTTTAGTCTACTGGTAAAAATAATCCCAGCTATTCTACTAGCATTGTTGATCATTTTATGTAATGTAACCATTCTTTATCAGATCAACAATTTCTATTCTGAAGTACAAAGGATAAATGCTATGAAGAATGCACAATCTAACTATTGTACTAAACCAGCGGAAGGAAGAAGACATCTTGGTAGGATAATATTAGACTTATTATAACACGCACTCCATTAGGCCTTATACCAATTAGGCTTAAAATATATGCATTTACTAGTGGTTTTAACAATTCAAGTAAACAGGTCCGGCATTAGAACCCATGTTAAAAATGTCACCTTATACCACACTTTTAAATACAAGGACTCAGGGAGAATTTTGTATGGGGCCACCAGGTGGTACGTGCAGGGAGAAGGGTCAACGATGCATCAATGTGACCCCTCCCCTGCTGCACAAAGCCATTTGTGTCACTATACATTGGAGGGTATGCAATCGGGAAGCCGACTGCCTAAATACCAGCAGCCGGCTTCCCGACTGTCATATCCCGGCAAGGGTGAAATGCCGGGCGTCTAGATGTAGACGCCCGCATTTCCCCTGACGCCGGGAGACCCGGTGCCCGGCATCCCGATCGTAGTGATGCCGGGCGCCGCGAGCGGACAGTCGCGGGGGGGAGGTTTAGGTTTAGGGCTCCCGGGGGGGACTTAGGGTTCGGCACCCCCCCGGGAGGGTTAGGGTTAAGCTAGGGGGAGGGTGGGTTAGGCACCCCCGGGGGGGACTTAGGGTTAGGCACCCCCCCGGGGGACTTAGGTTTAGGCAGCGGGAAGGGGGTGGTTAGGGTTAGGCACTTGGGGGGAAGTTAGGGTTAGGCACCCCTAAGGAGGATTAGATTAGTAGATACTCACCTATCCAAGATCGGATTTCTGCTGACGGGAATCGAACCCATACCCATTCCCGTTGGAGGGCCAGGCCAATTTCATACCCATTCCCATTGGAGGGCCAGGCCACTATAATGCAAATTACATTATCAAGCCTCTTGACCACCCACTTGGGAAGTGGATGGCATGGGCTAATCTTTCACAAGTCCTGGAGCGTCCCAGGAATTCTGGTATAGTACAGTAGGTACAATAAATATGGCTTATTCCTTCTCATATTTACTTGCAATTTGGTGCATTGCATTTGCACTGGTCTGCTGATTGCTGTGTTGCTGAGGTTCCCAAACGCAGTCTTCAAAGCACAACAGCTCAGGTTTTAGAGATATCCATGGTTGAGGACAGGGGGCACTGCATATGGGGCACAACTACAGGTGGGACTGCATAATGGGCACTACTACAGGGGCACTGCATAATGGGCACTACTACAGGAGGCACTGCATAAAGGGCGCTACTACGGGGGGGGGGGGGGGTGACACAAGGTCATGCTCCTGCAAATGTCATACCAAAGGCGTGTGAACAAAAATGGTGCATGGCCTTGTGACAGCTAGCCCACACCCCATTTTTTGCACCGCACCTTCGGCGCATGCATGATATCGGCTGTTTAACTTGACTACATTGGTTGGCCACCCCGGCCCTAGTGCCTAATCTTAACTTTCCCCCTAACCCCAATACTTACCGTTGGGATGCCGGCAGTTGGGATGTCAGCGCCGGGATTCTGATAGGTGTCGGGATTCCGGCGCCAGGATTCCTAGCACTGGCATCCCGACTGTCGGGATTATAACTACATCCCGTTCCCATCAGGTAAATATAAATAAGAGCGTCACTTACTCATGACTAAAAGGCAAGTCTGCTAGGACTACTCAAACTTCCTTTAAGTATTTTAATACTGATCCAGGCTAATACAGTACCTGGAGGCTTACATATTCCATAAATGTCAATAGGGTAATAAGACCTTATAATGTACAGATGAACAAGAAGCTTATCTTTATGGCAACCTACAGTATATACATTACATATGGAGTAGAAGAGAAGAGACCAATCTTTACTATACACATGGTTTCATTCATTTGGAACAAGGGTACAGCATTACCAAAACAATGAAAAGGGTTACTGAGATGTTCAGATACACACTAGTGATAATACAGTATGCAAATAAGATGCATAATAGGAGTAATTTTCGTACTACTGTAAACACAATTTAAATGGCACTCACTAATGCTTCACCTATAGGGTATTTAGAGCATGACATGCACAAGTGCAGAGAGAATTACAACTATAGAAAGACTGAGATATTGTATACTAGTTTTATCTGCACAATGTTATCGTGTATTAAAAAAATATAGGCAGAGCTAACCCCTTCCAATATTTTCACCTAAAACCATCAATGTTGCAAAGTTTTTTTTCTCTAATAAATCTAGAATTTGTTAACGTTCTTTTCTTTATCTATGTGCCTATTTTATGGTGTGCTTATTATTTTCTGGTAGGAAGATGTATAACATACCCTTCCATATATAAGGAACATCCTTAAAAAATAAGCTGTCTATTTATAGAGCCCTGGGTTGCTCGATCTCTGGTGAAATATCACAAAGGGTTATTTTGGTATTTATCAAGGCTACATCTTTGGTAGCAATCATCAAGAATCAATAGCTTCCTCATGCTTGAAAATGCTTCTGCATGCTTTCCAGGTACTGTACTGTAGCTGTCCTCTGAGATCGGGATAGTAATAGTGGGGAATAGTAAAAGAAGAAATGCTTTATTAGCAAAAAATAAAACATTATTTGCTTTTTAAAAATATACAAATTGTTTTCCCTATTTTTTTTTTTTTTATACATTTTTTCTATATTTTGAATAGAATCTGCTATTAGATGCCCACGTCTGGACCTGGATTCTACTGACAAAGTGGTAAATCTCTCAATATCAATTCCAATCAGTATTCAGTATCACTGGGAAGCTGCTCAGATTCACTGAAAAAGATTTTCTATCGCTAAGGTAAGGGGGAAAAAACAAAACTTTCTTATTGGACCATACCGATAAATACTCACCTAGAAAAGGTTATTATAATTTTTCTAACATTGAGCATTCTTTGCAAACCGTTTCCCAAAAATTATTCAAAGAGGCATTAAACGATATGGCTGGTTGTCGCGCACATTTGATATATCACAAAGCTGTACATAGGTCTCCTAACATTACCTAGACTATTAAAAATATGAATGGAATCCAGTACATGTGATTTCATGCAGAAATCTGCTAGCAATGTACCGTTATAGATTAACCTAATCTCCTAAATCTGCAGCCAACAATTCCTTGTGATTTACTAAGTGGAAGAACATTAAGAACATCAAAATTCAAAGTGGTCTTTTTGAAATACAGCAACATGACTCTTGGATTGGGGGATGGTATCATGAAGATATGTTGAGCATGCACATAAGTTCTGCAAATACCAAATTTAATGGTCCAAACAGCTTATTAAAAGACACAAAGGGCTCTATTTACTACAATCCGCATTGGTAATGCAGATTGTAGTGTAATATTACCGAGTGAATTCGCATTGCGAATTCAGGCAATATCACAGGGATTTACTACAAATCCCTTGCAGGGACAGAGCTTGCGAGAAAGCTCTGTCCCTGCGAATCCCCTCCACACACTAGTCACGGTATTTTTCGCAAAAAAAAAAACGTGACAAGTGCCCCGCGCATGCGCCGACCCGCCGCCGCTGCTACCCCCCCCAGCGCTAATCCCAGCGCCCGTCGCCAAGCCCCGCGACCCCCCCTCTCCCTTAATTACAGTTACCTGCATGATCCGGGCTCCGGTGATGTTCTCCGGTCAGCTGACATCCCATACTGCACTTGGACCCTGTCAGGTAATGACCGGGCCTCAGTGCAGCATGAGAGACCAGCTGACCGGAGAGAGGACATCACCGAAGCCCCGAACTCCGGTCCCTGGAGTCAGGTAAGTTTGATTTTTTTTTTTACTGTGAATCAGCGTGTGGTCTGTTAATACCACACAGCTGATTACTTGGGCCGGCTCCGGGCTCTGCTCTCCCCGTCAGAGCAGAGCAGGAGTCCGGTAACCGGGGGAGACCTTGGGTAACGCCACCTACAGGTGGCGTTATTATCACAGGGCTTTCTCCAGTATTTTTTCAAAATTTATTTTTAGTAACTTTGGTCAGATCACATTTCTCATTACAATTATGGGAAATGCGATCTGATTGCTAAAAATAAGTGATACTTAGCGTTTGGAGTAGAATTTTACGAACTCTACTCCAATTGTCCTGTAGTAACTTTAGGTGAAACTAAAATAATGTGAAAAGGGTGTGAAAACACCCTTTTTCACTTTATTTTAGTAAAAATAATGTTAATAAATAGAGCCCAAAGTGCATTATGGGACTAATGCTTTCAGGGGGATGTAGTTGATATACCGACGGCCGGGAAGCCGTCTGTCTAAATCCTGCCATCTATATCCCGACACATAACTACAGATAGGCATCGAAATACCTACGCCTGTCTAGATCCTGACGCCGGAATCTCGACAGATGGCTTCCCGAACGAAGGTAAGCCGGCCCGTCTTAGCTTTTAGCCACGGGAAGGGGGGGAGGAAAGAGTTCAGTTCAGGCACGCCCGGGGGAATCGGGGCTAGGCCCCCCTCAGGCAGGCTTAGGCTGCGGGGAGGGGGGGTTAGGGTTATGCACCTTCGGGGGGAGTTTTAGGCACCACTAAGGGAGGGTTAGGGGGGATAGAGGGGGAGGGTTAGTGTACTTAGCTGCCCCTGTCGGGATCTCTTAGCATCAGGATTCTGTCATCTTTATTTCACCCGGCGGCTACTCAGCCGTCAGGATATCATAACCAACCCCTTTCAGGCTACTCCATGTAGAATAAAGCAGAAGCAGTACTTTAAAAATTTGTTTGAGTGCCTTATTTATGTTACAAAACACAAAAAGCACATGGTAATTCCAAAGCATATTGGCGCTATATGCCTGTGTGTGCAGCAATCTTCTAACCACACTTGAGCTGGGTACATACCTATGCAATTGTCGGCTTCAAACGCTCCTGCAACAGTCAGATCAGGAGGTCACATTTTATGTCCTGCTTAAAAGGTGTGATCCCCTACCTCACGATCAGGGCCGGATTAACGGGAGGGCGACAAGGGCGGTCGTCCCTGGACCCCCACACATTAAGGACCCTCACACCCACCGGGGGTTAAAGTGGGCCAGAACAGGAGAGGGAACCAGTTCTGCCTCCGCCGGCCCACCTAACCCCGGTGCTGCAGGGAGGCTCTATTTGCCGGGCACCCGACTCCCTCCCCACAGCGGCAGCCGGAGCCAGAGGACTGAGCTCACTCCTGAGCTCCAGCTTCCGCTGTGCACTATGGGAAAGATGCAAAGACGTCTCTCCCATAGTTCAGAGGAGCAGCCAGGCGGACCAGATGACAGCGGAAGCAGGACTTAAGGTAAGTATTAGGTTTTTTGTGCAAGAGGCTTCATTATATAGGGCACTACTACTGGGGGCAATACTTGGGGGGCACTACTATTGGGAGCATTACTTAGGGGGCATTACTATTGGGGGCTCTACTACTGGGGGCATTTATACAGGTGGCACTACTACAGGGGGCATTACTACTGGGGGAAGTACATAGGGGGCACTGCATAAGGGGCACCACTCCCGGGGGCACTGCATAAAGGTCACCACTACTGTGGGCCCTGAAAAAGGGGCACTACCACTGTCACTACTGGGAGCACTGCATAAGGGGCACTACCACTACTGGGGGCATTGCATAAGGGGAACCACTACTGGTGGCACTGCTTAATGGGCACTACCACTACTGGGGGCACCACATAAGGGTCACCACTATTGGGGGCACTGCATAAGGGGCAGCACTACTGAGGGCACTGCGTAAGGGGCACTACCACTACTGGGGGCCCTGAGTAAGTGACACCACTACTGGGAGCATTGCATAAGGGGCTCTACTGCTGTGGGCATTGTGTAATGAGGCCCATCCATCAGCGATGGATTGCCACGATCCCGCAATGCTTCAACCCGGCATAGCAGAAATCCAACATGTTGGATTTTCCCGATTTGACGATCACGATCAAAAAATGATCGGGATCGTTAAATCGACGACATTTAACATGGAAAATGTCTGCGATCCAGCGACGGACTGCAGAACATCGATGGTGGGAGGTCGGCGTTTCCACCCACATTGCGCATCGCCGGATCGCAAAATCCAGTCTCTGATGTATGGCCACCTTAAAAGGCACTACTACTGTGGGCATTATGTTTATTAGGGGCACTATTGTGGGCATTGTGTATAAGGGGCACTACTGTGGGCATTGTGTAAAAGGGGCACTACTGAGTGTCATAACATGAATAAGGGGCACTAGTACTATGTGGTGTAATGTGAACCAGGGCACTATGGCCCTCATTCAGGGGCGGTCGCAAGAAGCGATCTCTCTCTCTGAATGAGGGCGGTCACTTCTTTTTTTTACTGCGGCCTCCTGGTCGCTAGCTAAGCTGTGGGTGACCGACCAGGGTGACCATCAGGGCTTGCGACAAGATCCTAAGGTTGGGTCTCGGCAACCGCAAGCCCCAGGGAGCTTCCTGCTCTGATTGAGCAGGAAGCTCTCCACTGACATCACTGCTGATGTCAGTGCGGCCGCCCACAAAACGGCGAGCGTTCCGTCAGGAACGCCTCCATTTGTGTAGCCACCCCCCCCCACACCGCCTACAAAACGGGCCGAACTGTCGTTCAACTTCGACAGCCGGCCCTTTTGTAGTAAGCTACGGGGCTTGCGCATGCGCAGGACCTTAACATCGACCCGGTTGCGAGCGCTCAGCGCTTGTGACCGGGTCTGAATGAGACCCTATCTGTGGTGTAATGTGGATAAGATTGTGTAACTGGTGAGTAATATTTCATGTGTGGTTTTTTTTTGTGTGTGCTTGAAGTTTGATTTCTCTGGGGAGACAGTGCTAAAGGGGTTATGTCCTCCTTTCAGTATTTAACAAACAGCGCTAAGCTTAGCTTATCGCTGTTTGTCAATGTACCACTCACGAGCGATACGGTCCACATTGCGCATACCCCCCATTTCGTCCATATTTAATAGGGGCCCCCACGTTAGTTGCCCAGGGGCCGCCACAGACCTTAATCCGGCCCTGCACACGATCCCCTTGAAGGAAAAATAGCTCAGTGTGTACAGGGTGCACACTGATCAGATAATCACTCTGAGGATTGGAAGCTTTATCGTGATCTGCAAAGTGTACAACCAGCTTTAGAGTTAACCCTAGAGTTAAGTTTTATTCAGTATGTTTCTGGATGGTGGGAAGAAACTGGAATACTCTGAGGAAACCCAAGCAAACACTTGGAGAACATAAAAAACTTCACACAGAGTTCGACTTGGTTAGGAATTTAACTCATGACCTCAACTCTGAGTCACCAACGCAAACCACTATCTCATCAAATTGCAAAGCCCAATTGCATCCAAGAGACCAGTGCTGTGATTCTGTGTTCCCTACAATGCTTGAGTTCCGCTTGGCTTTACCATCCTGCACTCTATCTGAATACAAATAAAAATGTAATTGTACAGATAAGTCCATCTTCAATTAAATCCCCCTGTAGCTAAAGCAGACAATGTTCAGCATAGCATACACATGACTTGAACTCCCAACCTCATATACCATAGTCAGACACTTAACACATGAGCTACTTGCTCCTACATATGAAGTGTTGTAACTCTTTTATATGATACTAGTTGTAATTGTTAGTTTAAACTAGGGGTGTGCACCGGCCACTTTTCGTGTTTTGTGTTTTGGTTTTGGATCTGGATCTTTCTTCGTGTTTTGGATCTGGATGGGTTTTGCCAAAACCACCCTTCCGTGTTTTGGGTTCTGGGTTTTGTGTTTTGGATCTGTATTTTTTTGAAAAAAAGCATAAAAACAGCTAAAAATCACAGAATTTGTAGGTTTTTCTGCTCCTATGCTATTATTAACCTCAATAACCTTAATTTTCACTCATTTCCAGTCTATTCTGAACACCTCACACCTCACAATAGTGTTTTTATGTCCAAAAGGTTGCACCGAGGTAGCTGGATGACATGCTAAGCGAAACGAGTGGGCGGCACAAACACGTGACCCATCTAGGAGTGACACTGCAGTGGCAGACAGGATGGCAGTTAGAAAAACTAGGCCCCAAACTGTACATAATGCAAAGAAAAAAAAGAAGTGCAAGATGGAATTGTCCTTGGGCCCTCCCACCCACCCTTATGTTGTATAAACAGGACATGCACACTTTAACAAATCAATCATTTCAGCGCCAGGGTCTGCCACACAACTGTGGCTGAAATGATTGGTTCGTTTGGGCCCCCACAAAACAAGCTGGCAATTAATGTGTCCCTGCACAAACTGGCTCTACGGAGGCAAGATGTCATCCTCATCCTCCTCATCCACCGATTCCTCACCCTCTTCAGTGTGTACATCCTCATCCTCACAAAGTATTAACTCGTCCCCACTTGAATCCACCACCACAGGTCCCTCTGTACCTTCTGGAGGCTGGTCTCCCTGGAAGAGCTGATAATTCATTTTGATGAACATCATCTTCTCCACATTCTGTGGAAGCAACCTCCTACGCCTTTCGCTGACAAGGTTCCCGGCTGCACTAAACACTCTTTCGGAGTACACACTGGAGGGGGGGCAACTCAGGTAAAATTGCCTCTTTTTCCTGCCAGTACAGGTATGGACTGTCTGACATGCCTACTTGGATGCTGTCACCGATGTAATCCTCCACCATTCTGTCAATGGTGACAGTATCATATGCAGTGACAGTAGACATGTCAGAAATTGTTGCCAGGTCCTTCAGTCCGGACCAGATGTCCAAACTTGGTCCTGCCTGCCCTGCATCACCGCCAGCGGGTTGCTTAGGATACCTAAGTTTTTTCCTGGCAGCCCCAGTTGCGGGAGAAAATGAAGAAGGAGCCGTTGACGTGTCACGTTCCGCTTCAGCTGACAGTGTGTTCACCAGCAGGTCTTTGCACCTCTGCAGGCTTGTGTCGGCCGGAAAGAGAGACACCACATAGGCTTTAAACCTAGGATCAAGCACGGTGGCCAAAATGTAGTGGTCTGATTTCAACAGATTGACCACCCTGGAATCCTGGCAAAGCGAATGAAGGGCTTCATCCACAAGTCCCACATGCCGAGCGGAATCGCTCCGTCTTAGCTCCTCCTTCACTTTCTCCAGCTGCTTCTGCAAAAGCCTGATGAGGGGAATGACCTGACTCAAGCTGGCTGTGTCTGAACTGACTTCACGTGTGGCAAGTTCGAAGGGCTGGAGAACCTTGCACAACACGGAAATCATTCTCCACTGCGCTTGAGTCAGGTGCATACCCCCTCCTTTGCCTATGTCATAGGTGGATGTATAGGCTTGTATGGCCTTTTGCTGCTCTTCCATCCTCTGAAGCATATAGAGGGTTGAGTTCCACCGCGTCACAACCTCTTGCTTCAGGTGATGGCGGGGCAGGTTCAAGAGTGTTTGCTGGCGCTCCAGTCTTCGGCACGCAGTCGCTGAATGGCGAAAGTGGCCAGAAAATTTTCGGGCCACCCAAAGTGTCTCCTGCACGCCCCTGTCGCTTTTCAGAAAATTCTGCACCACCAAGTTTATTGTGTGAGCAAAACATGGGACGTGCTGGAATTTGCCCAGATGTAATGCCCGCACAATATTGGTGGCGTTGTCAGATATCACAAATCCCCAGGAGAATCTAAGTGGGGTAAGCCACTGGGCGATGATTTCCCTCAGTTTCTCTAAGAGGTTGTCGGCGGTGTGCCTCTTACTGAAACCGGTGATACACAGCGTAGCCTACCTTGTAACGAGCTGGCGTTTCTGAGATGCTGCTACTGGTGACGCTGCTGCTGTTGCTGCGTAAGGTGATACATCTACCCAGTGGGCTGTCACAGTCATATAGTCCTTAGTCTGCCCTGTTCCACTTGTCCACATGTCCGTGTTTAAGTGGACATTGTGTACAACGGCATTTTTCAGGACACTGAGGACACTTTTTCTGACGTTTCTGTACAGTCTCGGTATCGCCTGCCTAGTGAAGTGGAATCTAGACGGGATTTGGAACCGGGGACACACTACCTCCATCAATTGTCTAAATCCCACTGCACTAATGGCGGATACCGGACGCACGTCTAACACCAACATAGCAGTCAAGGCCTCAGTTATACGTTTTGCTTCAGGATGACTGCTGTCGTACTTCATCCTCCTCGCTAAGGACTGTTGGAGGGTCAATTGTTTAGTAAAAGTAGTGGTGTTCCTACTTCCTCTCTGGGATGATGAACGACTCCCAGCAGCAGCAACAGCAGCAGCGGCAGCAGTAGGCGTAGCAATGCAGGATCCTCCAGAGGAATCCCGGATAGGAGAGTCAGTCATGCCAGTGACATGGCCTGCAGGACTACTTCCGATCCTGACTAAGGAGGAAATTGACGAGGAGGGAGTTGACGGTGTGGTTTGCAGGCGCTTGGATACAACAGGACAACGGGATTTAGGTGTCCCTGGACTGCTTACGGTCTTAGCCAAAGTTTCTGAACTTGACAGTAACTTTTTATGAACGCGCTGCAGGTGCCGTATAAGGGAGGATGTTCCTAGGTGGTTGACGTCCCTACCCCTACTTATTTCACCTTTACATATGGTACATATGGCAAGACAGTTGTTGTCCGGATTTGGATAGAAATATTGCCAGACCAAAGAGGTGGAATGTTTGGTCTTCTGCCCAGGCATGACCGTGATGGGCTTTTTCATCCCACGGACAACAACTGTCTCCCCCGGAGCCTGATTTAAACAAACCACATCACCATCAGAATCCTCCTCGCCAACTTCCTCCTCAGCGCCAGCTACACCAGTATCCTCATCCTGTTGTACTTCAACAGTGACATCTTCAATTTGCATATCAGCAAGTGGACTGTGGGTGCTCCTTTCAGCACTTGCAGGGGGCGTGCAAATGGTGGAAAGAGCCACCTCTTCCCGTCCAGTGCTGGGAAGGTCAGGCATCGCAACCACCACCACACTTGGACTCTCCTTGGGGATTTGTGATATCTTCTTAGAAAGCACAGTTCTTCGCTGTGCTTTTGCCAGCTTAACTCTTTTGATTTTTTTAGTGGGAGGAGGGCTTCCATCGTCATGTGAAGCTGAACCACTAGTCATGAACATACTAGGGATCGACCTTAGCCGTTCCTTGCCACTCCGTGTCGTAAATGGCATATTGGCAAGTTTACGTTTCTCTTCAGCTGATTTAAATGTCTTTTTCAAGGTCATTTTCCTGAACTTTGCCATTTGGGATTGTATGTGCCCTCTACTATGACATTGGGCATTGGCCTTGGCAGACGACGTTGATGGCATGTTATCGTCTATGTCATGACTAGTGGCAGCAGCTTCAGCACTAGGAGGAAGTGGTTCTTGATCTTTCTCTATTTTATTTTTTTCGGAGAAAGTTTGGTCCTCCATTTATGTTATATCGATTTGATATATACGTGCGGCTAAACACAGAAAATAATTTTTTTTTTGGTTTGGACTGGAGTGTACTTTGGGGGTTACAGCACCCTTTAACGGTCAAGCCAGCCGGCCCTTTACTTATGACACAGGCGCACGCTTGGCACTACTTTGTTGATGCACGTGCGGCTACTGCGCACACAATTCACAAACACAGAAAATAATTTTTTTTTTGGTTTGGACTGGAGTGTACTTTCGGGGGTTACAGCACCCTTAACGGTCAAGCCAGCCGGCCCTTTACTTATGACACAGGCGCACGCTTGGCACTACTTTGTTGATGCACGTGCGGCTACTGCGCACACAATTCACAAATACAGAAAATAATTTTTTTTTTGGTTTGGACTGGAGTGTACTTTCGGGGGTTACAGCACCCTTAACGGTCAAGCCAGCCGGCCCTTTACTTATGACACAGATGCACGCTTGGCACTACTTTGTTGATGCACGTGCGGCTACTGCGCACACAATTCACAAACACAGAAAATAATTTTTTTTTTGGTTTGGACTGGAGTGTACTTTCGGGGGTTACAGCACCCTTAACGGTCAAGCCAGCCGGCCCTTTACTTATGACACAGGCGCACGCTTGGCACTACTTTGTTGATGCACGTGCGGCTACTGCGCACACAATTCACAAACACAGAAAATAATTTTTTTTTTGGTTTGGACTGGAGTGTACTTTCGGGGGTTACAGCACCCTTAACGGTCAAGCCAGCCGGCCCTTTACTTATGACACAGGCGCACGCTTGGCACTACTTTGTTGATGCACGTGCGGCTACTGCGCACACAATTCACAAACACAGAAAATATATTATTTTTTTAGCACTTGGGGGGAGCACCCCTGATGGACAGAGCACCCCCTGGACAACACTACAGCACTCCTTTAGGACTGGGACACTGCACAGGACTTTGGAGTGGACACAGCCCCTATGGAGAACTGACTGCACAACACAGTCCAGCCAGCCCCTATGGACTTTGAAGTAGTGGACACAGCCCCTATTAACAACAGCAGCACAGCACAACACAGCCAGCCCCTATGGACTTTGAAGTAGTGGACAACAGCAGCACTACACTACACTACACTACACTACACAGCCCTAACTCCCACCCTCCCTCTTCACTGTCCACAGCCGAGTGAGAAAATGGCGCCGACGCGGGTACCTTATATAGGATCCAAAACCCGCGAGACTCGGAAGGCGGGATGATGACGTTTTGCCTCGATTTCAGATCCGAGTCAGGCGGGAAAAGTCGAGCCTGCCTCGGATCGGACTCGGATCGGGGGGGCTCGGGGGGGTTCGGATTTCAGAAATCCGAACCCGCTCACCCCTAGTTTAAACCATTGCAGCTAAGCAGATTTATGTAATTTGTGGCTGCACACTACATACAGTTGTGTCCTCCTACATCTATTCTCAATACGCCATGCAGCGTGACATGCCTACCGTGAGTAAGCCACCAGGTCCCGTGCAACTCTATCAGGGTCTGTGGCTGATTAACAGCAGGTGAAATTGACAGTTCAAGTCAGCCAGCTACAGAGCCTATGTAATTCATAAGTTTCCTGAATTAAAGGGATGATATGGCAAGCCTATATATCTATATATATATATATCTATATATATATATATATATCTATATATATATATATATATATATATATATATATATATGAACCTCCTGGTTTTACTAACATCTGAAGATGCCCTTATTACAAAGAGCATTAACAGATCAGTATAGTGATGCCAGAGCCAACATTTCAACTAAAGTCATCTTGTGAAATCTATTAATGGATCATCTTTTCTCAGTTCTTAAGTTCTTAATAAAATAATGATACAAAAGACTTGCAACCTTGCATCCTTTAGAAGTAACTCGACACACATAAGGGCTGTTTCTGAGTTGGACGTAATTTGCTGGTGCAGTGTCTGTGCAGATGATCATCATCAACATATATCTTTTACTAGGGTGAAGCAGATACAAAGGATATGTCTCCTGAGAGGATTACCTGTTCCCATCCTCCTCTCTAAGCTTAGATAGGCTCCATGGACAGATACATCTAATTCTATATATAGATCCATAATACCTAAGAAACATTGTACAGCACTCAACCACTTATAAATAGAAATATATTTAATTTTATCACACCTATCACTCCAAAGCAAAAAACGTGCATGTGACCTTAAATACAAACAAAGGAATTTTTCTTTACATTTTTTTTTAACCAAAAAAACAACAGAAGCTAATCTATTGTGCACACAAAAACAGAGGTATCAGATTGACCCTGCTTACCGCAATGAATCTAATAAATATCACTGGGGCAGCTAAGTCTTATGCCGCGTACACACTTGCCGCTATTTTCAATGATTGAAAGATATAGTTATCGTTCAATCGGTCAAAATATCAGCAAGTATGTATGCGGAAAAAATGACCAGCCTGTCTGAAGTGCCAACTCCCTCACTGTGTCATGAGCTGAGTGCTGCACGTAGAGCAGCACCCGGCTCCTGTCACTGAGGGGGGAGTCTGCACCTTGGTGTCACCCCTCGGGGAGTGACATCCGGGTGCGGCCCGCACCCCCTTTGTGACGCCACTGCATGCAGCCCAATCTGCGGATATCACGAGCGATGCCATGCCGCCGAATGCAGTATGGCCCCCGCTCCTCACCCTCCGTTGTCCATCGCTGGTTGGCATCGGCAAGTGTGTACAGGGCCGTCATCAGGGGGGGACTGGCGGGACTCCAGTACCCGGCCCAGAGAGAGAGGGAGCCCGGCTGACAGCGACGAGGAATGCACCGGGCGGCGGCAGGCAGGGAGTAAGATCATCAGCACTGTGACATTCCAACTATGGGCTGTCACTGGAGCCGGGCGGGAGCTGTGATTGGCTCTCGGAACGGCAGCCAATCAGGAGAAGCAGCTCCTGATCAGCCAATCAGGAGCGGCCGATCCTAATTGGCTGCCGTTCCGCGAGCTGTGATTGGCTGATGGAACGGCAGCCAATCAGGAACAGCAGCTCTTGATCAGCCAACCATTCCTATAAGCTTTTGATCAGCCAATCAGGAGCGGACCCTCTGCTGGTGTGATTGGCTCGCAGTCGGCTCCATAGTAAATGCTGCAGTACCGCTGATGATCTTAGTTGAATGCCACAGCGCTGATGATCTTTATTTCTCCCTTCCTGCCGCCCAGTGCATTCCTCGCCGCTGCCAGCTGGGCTCCCTTCTCTCAGGACAGGAGAATAGGTAAGCAGGTATGCTGACCCTGCCCTGTGCCCCCCCTCTCTTGTCCAGCCAGCCTTCCCTGCACTGTTCCCCCCAGTTCAGCCAGCCAGCCTTTCCTGCTCCCCCCCAGTCCAGCCAGCCAGTCTTCCCTGCCCCCCTCCAGTCCAGCCAGCCTTCCCTCTGCCCCCCCCAGTCCAGCCAGTCTGCCTTGCCCCTCTTTCAGTCCAGCCAGTCTTCCCTGTGCCCCCTCATAGTCCAGCCAGCCTGTATTCCCTGCCCCAGTCCAGGCAGCCTTCCCTGCCCTCTCCCCCCCATGTCCAGCCTGCCTGACTGTCTTCTCTGCCCCTCCCCTAATGCCCTTTGCCCCCCCTAGTTCAATCACCCTTCCCTGCCCTTTGCCACCCAAGTCCAGTCTTCCCTGCCCTGTGTCACCCACCCACCAGCATGCCTAGCCATCCCTGGTTTACGCGCAAATATAGGCAACACCCCTGATATAGCTCCACCCACGTTATCCACAACTCCGACCAACTCTGCCCTATACCCGGGGGGGGGGGGGGGGCTGCCTATTTTGTTAGTACTGGGCCCCAGAATTTCTGATGGCAGCCCTGAGTGTGTATACACTTGCCGATGCCGGCACCCCCGCTGATGCAGATATCGCCACATACATATATCGTGTAGTGTGTATGCGGCTTTACTGGATCCGTAAGATGGATACTATTGATTGCAAAACTGTAGAAAAACGTGGCCATCATTGTTTGTTAAAGCTGCCTAATGGTAACACCTAACCTGCATAATTGTAATTAAGCTACTGTATTTCATTTATTAAACTTACATACTTTTAGTGTGTTCATTACTATTGCACTAGTTTTGGCATTCTAACTGTTATCTTGGTTAACTCCGTATCTTCTAATATATTTCTTTATATTCTTGTGTTGTACTAGTTTACTTATTATAGTTCCTATTAACATTTATTTAGCCCCAGCACTGTACAAGTGAGAAATCTGTGCTATTTCATTCAGCTGCCTTCTCTAACACGTTCAGTACTTTAAACCCACCTCTAAGAAAATAGATTAAGCAACGGTATTCTATAAACCATTTCAATTGTTACATTGGTTTATGTTTGACTAGTCAGTATTGTCTTTATTATTAAGATTAAATGTTTGCTTCTATGCCATGTCAGTCTTTCAGTAAACAACTGACTTCTTTATTTTTTATTTCTATACATAGACATGATTTGATGCAGATTGTCCATTTATGTGTACTAAATTGGTATGCCTTATATAGTGTACTCATTTGCTCCATTCTGAATAAAAATATTTTTGAGAAAAAGGGGGTATATGCCCAGACACCATTCTGAGGAAAAGAGCCCTCTAAAGAAGCTGCACGCTATAGGGGGCATGGTCACATCACCTTGTGCACATGGTTACATCTCACTGGGATGAATGGGCATCCAGACAGGCCTGACCATAGTACTATGTACTCACACCCCTCCGTCGTATCCAAATAAATTCAAGTAACACCCACATATGTGCAGTCTGACTACAGTTGTATTTTGGGATTCTGTCATGTGCTAGGTATATAAAGGTTATTGGCAGAAAGTATGTCTTATCAGCATTGAACAGCTAAAATATTGACTAGTACAAATAAACACACACACTCTTATACTAAAACAGGTATAACGGAAAATGTATATCTGGATATGCAGATATGTGGTCCAATGCCTCATTGTAATAAAGGAATAAAGTTACTACAGAATTATCTTCCTTTTTACCTGTGCTGTCCTAACAGTAGAAACGGGAAGCAGTCGGGAAGCCGACGGACGTAATCCCGAACGTCGGCTTCCCGACTGTCTAATCCCGGCAAGGGGTTAAATGACAGATATCAAAATCCCGACGCTTGTCATTTTACCTACGCCGGGAGCCTGACACCCGACTTACCGATCGAAGGTAAGCCGGGCGTGGACAGCCTTGGGGGGGAGAGGGTTAGGTTTAGGGCTCCCAGGGGGGACTTAGGGTTAGGCACCCCCCCGGGAGTTTAGGGTTAGGCTAGGGGAAGGGAGGGTTAGGCACCCCCGGGGGGAGGTTAGGCACCCCCCCGGGCACTTAGGCTTAGGCGGCGGGGAAGGGGGGATTAGGGTTAGGCACTTGGGGGGGAGGTTAGGGTTATGCACCCCTAAGGGAGGGTTAGGGTTAGGGGGTAGAATAGGGCAGAAAATACTTACCTTGGGACGATCGGGATTTTCACTGCTGCTGGGATGCCGATGTCAGGATTTGAACCGCCGGCCAAAGAGGCAGAAAGGACAGCATAATGAAGTACTGTATTGTTTTGAACGTAGTAAGTGTAAAACAAAAATATGAAAATATTGGGTGCTAACTGCACGCAATGCCGATATACACGCAGGTGGCCGATGTTGGAAGTAATGCGCATGTGTCCCCATGGCATACTTGCTTACACTCTTGATTTGGCCGGGAGCCTCCTGAAAAAGCGGGTGGCATGCTCAGCCCTCCGGAAATGCAGGCAAGCCGCCCAACGTCCCCTCCAGACCCCCCTGCAATTACAACACAAACCCTCGCAGCGGGGGGGGAACATCAGATGAATATCAATCACGTCATCATGACCCCCGCCCCCTGCTTCACATTGCCGGTAATCTCTGTATTGTGTAGCGGGGGCAAAATTACACAATCGTGAGGACACCCCCCCCTCTCCATCCCTAATGCAGAATAATAACCCTGACTGCGCCCCCCTATGCCGGCCACGCCCATAGAATGCCGGCAAACATGCCCCATGGTTACCGCAGAGAGATGCAGTGTGTATTTGAACGCAAGAGCTGTGGATTTTAGCTGGGTGTTCCTGAGAGGTAATAGAGAGGTGGCTAACAAGGAAAATAGAAAAATTACCATAAGGCTGGTGTGACCGATGGTGCGTCTAAGGACGCACTGAGATGCATTAGCCCCGCTGCAGGTGGGCGTCTCAGTATGCTCAAAATCAGCAGCGCCACTAGTATAAACACCCAGACACACGTCTGCATTCACCTCTAAATCAAGCCCGTACGTGAGATGTAATACTGCACAAGCTGTAAATAAGAAAAAGCCAGCAACAAGCTGCTCCCTCCCCCCATCCATCCCTTTCTTTCTCCCCCCTTGTCCCCTATCTCACACATATATAACATATATAAAACTTTAAGGAAGCGCTTTAGTCTGTATGTACCATACCATTTATTGTCGCTGATATCGTTGGGCACATATATCCCAATGTACTAAGCTGTGGAGAGAAATAAAGTGGATGGATATAAAGTACCAACCAGTCAGCCCTGTCATTTTTGGGTTTATGGGTAGTGAGAAACCCCACTTGCGTGCACCACTGCTATGTCTATCTAATTTTCTATTAATACTTTTATTACCAGAAATAAATATTTCCTTGTTTTTAAGAAAATAATTATTCTTTAAAAAAGAAACAAAGATATACAAAAGTCTCAAGAATATAAGCAGCATATTATAATGCCACCTATTATTATATAATTGGGATCAACAAACAAAATTTAGAATGTTTTTTGGTTAAAAAAAATGTGAGTTAATATTTGCCCCCACAAACGTACCCCACATGCCCCCCCACAAAAATATCCCCCATGCTACCACAGAAATACCCTATATGTCCAAGCAAAATTATCCCACATGCCATCACAGAAATAACCCATATGCCCACACAAAAATACCCCACATGCCCCCCTATAAAAATAACCCACATGCTCACACAAAAATACCCCTCATGCCCCCCACACCTCTCGGTGCGCCTGATCTCGTGAGACTCTGCTAGTGCTGGACGTCTTTTTATGCATGTTTTTAGACTAAAAAAACCTCACGTTTTAATCTCTAATCCAGATGTTTTGCCATTTTCAAAATAAAACTCGACCAATGTGAGAGGTTACTGCTAAACTGTCACCTTTTCTAAACTCTCATCCTATTACATTTGGCCCCATGTGTCTATATGCCATATAGTGCGATGCAAAACACAACTACATCCTTTATCCGCACAGGAATTGGCTTTACACATGTACAGTGTCGCAGATGAAGCACAATGGAACTTGGCGTGAGAAAAAACTGTGAACGCTGCATTGTAGCACCTTGTATACCGATTCAAACTCATTTGCACACAGATCTTTGGTGCTGTTGAGTCTCCCGGGACCTGGCGTGCACAAAAGGGGCTATTTGCCGTAACTTGAGCAACAGTGTATGCCAGGGCCAGTGCTACCATTGGACAACCTTAGGCAGCCACCGGCCACTGGAGGGCACCGCTGAGTCCACAAAAAAAAAAAATGCCTTAATTTATGGCTGAGTGGCATATAATGAATTTGTGGCACAGCTGTTTGGCATATTATGAATTAGCGGCACTGTTATGAGGTTCATTATGATTTTGGTGCTCTGCTGTGTGTAATATTCTATATAGTATAATATCAATTTGGGACACTGCTGTGTGGCATGTTATTTAACTGGGGAGACTGTTGCGTGGCATATGATGAATAGGAGGGAGCAGGGGCAGTTGGTGAAATGTTGCCTAGGGCGCTCGGAAACCTTGCACCGGGCATAAGTGTATGAGGATCTTTATGCTGAGGTAACTTCAGGCTGATCCTGAGTTGCATGAATCTCTGTTCATGGACAAAAATGTCTTTCGGTGAAATAGGGTGTTTCAGGGCAGAAACTGGGAAGTGACAATGCGATTTCACATAACCACCCTGACTTGTGGGAGTGTTATGGGTGTGTATGAAGAGCTCTGTGTGATTCTGAGACATGTGTACGGGGAAGGGAAGCCTGTTGCAGATGTATCACTTGCACCTAGCATGGGGCTGAGGAGAGAGCAGACACTGCTGATGATGGCTGCGACGGCCAGCATAAAATCAACGGATGGCACGGGTTTCTGATTGTACGCACATGGTGAACATAGTTTAATGGATACTTGCATTAGCAAAGGTAGTAAATCTGACTTCCACGGCTGCTTTGTATGCAAATCAGAAAAAGCTTGTTATGCTAGGTACAGTACATTAGGCAATCCCTTGCACGATATATCGATTTTAAGCAAATCGGAAGAATAAATCGGTCGGATCTCACAGTGTACACATCCAATTACACCTTCCCGTTGGTCATTCATCGCATCTTCCCATCTGATGTGCTGCACATCAGATGGGATGATATAATGAACGACACTATGTTGCTAAATGCAGCATGGACCGGCACTTTGCAACATCATACACAGCACTGTGCAGTGTGTACAGACGGCGCAATGTATTGTACCATCGCGTCATCCCGTCGCTGGGTACACACCGTGTAGTTTGTACCCCGGCTTAGTGTAAAACCAGGTGCAAATACATTATTTTTGCGAGCCCTATTTTCCTAATTTTATGGCCATTATGTGAATAACTGTGAATCTGCCCCTTTGTGTGTAATTTTAAAATGAAATAAAACTGCACTACCCATTGACGAATCTAAAAGTAACATTTATATAAATGTCCCTTATCTAAATTCCCTATGTCACTTAATGTCATAAGAATGAAGAATCTCTGCAAGTGTTTATGCTATGTAACATGGATGTCTGCCCTGCTTTCGTAAGGATATTGATTAACAGGACTAGCAGGGATATGCAAGACATTTAATATCTGACTAATGGTTAACAAAAGCTTCAGTAAAACGATACCACTAAATACCCACTTATGGACACATGCCAGTATTGCTCCCAAGCCAGTGTGCACTTATCTATTAATCCTAATCAGTCCAAAGGGAATATCACTGACACTGTTATGAGTTTGTTTTCATTGTCTTTCCTTACCGCTTATATAATATTTATGCTGTCAATGCCACGATGAAAGTAATGATCTATTTACTTTCCCATAACACAGCTCACCAGAGTAAAGCAAATGCTTCATTTTAATTCATTCAAGCTCTGATTGTAGCAATAACTAAAGGACACATTTGATAAATATTTAGATCACGGTTTTTAAAAATTGTGTTTAATTTGCTAAGTAAGAGCTGGTATCACTGCAGCAATAAAGAATGCAAAATACCTTATTTTCAAAGGGAACGTGATCTACATTAAAGCTATTATGCACACTCCGCCTATCCTATGCCACCACCCAACATCAATAAATGGGACAGAAAATTACAGTATCCTCAGTCTGCCCTTGAATGCCCATAGGTCCAAAACAACATTCCCAAATCACCCTAAATTATAACTGCCTAGCAGGGGCGTCAAGAACAGAGACGGGTCTGGGTACTGGGATGGCGGTATGGCCAAATTGAGGAAGCAATGCCATGCCCTCTGGCAAATTTTTTTTTAAAGTACAATGTGCTGCGCCTTAGAAGAGGGGTGGGGCGGATTTGTCCCACATGCCCAGGACGGGGGGCGATCAGTGCAATCACTCAACCCCCCTAACACCTGCAGATAGAGAGAGGAGGATGCAGCCTCCCTGGACCCTCTGCAGCCCAGCACGCAGCAGCATGTGCTGGGGAGAGAAACTGCTGCCACAGAGCAGCAGCAGTCCCCTCTCTCCCCTTGCCCAATGTGCTACTGACCCGGGCCCCTCCAGCCGCCCCAGACAAGTAGTACCCATTGCCCCTTCTGCCCAGCCGAAAAACTGCAAGCACTGAAACACAGTCATTACCCCAGCTGATCACAGAAGACTGTCATTACCTCACCTGCTGCCAGACTCTCACAGCAAAGCTAAATTGCAGCAGCTACTTCAACTTGCAGAGATGCAGTGGAAGAAGTGTCATCCATGCAGAGTGCACCCCCAACCTCCGCCATTACAGTCCAGGTTTTAAGGATATCCATGCTTCAGTTCAGATGGATAAATCAAATTGACTGAAGGGCCGTACACACTGGACGATAAGAACGATAACGATATCGTTCAATGATATATCGTTCATATTGTCCAGTGTGTATGCACTGAACGATCGACTATGCATGCTCCCGCAGGTCGTTAATGATATCCTCAGTCGGCTGCAAATGCAGCCAAATCTGGAGATATCGTTAACGATGCCATGCTGCCGAATGAAACATGGGCCAGATCTCCCCCCCCACCCCCCGCTGCCGTTCGTTGTGGCCGACATTGGCAGGTGTGTATACACTTACCGATGTCGGCACCCCCGCTGGGCCTGACGCTGCAGATATCGTCTCATACACACATCGTCTAATGTGTATGAGCCGTAAGGTACACATTAAGTCACCTGTGCTCAAGTATGGATATCCTTAAAACCTGAACTGTAATGGCAGAGTTTGGGAAACACTGTTGTAATAAATGCAGATGAATTGCTTATTAAGAATTTGATTATTTAACTTCTGCATATTTGCTGTATGACTGGATTATACAGCTCACCAAGAACCTCTGGCTGGACTGATATACAATAATCCTTGTGCAAGCAGAGACCTCTTACATCTTTGTCTGTCTGTTTTATTACTGCTCTATTACTGTTTTGTTCCCAATTGTAAAGCACAAAGGAATATGCTGGCGCTGTATAAATAATAGTCAATAAAGTACATTTTGTGGCTTAAATTCAGTGATATCCTGTACTCTCTTCATTGAAGTATTATGTACTGTAGTATCCTTATAGATTGTAAACTGTCATGAGCAGGGACCTCTCTACCACCTGTATCACAACGACACATTCATTAACCTCTTATGTGCTTGTTCTACTTTAGTTTACAGTTAAGTAATGGAGCATACACACAGTCAGATTTGTCAGATGAACGATTTGACCAACGATTTCAAATATGAACGATTTTTTACTGCATTAAAATGAATGGAATCATCCAAATCTGACTGCAAACACATCAGATGTCAGATATCGTTATCTGAACATCGGGAACGCGCATCATTCATCGTTCGGGCATGTCAGATATGTCAGATTTTCCTTCAGATATGAACGATTGAACAATTTTTAAAATAGTTATCGTTCAGATCTGAAGAAAAATCTGACCGTGTGCATGCACCATAAGATTTATTTTTATGTACGATATATTACTGTGCGGTGCTGCAGAGTTTTTCGATGGTTTACAGATAAACTATGATGACACTAAGGGGCATATTCATTTCGGAGCGAAAAGTCCCGTACTTTTCACATACTGGACTGTTCGCCGACATCGCTGGTTTTCAATTCGAAAAGTATCGCGCTCGTCCCCGCTTATCCCTGTATTCAATTAGAAATCAGCGACAACGTGACCCGGCGAAACTGTAAAATGCGAAAAGTGCTGTCAGATTTGGGGAAATCAGCCTGATACCCCCCAAAAGATGCACTGACATTGGGGATCACTTCAGATACCCCTGAATAGCCCTGCTGAGGTATTTGGGGTACTTAAATGATCTAAATAGCTGCTATTTAGTGTCTTTAAATAAGTGGTGAAGAATAGCATTTAGCAGGTTTTTTTGCAGAAAATAAGTAGTCCCAGCTAATTTGGAGTATATAAAAATGGGTGCAAGCATATTTTAAAGTTGCTAAAGTGAACTTTAAAAAAAAATCCACCTTCCCCAAGCACCTGCAAACTTAAAAACATTTGGGGCATACTTAGGGGCCCCCCTGGAGTCTATTTCGCTAGTTTTTAAGTTTGTCCCCCAACTTTGGACTTTTATGCCCCCAAAATTAAAATACTTTTTTGGGGTGATCTAAAGTATCTTTTATACTTTTTTTGACACAGTTTACCTTTGGGGGACTGTCCCAAGGCTGCAGGGTGGTTTTCTGAAGTTTGCACCCCAAAACCCCAGTTCTTTTATCGACACCTATTCATAGGCGAAACTTTTTCACTGGTTCCATTGCATTGAGTTTCCGCACCAGCGAAAAGTCTACGGAATTGAATACGGCGGAAACTTTTCGCATGGCGAAATGATGTCACTCGCGAAGCTTTATAGCCGAAAAACGGCTTTTCGCAGCTAAATGAATATGGCCCTAAGTTGTTACTAGTTTAAATATTTATATATACAGTATATGTGTATATATATATATATATATATATATACATACACAGTACTATGCAGAAGTTTGAAGTTTTAGGCAGGTGTGGAAAAAATGCTGCAAAGTAAGAATGCTTTCAAAAATAGAAGTATTAATAGTTTATGTCTATCAATTAATAAAATGCAAAGTGAATGACATAAGAGAAATGTAAATCAACATTTGGTGAGACCATCCTTTGCCTTCAAAACAGGACCAATTCTTCTAATTCTCCTGGAAGTGATGATGTGGCACTAATCCACTGCACTCACCATTCCTAGGTTTGGAGTACAACATGGTATGTGACCACATTGTTTAAATAGAAATCACAGGGGCTCTGCACTCACCATACTAACTGGTTCATTTTGTGATCACATTTTCACATGCACTTCTTTTAACCGTTTAATCTAGTGTGTGTTAGCCATTTTCCTAGGTGCTTTATAACAGGTGTGCTTGGTGGCTGTCTCACCTTTAACATCAAAGTTGCTGTGAGCTTTAAACTAGATAGCATACCTTGAGTTTAATATTAATGTGATAGCTATTTCCATGTTATAATTCTGAACAATAGAGTAGGGACTAAAGGGCAGTAAAGTTAGGTCCCTTGACGGGGGTTGCAAGATTAATTGCATTGATCAATTCATGAATTAAACCCAACTGTTTATTATTACTGTCAGTTATTATGATGAGTGCAGAGCCCCTGTGACTATATATATATATATATATATATATATATTACAGTCAGGTGCATAAATATTGGGACATTAAAAGAATTTTCATATTTTGGCCTCTATTCACCACCACAGTGGATTTGAAATGAAACAAACAAGATGTGCTTTAACTGCAGACTTTCAGATTTAATTTGAGGGTAATTACATCCAAATCAGGTGAACGGTGTAGGAATTACAACTATTTCTATATGTGCCTCCCACTTTTTAAGGGGCCAAAAGTAATGGGACTATCAACTCAAAAGCTATTTCATGGACAGGTGTAGGCTATTCCCTTTCATTATCAATTTGCAGGTAAAAGGTCTGGAGTTGATTCTAGGTGTGACATTTTGCATTTGCATTTGGAATCAGTTGCTGTTGACTCTCAATATGAGATCCAAAGAGCTGTCACTATCAGTGAAGCAAGCCATCATTACGCTGAAAAATCAAAACAAACCCATCAGAGAGGCAGGAAAAACATTAGGTGTGGCCAAATCAACTGTTTGGAACATTCTTAAAAAGAAAGAACGCACCGGAGAGCTCAGCAACACCAAAAGACCCGGAAGACCACGGAAAACAACTGTGGTGGATGACAGAAGACTTATTTCCCTGGTGAAGAAAAACCCCTTCACAACAGTTGGCCAAATCAAGAACACTCTCCAGGAGGTAGGTGTATATGTGTCAAAGTCAACAATCAAGAGAAGACTTCACAAGAGTGAATATAGAGGGTTCAACACAAGATGTAAACCATTGGTGAGCCACAAAAACAGGAAGACTAGATTAGAGTTTGCCAAACAACATCTAAAAAAGCCATTACAGTTCTGGAACAACATCCTATGGACAAATGAGACAAAGATCAACTTGTACCAGAGTGATGGGAAGAGAAGAGTATGGAGAAGGAAAGGAACTGCTCATGATCCAAAACATGCCACCTCATCAGTGAAGCATGGTGGCGGTAGTGTCATGGCGTGGGCATGTATGGCTGCAATGGAACTGATTCCCTTGTATTTATTGATGGTGTGACTGCTGACAAAAGCAGCAAAATGAATTCTGAAGTGTTTCGGGCAATATTATATGCTCACATTCAGTCAAAAGCTTCATAACTCATTGGACGGCGCTTCACAGTGCAGATGGACAATGACCCGAAGCATACTGCAAAAGCAACCAAATAGTTTTTTAAGGCTAAAGCTGCATACACACACAACGATTTTTTTAATGATTATCGTTAAACGATATCGTTTAACGATAATTGATGGCAAAAATCGTTCACTTTCTGAGTCAAACGATGAACGATTATCGTTCATGCGCGTTCACGTTTGTAGTTTGTCGTTCAGTCAGACTTGTCAACGATTTACATTAAGGGAATATGCAAAAATCGTTTGTAATTCATAAAAATCGTTCATGACATTTAGTAAATGAACAACTTTAGTAAACGATTTTTGAAAATTTTTTCAAGGGAAAACATCGTTTACTCAAATCGTTCATTTAAAAAATCGTTGTGTGTGTATGCAGCTTTTAAAAAGTGGAATGTTATGCAATGGCCAAGTCAATCCCCTGACCTGAATTCGATTGAGCATGCATTTCATTTGATGAAGACAAAAACTGAAGGGAAAATGCCCCAAGAACAAGCAGGAACTGAAGACATTTGCAGTAGAGGCCTGGCAGAGCATCACCAGGGATGAAACCCAACGTCTGGTGATGTCTATATGTTCCAAAATTCAGGCTGTAATTGCCTGCAAAGGATTTGCAACAAAGTATTAAAATGGAAAAGTTTGATTTAGGATTGTTTAGTTTGTCCCATTACTTTTGGCCCCTTAAAAAGTGGGAGGCACATATAGAAACCATTGTAATTCCTACACCGTTCACCTGATTTGGATGTAATTACCCTCAAATTAAATCTGAAAGTTAAAGCACATCTTGTTTGTTTCATTTCAAAGCCATTGTGGTGGTGAATAGAGGCCAAAATATGTTCTGTCAATGTCCCAATATTTATGCACCTGACTGTATATATATAGTTTACTAAAGACTGCAATCTAATTAAAAGTGCAGCAGCGCTATTCACTAACATTTTAAATACAGATGTGTCCTCATACACCTAGCCTCAATATGCCAGATCCCAAGTGACGCTGCTAGCGCTGAGCATCTTATTCACCTGAAAATGTGTCTTAGTCACAGTGCAATGCGACTAATGGTGCGTACAGACATAGTGATCAGCCAGCGATACGATATCGCTGGCTGATTGTCATGCACCCTCCCTGGTGTGCTGGGTGATTGATATTGATTACCCAGCACACCACATACTTACTGTCGACTATAGCAACCTGCGATCAACGATCGCGGGTCCCTATAGTAACTTGCTCGATATCGAGCAAGTTGACCGGCATGCACGGCCGATGGACGATATCGCCATCGTCCATACGTGGCCGCGCATCGCTGATAAGTTGGTAGGGTCATTTTTAATGAGCGATTTGAACGATAACAATAATATCGTTCTAATCGCTCTTTAAAATCGGTACATGTGTACGCACCATAAAGATACATCACAAGACTGCACTGACTAATTTAATATGCGACACATATATCGGAATCGGTATGAAATACAGATGGATGGGATGCCGGCTGTCCGTACACTGACAGCGGCATCCCGAAGATTCAAATCCCAACAGGGGAATGGTGAGTACTGTTCCCCTGTCCTATTTATCCCCTAACCCTCCTTTCCTATACCCTAATACTAACCCTCCCTACCCTGCACCCTAACCCTCCCCCCTTAGTGCCTAACCCTTATCCACCTCCCTTAGTGCCTAACCCTAATCCTCCCCCCTTAGTGCCTAACCCTAAACCCCCCAGGTGGAGCCTAACCCTAAGCTCCCCCCTCCCGCAGCCTAATGCTAACACCCCCGGGGCGCCTAAACCTAAGTGCCCCCCCCGTGGCTGATACTTTTCTGTGGTGTCTTTATGACCGGGATGCCGACTGCCGGGATCCCGACATCAGCATCCCGATTAATGTCAGGATTTCTGCGCCAGTGTTGTCTCGGCGTTCGGGATTCCGATGGTGGGGTTCCGTTAGACGGCATCCCGCTTGTCATAGCACTTCATATACAGGATTCAGTCTCAGTCGCACACAGATATACAAGTGACACATACTGTATCAAATTAATCAGTGCAGTCTCGTGGTGCGTCTTAGTCGCATTGCAACAAAGACGCATTTTCATGTGAAAAAGATGCAAACAAGATGCTCAGTGCTAGCAGAGTCGAATGGCACCTGGCGCGCTGAGAGAGGTTGTTTGGTGCAATAGTGTATGAGGACACATCTGTATGTAAATATATATAAATATATATATATATTTTTTTTATTAGTGAATAGCACTGCTGCACTATTAATCAGATTGCAGTCTTTAGTAAAATGTCTTTCAAATGATCCCACATGTAGGTAGTCACACTTCCCTTGTAATATATTTGCCAACTCTCCTGGAAGTTTGGGGGGCTCTACCGTCAGAGTTGGGCCAACTCTCAATGCTTCCCACTTGCCAACTGAAGTGAGTGCACAGGAGGTTGGTTGAAACAATTTGCTTTGAATTGCATCATCCTAGCCCCACTGTAAAATGCAGCGAATAATGGCCTTGAACAGCTGGGGCAATAATGATGTGTAGCTCTGCTCCTATATAATATTCTTAGAAAATAAAATAAATACATATAACTTATGTGAAGAACTTAATTCAATGTAAAGATGTGTAGGTAGGAATGCCCTAATGCATTTCATCTGCTGCCTCTAAGCTGACAGATACAGCACACTTGGTAGGAGAAGCTTCTACCACTGTGCTTGTGCAGCCAGAGCCGTAACTAGGGGTGTGTGGGCCGTGCTGGCGCAGAGCCCTGTGTGCGGCACCATTACTGCACACAGATGCAGGGCATTGCATGTTTTAGCATGCCCAGATAGCAAACCTGTGACAGGGCTTGATGGGATCTGTAGTCCACCCATGGCATGCTGGGATGTTTAGTTTAACAGCAGCTGGATGGCCGCTTATTGCCCGCCCATGGTATAGACTATACTGTTCATGTAACAGACACAATAGACAATTGTTCATCCCCATATTAGCCCAAACAAAAGTTGATGTAGTGAAGCTATTAAACATGGCTGAGAATTTGTCAGTGCAGGTAGCTCTGTGCGTGTGTGTGAATATGGAACTGCTCACAGAAAATAAAACACATATATTTATAAAAATGAACTGAAGGTATGTGAATCTGAATTTAAAAACAGTCTACAGACATTTATAAAGTCGACATTAGAATTTTAACATTGTTGAAATGTCAATATGCTTAGCATGTCACCAGTAACCATGTCAACATTCATCTTGGCGACATGGATGACATGTCAACATGATAGAATGATGACATAATGTCCATTGTGGCCCAGCGGCCTCTTACCTGGTCCTGGCAGCAGCATCTTCTGGGTCCCAGCGATCACCTGAGGAGCAGTTCCAGTGGAGACACCTGATGAGCAAGTTCTGGTGAATCCATAATGCCTAACCCTAAACTCACTTCCCCGGCAGCCTAACCCTAATCTCCCCCTGGTGTCTAACCCTAACCCTCTCGTTGACACCTAAACCTAAGTGATGACATACTAGGAATGTTGACATTTCAGGTGTCAACACTGTGAATGTTTTGAAGATGTCGACATGGTGCCCATCGTGATGTTGAACCATGACAACATTCATGTCACCGTGAATGTCGACATGGTAACCAAGCTAATTCTGACCGAATACACGTTACAGAAAAGTTAGACTGTAACTTAAAAATAATAATATATACAGTAGTAAGCATATGGTGTCAAGTAGAAAACTCTCTTCACAAAGAAAGGATACGCTTAATATATTCATGCTAAATATTGATAGCCTTTCTTTAACAATGAGTTATGTATCACACTAATGTCTTCCAGTTAGAGAATGTTGCAGCTTGTGATTGACTGCATCACATCAATTATTAAAACAATGCAAATGCTTTAACACTAGACATCTCCATCTGCATTGACCAAGAACAGGGAGCATTACAAAGGAGCATTTCAAAAGCCTGGCTAATAACATAACATAAAAAACATTGTGACAATACAGCATGTTGCCTAATTCTAGACTAATAAATTATAACTTTTTTAATAGGGGATTACAGAGACATTGCTCTACTTTTCCTTTAACTCATTTAACCAAATGAGCAAGCGGATTGGAACAGTAAAGACTGACTGATTTATTCCCATAACATCTGTTATATATGCACTTATGGTATGTCTGGTAGTTTTCAATCAAAAAGATGCGAGGACAGCAAGGTGGATCAGAATTATTTACGTACTTCACTAGAAGCATTTGTCAAATTTATTGCAGAACACCATACAATTCTATTCTTCTAAGGATCATAGGTGTCAGTATGCCATTGTTTTGGGGACCATAGATTTTGAAGTGCCATTGTTCTAGAATCACAGGTCTCAATGTGTCATTGTTCTGGGGACCCAAGGTATCAGTAAGACTTTGTTCTGGAGACATGAGGGGTCAGAATACCATTATTCTGGGACATGGAGTCAGAGTGCCATTTTTCTGGAATTCCAGATGTCAATAAGACTTTGTTCTGGGGACCCAATGAATCAGATATTGTTGTGGGACCACAGGAATGCATGTTATTGTTCTGAGACCACAGGTATCAGAGTGCCATTGTTCTGGGAGCCCAAGTGTCATTGTGTCACAGACATTGTTCTGGGGCCCTAGGTGTCAGTTTGCAATTAGTCTGGGACCCCACTATTACTTTAGGATCATAAAAGAGGCAGTTCCCTATATTTTTCACCTGAGATTCAAGGGACTCCAAAAGAATTTTGAAACTTCGCACAATCTTGTCATTTTGTATCCAGACTTAATTTTGCCCATCACCAACAAGTTATCCTCCAGTAGATTTTAACTGTCTGTGTGACTAATGATATAGAATCTGCTTTTTTTCTCTTTGTTTATTTTAGGTTGTGTAAACATTATACCTAGATTGTGTACAACAGTTGCAGCTTCTATGAGAAGACAATTGTCTGATTAAAAACAACAACAACAACAAAAACCTCAATCAACCTTAGGCCCCCATACACGGTGCGATTCAAAGTTGGTAAGATGAGTTGTACAATTGCCCTTGAAATTCTTTCCTTGAAATTCTTCAAACGATGTGGTCAAATGGTGAACGATTGATCATTACGATCATAGGATAAGATGCATAGAATTGTATCACATTGTACTCAAAAGATCGTAGGTGTCTCTGCAAAACCATCTGATCTGCGATCCAACGAGAGGAAGGCAGGGTCGCGCATCGGGGTCGCAGAACACACAAAATACACCTATTTTCACACGATTAGTCTGTACAACCTGTGGTAACTGGCCACATCGTGTAAAAAATCATCCAGTGTATGGGCACCTTTAAACTGCTGAAAGTGATGTAAAAAAACTCTATTTCCAATTTGGTGTCCATCAGATGACAGATAGCACAACACCTACTAGTGCTGGGCATAGAATACATATAATCAGAACACATTTGAAAATCGAGTTATCTGCTGATTCCAAGTAAAAGTTAGATCAATACCAGAAAGACAAACACAGTAGGATAAGAGAATAAAGTATATTTCAATGGTAAAAAAAAAAAAAATTATTGCGGACATATTTTGATCCATATCCCCAGTAAAAAAATCAGTTTATGTACAATAACTTGCAATTAACTTGTCTGCCAATGTTTGGTAGCACTATGATGTTATGATCTGCCTACTTCAGTTGACGTTTAAAAAATGATTTTTGAAAAGACAGTAGTCCGAGCTCCCACACCCCCTTCCTTTCCTATTCACCACAATAGGCCTCGCCAGGCAGCCTCAACAGTTTTACTTTGTTGGGAGCTCTGCAAGTTACTTCACCTTTGGGACTGGAAAGAAGCGATTCTAATCATACTGGCCTACTTTTGCAAAAGTACTTCAGCGAGATTATGAAAGCAACACCTATGGGTGCGGTGGTAAAGGGGATGTGTACTGCTACATTCGAGAGGCGTGTCATACAATTGACTTACATCCAAATATAAATGAGCTCCAAAGAAGTAAGAACCACTTGTTGATGAAAACACACATTTACTTTTCCGAAAATTCATGTAGCCATAGGGATCACTGTGCCTTATAACCACTGCAGGGAAATTATACTAATGATCACCCTTGAATGTTCATATCTCTTGTTATTTTATTATATATATATATATATATATATATATAAAACAGCTTCATAGGTGCAATCAGGGAGATTACTAGACTCTTCAGGGAGAACAGGAGATTGCTACTATTTCAGGGAGTCTCCTGACAATCACGGACAGTTGGCAAGTATGATTATAAGTATTAATATTTCCTTTCAGTCAAGGCAGCAGAAAAAGTAATACAATGTTTTACAGATCGTCTAATCAATTAGGGAATATTTTTTCTTTTAATCTCAGTGAATATCTCCTTTAAAAGGTAATAGCTTTTGCAGCTAATTGAACAGGAAATCATTGCAAGCTTTCAAATCACAAAGTCCTTTTCTAGTCATTTACACACACAAAGCAGTCTTAATGCCTTGGAAGAGTAGTCATGATTTTTTATACACTTAACTTTAAATCATTATCATGGTTTTTACCAGTAAAAAAAAATAAATGATCATTTCTCTATATTAGATCTGTACCTTGCCATTATTTTAGTATAATAGTACTGATTACTTGTGGTTATGCTGGTGAGAAATTAACGGAAAAAAATCCAAGTTTTCATACAATTGCATACAAGTGCAATGAAATAGCCTGGTTAAAAATAAAATATGATTTAGAAAAAAAGCTAAATATACAGTATTTATATATAAATCTCAACTGTCACCTGTATTTGCAATTATACAATGCATTATGCAGTGAGCAGAAAGTATATGCATTTTATTTTCATCAATATTTATAACTCTTTTCACACAACATAAAACTATCAAATCATTGCAAGGGGTATATTTACTAAAGTGCGGGTTTTTAGAACTGGAGGTGTTGCCTATAGCAAGCAATCAGGTTCTACTTAACATTTATCTAACCCCTTCTACAAGATAATAGCTAGAATGTGATTGGTTGCTATGGGCAACATCTCCACTTCTAAAAACCCGCACTTTTAATGGAGTCTGAATATACTGTATGCTATACTCCTCTTCAGCTTCCTCTCCCATCATGAAGTGAACGCTATGGCATGAATATGTGATGGAAGGGGAGTGTGCGCAATTCATAGCCCAATCATCTAAGTCTTCAATTTAGCTTAAATGAAGCTGTTTCTCCTTAACATAATTTTTTTTCTCTTTTTACGTAACATTTGTATATTTTCTGTGTTAATTCTGCTTAATTTTTCGTATAACACTATCTATATTTCTTGTTATTGTATAATGAATCGTTATACACTGTATTGTATGATTTTATGATTTTTGTCCCATGCTTCTATTCCCTTTTCCCCTCCCTTTTTCTTTTCTGTACCCCTCCCCATTAAAACTCTACTTTAAATAAATATTATTGATGATAAAAAAAACCTGCACTTTAGTATATATAACCTCAAGAGTTCAACGGTTTGTCACTTGTATTGTTACTAATGTGTGGGTGATTTACTAACAGTGGAAATGTGTTGCTGCAGTAACCTATAGCAACCATTCAGCAATAATCTTTGATCAGCCGAGCACTAGTTAAACCCAGCACTAATAGAAGCAAATGTCAGGTTGGTTGCCATAGGCGTGCACAGCACATTACATTAGGGTGTGCACCACGTGCGACACCTATGTTGGTTGCCATGGGTTATTGCAAAAGTGAGTTTAAATCCACAATTGCCTAAATCACTGATGTGCTGCCATTGTGAAGATCATACAATATGTGGGTGTCCACTGTGATGAATACGGCATCAAATCACACACAGAAAATCACTACTGTAGAGAGTGAGACTGATTTTATTTCAGGAGACGAAGTCTCAGATTCCAGTATCCCTATATTGAACACCTAGGTTTTTTACTGTAATACTGGTGCCAAAATATAAGCAAACAACCATCTACTGTGATTGATGCATTTTCTTAATCAGATGACACATGAAGCATACAGCAAATGATGCATTGAAGAGACATTTCTCAGGGCATGCATTTGCTATCCATAATCAGGACAGTACGGTAAACATCTTTTAAAGCTTGCAGAATCACAGTCTGCTAAGCAGTGCTTACATTTAGATCACTTCCTCAGTCCTCCCCGTCTGTAATACTGTACACCTTTTACCCAGTCTCTTTTTAGGTGTTTTAAATCAGAAAATTAAATATATTGAAAAAAATTAAAATAGCATTTTTCTGTTCACAATGTCACATTACACAATGCACTAGAGAAAAGGAAAGATACAATCTTTTGCACTTCAGATTTAAGTAGAAAGTTATTACACAGTACAAGATGGAGGATTTATTTTTCTCATTTATTTATCTCTGGATAAGGTCACACGTGCATGCTGGAGAACATTTAGATATCACTTCCATGGGCAGCTTTTGCTGGACAGGAACTGCTACACATAGCTCAATGATGAACACACAGGGCAACATCTCCACAGAATCTAAAACTCCTTTCAGACATAGCCAAAAACCCAGGAAATTGCCGGGACAGGCCGAGTTGACCAGAGTCTTGCTTATGTCTGAAAGGAACAGACCCAGGTTGACAGTCACAGCTCCGTGACTCTGAAATCAACCAAGGTTATTCCCGAGACTTGCAACCCGGGCCAGTGCCCCGGTTTATGTCTGAATAGGGCAACCTGTATTTTTATACCCGGGCCGCGGTGTGAAGGCCCTGATTGGCTGTTCAGGGCTGCCTGGGGCTGTTGTCACTGTGGCAGTTTGTCCTAGTTTTTGCAAGGGAAAGAGAGGCGCCAATCGGTGATGCCTAAGCACACTAAAGATTTACATTTAAGACACAGAACAATTATAAATAGAAACACATAAAATGCTGATGCAGCATGTGTCTATTGCCTGGTAGTGGCGATGTATGGAATACCTAGTAGTTTGCAGTAGTGGAACAATCTAACTACGTTGGAAAAAAGGCATGTTCTCCAACGGTGACCTCTACTTGTATACAGTGAGACCATTCAGGGCATATGAACATACAGCAGGGACTAACACTGACTGTACAAACACAAGGGACCTCATTCAGACCCGCTCGCTAGATGCGATCGCTCGCATCCAGCGTATGAAAATTTTTCAAAGTGACGACATGGGAAGCGATCGCTCGCCAAGGCATAAGCACACCCACTTTGGCTGTGCGAGCGATCGCTCTGTGTATGCAGACACCCATTAACATATGTTGAGAGCCCACTAGCGCACGTCATCTCCAGTAAGTGTATTAAAACATTGGTACATTGAGCACCGTCGGTAGAGAACGCAGCACTTGCGGTTGCCTTACCCTGCCGCAAGCACTGCGAGGACTTCAGTGTAAAAAATAGGCATGTGATGTGTACTATAACGCTGCCTGTTAATCATGCACGCCTCTAAAACGGCGTTGAAACACCCAGCCACGCCTGCGTTCCCCCGTTATTAGTGTCCTGCCCCTGTTACCACCCACAAACGGCCTCTCCTGTCACTCATTTCACTGGGCTGTCTTTGCTGGGCGAGCGAGCGGGCTGCGATCGCACAGAGTAGTTTGCGCACGCGCAGAACGATGCGTGCGCATGCAAACCATTGGGCTGCTTGCGAGCGCACAGCGCTGGCGAGCGGGTCTGATTGAGGTCCAAGATCTGATAGAAGGTTATGGGTTCACCCTCTCCTCACTTCGGCACTATAGACCCTGCACCCCCCACACCAGCATTACTGTCATTAATACTGCCCTTAATCTGCTATAAAATGATCAGTAAAAAAACATCCAGTTCATGACTTTTGCTTATAGCTGTACTAAGGCTGTCAGTGGGAACAAGGCAGCTCAAAAGATTGAAGTGCAAAATCTGTCTGCATCACTGGGTCCTTTTCTTTACTAAAATGAAAAAAATCCATAGTGTAATTTAACATGTGAAATAGAAACAATATCCAGAATGATTCACAGTATGTGAGGTTCAAAAGGTCAAATTCACGGTATAATGCAGTTGTACCAAGCAGTGTATTATACATTAAAAACTGCCCCCAACACAATCAATAAAAGCATCAAATGAAGAAAGCTGTCTCCTAGACTCCCAGTTTAAATGGCTGGACCATCCAATAAGATGTTTGGAAAACGGTTTGAAATGTCAAAGTGTCCGAATGTTAATGACTCTCCTCACAGCAATCATTTAGCACAGGCTGGTTGGGTGTTTGTCACTGTTTTATTTCCCATTTGTGAATTGTAAATCAGCCTGGACTACGATGGATGAATAAGAGAAAGTCAAAAAGCTTTTTAAAAGTACTTTCGTTTTGGGGCGAAAAAAAAAACAAAGTTGGGGGGCAAAGTTAAAAACTAGCAAAATAGACTCCAGGGGGTCCCCCAAGTATCCCCAAGCTGTTTTTTGATTGCAGGTGTTTGCTGAAGGTGCATTTTTTATGATATTTAACCATGCTTGCACCCATTTTCATGTACCCCATATTGCTGAGACTACTTATTTTTGCCAAAAAGACCTGCAAAATGCTATTCTTCACCACTTGTGCAAAGACTCTAAATAGCAGCAGTTGAGAGCATTTAAGCCCAGATACCTTCAGCAGGGCTAATCAGGGGTATCCATAGTGATCTCCCATGTCAGTGGGGTGTCAGATTGATTTCCCCAAATCTGGCAGCACTTTTCGCCTATTTGAGATTCGCCGGGACGCGTTCTCGCGTCCTTTGCATTTGAATAGAGTGAAAAGCGGGGACAAGCACGATACTCTCCCGGAGGCAAAACTAGCGATGACGGCGGAAAGTACACCATGTGAAAAGTCCGGGACTTTTCACTGGCAATTGAATACAGCCCTTAATCTCTTTTAAAGTATCTCATGGTACAAAATTAAATGTTGCTTTTGCATGAGGCTATATAACTGCATTAATGCCCTCAGCATGGAAAACTCTGATCTACCCAGCTTATATTATAAGTACCAAATTGTGCACCCATGTATTAGTCAATTACCTTTACAGGAAAAAAAATCTCACAAAGCTGGGTATTAGGCACGGGGCGTGATTTAGAGATATCAAACGATTGTTAGCCAATACGCATGCGTGAAATCCGTACAGCGCATGCGCACCAATTGCATTGCGATCACGCTCAAACAGAGGATTCACTCGCAATGTGAGTGTCACGTAGTCAGCGTTTGGGGGGGTAAAGGGGGGTGGCTAGGCAAACGTAAGCATGCCAGGACCGTTTTATTCCGTTTCATGGGCGTGCATAAATTAGCCATTGTGATCTCCTACGTAGCATGAGCGCTCTCAGCGTGTCAGGAGAGCTGCAGTGTTCAACGCTGGTCAGACTTCATCCAGGAGCTGCGTGGCTGCTCGATGTGCATCGATGGTCAAGGTATTAGCATATTTTAGCCATTGCGATCAGTGAGAGTTCAGAGCTACAATTACATTAGTGTAAATCTCGGAATCGGGGCCACAGTTTGCAGCTATGATTACATCCTATACAACATAATAATGTAGTTGTATTGTCATTTTTATATGCACCTCTTTGAAAGAAATCTCCAACAAGAAAAGCAACATAACAGAAAGCCTCCTTATGAAAGTAATATAACTATTCTTCTCACACTTTACATCTCTGCTATTGCTAGGCTACGTACTCCCCATACTCCAGGCCACAATCCATGAAAATTTAAATCCAAGCATGTCTGTTCACAAGGTATCTAGGAAATTGGATGAGCATGTATGGTCGCATTTTATTACAGTAAAGCTGGGTACACATATACACAATTATCGGCCCGATCACCCAATAATGGCTGATCTGCCTAATAATTGTATAGGTGTATATGCAGGAGCATTAGCCAATAAACTGCTTCAACACTCCTGCAATGGTTGGATTGGAAGGTCACATCTTGTGAGCTGCTTAAAATTTTAGATGCCCGACCTCCGGATCCCATAGAAGAAAGTACACACTGAGCTAAAAATAGCTCAGTGTGTACAGGGGTCACACTGATCACATAATCGCCTGAGGAACGCAGCGTTTATCTGATCTGCAGAGTGATCTGCACAGCGTGTACCAGGCTTTAGCCTTTTCCTTGTTCAGAACTGTCAGGATATAATGATAACAACATTTTATGGTTTAAATTGCGTTGATTTGTAAATTGCAGCTAATGTCTAAAAGGGAAACACTGTAAAATGTGATTAACTGAACATATTGCATATTTTGTATTGCACTAAATTACATTATCTACCAAGTGTGATTTTCTGGGAACAGGCAATAACAATTGTCAAATAGATCCTGGGTGTAAAATACACAGACAAATATTCAGTTATCAAAATCAATTTTAATTTCTAATGGCTTTAATAAGTAGTTTGACATGTACTAAACATAAGAATAGCTATTTGTACTTGCTGTTTATTAACCTAAAGAAAGGACTCAGACATTACATGTTTTTGCCTATTATTTAATAGACAGCCACGCAACCCTATATTAGGAATGGTGAGTCATAATAATGTGCCCTTGAACCATATGCTTTTTCAAATGCTTGTTGTCAAGGTAATGACATACTACTTCACTTTAATCAGATTCACAGCCTTGGAGAAATATTACAACTCTACAATACATTAACTTCCCCTCACTATCAATTTTTTCTGTTCATCTGCTAGACTCCTGAATCTACATACACAAAATGTAGGCACCAAAATGCCATCTTAAATGAGCTGTATTATTGTAAATAACCGCCAACCAATTAAGACATGATAAAACACTTTAAAAAATTGACTTTTGTAATGTTACTTGTTCTGAGTAATTTTTATGAGTATTTTTGTTCTTATGTATTTAACAGTGGCGGGCATGACTTTGCATTGAAAGGACTACATGTCTCCCTGTAGCTCCTATGCTGCTAAAACAATATTGACTGGCAAACTCCTTGACCAACAAAAGGCCTGTTGGAACACCCAAATCACATGTGAGCACTCCCAAGTGTTTCCTGAACAGTCTCAAAGCAGCATTTTTAAATGAAAGGTCTGAGGCCTTACCTTGGCCAGAAGCCATGCAGCTTTACAAACTGAGTAATGCCCACGCAATTTTATCATCACCCACCCCATAGGAGCACTCCTTCAATGAGAACTCTCTAGTCAAAGACAGATAGAAGAACAGCTCTTTCTAGGAACTAGGTAGAAGGCCCCAAGGATGGCTGATTCCTGGAGAATGATGCATACAGGTGACCATGACAAACTTTCTTTTCTCCACCTATTCCTTAGTCATAGATACCTCCAGTGGTGGATTTTACCATGCAGTCCCCAGTAAAGTCAGCAACTTCAGTAAACCAGTTGCAGTCTGCAATTAGCAGAAATGTGCTCCCAGTTGGAAGCCACTTTTCTATCTTTTGGGCAGCCCTACCTGGCTTCTAGGGACTGCAGCCAATGCAGTACCTAGAAGCCGGTGTTTTGCACATGCGCAGGTCCACTGCGCAGGAGCCATGACCCAGCCAGCCCAGGTCCATCTCCTACTCTAGGATTGGTGCAGCACAGACAGCAGCAGCCCACCCTCATCTAAGAGGGTAGGAGCCGCTGCTGGACACTTTAATTTCCTTACAGATGCTAGAAGTGGTCACAATCCACTTGGCCAGACCATGCCTCTATTTTCTTAATGTGTCCCTGGACCAGTTTGACAGCGACAGCAGGAGCTTAGCTAAGCGAGCAATATTAACCATGCGCATTAAATGTAATGAGCCTATGTACAGCAACAAGACCATGTACATGTATGGCAGCCATTAAGGCAGCAGAGGCACTGATAGAAGTTCGCTCAGACAAAGCTTGCATTATATTATATAGCATAACATATGAAGTCAGAACTCAAAACAACTTGAAGTACAGAGAAGTTATAGGAACGAACAAAGCAAAGCATGGTAGCGCAGCCGGTACTGCAGTGTTGCCGACAGCCGCTGCGCATGTGCTGGCTTAGCCTAGGTAACCTGTTCGTCTGACTCTGAGACCTGCTGCAAGCTCCTGCAGCGCACGCTCAGAGGAAACTTGCACCGCTCATTCTATCTCTGACATCAGTGTGGGACAATTCTCTTCTGCGCATGCGCGAACCTTCGATACACACAATGATGCTGTTCTGGCCTTCTACTGGATGGATTTGAACAAAATCAAATAATTTGGATGCAAACTTCACAGAGTTGTAACATTGGATCCCAGAAGACATACTAGGGGCCTTGAGGTCCCAGTCAGACCTCCAGTTTGTGTACGCTGGGCAGAGCTTTGACCTGGGCAGCCTGTTCTGAGCCTTCCACTGGATGGATTTGGATGAAAACTTCAGAGGAGTGGTAGTTGGTCTGGGATGCCTAGTGGAGTAGTTGGGGTCAGGGTCGGCCTCATGGCAGAGTGCGCAGGACAGAACTTTGGCCCAGAAAGACTGTTTTTGGCCTTCCACTGAATGGATTTGGATGACATCACATAGTAAAACTTAATAACTTGAAGATATAAACCCAGGCAACGTCGGGTACTTCAGCTAGTACTGTATCAATAAATATCTGCCAATATAACTTGTGCAAATCCCAAATGTTAAATTTTTTACAAGGTTACTTGTCATAAAATGTACAGCTATTGCATATCTTCTATTTTCTTGCATGGGCAAAACTAATTTTTGTAATTTAGAACATACACTAAAGCTCAACAAAAACTGTGGTGGTCCATGACCATATAAAGGACACCAGGCATTGAAGACAGCGGGAGGGGAAAAGCAGCTACAAATGTTTTTTCACAGTAGTTTAAAGAGTTGAAAATACTTTTGCGCAAGTGGACCACCATAGAGGAGAAGGTAATACAGTGTATCGTTCAGATACTATTATATCACACACTGTGAATAGCACTAGATAACCATAATCTTTACCATTTTTGTCAATAGCCTCAAATTCAGACGTTTTAGATATATGTACCAGGAAATATCCCTGCAATGAAATAACTGTGCCTCATAGATGTAAATCTTACAGTTCATTCACACCGCCAAGGCTTTCTTAGTTATTTATTTATTTATAATAATATATATATATATATAATATATATATATAAAATATAATTTACCTCTTTGCAATAATATATTCAATATAATTTACCTCTTTGCAATCCTTCAAACGGGCTCTCAAGACCCACTACTTCTTCAAAGCCTTCCAGCTATCATCCTAACTCGCTGCTACATCCTCTTTCCCCCCCATCTACTCCATCTGTGTCACCCATGTTTGTCTGCCCCTCCCTTTTAGAATGTAAGCTCTTGCGAGCAGGGCCCTCTACCCTTTTGTGCTTCTCCGTTCTTTAGTTTCATCTACTTTATACTCACCACTAGGGCACCTAACACTTGGTTGCTTATGCTCTGTTGCTTATCTGGGGGTTATGGTCACTAATGTAGCAATATATATTATCCATGTCCTGGTCCTGTATTGTATTGTTCTGTAAGTCACTGGTCAACAATTTGTTTTTGTACTATGTAAGGCGCTGCGGGACATTTGTGGCGCCATATAAATAAATGATAATAATAATAATAATAATAATAATAATAATAATAATAATAATAATAATAATAACAACAATAACAATATTTAAAAATGCAAAAAAATTAGTAATAATGAACTGAAGGAAGGGCAGCATGTGGAAATCACATCGCAGGAAATGTGCTTAGATGCAAAGTTTCCCTGGAAACTGTTTGAATATACTGTCAGCTCTGCTTCTCCTGCCCACTTAAAAATAATAAAAAAACAAAAAGCAATAGATGCAAAATAATCTCAAACATTTCTTACTGTTTGCAGCTAGGGGAATCCATTATCTGTAAATATTTTATTAAAAGTGTAACCGTGATGTATAATGACCTTATGTTGTAGCAATATTGTTTTGTGCGGATTGTGCATGACTCCTGAAGTCTGATGTATCGGTTATAAATTTCAAAGATTATAGCACCTTGGCCCCCATCAGCAGCGGTTTTATTATTGAACAAACATACATCTTTGTTATAAACCAATATTTATTGGTATGCACTGGAGAGTATCTATATCTAATACTTGTTGTGCAACCGCAAGCAGAATGCAACATTTTTAGACAGGAGCTTGATTTATGGCATAAGGGAAAAGCTGACAATGATACCGAGTATTAGTATTATATGCAGCACTTCTGGGTTATTTTCACTCAAACCTAAGCCCTTATTGCACAGATCTCAGAAAAGTTACATTTTAAAATGTGTCAATAGGACTAGAAGAGATGTATATTACATTATATTGGTTTGTTGCTAGATGTTGTCCGTCATTTGAATGACATATACCAGTATAGTGAAATATTTTACAACTTTAAAATGCATATAAGTTAAATACAAAAAAACTGCAGGGAAATACTACACGTTTTATTTCACATAAGTTCAGTTTCCGCTTATGGTTAAAAGGAAGGTTCTACTATACCACAAATGGGTACTGTCCCACATAAATTATTGTTATGTCACAAAAGGACACTGTAGAGAAAAGTAGTAAATAAGTTCCTGCCTATCAGTCTACCTCAATAACTGGGGCCCAGTGGTATAAAGCAGTCCTGGCCAATCTGTGGCTCTCCAGCTGTTGTGAATCTGCAAATTCCAGCATACCCTCCCACCAATCAGCTGGTAAAGCATGCTGGGACATGTAGTTTTATAACAGCTGGACAGCCGCATATCGGCCAGGCCTGGTGTAAAGAGAGCACAAACCAATATGTTACCTAGGGTTATATGGCACTCCCATGCATACATCACTATTCCAGAGATCCCAGTATAGTGTAGATCCTATTACAAGATAATGATTATCCAATTGGCACCTATGCAATACAGAAAACCTTCCAATTACAATTGCATTATACAGATAGCCTGTTAGAGGGATGTAGGTACGATCCCAGCGGTCGGGATTCCAGCACTCAAAATCCAGACAGCAGTCGGAATCCTGGCGCCAGCATTGGCATCCCGATGGTAAGGATTAGGTACTAGGGGAAGGGTTAGGGGTAGGCTGCGGTAAAGGTGGGTTAGGGGGAGTGTTAGGCGTCGGGATCCCAACCATACTCAACCGCTGTTAGCTAGATGAATAGCCCCTAATCATTACTATACAGTCACTCTACTATTAATCTTAGCCATGACACAAGAGAATTTCTGTCCATTTCCTTTCTAAAGCTGTGTATACACCTAACAGATATATCTGCAGATGATGATTGTTCATACATACTGAACAACCATCATCTGTCCATTTGGCCGCGGGTCCCCGCTGCGCCCCCCTCCCCACGGCCTGTGCTGCAAGTGTACGGGTGGTCAGCTGATCGCCCATACACACAGCACGATGTCCCAATATATCTGCAGATATATTGGGCATTGGCTGAGCAGCACAGCCGCCGCGATATGTCTGTGAATGACGTGGTACACACTGGCCGACGGGCATCAGAGATATTGGCCGATCAATATATCTGCCAGTGTGTACCCAAAATAACACTATCACATCCAGTCAAGTACACAAATCCAAACTTCTCTCTTGCCATTATCTCTAATCGAGCACTAGGGGCTCTATTTACTACAATCCGCATATTGAATGCGGATTGTAGTGTGATATTACCGAGTGAATTCGCATTGCGAATTCAGGCAATATCACAGGGATTTACTATAAATCCCTTGCAGGGACAGAGCTTGCGATAAAGCTCTGTCCCTGCGGATCCCATCCGCACTCTAGTCGCGGTATTTTCTAAAAAAATACCGCGACTAAGAGCCCGCGCATGCGCCGACCGACCACCGCTACTACCCCCCACCGACGCTAAGCCCCCCCCGGCGCTAAGCCCCGCCCCCCACGATCGCGGACTCCCGCGACCCCCCCCTCCCTTCATTACACTTACCTGCATCCTCCTGGCCTCCGATGGTCTTCTCCGGGCTTCCCGATCAGGTGATCTCCCATACTGCACTGGGGCCCGATCACCTGATGACCGGGCCCCAGTGCACTGTGGGAGACCAGCTGACCGGAGAGGAGCCATCACCGGAGGCCCGATCACCGGTCCCTGGATTCAGGTAAGTAAAAAAAAAAATGTTTAATTTTTTTTTTCTTTTTTTTACAGCAATCAGCTTGCGGTCTGCTTAGACCACACAGCTGATTACTGGTACCAGCTCCCGCCTCTGCTCTCCCCGTTAGAGCAGAGTGGGAGCCCGGTAACCGGGGGAGACCCTGGATAACGCCACCTCCAGGTGGCGTTATTATCACAGGGCTTCCCCCGGTATTTTTTTACAATTTATTTTTAGTAACTTGCACACAGATCACATTTCCCATTACAATTATGGGAAATGCGATCTGCTTTACTAAAAATAAGTGATACTGGGGGTTGGAGTAGAATTTTACTAATTCTACTCCAATTGCCCTGTAATAACTACAGGTGAAACTAAAATAATGTGAAAAGGGTGTGAAAACACCCTTTTTCACTTTATTTTAGTAAAAATAATGTTAATAAATAGAGCCCTATGACCTGCAGAGAGGCTTAAGGTTATAAATAATGTACATGCATGATCTGGAGGTGAGAATCCCTGAAAGTAAAATAGATACATTGTGGGACAAGTGTGGGCATTATAATGATAAAGTTTAGAATACACTGAAGGAGGGCTGCTGCTCCCTGCCACTTTATCTAAAAATCCTGTCAGCCTTTACATCTGCATTCATTTTATTAATAATAATAAATATATAATAAAAAAAAAAAACTCATGAATCACCCAAGTGACTACAGGGATCCAGGAGGGGAGAAGCTACAGCAGCACTAGGCATCTTTGTTCAGTCATTGAGCGTGCTCTTGATGCAGAATGTGTGAGAGCAGCAGAACCACAATGAGTGTGAAGCCAGGTGAGGAGGAGCCACACCAGCAGTGGAAATCTTCAGAGAATGTGACTGTAATGTAGAACGGATGGCTGGGTCATCACTGACACTGCTTACACTGGGGGGATGGGGCATCTGGTAGTACTACAGATTACAATGAAGGTTCTGCCTCCTGTATAAAATACTGAAACCTTTTGTTTTATTTCAGTGATCTTTTAACTGTATTTTCCTTTATACAAAATGTGTTTTCTTTTTAAGGAAAACAGTCAACATCGCAACAGCAATAAATTAGCAATGTACTTTTTTTATTGAAATTTTTATTACCAGTTATTTATATAGCGCACACATATGTAGTGTTCATTCTAGCACCCTGCACCTGTCACAACCTGTGCAGTTTCTCTTTCCTGTCTAGGGTGTCGCCCCTGATCTGGTGCTTCTAGCACACTCTGGTCTGTATCTCAGCAGTTTGTTGCATTACCTGAGTGTGCCAGAAGCACCAGAGCAGACAGCGACACCCCAGGCAGGAAGGAGGAACTGCACAAGTTGGGACAGGTGCAGGGTGCTAGAATGAACACTACATACATGCAGCGCTTTACAGGGAATACCTGTCCATTCACATCAGTCCCTGCCCTAGTGGAGCTTACAAACAATATTCCCTTCCACATGTACACGCACATAGCTACACACTAGGTTTAATTTTTTGTGGGAAGCCAATTAACCTACCAATATATTTTTTGGAGTGTGAGAGAAAACCGGAGCACCCAAAGGAAACCTACACAAGCACAGGGAGAATATACAAACTAAAAGGAGAAGAAAGATTGTCTATTTTCCTTGCGCACATGTAAATCATATAAAATATAACTTTTATTAATTAAATATTAAAATTCAAAATCGCCTTTACAGTGAAATATTAAAAAAGAAGTATATGAATTACTTAACTGTAAATACATAGTTATTTGATGTTTTTATTAGCATGGGAACTGATTCAGAGTTGTACCCTAATAGCATCACTGCTGCGTCTTTGGACAACAATAGAAAATAATTCTAATGCACATCACATCACCATCGCGACTATCTGTCATGCAATCATTGCCCATCTGAGTAGGTTTAAGCTTACTCAGAATGGGCGAATGAACTCCTCTGCTGGGGCCAGGAAATCTGCTTTGGAAGATGCAGACCATGGCCTTGGCACTACCACAAAACGCCACCGTTTTGGGAAAGAGACTCTGTTGCCGCCTCTATTCCCTGCCCTCAAACGTTAAATCAGGCTGCGGTGTCCAGGACAATACGTATATTCAAGTCCACTCAAAACTGCAGGCATGTGCTTATATGCATTGCCCCATACAGAATGCCAGCTGCCAATGAGAACCTAGAAAACCAGTGAACTGGCCAGAAGCTGTTTATTACAGTTCTTTGCTCAAATTAGGAGCAATGTACAGCTCAATAGGGAAGCATGAACCTCGATCATAGAAAATTCAGATGTCACAAAAGTCCTCTAATGGTATGGAAGGCACCAGACCGGGCCATTATATGATGTTTTTACACTGACCACTATTGGTAATGTTATGTAATGTAATGTTCTGTGTACCCTTTACTTTATAAACGGCACTGCGGACCACTTGTGGTGCCCTATAAATAAAATGTAATAATAATAATAATAATAATAAATTGGTACGTATTAACCAAATAACAATGTATGTTAATAAGGTATATTTTGTCAATTGATATTTTTTTTGTTAGCAAGTTACCATTTTCTTTACCCATTTTCTGTTTATTAAGCTTCACCCCTGATGAAGTCAACAATGACAAAACGTGTTGGGTGTTTATAATCTGTGCCCACAACACTGCAAGCCGCCTCTGTCACGTTCTAGCATTAGGACGACGCCTAGAGTGGCAATTTCCATCTGCAGTTTAGTGGTAACAGATTTCTTGTCAATGACGTAGGTAAACAATGATGGTGATTTTCTATTGAAAATATTTTAAGAAGAAATGTTTTAATAAATATATGTAAACTATCAAGTAATGATTTTGTATTGTGTACATATTTTCTTTACAAGAATTAATACACAAATGATTGCACATCAATAGGTCAACTCAGGTTTTGCCTGATTATCACACTCTGTAAAATTTATATCCTCATATTAAGAAAACACTAAATAATCAAAAGACATCACCACATGTTTTTTAGTTTAGATGGACATTACTCTGTCAGAGCGCCCTTGTGAGTAAAATAGTTTTATATGTTGTGACAAGGTCACTGGTATGGTGCTGGAAGGTCGCTATGTTTCTCCTAGATTCCTAACCTATGTGTTCTAAAAACCCCAGCAAAATGTCTGCGTTGTTAACAGCTTTTTGACAAAGCTGGAAAAGGGTTTCTGGGGTTTTTGAATGGAGAGAGAGGGTGGGCTCAATTCATTAGGCCCAGTCTGGGTTTGGGGGCTTTTTGACTCACATGAGGCTAAGTAGGGCTTGTAGCTGTGTATGCGTGTTTTAAGGCTGTCAGGCTGATCATTGGGGAGACACACTGCCTGGGGAAATGAGAGTCTATGGTGTCTCTATGAGAGAAAACACACTGCTGGAACAAAGTTAACTATGCCTGCTAAAACTTCTTGTAGTTTTTGTGAGCTAGGACTATTATGTGTTTAGTTAGTGCTGGACGGCAAGGTGTTTATTGTTGTTATTTCGTTTTTGCTTTATAAAAAAAACTGTTCAAGCTACAAGTTTTTTTTTAAATAACCAAAACAGATGTGAAAAAAAACAACGTGTATTAATAATACAATACTTATTGCAAAAACATATGTTTCATATAACAAACATCACCTACTAAGGGTGATCCTCCTGAAGAAGTCTGGCCATTTGGCAACTTGACGAAACGCATTGGGGAGATCCTTGTGCTGGTGGTCTATATCCTATTGGCGGTGACTACAACCAGATAAGCTTGATACTCTGTTCTCAGATGTACGTTTTAGATATTTTTTATTAAATGTGTTTTTTTACTAGACAACTCATTGGTACCTATGCTCATTTATTTCTACCATAGAATCCATGTGAGTGACATTGTGGACGTCTGTACAAAGCTGTGAAAGTCCTTGGGTACGAGCACATGTACTTTATTATTTATGGTTGTGGTTTTACCTGTGGGTCAGAGGCGTCACTAGTGTTGGTGTCACCCGGTGCTATAACTCATGGTGACACCCCCCCCCACCAAAAAAAATAAATAAAATTGATGCGCAGCTCCGCAAACTCTCCCCAAATACCAGTCCAGCAGACACATTTACACAATGCCCCCAGTAGTGGTGTCCCATATGTAGTGCCCACAGTAGTGGTGCCCCTTATGCAGTGCCCCTATGCAATGTCCCCAGTGGTAATGCCCCCTAATAGTGCCCCCAGCGGTAGTGGTAATGCCCCTTATAGTAGTGCCCTCTATAGTATTAGTGCCCCCTATAGTAGTGACCCCAGTATTAATGCCCTTAGTAGAAATGCCCCTAGTAGTAATGCCCCCATTAGTAGTGCCCCTAGTAGTAATGCCCCCTGTAGTAGTGCCATCAAAAGTAATGCTCCCTGTAGTAGTGCCCCCATTAGTAATGCCCCCTAATAGTGCCCACAATGGCAGTGGTAATGCCCCCTATAATATCACCCCCAGAAGTAATGACCACTATTGTATTGCATAGAGTGTAACAGTGACTGCCAGATAATGCAGAGAGCGTCATGGTAACCGCCAGATAATGCAGAGAGCGTCATGGTAACCGCCAGATAATGCAGAGAGCGTCATGGTAACCGCCAAATAATACAGAGAGCATCGTAGTAACCGCCAGATAATACAGAGGGCATCGTAGTAACCGCCAGATAATGCAGAGAGCGTCATGGTAACCGCCAGATAATACAGAGAGCATTGTAGTAACCGCCAGATAATACAGAGAGCATTGTAGTTACTGCCAAATAATTCAGAGAGCATTGTAGTAACCGCCAGATAATACAGAGAGCATTGTAGTAACCGCCAAATAATTCAGAGAGCATCGTAGTAACCGCCAGATAATACAGAGAGCATCGTAGTAACCGCCAGATAATACAGAGAGCATCGTAGTAACCGCCAGATAATACAGAGCATCGTAGTAACCGCCAGATAATACAGAGGGCATCGTAGTAACCGCCAGATAATGCAGAGAGCGTCATGGTAACCGCCAGATAATGCATAGAGCGTCATGGTAACCGCCGGATAATGCAGAGAGCATCGTAGTAACCGCCAAATAATACAGAGAGCATTGTAGTAACCGCCAGATAATACAGAGAGCATCGTAGTAACCGCCAGATAATACAGAGAGCATCGTAGTAACCGCCAGATAATACAGAGAGCATCGCAGTAACCGCCAGATAATACAGAGAGCATCGCAGTAACCGCCAGATAATACAGAGAGCATCGCAGTAACCGCCAGATAATACAGAGAGCATCGCAGTAACCGCCAGATAATACAGAGAGCATCGCAGTAACCGCCAGATAATGCAGAGAGCATCGTAGTAACCGCCAGATAATGCAGAGAGCATCATTGACCCACATATAACCCATAACATGAATACACCCCTTATACACACAGAAACACAATGAGTATACCCACGCACATACATTAATACACCATCCCCAGCATAGACACTCTCTCCTCACTGAATTAGTTACTTCCCATTACACCTACTGTATACATTAGAGCATAGTCACTGTGCTGGCTGCTGCACTGCATGCTGTCTCCCAGCTCCTTCTCATCCTCTCTGACTGGGAGGTCAGAGGATCACGCAGGGACCGTGTACAAACTACTTGTCAGTATTCAAGTGTAATCAACAGTATTTGAATACACTTGTAAACTGGCAAATGTTTTGTAGACTGTCCCTGCCTGCTCCCAGCGTGAGGATCTGTAAGGCAGGGAGTGAGCTGATTCACTGAAGAGAGGAGGAGCAGGAGCTCAGCTGCCATGATCCACCCCTGCGGCGGCTTCAGTCAGGCTGATGGTCTTTACACTGACAGCAGGTAATCAGCCCCGTGCCTCTAGCGCTCCCCCCCACATGTAGGGGACTGTATGAAGACCACAGCCGCACTTGCCACTTACTGTATAGAAGGCTGCCGCTGGCTGTCTCAGTGTGACAGGCGCAGCGGCAGCCGGCAGAATTAAAAGCTGTCTCAGCAGCTGCTGCAGGGAGAGCGCCTCTCCAGCCTGGCGTCTCCCTGCAGTGCAGGCTCTGCTGAGCGGGGGCGGGGATGAGTCAGATTTTGGTGTCACCCCCTTGGAGGGTGACACTCGGTGCGGCCCGCACCCACCGCACCCCCCTTGTGACGCCACTGCTGTGGGTACCTATATTGAAAATGTGCACAGGCATGATGCACTTTATATATTTTTTGCTGTGAGTATACACTAGTGCACTTTATTGACATTTTGCACTATGACACTTTTTTATTTTTGGGTGCAATTGTATTAATCATTAATTATTTTCACCCTTAGTAGGTGCTGTTTGTTATATGAAACATTATATATATATATATATATATATATATATATATATATAAAAAATACACAAGGTATGTCTACAAAGTTTGGTGAACGGTCTGATATATCTGTATGCAACGCTAGCAAACAAGGTCGCTCATGCGCGCTGACATGCATGGACATGTCTGGACCTGCCTCCAGTCGGGGTTTGCCCGAGGCCGACACCGCACTGCTATTGCATTCATTTCAACAGAGTGTCCCGAGCTGTGTGCGTTGAACAGCAATGCAGCAATGAAACAACAATAAGTTCTGCTTCAAATAGGGTAAATCAGCGACAAAGACGCACGAAATGTTGGTGAAAGTGTATGGGCAGGATGCTGTGAGTAACAAAAATGTGTGTATGATGAGAGCGCAAATAGGATTCATGCTTTGAAAGCACTGATTTATTGACTGAATCTATTAACAGTTTCTGGCATGTTATAAGACCGCCTGGAAATGGAGCTATTCTACTTTTAAAGTGATTCATTCAACAGTGAATACTTGGAACAATTGCAACAGTTCACATCTATTTTGCACATACTTACCGACTATCTGGCTGCCCCTTCCGGGAGGGAGCAGCCAGATTGGCATGACTGGGGTGGAGTGACCAGAAAACGGGGACGGGGGCGGCCAGACGACAATTGTTTGCAGGCAGGGTGGGGACGGAGCCATGTGATTGCGTCATTTTGGTCCCGCCCCCACAACGCACTGCCAATATTACAGTCAGTGTGAAGCAGGGGGCGGGGCTAAAATGACGCAATTCCGCATGAATCGCGTCACCGCCTCCCCCCGCTGCGGGGGTTTTACATGTAATTGTGGGGGGATGGGAGGGGTCAGCGGCAGCCGGGAGGATTGCCTGCCTTCCCGGGAGGTCGGGAGCGGCACCCGATTTTCGGGAGGCTCCCGACCAAATCGGGAGGGTAGGCAAGTATGATTTTGCAATATTGTTACAGCACAGATGGTGTAATGGTAGCATTACTGCCTCACAGCACTGAGGTTGTTGGTTCGATACCCACTACGGCCCTAACTGTGTGGAGTTTGTATATTCTCCCTGTGCTTGCGTGGGTTTTCTCCGGGTTCTCCGGTTTCCTCCCACACTCCAAAAATATACTGGTAGGTTAATTGGCTCCTAGCAAAATTACCCCTAGTGTGTGTATGTGCATGTGCATGTGGTAGGGAATATAGATGGCCGAATATTCTCTGTAAAAGCGCTGCGGAATATGTGTGCGCTATATAAATAACTGGTAATAATAATAATAATAACTGGTAATAATAATTTTATGATATTACATTAATATTCATTTTCACCAATGTGATAATTGATATAATCTGCAAAAATACTTTGTGGACAGTTATTATATTATTTTTATATGTTATATCTCTAATTGAATTTTAGATATTTTTCTAATAAATGTGCATGAATCTTATCTGCGTTCCCATCGCTTGTATTTCTCTTCTTTTCCCATTTAGCCACCCCTTTTGGTGAGCAGCATTTATATTCTATTTTTTCGTATTCCAACCACAGTGCCCTTTATTTCCATCATACAGATATATCAGACCATTCACAAAACTTTTTAGACAGACCATTATATATATATATATATATATACACACACACACACACTACATATATAGTACATAGGAGTGTGCAGAGTGATACAAATAACAGCACAGCTAATTAGCAGTCGGAAGCAGAGCAAACGTCAGATACAATAGGCTAACAAAGTGAGACAAGGAAATGGGCAGCACTGGCAGTAAAGGACCAAAGCAGTAACTAGCAAGGTTCAGGGCTGAGATCAAGAGAGGGTGGTCAATAAACAATCTGGGTTACGGCATCAATAGACAGTAATCATAAATAATCCAAGGTCAGCAGAATAACAGACAGGATAGTCAAAAACAAGCCTTAGTTTGAGCATCAGCAAGTCCTGTCACTCCAAACAGGTCCATTAGCGCTATGTTAGCCATCTGAAGCGCAAATCATAATTGTAATTCGCCTACATCTACACGCCCATCCTATACCCTTTGTGCAAAGTGCCTTAAGTGCAAGTTACCTGGAGAAAAAAACGTGCATTGTATAAGCATACCTCTGTAAAATAAACACACTTGTTACAAACCACCCTAATCAAAATGTTATCCGAATCCAGAATATGTTAAGCATTCAGGGTGGAAGTTCATCTATATCCTACTTTACTACAATAAACAAACTCAAATATCATTTATTTTTTTATAATGGACACAAAACAATGACCCACCAAGAGTGTGGTTGAGCTATAAATGAGCTGGCCACTGTTCCCAGTGTGAAACATATGTTCTCATAACCGTATAGAATTTCATCAACAGGACATGAAGAGGGTTGTGACCGCTTGTATCACAGAAACTTTATAGAATTAAAATGATGATTTCTATAGATCAAGAATGTGCTTTGTGGGAACAATCTGTTATTCATACAATAATACAGCAATGATTCATGCAAATCAAACACTAGCATCTTTCTCATACTAATCAAATACTCGTAGTCAAGAACACCTGCTTTCCCATATGGGTACCGTTCATCTATGTCTTTTCTCTGTGTGCTCAGGACATTGTATAGCGCAGTGAATCATGCCAAAAAAAATCTCACATCAAACTACATGTTTCCATGCTGCATGCAGTGTTCTGCTTCCATAATACCAATTGTTCATTTTTGTTCCTGTGTATTGTTAGGGAAGCCAGAACATTCAACAGTGTAATACAACATAATATAATCACACAAGCACTTGCAAAATATAACAAAAATAAATAAAAATGGAAAGGTGACCTTTAAGTAATACCATCTGCATTGCAGTAATTAATTTTATCAGCCATCCATGAGCCAAATGAATAGCAAGTTTAAGCAGCACTTCAGTAGAAATTAGATTTCTTGCCTTTACCTTTGTTTTGCCTGTGACATGTAAATAACACAAACACAAAATAATTGCTTGCAATATTGTTTGAGTGCTTTGAAGTACTTGATATGTTAGACATTTTTGGCATCAGTATCCAAAAACAACATGAGGCTGTGCTTAATCCAAAGTATAGAAAAACACAATGATACCAGTTCCAAGCATGTTTTAATATTATATAACATTTTTCTGAAGCTCAATTAGAATATTCTATTCTTACTTTACTAATTATATGGTCAGCATCTACCACTACAACACTTAATAAACACAATGGGTACAATACAGCATTGTCATTTCTCAAGTGAGAAGATCATTGCTTTATCCCTCCACCTATACACAGCATAGAAATTAGTTGTGTTTCTTTTGTACAGTAGCGCATGCAGGGGGGGTTTCTGAGTACCCAGAACCCCCCTGGCAGACTTGAGAGCAGGCACCATGTTATTAAGCCCCGCCCAATTCACAGGTTTATCGGGAGGAGGTGGAGCCGGGTTGGGTATGAAATCCCGGCTGTCGGGATGCCGCTGTTCAGAATACCGACATCGGCATCCCGACAGCCAGAATCCCGACACCCATAGAGAACACCGGTGAGTATTTTTCTAACCCCTACCATAACCCTAAACCTTCCTGGTGCCTAACCCTAACCTTTCCCCCCCTAGTGCCTAAACCTAACCTCCCCCCCTAGTGCCTAAACCTAACCTCCTCCTCCCTGCAGCCTAATCCTAACACTCCCTCCCTGGTGCCTAACCCTCCCCTTAATGCCAAACCCCGATACATAACCCTAACCTCCCCTTACATCCCGATACTTACCTTCAGGATGCCGACGGTCGGGATACTAGTGCCAAGACCCCGACCTGCCGGAATTTCGGCGCCGGTATTTAGACCATCGGCACCCCGCACGCTGGGATGCAGACTACATCCCGGTAGTGCCAATATGATGCGATTCCATTCGAATCGTATCATTTGGACCCGCCCCCTCCCGACTGACCCAGATTTTGCTGCATTTTGCCGCGAGGGCAGCGGGGATTAATAATATGGTGCCAGTCTGCCAGGTCCTGTCCCCAGGGTAAGTGTGTGTGTAATTTATGTGTGACATATGTTTGTTATATATGTATGTATGTGTGGTGTATATACAGTATGTGTGTGAATATCTGTATATCCATTGTCGAAGCCGGATAATTGGCTGAGACAGGATCGGTGTAAAATTAGATCGGGGCGACGCCATTTTGCAAATGGCAATGAGACGCCATTTTGCGACTGGCCACCCAGCACCATTTTAGTGAAACTCACCATTATAAGTACATACGGTGATGCTATTATTTAGCGTTGTGCGATTCCCACGCAATAGAAAAAAGTTAAAGGTCCTCACCATAAAAATACAGTCATTAAAACATATAAAAATGATTATCCCTGCAAAACACGTACCATGGTGTACTCCACAAAACACATAGTCGCACAACGCTAACTAGTGTCTTTTCCCAATTCCCCAATATTTACACACTGCACACTTACATAAAAGGTTCCCTAGCATTAAAGTGTAATATCCAAGGTTTATACAGTAATTACTAATGTTGTGTAATAAAGGTTATTTGATATCTAAGGTTTAGTAAATGGTAAGCAGACCGTGTTTGGTGTTGTACTGATCCACTGTGTCTCCACAGATTTCCGGTATCATCGGTGAGAAGATCGCAATATGCATCTGCAAACTATGGACTATAGAGAGTTAAAACATTAAAATGTACTCTGTAATGTTATCAGCTTAGATTAGCATGCAGGTAACAGGTAAAGAAAGTTAGAGGGGTAAACAAGAAAGGAAGTAAAGTTACCCATTTTGCTGACTCTTCAGTTCTTCTCACTGGAGAAGAGGAGATGCAGGTGACCACTCTGGTTGGCGGGGCTGGAAACTTCGCATCATTAGGATTAAAATTACGCAATTGTACAAGACTTGCGCCATTTTATCCTCACCCCTTCCCTACGGACTACCCAAATAACCAGGCGTTTCTCCTGGACCTTCCGGGAGTGATGGTAAGTATGGAGTTAACATATAACTATGGGTGATTCCTATGAGCATTCAAAGACAATGTGGAATGGCACATTGTAGAACCCTTACATTGCCAAGTATTCCTCACACCCCTAGAGATGTGCGGTCAAATACGTGCAAAGTGGAGGACCACAGCAATACTTGACGGCACACTGAACCTAACTGAATTGACCTCAAGACATTAATTTGTACCCAAGTTACAGCAATGTGCCACGGAAAATGTTGAAGATTTCTACAGATAAATTAACTATTAAAACACAATAAAGTACTAAAATTTTAAACATACCCAGAGGCTTTAGTGAATTCATAAAAATTGTATATCTATATTGTAAAAATAAAAATAATTGGTTTAAAATTGTAACAACTTGGAAATAAAAGAAGCGAAAGCAGGTTCTTTCCCCCATGGAACAATAGTGACGTATGTACATACTGTATGCCTATATAACCTTTGTTTAGTGGGTCAGATGGAAGGAGTTCTCAATCTGCTCAGCAGCATACAAGTATATATTCTAAAAATATTGTGCTGCTAAGCAACTACAATCAAGCCGGTTACACACAAAAAGGTCTCAGCGGCCTTAGAGTACTACAATCCCCATTATCTATTCATTGATTTTGATAATAGTGTTCTATTAAACATATTCTCTTTCAATAAATAACTTCTAAAGCATACATAATAGAAATACTTGGTAAGAGTTGCACCAAACATGCTGAATAAGGGGAATATTACTGTTTATTTGGTCACTACTAAATAAAATAGGTAGATTTCAAAGGACAAAATAATTTCCAGGAGCAAATATGGAAAAACAGTAGGAAAAATTGAGAGTTATGCATATAATCTACAGTTTACATCCTGGCGGTCGATATACCGACGCCGGCATCAACTTCCAGGCAAAATACCGACACCAGCATCCCCCTTACGGATCAGGATACCGGCGTTGGAATCCCCACAGCCAGCATCCCAATCACAAGACACCAGACGCAGGTATTAGCCGCGGGGGTAGGGCCCGTGTTAGGCTTAGGCACCCCCCTGGGGGGGAACTTAGGGTTGGGCACCCACCCGGGAGTGTTAGGTTTAGGCTGCAGGGAGGGGGGTTAGGGTTAGGCACCCCCCGGGATACTTAGGTTTAGGGTACTACTGTGTGTGTTTAAGTATGTTGGAGGAAAATAATGATGCCAAATTATATAAATACAGTGGCGTCACTAGGGGGGTGCGGCCCGCACTGGGTGTCACCCTTCAAGGGGGTGACACCAAGAAGAGCAGCATGTCACACCCACGCAGGGGCGGATTTAGATATATTTCCATTCTAATAGGCAGCCTAAAGTGAAAGACTCAGCTCAGCCAGCCTGCGGGGCTGAGAGGCTGGGCTGACAGGCGAGGTGGGCGGGGCTAAGGCAGTCAGCTGACTGGGCTGAGACTCAATGCCAGGCAGAGCAGACTGGAGAGGCGGGGCAGCGCCAGCGAGGCAGATGGAGCTGAGGGGCATAAAGGAAGGTACAGAAAGTACCAGGGCACTGCACAGATCTGACAGAGGGACCCGCCTGTGCTGATGATCGTGGCTGCAGCCTGCTTCTCTCGCACAGACACATGTATCTGCCTGCGAGTCAGAAGCAGTTTGGGCTGGAATCATCACCTCTATCAGTTTTCATCATTAGATCCAGCCAGGTTTTATATGGGGCATTGGTGGTGTGTGCTCCCCTCCCCCACTCTTGCAAGGGACTTTAGGCTCACTCTCCGGCTAGCTGAGTTTCACTTTCCTCTCCTGACTGCAATACACGTTGTCACCTCCTAGGTCCCCTACAACTCCTCCTCCCTCCCCCTGCACCCTGGCTGGGCTAGAGGCAATCAGTTGTACCTCTGCTCCTGCACTCCCCATCTGTGTTTCTATACCCCCACCAATATGTGCCTCTGCCCCTCTCCTCTCCATGTGTGCCTCTGCCCCTCCCCCCTCCATGTGTGCCTCTGCCCCTCTCCCCTCCATGTGTGCCTCTGCCCCTCCCCCTTCTATGCCTTATTCCTTTTTGCATCTATACCTTTGCCTCATACTCCATCTGTCCACCCCTATATGTACTTGTGATACTTCCCCCTGCTGTGCCTCTGCCTCCTTTGCCATCTATACCTTTGCCATCATCTCCATTTGCCCCTCTGCTTGTTTCCCCATCCAGTACCTCTGCTACCTCATCATGTGTGCATATTCCACCCCCCTCCTCCATGACTGGTGACTGCCATCAGAAGCTGCGCAGACCACAGAAGCAAGGCCATGTACAGCACCACATCATTCATCTAAAGGTTGCCAGGTAAGCACAATTTTATGTTTCTAGTTTATGTATTTATATTATATATGTTTATATTTTGTGTATGTATATATATATTATATGTGAAGATAAACTTCTATACTATATTTATAGTTATTATTATAAAATTTAAACCGTATATGAATGAATTGTGGCACCTAACATACACGGCCAGTGTCCCAGCTCCCACTGCGCCTGCAATGCACATTAGGTGTGACGTGCAGGTGTTTGCCGCATCAATAGGAATGAAGAGGACCAGGAACTAGGGGGGTAAGTATAATGGGACTGGAGGGGGAGAGGACAGGAGAAGCAGACTGGCTGAGGTGACCAGCAGATGGCGGGTCAATTTATTCACTAGTGTTTTTGTGAGTGTGTGTGTGTGTGTATATATATATATACACACACACACACACACGCACACAAGAAAAATAGATATGGATAGGGAATGTGACATGTTGGTTGGCATGTAGGTAAATTTTGGGGTATGTGGTGAGGTCTGAGGAGCAGCTGACACATGTCAGTACTATGTATTACATTATTGCATGCACTCACTCTGGGTACCAGGGCCCCATGGAATACCTCTGCATCCACTGGATCAGTGGTGGGGGGAACAGGGCACTGTGATTCATTTGTACTGGGCCCATCATATCTAATGACAGCCCATGATGCAGGGGATGCCATTACTATATGGCCCAAACTGCTGCTGGGGCCCTGCACACGTCATGCTGATAAACGGGAAAAAACTGGCAGTGATCGCAGTTAAGTGCAATAGCATGGTGGCAAGGGACTCATCACTAAAAACTGATTCCTCCAGAATAATTACTGTAATGCTGCCGCTGGGGTGAACATCCTCCAAGGGGCAGTGACTACAGTGAGGGGTAATACTGACAGAACATGGAGACAGCTTTTAATTAGTGAGAGAGTGTAACATATTAACAAGGGGAATCTGTACTCCCCTCTCTATATACCACCCCATATATATCTCTCTCTCTCTCTCTCTCTCTCTCTCTCTCTCTCTCTCTCTCTCGTTTCTCTGTTTCTCTCTCTCTCTCTCTCTCTCTCTCTTTTCTCTCTCTCTCTCTCTCTCTCTCTCGTTTCTCTCTCTCTCTCCTCTTTCTCTTCTTATGTATTTTCCCCTTACCTCTTTTCCTATCTCTGTCTCTTTCTTTCTCGCTCACATACTGTACACTGTCACTTTGTTTCAATAAATGTTCCTGTCACTTATGTAGCTTAACTGCTCCTTTCTGTCATTCCCTTCCCACTGAGGGGGAAAGAAAGAGTGTCATCACCAGCCCTAGTATATGTATACTATAATGTGTATGCCCTGTCACTCTGTGTAGCACCTGTGAGGTGTCAGTGTGCCTAACCAAATATTTATTCAAAACATGCAGACACTTTCCGCCTACTTCTGTGACTTCAAAAGTTAGAGAGAAGTTGGCTGCACTGAGAGGGTGCCAACGTCTGCATCCCAACAGGGTTAGGATAACGACACCTTTTGGTAGGTATCCTGACCCTCCCCCTTCCCCTAGCCCTCCCTCCCCGATGCCTAAACCTAACCTCCTCCCCTAAATGCCTAAACCTAGCCTCCCCCTCCCCACACCTTAAATCTAACCCTCCCCCTTAGTGCCTAACCTTAACCCTTCTCCTAGTACTTAAGCCCCAACCCTCCCCCTAACCCCGCTACTTACCTTCAGGATGCCATCTGTCGGGATACTGAACGTATCCCAGAGAAAAGTTGGCCTGGTGTATGGCCAGCTTTAGTCTTGCCTATCACTGATACCTCCAGGTATAGTGATGTAATCCAGCCTACTTTGGTGTTTTGGTCTGCCTACAGTTGATTTGGTGCTGCCCATGTGAGGCCACTTCCAGAAATTTTTCCAGGGCCACTTTTAGTTCCCAATCCGCCCCTGCACCCACGGCACCACTGCCGACCATGCTGCTGGAGCCGGAGGAGACACTTTTTAATGTATATGCAGGTCCGTCCTGCCGCACGCTGGTCCTCTCTGCTCTGCCCGCCGCCGGGGTGAGCTGCATATTCTCTCATCACCGCGGCCGGCGTCCAGAGCCACACACAGGCACAGAGAATCTCTCTGTGCCTGTGTGCGGTTCTGGACGCCGGCCGCGATGACGTCATCGCGCATGCCGGCTCCGCTTGTTTTTCTGGGAGCCGCTCAGCCTGATGGAGAAGGAGGAGGGACTAGGTGCCTGTGAGCGCGCTGCATGTCAAGAACAGAAGAAGGACTCAAGACAAGTGAGCACCCCACCCGGACGCACCCAGAGGTAAGTACTGACTGCACAGGGGGGGCACAGCATAAGGGGGATTACTGGGGACCGGGGCCACTGCATAAGGGGCGCTGGAAGCACAGCTTAAGGGGCATTGCTGGGGGCACTGTATAAGGGCACTACTGGGAGCACACCAGGCACTGCATAAGAGGCGCTACTGGGGGCACAGCTTAAGGGGCATTGCTGGGGGCACTGCCACTACATAACAGAGGCAATACAGAAGGCACTGTATAAGGGCACTACTGGGGGCACAGCTTAAGGGGCACTGGGGCGCTACTGGAGGCACAGCTTAAGGGGCATTGCTGGGGGCACTTGCCACTACATAAGAGAGGCAATACAGAAGGCACTGTATAAGGGCGCTACTGGGGGCACAGTTTAAGGGGCATTGCTGGGGGCACTGCATAAGAGATGCAATGCTGGGGGCACTGTATAAGGGCACTACTGGGGGCTCAGCTTAAGGGGCATTGCAGGGGTCACTGTATAAGGGCACTACTGGGGGCACACCAGGCACAGCTTAAGGGGCACTGCATACGAGGTGCTACTGGGGGCACAGCTGAAGGGGCATTTCTGGGGGCACTGAATAAGAGAGGCAATACTGGGGGCACTGTATAAGGGCACTACTGGGGGCACAGCATAAGGGGCATTGCTGGGGGCACAGTATAAGGTGTACTTCTGGGGGCACTGTATAAGGGGCAATGTATAAGACGCACTACTGGGGATGCTGTTTAAGGGGCACTACTGGGGGCCCATCATAAGGGGCATTACTGGGGCACTGCATAAGGAGTGCTAATGGTGGTAAAGTATAATGGGCGCTACTGGGGGAACTGTGTAAGGGGCACTACAGGGGGTACAGCATATTGGGCTCTAATACAGGGGGCATTGCATATTGGGCACAACTACATAGGGCATTGCATAAAGGGGCACTACTACAGGGGGAACTGCATAATGGGCACAACTATAGGAGCATTGCATAAGGGGCACTACTACTGGGGGCTTTGAATAAGGGGCATTCCATAGAGGGAATGCGAGTGCTTGTCCATCTGCAAATGGAAACTCTTGCTGCCCATTGATTCAACATATATTTAGTGATAGTACAAAAACAGCACTAAGGATCCCGTGTGGTGTGATACAAGGCCCATGTGGGGGGGGGGGGGGTTACACCATGAGCTACCACACCGGGTGACACCAACCCTAGTGACGCCTCTGTATAAATACTACATTTACTGCATGTAAAACACAATTATTGCTTGAGAATATTTAAATATATTGGTGTGCATTGCTTTCATTAATCATACTACTGTGACATTGCCATATATAATAGGTTCTGGGCAAGGATCACATTAGCAGATTACCCTCACTATACAATCTAACCCAAACATATAGCGCTCTATTTACTACAATCCGCATATTGAATGCAGATTGTAGTGTGATATTACCGAGTGAATTCACATTGCGAATTCAGGCAATATCACAGGGATTTACTACAAATCTCTTACAGGGACAGAGCTTGCGATAAAGCTCTGTCCCTGCAAATCCCCTTCGGAGCCTTATAACTGTATTTTCGCAAAAAATACCATGATTAAGTGCCCGACAATGCGCCGACCGGTCGCCGCTGCTACCCCCCCGGCGCTAAGCCCCGCCCCCCAGTGCTAAGCCCCACCCCAGCGATCACGGACCCCCCCGCGACCCCCCCTCCCCCCCGCAACCCCCCTCTCCCTTAATTACACTTACATGCATGCTCCGGGCCTCCGGTGATGTTCTCCATTCCTCCGTTCACCTGATGACCGAGCAGCAGTGCACTATGGGAGACCAGCTGACCGGAGGGGAGTCATCACCGGAAGCCCGATCACCGGTCCCTGGAGTCAGGTAAGTCAATTTTTTTTTTTTTTTTTACAGTAATCAGCTTGCGGTCTGTTTAGACCACACAGCTGATTACTGGGACCGACTCCCGGCTCTGCTCTCCCCGTTAGAGCAGAGTAGGAGGCCGGTAACCGGGGGAGACCCTGGATAACGCCACCTCCAGGTGGCATTATCATCACAGGGCTTTCCCCAATATTTTTTCACATTTTATTTTTAGTAACTCTGGACGGATCACATTTCCCATTGGGAAATGCGATCTGCTTTACTAAAAATAAGTGATACTTAGGGCTTGGAGTAGAATTTTACGAATTCTACTCCAATTGCCCTGTAATAGCTATAGGTGATACTAAAATAATGTGAAAAGGGTGTGAAAACACCCTTTTTCACTTTATTTTAGTCAAAATAATGTTAATAAATAGAGCCCAAAGTGTTTAAAGTAGCAGTACAACATAATAATAACACTTAGGGCTCTATTTACAACAATCCGCATATTGAATGCGGATTGTAGTGTGATATTACCGAGTGAATTTGCATTGCGAATTCAGGTAATATCACAGGGATTTACTATAAATCCCTTGCAGGGACAGAGCTTGCGATAAAGCTCTGTCCCTGCGGATCCCATCCGCACTCTAGTCGCGGTATTTTCGGAAAAAATACCGCGACTAAGAGCACGCGCATGCGCCGACCGACCACCGCTACTACCCCCCCCACCGATGCTAAGCCCCGCCCCCCGGCGCTAAGCCCCGCCCCCCGCGACCCCCTCCCTTCATTACACTTACCTGCATCCTCCTGGCCTCCGGTGGTCTTCTCCGGGCTTCCCGATCAGGTGATCTCCCATACTGCACTGGGGCCCGATCACCTGATGACCGGGCCCCAGTGCACTGTGGGAGACCAGCTGACCGGAGAGGAGCCATCACCGGAGGCCCGATCACCGGTCCCTGGAGTCAGGTAAGTGAAAAAAAAAATGTTTAATTTTTTTTTTTCTTTTTTCTACAGCAATCAGCTTGTGGTCTCTTTAGACCACATAGCTGATTACTGGTACCAGCTCCCGCCTCTGCTCTCCCCGTTAGAGCAGAGTGGGAGCCCGGTAACCGGGGGAGACCCTGGATAACGCCACCTCCAGGTGGCGTTATTATCACAGGGCTTCCCCCGGTATTTTTTTACAATGTATTTTTAGTAACTTGCACACAGATCACATTTCCCATTACAATTATGGGAAATGCGATCTGCTTTACTAAAAATAAGTGATACTGGGGGTTGGAGTAGAATTTTACTAATTCTACTCCAATTGCCCTGTAATAAATACAGGTGAAACAAAAATAATGTGAAAAGGGTGTGAAAACACCCTTTTTCACTTTATTTTAGTAAAAATAATGTTAATAAATAGAGCCCTTAGAGGTCTATGTATCAAAGGCTCAAAGCCCTAACTACTCAAGGGAAAATTGGAGGTTTTTACAGTACCTTGTGCTATTGCTAATTTGTCAAAGCACCATCCAGGTGAAGGGTACCTCTGGTTATTGCAAGAGATAGCGTTGTTTTTGACAGCAATGTTATGGAGAGCTGCGGTACTAAATGTGAATGGCAATTAAGGATGGCATTAGCTGAGGGTGCCTACAGGAAAAAAAATGCTCTATTGTTAAATATGATATATTAAATACAGTTTTATTTTATTTTTTAAACGAAATATATTTGAATACTTATAATGAATCTGGAACTGGAAGTCCAAGGCCGAGATCCATTCCCAGTGTTCATGCGCCTAGCCAATAAGCCGGTTCACTAGTGATAAGACTACCCTTACTGCTGCCGGCCAATGACTGTGGGCAGATGAGCATCATTATTTTCTAGTCAGTGGCTAGAACCAAGGAGCAGCCAATCACTGCACTTGGACATTCCCAGAACTATAACTGTTCTGTAGCCATAGGACCAGGGGAATAGAGTAAGCAGGGGTTAAAGTGGTCCGGAACGGGGTGGAACTGCGTTCCGTCACTTCTATTTGGAGACAACCAGTTCCACCTTCTCTGGCCCACCTCAGCACGGCACTGCAGGGAGGCTCCATTTGCCAGGCGCCCACTGAGATTTTACCAGTGGGCACCCAGCTCCTTCCCCGCAGCGGCAGCCAGAGGCTGGTGTTCACTCCTAAGCTCCGGCTCCCGCAGTGTGCACTATGGGAGAGGTGTCATGACGTCATGATGTCTCTCCCATAGTCCCGAGGAGCAGCCAGGCGAACTGGGTGGCAGCGGACACAGGAGCGGGGCTTAAGGTAAGTATTGTGAGTTTTTTGGTGTGTGTGTGTGCGCAGCACTATTACAGGGGGCATTACTACAGGGGGCACTACTACATTAGCATTACTACAGGGGGCACTGCATAGGGGGCAGCACTCCTGGGGGCACTGCAAAAGGGGCACCACTACTTTGTACTCTGCATAAGGGGCACCACTACTGGGGGCACTGCATAAGGGGCACCATTACAGTGGGCATTGCATAAGGGACACTACTGCTGTGTGCATTATGTGTAAGGAGCACTAATGCTGGGGGCATTGTATAAGGAGCACTATGTGACCACGCCCCTTTCTTTTGAGCCCTTTCTTTTGAGACCACTCTCCTTTTTGGCGCACACTGTCACTTCATTAAAGAAGCGCTGAGAGGGGGGAGGGGGGAGTTCCATCACTTCTCTAGGACCACTTTAAGCACTGCATAGGACTAGCAATAAAAATTTGTCTGTAGTATAGAACGCGATCACATAATCTGCAAAGAGCATTCTATTCTACTAAAAGACACACAAGAAAAAAAAATTATCAACTAATTAACTCATTCATTAAATAAACATATAAACACACCAAATACACAAACCGTTGAATAAGAAAATCATATGGCGAATTTTTGCCGTTTTAAATGAAGTACTGAGAAAGGAGCAGCTGTCAACATAGTGATAAATGAATGCAAACCTCCCTTGGTAATACAATATTTTATAGCAATGGATATTTTCCATTGTAGGAGCTAGAATTCCAAACGAACGTCAGGTCAGTGCTGATGTGGTAGAAGCTTGCTGCACTGCACCAAACACACTGAACATGCAGCATTACTCTGAACATCGAAGTTTCCCACCTGGAAACCAGCCACACAAACAATGCACTGGAAGCATTCTCTGTTCAGGAAAGCTGGACTGCAGATTCAGTATTGTGTTCTTAAGACTGCAATAAAACATCAAACACTCATTAAAAAAAATAAAGAAGGTAACAGTAGCAATAACAACACTCCATAGAGTTTACTGAACTTAGAAATATATACAGTATAATGATAACTCGGCTACAAGAGAGATCTCTTGTGTATAGCATGATTTTTAATATATTGTGCTCCAATAAAAGTGTAGAGCAAAAAGCTGGCAGTAAACATGAAAATAAAAGTCTTAGCAATATACTGTAAGACCAATAAAAATATTTTTTTTAAAACTTACTTAACAAATCTGCATAAAAATCTAAATTGATAAGCATGTTTTGCATTGAACACACCTATCAGATTAGCAGCAAAATCCCAGGTTATTTCACGTAAACACGCATCAACCTGGGATTTTGCTTAGTCTGAAAGGGGTGAGTAAAAATAACCCAGGTCGACTTACCCGATAATCCAACCCAGGTAGCGACCAGGGTTATTCAACCCGGGACACAGAAATGTCACTTGATTGGAGCTTCATTGGGCGCTCTGATGTGATGTCATCAGCCAGAGCCCATGAACATACAGCAGAGACAGCAGCATGGTGAACTGTACAGATGAAGAAGTTAGGGAGCTACTCTGCATCAGAGAAGAGGAGGAGATCTGGAGGCAGATTTAGATTTAGTCATGAGATGCGATTTATCAAAGTCCACGATTTTCAGCTGAATTTAAAAACCCACATTTTGGGTCAGAAAATATTTTACAACCCAATACGATGCATAATTTCCAACCCAAAACACTGTTTTACCTTTAAAAAATAAACATTTGAAATCTTGCTGAAAAATTTATGAAAATCAGCAATTTTCACAAATCACACCTCATTAAATAAAACCTTTGATACTTTTTACATCACAGCTTAATTGTGTCACTTATATTGACAAAACAAAACTGGATCAATACTGGCATGTTACTCTCAAAATAATTGGCACGCATAAGAATTATGAAATTCAAATCCATCTAAGAATTTTTGAACATTTTAAATATGTCATCTGCCAGCTGCAAAGCAATCACGCTGCTAGAACAAAGGTCTTACATCTGATCCAATCAGGTCTTCCTTGTGTGTGGTCAAACTGATTTCTTGCTAGATTGGCCTTGCCATGATCTGAAGAATCTGTCCTTGTTTGGCTGCATTTACGAAGAAATAATCAAGTAATGACCATACACTGGAGAAATATGCCAGCTCTGAGAAGTCAATCGTTAACAATAAATGTACAGCTGCTGTGCCACACATTATAGGGCTGTGGCACATCAGCTGTGCCACACATTATAGGGCTGTGGCACATCAGCTGTGCCACACATTATAGGGCTGTGGCACATCAGCTGTGCATTGACTGTCAAAAACTCAACTCAGTGCTGTCATATGATAGTCCCTTGTGCTGTCATAGTCACTATCATGTATGGGTGACCGTACTGATCACACTACGGACCGTCCAGGAAAAATGATGCAGCATGGGAGGTGGGGGGTGACACAAAGCCGCACTAGTGTGGTATGGAGTAGTTCTCTGTAATTCTGCTGCATTTATATTACAATTCTGGCAGGCGTTGATAATTGAGGGTACAGGGTGAGCGGCACGGGCCCCACGGACTCCAGTGCCTGTGTGCACTGCATGCGTTGAAACTATTGTAAATACATCGCTGCCATGTGTGTGAGATTCAATTACTACACATATAAAATGCAGCAGAGGATACATTCTGGTTAAATATGGTGGATGCATTGCTCACAAATACTCACTGACCTTACATCTAAGGCATAATGAACTAGAAGTGCAAAAGTTATGACACATAAGCCTTAGGCAGCACATTGCCCTTGTACTATGAAACACAATTACTTTTTGGCTTTAGTTCTGCTTTAACCCATCTATCTTCCCAGTATCCAATGTGCAGATGGCCATACAAGAGGAAGTAAACTCACTTGATACCGTCCTTTGCCAAGTATCACAGTACTTGTGGAACAGTTCCTAGAAGGGAAATTTAAATCGCAGCACGCTGCTGGTCATTATAATAAAGCTACATGACTTCATCTTGAACTGGTGCTAGTGCAACCAGATGATCCAGCAGATTGTTCCCCTCAGGTGCACTGGAGAAGCAGCTTGGATCTTGTGGGAATGCAAATGTACTGTATATTGTATGAATGTATGTACTGAAAGCAAATCTTTTTTTTTTTTTTAAATATCTTTTTATTAGAGATTTTTCAAAAAAGAAATTTTACAGAAATTTAATTCTAACAATAGGCAAAGGCATATTAATATAGTCAGACAGAAATGAGTACAGGTAAGTAGTACACAAAGTATATATAACATATACAGTTCTGTTTGACAGTTATATTATCCAAATAAAACATATCTTCATTGCTGATATATTACAAAACAAACTTCTAATAAAGTATCAATAGTTGTAAATAATAATAACAAAAAAAAAATCACAACAAGTACATAAAAATAAAAGAAGAGATGTGAATACAGTAGCAACCATGACTCTGTAGCAAAACTTTATATTATTGATTTCAAGAGCGCATTATACATAGAAGCATTTGATTATTATCTTCATCCTCCTCTATATCATACTAAATACAATCCCAGATGATTGTCAATAATAGATTATGCAATCATACAGAGGTTTGTAATTGCCTGTGCAAGTGCCATTCAGTACATTCAAATAATTTAAAGATATGTGTTTGTGTCTGAAGGTCACGTATTGAAATATATGGTTCCCATTTATCATTAAATCTCTGAGCCCCCTTTTCTATGTGTAAGGTTACTACTCTGCGATCAAAATATAGTAATTGTAATTAACAGGTTTTCATTTCAGATAGCGTAGGAGCAGAGCTTGAGATCCATTTCCAAATAATTGCCTTTTTTGCTACAGTAACAATTACTGTAAGTAATGGGAGGATTTTTTTTTTTCCCTTTTGGCCGAGATCCCAATGATAAAAGTTAGCACACATGAGAGCCAGGGAGTTAGGACATACCGATAATCCAAATAGCAAATTTATGAAGTTAGTCAATTTATTCAAAAATGTTCTTATTTTTGTGCACTCCCAAAAATTGTGAAAGAAGGATGCAGAGTGATAATGGCATTTAGAGCAATGTCCTGTCTCTTCCGGCACCATATGTTTCCGACATAGTTGAGAGATATAAGCTCTATTGATAGTTATAAAATGGACTTCTTGTAGCATTGCGGACTGCAATACTTTCCCAAATCTTTTTATTTTACCAATCAATCAGTTAAGCCACTAGAATCACACTTCAGAAAAAAGTAGTAGTCACCTGCATGAAAATGTTCTGCTTATTAAAAAATAAAGTACTTTCCAGACTAATAACTCCAATATAGAGGTGGTCTTCTATGGTCCCTCCCCTCACAGTTATAGTCTGACGTGTAACAGAGCACATACCCATATTTCCTCTACTTGCCCAGAATATCTCACACCATCCCTTGTACTTCTATGAAACTAGTTTTTCTAATAACAAAAAGAGGGTTTGCAGATATTTATAAACTTTAAATTGCTTGCCAAGTCATAACTCCTTCTGATGACTAACAGGATAAATGGCATTAGGTTCATCTTATACCCATAGAGCAACTGTACATCTGTCCATGACTGCAAAATGAATAAACAAATAAATTGCAACAACCAAACCACTTCTTAAATGCAGTTCTTCACTCGATGCCAGACACCTATCACAAAGAAATGTGCATAGTAAAGGCACATAAACTATGTTGATAATTTAAAATCAAAGCTTAGTAAAAATAAAAAACTTAAAACATATACATCCGCCATTACAATCCATTTTAAGTCTATCCATGCTTGAGTTCAGATGGTTAAATCAAATTAAGTGAGGTACTAATTAAGTCAACAGTGCTAAAGCATGGATCCTTACAACCTGGACTATAATGGCGAATTTTGGGAAACTCTGGCCTAGACTATGGCAAAAAAAAAAATCTTAATCTTAACTAATGAGAAGTTGCTCATAGTGACTAATCAGCTTCTACCTATCATTATATTTAATGTATAAATGCTACCTCAAAGCTGATTGGTGCTATGGGCAACTTCTCCACTGGTTCACTTCTCCACTCTTTTCATTGCTTGATACATCAACCTCCATATTCTTTAGCCACCAGGAGGCTTGCCTGCCTTTCCGGGGAGCCGGGAGCAGCACCCGATTTTCGTGAGGCTCCCGGCCGAATCGGAGGGTAGGCAAGTATGATTTACTACCTTATGCTAATGCGAGTATCCGTTCAACTAATGTAGGAGTTCCATTGATTTTATGCTGGCCGGCCTTGCACCAGTCGCAGAAACAGGCTTCACTTTCCTATATGCAAGACTTAGGGGTCTATTTACTAAGCAGTGTTAGGAGACAGCGTGAAAAGTGATAAGGTGCCAGCCAATCAGCTCCCAACTGTCATCTCACAGGCTGTGTTTGAAAAATGACAGTTAGGAGCTGATTGGCTGGCACCTTATCACTTTTCACTCTGTCTCCTAACGCTGCTTAGTAAATAGACCCCTCAGAATCATACAAAGCTTTTGATGCACGCCAACGACACTCCCATAAGTCAGGGGGGTTACGTGAAATTGCATTGTCACCACCCAGTTCACACCCCAAAGTGCCTTATTTCATGGAAAGACAGATCTGTCCAAGTTCTGTCAGACGTGGATGAGCATACACAAAGGTGCTTAAATTTGAATCTGCACATGCGCTGTATGCAAATACTCACCGTTCCCATCCTTAAACAGAGATCTGTATAACTCAGAACCAGTCCCACAGGGAGCAATATATTGTATATGTATTGTATATGTATATATGAAACAAAACAGAAAAGATATATGCCCGCGCTCGTTTTTACCCATATCATATACGGTACCAGTAGCATGGCAATATTAATGCCATATATGTACACAAAACAGAAAAACTTTTGCTATCGGCGCTAACAATAATATACTGCAAATTTATGTGTGTGCAGCAAATAAAACAAAGGCCTTGTGCTATCATGGCAGCTTTCAATTAAGGCTATAAAAAGCCTAGTTGGGTGTGGCTAACAGCCAGCCCCTGTATAAATTTGTCCCTCTGTATCTAGGAGGTTTTAACTGCAATGTAATGATGTGCTGGGCATATATGCTAGTGTAGGGACCTGCAGAAAGATGGGGTCCCTTGATGCTGGGCTGCAGGCTTAAATGCTTTGATCAAATCATGACAAAATCCCCTTTGTTTCATTTGCTACACACACCTAAATATTTGCAGTATATTATTGTTAGCACTGATAGCAAAAGTTTTTCTGTTATATAACTGTTATACTCACTTAAAGGTGAGTGCATTTGCATTTCTTATTTAGATTGCTAAAAGGACACTGGTCCTGAATCGTTGGAATAATCTGCAGTCAGTGATCATTCTTATATATATATAAAATCCATCAGTAGTCTTGTTGCTCACCACAGGCAGGTATACAGGATATGGCAGTTTCACAGGTAAGATGTTATACAAAGTCTGCCAAACAGCAATATTTCTTCAGTGGACTTGCAGGTCCAGGACCCCTAACACCATACGCGCACGCAGGGTGGGTTTCTGAGTATCTAGAAACCCCCCTGTGGCCGCCGCTCCATATCGCTGCCTGGCTGAATTTTTTTTTTTTTCTAAAGAGAAGAAGGAGCAGCCGGGCCCCGGAGTTCTGCTTAGAAACTGGCTGGGGCTTGGCTGCTGGCTGAACGTAGGGGGAGCGGCAGCGCGCAGCTCCTCCCAGGCAGTTTCGATGGGGCACTGTGAGAGGCAGCTGAGAAGCTGAGCTGCCGCCCGGTGCTGACTATTCCCGGCGCTCTCTCCTGGAGCCGCAGGTGAAGGAGAAGGTGCCAGGGCGGGGGGTTTGCCGGCTGGGGGTTTGCCGGCGGGGGGTTTCTATATTAAATGATGCAGTAGTTGTTTGCCTGCTTTCACGTTTGTAGTGAAAGGAGTGTGTGTTGTATGTCTGTGTCAGTGTGTGTGTTTGTGTACTCTGTGTCATAGTGTGTGTCTGTATGTGTGTGTGTAGTCTGTGTCAGTGTGTGTGTAGTCTTTGTGAGTGCCCTATCAGTGTGTCTGTATCAGTGTGTGTGAGTAGTCTTTGTGAGTGTCTATCAGTGTGTGTGTCTGTGTAGTCTGTCAGTGTGTGTGTATTCTGTGTCAGTGTGCGTGTGAGTCTTTGTGAGTGCCCTAGCAGTGTGTCTGTATCAGTGTGTGTGCAGTCCTTGTGTGTCTGTCAGTGTGTGTGTAGTCTTTGTGAGTGTGTGTGTAATGCTGAACAGTCCATCAAATATATATATATGTAGTGCTGCCTGTTTTCATCTGGTTTTTTATAAAATCGCCACCGTTTGACACTAGTTAGATTGTGGGAGTGCCGGACTGGGCTATTGGGGTCTATGTATATATATATATATATATATATATATATATATATATATAAAATGTCTGTGGATTTTTTTAATTGGCTCTGTATTTGGAAGTTGGAAACCCCCTTTTCAAAATCCTGCGTTTGCCACTGAACACTAGTCACCTCCGGGCCTATAACTTAGGCGACTATCTCACCATCAGGATCAGTTTTCCCTATGTCTCTGCAGTTCTTAAACCAGCCTCACACAAGTGTCTGTAATCAGCTGCATTTCCACACTCTGATTGAGGCAACACCTGAACTGGACATTTCACATTCCTAATGCCTTTGCTCTGCCAAATCTGTGAGTTCTGGATATTCCACATTTACTTCATGTGGAATTATGCTGACACTGTCACAATATGTACACACACACATATATATATGGGCCTAACTACGATAAATGTAAAAGGTGCAGCTGCTATGGGGCACAGAACTGTGGGGGTGCCATCTTCCTTGTCAAAATTCAAACATGTGTTATATATATTTTGGGTGGTACATAAGGGCCCTTACAAACTTTTGCTGTGGGGCCTTTAAATACCTAGTTTATATATATAATTTTTTTTACAGATTATTGCAGCAATTTACGGTATTATAGCTAATTAAATATTGTCGGTAGCATTATTTTTTGATGGTAAATATTAAAAAGAATAGGGAAAATAGGCAGGGGTGTATTTAGAAAGGAGGAGGTCAATGTGTAAACTCTCCGTCTGGGGCCCGTTCCTCTCTACCCGGCAGCGCTCTGAGCGCAGTAACAGACTCCGGGCACTAGTCTGTGCCTGAGTCTACTGCGCATGCACAAGTCACTGGGGAAATGGCGCAGCAGCCATTTTCCCAGTGATTTCTCTACTGCACATGTGCAAAACAACGGGAAAATGGCAGCGACGGACATTTTCGAGGCGATTTGTACAGTGATGCTACCATTGACGCAGGCCTCCGGAGAGGTAAGTATTGAACAAATGGGTGCAGGGTGTGCAGTGTGGGCACACCCTGCACCCATTATAGATATGCCCCTGACAATAGGAAATATTTTATAGACCTTTATGTTGACTACAATAAAGACCATAGGTTAAAGCATTTTTTTACAGCATATTGTAGCTGGTTTACACGTTTTACACTTTTGAAGCAAACATTGGCCCTCATTCAGAGCCGTACGCTCTGAGCAGAGCGCACGCTCTGAATTAGGGCCGCCCTCCATAAAAATGGCGCGTCCTCCTGGACGCTCGTATAGCTGTGGGTCACCACCCACAGCCTATACGAGCGTGCAGTTTGATGGCCGCGATGGTCTTGACCATCGCGACCATCGAAACTGCGAGCCGGAGCCTGCGGTTGAGGTTTTCAACCGCAAGGCCCGGAGTGATTTTGGCTCTATCAGAGCCAAAATCACTCCCACTGACATCACTAGTGATGTCAGTGGGCCGGCTTCTGACGGTAGGCGTTCCCTTGGGAACGCCCCCGTCAGGGAGGCACGCCCCCGGCACGCCCACCAAAGGGGGCGTGCTGTCAATCAACATCGACAGCACGCCCCCTTTGATCAGACACAACGAGCGAAGGACTTTCCTTCGCTCGTCGCGTCTGGCGCATGCGCACGACGGAGCTCCCTCCGTCGTGCACATGCTCAGTGCAGACCATCGACCCACTTGCGAGCGGACAGCCGCTCGCGAGTGGGTCTGAATCAGGCCCATTGTTCCAGGCCAGACAGGAAGATAATGACATTATGCACAAAACATTTAACCAGTTTTTTTACTTTCAGATTCTGTTTTGTCCCAATTGCTTTGGATAACTATAGAATAGTGTTTAAACCCCAAAAACCCCTCCTAGATGGTTTCCACAATTTACCCATTTTCATTATCCCCTATTGCAATCGGCACCTTCTTTGATATCAGGAGTCGCTGATTAAAAAGTTACTGCTTTGTTCCCCAATCACTCAGTGTGCACTTGTAATATACTGTAAACAAATAAAGAATGAGAACTCTTTACGTTCACTGGAAATAATCTTCCAGGTAAGACAGCCCATTAAAATACACAAAGAAAGCAGAGCACACACCTAGCGCAGTATCCCTGGTAATGAAAATACAGTATATTCCAAATAACATTTCAAAATAACAGCCCACATTATCAGGCATCACTGAATATGCTGATTTCTAAGAATTATTACATTTTAAAGTAGCTCAAAAAATGTCAAATAATGTTGAATTTCTCAATATATTGTCAAAGGTTAGTGCAGAGACTCTACTTTTTGCTGGTCAGAGGGACCATAGACAGAAACTGTTGCTGCTTCAAAGACCTCATAACCTTTCCAGGAGAGGAAACGATACAAAGGGAAGCAGTCGGGAAGCCGACGGACTAAATCCCGACTGCCGGCTTCCCGACTGTCTAATCCCGGCAAGGTACTAATGTCAGGCATCGAAATGCCGACGCCTGTCATTAGACCTACGCCAGGAGCCTGACACCCGGCATACCGATCAAAGGTAAGCCGGGTGCCGGGCGCGGACAGCCGTGGAGGGGGGAGAGTTAGGTGAGGGGCTCCCGGGGGTGACTTAAGGGAGGGTTAGGGTTAGGCTAGGGGAAGCAAAAGGAGGGTTAGGCATCCCCGGGGGGAGGTTAGGGTTAGGCACCCCCTTGGGAGACAGGGTTAGGCTGCAGGGAAGGGGGGTTAGGGTTAGGCACTTGGGGGGGAGCTTAGGGTTAAGCACCCCTAAGGGAGGGTTAGGGTAGGGAATTAGGTTAGCGGTACTTACCAGAATGAACGATCTGGATCTTCACCCCTGCCGAGCTGCTGCTGTCGGGATTAGAACCGCCGGCCATGCGACCGGCGATAAATCATACTGATTCCGATACAAAGATTGGCACAGACATTTTCTTAACATTAATCACTCAAACACCCATCACCATTATGCAAAATATGCTGTCAATATAAAAGGAATTAGTGCCTCCCTTACACATAAATATGGGTGACCCATCTAGTCACATGACATTGTATCAACCAATGAAGCCCTGTGCATCAAAACACATGACTTTACATCTAATAAAAACACCTTATTACCAATACTCTACAATAACTACTGAGTACTACTAACAGTCAGTAGTTACCCGTAGCAGTTTTACATTACAAAAAAAGACTATGATCATAATCTTATGCTGCAGAAAAAAACATGTTATCTTCTGCAGTCTAATGAGGTCCAACTATCCCCAGAGCAACTTCTATTGCATTAAGGGGATTTTTAATTACAACAAAATGTTAAGACTATGATTATGAATAACTAAACCATATGAAATCCTTCTCACAAATCTTTCTGGGCTGCACTTTGGCATGGCAGCTTATATCATATTCTCTTTGCTTTCACTTCACTTTATTTTGAAATATTTATCAGGGTTGTCAGTGCTATCTCGGTACTAGTAATCATACTTCACTTTCTAACTGCTCCTAGCATCTACAGCTCTTAAATAATGTAATGGAGTGCACATTTTCTCCTCATGTATATTCACCTATGACTATAAGAACTTTTGTGATCCTACATAAAGAGGGTGGAACATTTTAGAGGCTAAATATTTTCACCAGACATAAATTACATGTATACTGGTTTAGAAAAAAGAAAACCATGGTAACAAACATTATGGACAACATGATTGGCTTGTTCTTGAGCTTTGTACAGAGCATAGGTCTCATGTAAGAATGCAACTTGTGCATTAACGTTTTATTCACAGACTAATGTTAGACATTGAGCTTGATCTATGATTAACGTTCACTTATGGAATGTTCAAAAGACTCACAAATGTCAATCCAAAGTCATGTGACGTGGGTGGTGATAGTGGGGGAGAGGTTCTTAATGATGCGTTTCAGATTATTAACCTACCCTCCAACATGACCTCTTCCACCAGGTACAAAATGCTCCACTCCTGGATTTCCTACCTAATTCATGATTGCAGCCACCTGTATAGAACTAGGTAATTGATGAGACAGGTGTTTCAACACAGGTGACTGCAATCATAAATTAAGAAGGAAGTCCAGGAGCAGAGCATTTTTTACCTGGTGGAAGGGGTCATGTTGGAGGGTCTACATTAATGCTCCACCTACACCGCATTTGTGTCTTTGCAAAGTAGTAGGCGGAGTTTAATGATGCAAACTGTACCCTTATGATGTGGGGACAGGGCCACACTGACACAAATCGCCCTTTAGATCCCCCACTATTTTCAGCAGAGATAAAGATTTTTGCCCCTAACTCTTACAAATTTTATTTTTGAGGCAAATATTAAAATGTAGCATTATGAAGAGTCTTACAATGGAAGGCCTAACTATTAATCAAAGCAGTGGCATATCTGTACTGTGTGCAGGGTCTGTAGTGCACTGAGTAAAGCAGGGGCCACGCTGAACACACTGAAATTACTCACATTGTAGCTGCCGACACCATTTTTGCAGAGCACATACACTTGCATGATATCTTCTAGTGGGGGGATGGGGACCACCAACAGATCATATTGTGTGGATGTCTTTAATCATGTACAGGTGAGTTATCTATTTTGCTGGGTCAGTAATTATCCCACCTGCTTCCATAGATGGAAATTCTCAAAACATGACCTGTTGAGAAAATTTGAGAGTTGAGGCTTGGAACCACTGATTTAAAGCATTCTGACTGTGTCGGCATTAGAATGTTAAACATGATTGTGAAGTTCTTATGCTGACATGGTTAGAATGCTTTAAATCACATTACAGGTTGAGTCTCCCATATCCAAATATTCCAAAATATGGAATATTCCGAAATACGGAATTTTTTTGGCATGACTGAGCTAATGAAATCTTTGATTTTTGATGATTCAATGTACACAAACTTTGTCTAAGGCACAAATTGTTAAAAATATTGTATAAAATTACCTTCAGGCTGTGTGTATAAGGTGTATATGAAACAAATTAATTTCATTTCTGTACACAAACTTTGTTTGAACCACAAAATTATTGAAAATATTGTATAAAATGACCTGCAGGCTGTGTGTGTAAGGTGTATATAACACATAAATGCATTCTATGTGTATATTTGGGTCCCATTCCCAAGATATTTCATTATGCAAATATTCCAAAATACGGAATATTCCGTTATCCAAAATACCCCTGGTCCCAAGCATTTTGGATATCGGAAACTCAACCTGTACTACCATGTCGGCATCCCATATTCAACATTCTGCTGTAGACACTGTCCATGACAACAAAGTGACTATTGTGATTGATATTGAGGATAATTATGTACGTGGCTCTGTTTGACATGGTGGCCCGAATGAGTCAATGATCACAGCCGCAAACTGCTTCATACACACAAGCAGATGTCTGCCCCTGAATAAAAAGCAGTTCAGGGCTGCGATCATTAGTGCAGGTAGGCCCCACTGTCAGCTTTTCATCATTGGAGCCATGCTGCAGACTCATAGACCGTATTAACAGTAGATGTGCTGGGCACATGGCTGTTGCATGCCTCGTGTCCCCCTCCTCCCTCAGTAGGATTTAGTCCGGACTGAATCTTTGTTTCCTGCTTCCCTTCCCTCCTCCACATGCTTCTCAAAGCCTAGCTCTACCCTTATCCTCCTCTCCTTGCAGCAGTGAGACCGGGTTATAGGTTTTCATGTGAAGACAAGTAAAATTGTATGACCATGTAACTGGGTGTTGGTGAAACCTAATGTTTACAGAGACTGATGATAGTATATGTTTTATTACAAAATAACGATTATATAAATATTGGAGGTCATGGTGTAGTATTTAAATACCAAACTTCCCCTGATGAAGTATGATCTAAATGAAATTCATTGGAGGTTCCTGCTCATTGTTTCTCAAGTACACCCTCACCATGGAAGGATCATGGTTGTTGGGTGCTCCCCAGTCATCACTAGTGATGTCAGTGGGGTCGGCCTCAGACGGAAGGCGTTCCCACGGGAACGCCTCCGTCTGGGCAGCCATGCCCCCGGCACGCCCACCAAAGGGGGCGTGCTGTCAATCACCATCGACAGCACGCCACCTTTGGTGCGAGACTCATAACGACGGCTTGGCCATCGTTATTCGGGTCTCGCACATGCGCATGACGGAGCGGGTCTGAATCAGGCCCTTACATACTACACCATGAGCACCTTCTTGTCTTGTTATGTATTCGATTTTTAGATCAGTTTGCTGGCAAGGATCTCACAAGAGGAGCTACTCTACATCATTATTGTTTTTTTATTACTGTCTGTTTATTGACTTTATTAATAGAGCATTGACTGTTTATATTTGGTATACTATAGATATACATAAACATATGTCAATATCTAGACTAAGTATGTATATATTTAAGCATAGTTTACAGATTGTTTGATAAAGTAGCATTTCTGCATGTTTAGTCTACAGTATACCATACACAATATTAACTCTGAAATATTATACCTAATATGGTACATAATTATATATTTTATAATAATAAATATTTTAATATATATATATTTTAATATTTTATAATAATATCTATATTATTATGCTATCAGTCTCCTTAAACATTAAGATCCAACATAGATTTATATGCATATATACCCAGCTGGCCTCTACTTGTGTGAATTCACACCTTCCCCATCTGTGCTATTACTCCCCTCATGTGCCCCTGCCACCTTCCCCATCTGTGCTATTACTCCCCTCATGTGCCCCTGCCACCTTCCCCATCTGTGCTATTACTCCCCTCATGTGCCCCTGCCACCTTCCCCATCTGTGCTTTTACTCCCCTCATGTGCCCCTGCCACCTTCTCCATCTGTGCTATTACTCCCCTCATGTGCCCCTGCCACCTTCCCAATCTGGCCTCTGGCCCTCTCCCAATATGTGCCCTTGCCACTTTCCCATGCCTGGTGACTGCCAATCAGAAATGGTGTGTATAAACGGAAGCAAGACCCATCTTCATTGTCACATAATTCAACCTAAGTACGGCAGATAAGCAAAACTGATAGTTAATTAACACCTTCTTTTCTCACTTCAAAAGGGTACTGCTGGTGATAAATATTTACCTTGCATGGGATTATGTCATTGGGGAAGGCCTGCTGGTATTTGGGGAGGTTTAAGATGTATATATGAACATTATGGGGTGCCTGAAAGCATGTGGAGAGATCCATGGAGCATGTAACCCCATGTCAGTATTGTTGGGAGGGGGTGTCAAAAGAGCATGTGAACTCTAGGGGTGCCAGGGCGCTATGCTAGACCTCGAAATTCACCAGATTGTTGACTGTGGACCCCGTCTGTTTCATTTGTACTGGGCTCGGTAAATTTATGATGGCAGTCCTGCCATTCCTCACGTACAACACTGTCATCACTAATAAACAATTACAAGAATCTACAGGACATAACGTCCCCCTATACATACCTCCCAACATTTAGGCATGCAAATTCTGAACAAGCATCGCTCATTCTTCCAACCCAAACACAATATTTACCTATTCATAAACACTGTTTTGAGGTCCCTGAATCGGGACTGTCCTGACAAAATGTGGATCACTGGGAGTTATGCACAATATCATACCAATGCTCTCCTGAAATACTCTCAGCAGCTGTGGAGATTTTAAAGATCTGATTGGCTACAGCTGATTCTATCCCAAACCACTTCCAGAGAAATGTCCTGGCTTGCAGGAGTGGATGATTAATGACCCGAGATAAGGTTATTGATGTGAGACTTGTCCTGGGCTTTGATTCCACATAGTTCAATCCTTATTTTAAAATTTATGCTAAAACTTATTCCTTAACCAGATTATAGTATACTGCAGCCAGTGCCATCTTTTCCTCAGAACACACTGTGTACTGTAACTCTATGAAGATTTGTACACAACACTACATTGTAATAGCTCTTATAAAAGATATACATAATAAAGCTGAAAGCAGATTGCTGCAGCAGTCAGATATGGTGAGTGAAGTGGCAGCAGGCTGACAGGAATAAAATTAAGTGCAAACCATTTATACGTTACCTTCATCTCATACTCATAAAAAATGTGCCTGCTCAAGTTAAGCATGTTCACACAGCACATCTGTCTGTCACAGTGAGTGCTGGCAAGGCCATAACATTACCTGCCTCCACACTGCAATCATAACCTGTAAGCAGCTGTCTGGATACTATAGAATGCAAACAGAATAGGGGGACATAGCACTGCATCATGACAGGCTGGGACATTGCGGTGGGACCCTGTGAAATGGGATGCAATTGGGAAGCCGGCCGACATTATACCGGCAGCCGGCTACCCGACTGTCATATCCTGGCGAAGGTGAAATGCCCGGTGTCTAGATGTAGACGCAGCACATCTCACCGACGCCGGGCGCAGCGACCGGACAGCCGCGGGGGGGGGAAGGGGGGGGTGGTGGAGGATGGTGGGTTAGGTTTAGGGCTCCCGGTGGGGACTTAGGGTTAGGCACCCCCCCGGGAGGTTAGGATTAGGCTAGGGGGAGGCTGGTGGTATTTCATACTGATTCCCTGTGATATGTAATGTCTGTACAATCAGTTTTATTGCACACATCTAGGGGCCCATTTATCATTGTATATTTGAGTTATAATCCCTGAAAACACCCGTTTTCAGGAGTTAACCTCAAATATTAAGTTCCCGCGGATGTATTTAGGAGGGACTGCAGCAGGTATCTCCGACACCTGCTGTGATCCATCCATTCCCGCAGACAGCCGCATAGGTTTCTATGGGGGATGCAATGCTGCCAAATTTACCAACATCCAGAATGCAATGCATTCCGGATATTGGCCCCCGCAGCTAACGCCATCTGAGATGACGTTAGCCGCTGTAGCCTATGGGCTACACCGCTCATAATTAGCCGGCAGAGGGTTCGTTCAGAACTCCCGGCTATGGCGGCTGTGCATGTGCAGTCAGCGTGTCTGCGCATGAGCAGCAGCGCCCGTGTCCCTGCATGTCTCGGGTGATACATCCGGGCGCTATGATCGCATATAGCAATGCGATCATGGGCAGTAATGTCATGCCCAGATCGCATTGAATAGCGATCATTAATAAATGGGGGCCCTACCTAGAGAGACTGGCCCAGCAAAGTGTTAAGTAATGAATATCTCTCCAGGTTAGTATTGCATGATAACAAAAAAGTGAAATTGACCACACTTTTTATAAATATGCTACCAAGAGTCTTAAAGAAATATAACATCTGAAACATTAGGTATGTTAGAAACAATACTACTAATCCCATACCCACATAAATGTATGAAATCTGTAACATTTTATACAGACTGTCCTGCCATCCTGTGTGGCTGACCTTGTGGTGGTTTGGGAGGTGCTGACCTGCCACACACTGAGGAGGCATCTTCACAGCTTGCTGCATAATTAGCATTTTTCTGAATAAGATACCCACTCTGTATGTGGCTAAGCCCCCAGAGTGACATGGCCATGCCATATCCCACTACATAACCTCCAATGTTGGAAGGTATGAGATATATTACCTAATGTTTTGATGATGAAGAGACATTTTCCCCATGTATATAATGGCGCTTGATAAATGTAGAAAAATACAAATAGAATGTACTTTCCTTCGAGTTTAAGTCAATAGTCACAATGCGATCAGGATTCAACCACTTAAAAAAAAGGAGAAAACACAAATAGTGTAATCCTGTTTTAACACACATAAACCTAATGATTATGCACAGTTCTTATTGAAGACATCCCTGCAAAGTGTTGATAAATTCCATCCACCACTGTAGCTATTAGATATTTCGGGAGTGCCCCCACACATTAAACTCACACTTACAATCGGAATAGTTGGCAGGTATGCCATATAGCCCAGTGCGTTTATGATCAATATCTATTCCATTCCCACCAAGTTTGGGATTATTTATCGGGCTTGTCCCCAAAACATTACACTCACAGGTTCCAGATGAATAACATTCATGTAGCAGGTACTTTGGATATGGTCAGCAAATTATTTTGTCAAGAACAAGAACTCCACCCAAAAGTATGATCCAAAAGAAGAGGATTTTTTTTTATAGTATAAAAACCTTTTATTATTAGTAATATACAGGTGAATAGAAGGATTCTACTAGGATAGGAGAGTGACTAGCGGTAGATGATAAATAGGATCCTGTGTACCCCGATCCTTAATGCACCTTGAAAAAGATTCTATGTTAGGATCGAAATGCATTGGAGGAGGACATCTGTTTTCTTTAATGGACCTTCCAGGGCAGAGGATAAGTTGATTTTGCGGGGTTATGCATAGGTTGACTGCGGGCCTGTAATTGAAAGCACCAGGCACTTTACATGGGGGAAAACAGATCTCGCGACTCAACCTGTGGCTATTTGAAACTGCTTCTAAAGGCTTTTTAATAGAATATGGTGTCAATATGGCACCATCTTCCCAGTGGTATTCAGGAAGGTGGTACATGCACACAAGAAAGCAAAAGCTCTGGCACATGTTAAATATACTGAGGTCAATCAATGGAGTAACCTCCAATGACCTCCCAAACACTAGTTAACAACCACAATTGCATTTCACAGGAGGTTTCACTAACATTTCATTCTTAAGAGAAAATTAAACACCAGTGGGTACCTTATTATATTCAGGGGGCTAATATTTCATGTTTTTCAGTGTGCTCAATATGTCCCTTGGATCACACCATAAATATGAATATCTAAGCAAGGTCTCCATCTGTGAAGGTTTCGATGTACCTTTTAAATTAGCCAATTTTAACACTTCTTCAAAACTACAAATTAAACTGAAAGTGGTTCTATATAAAATACAGTTGTATTAGATAGAAACTTCATATTGTGATTGGTGCTGAATTATCAAAATGCTTACATCTCTCAGTGGGCAATACTCTGCAAAAATGTTTTAAAGACAACATAATTTATTGTAAGTTTTGATCTTATACAACTATATCAGATTGAGTTATATAAAAAATATACCTATTTAAGAAGTAGACAGTAGAATATCGTCTTATCCCTTGTTAATAAGGTTTGGTACTTTAACTGTATTGTGCTGAACTTTCATGACAAAGTTGGAGTTTATTATCAATTGCTAGCATTACCTGTCATGTAGGTTTAAGACCAGCAATCTGTAAGACGTGCACTGAACTATTGTTTCTCTATTAACTTTTATTATATAAATTCCTGTAAACATTTAACCACAGTAGTTCAATGTAGAACAATAGGACACCGAGGTCACAGGTCTAGAAGCTGATCAGAGCTCTACAGCCTTATTCCCATGGTCATCATTTTCATTTATTTCCACCATGTCCATTTGTACTCACATGCACAAGAAAGTGCACAGGAGCACATTAGGGAGTTTCTAACTTTCTGTTGACAGAATATATACTAGATCTTACATAATCTATATTACTAAATGGGTATGCTATGTCATACAGCCTACCGCAATCAACCAATTAAAAAAATTGTGCAGACCATTTGAAAACGGGAAGCAATCGGGAAGCCGACTGCCTATATACCGGCAGCCGGCTTCCCAACTGTCTTATCCCGGCAAGGGTGAAATGCCGGGCGTCTAGATGTAGACGCCTGCATTTCCCCGACGCAGGGAGACCGGCGCCCGGCATCACAATCGTAGTGATGCCGGGCGCCGCGAGCGGACAGCCGCGGGGGGGAGGGTTAGGTTTAGGGCTCCTGTGGGGGACTTAGGGTTAGGCACCCCCCCCGGGAGGGTTAGGCTAGGGGGAGGGAGGGTTAGGCACTCCCGGGGGGGACTTAGGGTTAGGCACCCCCCGGGGGACTTAGGGTTAGGTAGCGTGGAAGGGAGTGGTTAGGGTTAGGCACTTAGAGGGGGGATTAGGGTTAGGCACTTGGGGGGGAAGTTAGGGTTAGGCACCCCTAAGGAGGGTTAGGGTTAGGGGGGTTAGGTTAGTGGATACTTACCTATCCACGATCGGGATTTCCAGCGCTGTCGGGCTTCCGCTGCGTCGCACTCTGCTCCTGTCGGGCTGCCGCTGACGGGAATCGAGCCGCTGGCCATGCGGCCGGCGGTATTTCATACCCATTCCTTTGAAAACACATATATGTCAGAGCTCATTGAAGAGTCTGTACATGCGTATTAAGAAGATACAGGGCTCTATTAATGCAGCAGTGAAAAGTCCTTTATCACTTGTCCACTGTGGTAACTGGGCTGTTCACAGCTTCATTTCATTCACAGAAAAGTGCCCCTGATTAGCGTAAATAGCATAGGAAAAGCAATTCAGAGAAGAACTGAAAGCTTAGCTCTCCATGTCACTTCTCTAAACAATTTGCCATCTGTGGATGGTATAATGAACCTCGTTGGGGGAGAAGAGCAGTGAAGAGTGGGGTTAGCCTTATCTCCATCCTCTTCATACCCTTTAGTTAAAGTGCAAATCAGAAGTGTCCCACAGTGTAGGAAGGGATTGGTAAAGCACTAGGACGTTCTAAGGATTTATTCATTATCACTTAATTCCTACAAAATCCAGGTGAAAATTAAGTTGCCACCTACAGTAATTTTGGAGAAATTAAGTTTTGGGGCCATTCATTATAAAAGGTAACGTAGGAGATAGCTTACCTTTCTTTCCTGCTATGGCCCGCTGTCCCCATACACTAGTATGGGGACCTAAATTCATAAAGCTCCGAAAATACAATATTTTCAAGGCTTGACTACGGGAGCATTCACCATCTTCAGATGGCATTTGCTACCACATATCAGGTCCTTGCCTGCAGGAGGGAGTTCCGGGTTGCGAAGGGGGATCCTTTCGGATCCCTCCGCCCCTGTGTGGCTCATTCTGCCGGATGTCGGCACTAGCACTGCCGAGTCAGACTCGGCAGCATTAAAAACATTTGGGGAGACAGTTGATTTTCAGATTAGCTGTCTCCGCGTCAGAGCAATGATGAATTGCCGCTCAGACCCTGATAATTAACATAATGAATATGGCCCTTAAGTGATGTTATGCAAAGAGCAAAAAGGAAAGCAATACTACCCAAATTCCTCTTACAGTTATGGAGCTGACCGTTGTAGAGGTCAGAGGCTGCAGGAAGTGTCAGCTGCGGGCTCCCAGGTCAGTGGGAGGTATGGACGAACTCTGTTACCGATGCTGTGGGAGAATACAGAGCCAACGGTTCAATCAGCTGTAACGAGGCCACTAAGCAGGGCAACTGTCTACACTGCGCATGTGCAATGGCGATTATGGATTCCAATTACTTTTAATCACAGGGATTTTCGCATCACTGGAAAGAACTTGACCTGGTTTGGATTGCTAGAGAGTAAGTACACCTGAATCCTTAAAAAAAAAAAAACAAACAGTGACATGCTCTCAGAAAAGATGTCACATCGGTTTGTAAAATCTTTAGAAATATAGCCCACAGTTACCTCCTATAAAGAAGCAGCAATATTTAACTGATTGCTGGTGTATTGACATTTTGCAGTGTTGTATTTATTTTTGAAACAGTTATTCTTCAGCGCAAATACCATTTGGTGCAGAACCAAGAATATGCAATTAAAATGCATTATTAGAGCATTGACAATTCACAGTTATTTTTGTGTGTATTAGAAGCATACAGAGTTCGTACATATTTATCTGTATTGCTTAGAAATATATAATCCACATATCCAACCTCAATAGCTTCTATCTATGCATCGATAAGGGTCTTGTGATGGATGCCATATTATCTAGTTCAGTAAACATTTAAATCATGGCAGAGGGTGCGCCCAAGAATACATCATATATATAATAAAGTCCCCAGTTTAGGGGTCTGTATGTTTGTTTGGGTTAATCTCTTGAACCACTGGACGGATTTTGATGGGGTTTTAACTATTCAATACAGCATTGGTAGGTTTAGGTGTACCATTCTTCTCTGACATAAGGGAGCTGAGCAGTGACGATTTTAATGAAGCAAGTCACAGAAAAAAATCTTCCATCAAGCTGCTGTATAGGAAGCTGGCAAGGATGCTGAAACAGCAACAGAGCATCTGAAACTGAGGCTTCGCAAGTCACAGGAAAAACTTGTGCTGTGTGAGTGACTGACTGCTGCTGCAGGGCTGTGCACTGATTGGCTCTGTGAGACACTGAGAGCCAATCAGAGATAGCAATGTGCCCCTGTTGCTTAGCAGCAGCCTAGAGAGCGGAGGGAGCCATGGACTGAGCAGGGTCACTTCTGAGGCAGACATAGGGCCTGATTCAGAGCCGGACGCAATTAGAGCTCGCTCGTCCAGAAAATAGGGGTGGCTATTCAAATCAACCGTTCGCTCTTTGCGGTCTGTTCACGCCTCTAGGTCTGAATGAGCGAACCAAACTTGCGGTCGTTTTTTGAAAAAATACGCTCCCTGGCCACTCGCATCCTACGTCATGTCCGCTATTTATTAGATTAATCGAGTACATCGACCAGGGTATGAACTGCTCGCTATTGTTGGGGTTGGTTTTTCCTACCACAATTTTGCGAGCAGTTCTGACTATAAAATAACCCAGTGACGTGGTCAATGACGCTGCTGTTTTAATTATGCACACCCATAAAACGCCCGTTTTGACCTTTAAGCACGCCTGCGTTCGGATCTCCACTCCCCGTTTTCAAGCACCTTCCCCCGTTACCACCCACATACGCCTCTTTCTGTCACTCAAATTATCAGGCATTCGCTATTTTGCGAGCACGTGAATTTCGACCACACTGACTGGTTCGCGCATGCGTATAACGATCCGTACGCATGCGCAGTTGGGCAAATATCGCTCGGAGCGAACGAGCGGCCGCTTACGAGCGGCTCTGAATCAGGCCCAGAGAGTGAGAGACAGCATCGAAATGAACCAATGAAGATGCCCTTATGCAGACACAGTAGTCAGGAAGAAGCCAGAGGAGACATAGCTATCAGGAATAAAAATAACAACCATAGGAACACCATTGAATGATTTCCACTTGATGGTGGCAAACATCGGACTGCCAACATCAAATGGTAAAAACACTACCATTGTAACAAAAAAATATATATTGACAGTTAGTAACCATCGGATTCCGATGTTTATCCCTACGCTGAACCTGCAGGTGGACTGAGGCAACCACTCCTCCACCATGAAGTGCTCCCTCTCCAGCGTGATATTCACTCACCACACACCCTCAGGGAACAGGTGGCACCTCCCATGGAAGTCAGCGCTATTCTTGGCCGGAGGCACCACGGTGAGGAAGCTCAACAGGAAGCCCAGGAAATACAAGGTACATTATGCAAAGAGGACATTGCTCATTGCCATGTTCAGGAGCTAGGGAGGGGTGCGCATGGAAGCTGCGGAAATATGTACAGGTTCCCCAGCTCTGGGGACATGCTGCTGATAATGCTTATGGTAGTTGCAATACAAATCTCTCATTCATGATCCTCCTGCCCTTCCCAGCACATCCCAGTGGTCAGGACCCAGCAAGCTGCAGGGCAGCAGCAGTGGGGGTTGTGGCGAGATGCAAGTGACTGTGGTGATATGAGTGGTGTGAGCGGGTATACAGATGTAAACAAACACGCCCACCACAATACCACTCATTCCAGAAGCACTGCACTGCCGTACACTCATGGATAGGTTGCTCTGCTAGGTAAATACAGGGTCCAAACGTCATGTAGTCCAATCATCTGAGGAAGTTGAATGACGAAATGCGTTAGACACTGGCCTAGTGACGCAGCTCCATTCCACCCAGTGTCTCTTTTGGTGGCCTTGACCCACGGTGACTCCAGCACGCTGTCTCCCTCCATGACGGATAGCAGTGTGGGTCGTGTGTTCTTGCAGTGATCAGTCGGATGGTTGGTGCTTTGCCTGGGTGATTTACTTTATTACCATGTGGTAACCAGTCCACAGCTTTTTTTTATATTGGTTCACTTTGCCTAAAGTTGTAATTGCGGTGTTATATATGTCTGAATAAAACTTTTATGCACTATGGAGCTCCCTCATCTGTTCTTCATGTTATAGATTTGTCGAGTCCTTTGGGGTTCTGGACCAAAGAAGGGGAGCAGCAGTCTTAATAACCATATGCTAGTGCAAGAACATCTATTTGTTTTTTGCTTGTTATATGGTTTGGTGAGCTGCAGTGTTACTCACCTTTCATATAAAGATCGGTATGTATGCCTTAAGTGTCCTAACTACACATATTATATATACACTCATATACACTGTATATAATTTAAAAGCATTTTTGGATTTTGTCACTTTAGTGAAGGTGATTTCAGTGAAGTGAAGAGGGCGGGCGCCGGACTAAAGAGAGTCAACAGCTGAGTGGGTGGATATAAGGTTTATCAAGGAGTGATAAAGATGATTTCTTGATAAAAGGATATGAGAAGTGATAGAGAACAGCATGTTTAAAGTCAAAAGAGTAGAAGCTGGTGGAGAGGAATATATTGGAGAAGTGATTGGGGGAAGGAAATGGAGGAGACAGGATTGAGGATTGAGCTACAGGAGATAAAGAAGGGTTAGGGCGATTGAGAAGAGGGGGATCAGCACAAGTTTTCATGATAGTTGGTTTAAACTTTGCCTTTTAAGTAAGCAGAAAATTCATAAGCTGTGAAGGAAGACCCAGAGGACAGCTGAGAAGAGAGTTGAGGGTGGCATAAAGGCAACAGGAAGCGTTTGCCAGTGTGGAGATTAGAGATCTGAAAGAGATTTGCTTGGCAAGAGAGCCGGCAGTGTAATAGAAGGAAAGGATAGGATCATTTTGAAGTGTATGTTGTCAGCATTGGCGCGGGATTTTCCCAAGTTAAATATACCTTCTAAAATGTAAATCTCTATTAAATTCATCTAAATTTATCTTAATTTTCTTTTGCCTTAAGTGTTCAGCAAATGATACTGTATGTGCATATTTCATCCTCTGCACAGTACCTTAGTAAAAAAAAGGTGGTATACAGATGTATCCTCATACACTATTGCTTCAGTCACCCCAAACAGCCCTGCTCCATGCAACAGGTAAGGTGCAACTCAGCTTGCGTCGATCGTCTTTTTTTGCCCAAATATGTGTCTTAGAAGCCTATTTATTAACATTATTTTTACTAAAATAAGAGTGTGAAAACACCCTTTTCAACTTTATCACATTATTTTAGCATCACATAAATTTACTAAAGGGCAATTCAAAAAATTCTACTCCAAACCCTAATTATCACATATTTTTAGTAAGCAGATCGCATTTCCCATAATTGTGATGGAAATGTGATCCATACTTGCCTACATGCGACCGCCGACCCCTCTGGACCCCCCCGCGGTTACAATAGAAACCCCCATAGCAGGGGGTGGCCAATGACGCAATTCACGCTGAATCGCGTCATCATGACCCTGTCCCCTACTTCACAATGCCGGTAAACTTATCATTGTGTAGGGAGGCGGGGCCAAAATGACGGTTCCGTGTGGCCATGCCCCTGCTCTGCCCACAAATGCAGGGTTATCTGTCCGGCCACGTCCCCTTTTGCCAGCCACGCCCCCCTGCTATGCCAACCTAGCTGCTACCTCCCGGAGGGGGCAGCCAGAATGTTGGCAAGCATGATGTGATCTGGCCAGATTTACTAAAAATAAATTGTGAAAAAATACCGGGGGAAACCCTGTGATAATAACCCCACCTGAAGATGGCGTTATCCATGGTTTTCCCCGATTCCTGTTCTGCTCTGGCAGGCATAGCAGACCCGGGCACCAGTAATAAGCTGTGTGGTCTAAATAGACTACAAGCTGATCACTGCAAAAAAAAGTTGAAAAAAACACTTTCCTGCATCCAGGGACCAGAGATCAGTGCTCCAGTAAGGTCCTCTGGGGCTCCGGTCAGCTGGTCTCCCAACTCCTGCACTGCAGAGGACATCATCGGAACACTGATCACCGGAGGTAAGTGTAAGCTAAGCGGGAAGGGGTCGCTGGGGGGGGGGGGCATGCACAGACATATTCTCCATGTATTTTTTCCAAAAATTGCAGAGAGAAGTGTATGGACGGGATTCGCAGGAACAGAGATTTATCACAACCTCTGTCACTGCATGAGGATGTCAGTACATTCATGTGATATTTCCTAAACTCGCAATGGGAATTTAGTTGGAAATGCCACACTACAATCACATTTTAAATGCGGATTGTAGTAAATAGGGTCCTAAGTCACAATGTGATGTGACAAAACTGCTTAATGAGACTGCACCGATTAATTTGATATGTGACAGTTGTAGATCTGTATTCGATGTCTGATTCTATATACAAAGTGCTACGATGTAGCGGACACAGCTTTTTTCATGCCAAGTTTTGTTGTGCTTCATCTGCGACTTTGTACATATTTAAAACTAATTCCTGTGCAGTTAAAGTCGCAGCCCGGTGTCTCTAGTACAGATTGAGTGGTGTTTCGCTGCTTTTGCGGTGCAAACAAGACGCAAATTTAAAGAAAAAGTTGCTACGCTACACCGCTCTGTGCGGCTCACTCACTCCAGGTGTCTCGTGCCGCATGGCGTACTGTATTTGTGTTTTAAACAAAGAGTCAGCAGTTGTCTATTCTGTATTATCGCAATAATAAAGTGTCAATGTGCCCACATCACACAACATTCACATAACAACTATAAATGTGTACAGTTCAAAGGGCATCAACCTGTCAGAAATAAGGGCCTGTTTCAGAGCCGGACGCTCTGACCAGAGCGCTCGCTCTGAATCAGGGCCCTCCTACCTAAAAATGGAGCGGCCTCCTGGCCGCTCGCATAGCTGTGGGTGACCACCCACAGCTTATGCGAGCGGCCAAAAAGATGGTCGCGATGATCAAGACCATCGCGACCATCGGGCTTGCGACGAGACCCTGCGGTAGGGTCTCGCTGTGCAAGCCCAGGAGTGCTTTTGGCTCTATCAGAGCCAAAAGCACTCCCACTGACATCACTAGTGATGTCAGTGGGGCCGGCTCCAGACGGAAGGCGTTCCCATGGGAACGCCTCCGTCTGGGCAGCAACGCACCCGGCACGCCCACCAAAGGAGGCGTGCTTTCAATCACCATCGACAGCACGCCCCCTTTGGTGCGAGACCGATAGCGACAGCTTGGCTGTCGCTATGCGGGTCTCGCGCATGCGCACGACGGAGCTCCCTCCGTCGTGCGCATGCGCATTAGGGCACCATCGACCCGCTTGCGAGCGCTCAGCGCTCGCGAGCGGGTCTGAATTAGGCCCTAAGAGCATTCAATAAAGCAAATGTGCTGAAAAATCTAGTGCTATTTTTGTTCTTTATTTTCTTCATCTGGCTTACTATTTGAAATTACAAATTTGTTTCTATTTGCTCTTACCCTCACACTTTCACTGAGCTTAATTACTTGGCATCTATGCTTACGTACGCAGCAACTCGTCTCTGTTCTGTAGCGAGACATCATGTGCGAACAGTCACTCATGCGCAAGTTCACCCACTAAAGGAAACACTGTAGGGTGGTTGGGTGGATAGAAAACACTGAATAATAAGTGCCTCTTCCACCCGCGCATGCAGGGGGGGTTTCCGAGTACCTAGAAACCCCCCCTGCCCGTTGCTCCATCGCCGACGGCCCGGCGAGCAGCTGAACACTATTACTTTTTTTTTTTTTGTAAGGAGACACTGCCTGAGCTGGCTGTAGGGGGAGCTGCAGCGCGCAAGCCCCTCCCAGTTATTTCGCGGCACTGTGATCGGCAATGTGAGAGAGCGCACCTGCGTTGGGACACTATCTACTAGTGCCAGCTCAACGAGTCGCAGAGCCGCACAACGTAGGTGGGGGTGCAGGGGGGATAATATTTGCTAGGATGACTGCTGTATGTACATGCCGGCGGGGGGGAGGGGGGAGGATCTTATAACTGCTGCATGTATATGCCGGGGGAGGGTGAGAATAATATTTATTAAATGGTGCCAGATCGACTGCTGCATGTACTTGCCGGGGGGCTGCTGTTTGTATTTAACTACTTGTATTTTGGGTCTGCATTCGTGTTTTTTAGGTGAGCGCTGCGTTGTGTGTGTGTCAGTGTGTGTGCAATGTGTAGTCTTTGTCAGTGTGTGTGCAATGTGTAGTCTTTGTCAGTGTGTGTGCTTGTCTGTGTCATTGTGTGTGCAATGCAGAACTGTCCATAAAAAAAAAAATTATGTAAATATATATAATCCCCAGTATAGTGTAAAGGCACTCCGTTACTGGAGATATATATATATATATATATATATATATATATATATATATAAAATCTCTCGGTCAGTTTGGAAACCCCCCTTTCAAAATCCTGCGTTTGCCACTGTCTTCTATTTATTTATTACCAGGTATTTATATAGTGCACACATTCCGCAGCGCTTTACAGAGAATATTCGGCCATTCGCATCAGTCCCTGCCCCAGAGGAGCTTACAATCTATATTCCCTACCACATGCACCCTAGGGGTAATTTTGTTAGGAGCCAACTAACCTACCAGTATATTTTTGGAGTGTGAGAGGAAACCCACGCAAGCACAGGGAGAATATACAAACTCCACACAGTTAGGGCCGTAGTGGGTATCAAACCAACTACCTCAGTGCTGTGAGGCAGTAATGCTAACCATTACACCATCTGTGCTGCCCTCTTCTAGTGTTAACTATTCAATAGCAGCAATCAATCAATCGAAGGTGCCTGAGGGCAACATACTGTATACCAGGTGCATATTAATATAAAAAATACTGTAATACGGAACTTAACTGAATAGATAATGCACTAAAATTCAGTCTATGTAGGTGACAGGTCCTCTGAGGTTTTAGCTCTGTAATTAATAAGACAATGAACACACATGTAGATAATAAAACACGCCAGTACAAGAACGGAGAGCATGCTAGGAGTTTTAGTTTGACACCAGCTGATAAGTCAGAACATTTTAGTAGCAAAATGTACCCATTTTTTAATTGGAAACATATAGAAGGTCATTTACCAACATTGCTGAAATGTTGAAATCTGTACTAATATCATATTGCGCAATCAGTAATTAGTTTTATGAAGGAAAGAAAGAAAAAAGATGGACAGGGAATGGTATAGACCAGTGTTGGCTAACCTTGACACTCCAGCTGTTATTGAACTACATAACCCAGCATGCACTGCTACAATTTTGCTATTAGGGCATGCTAAAACTGTGGCAGGGCATGCTGGGATATATAGTTCCACAACAGCTGGAGTGTCAAGGTTAGCCAACACTGGTATAGACATTGGCAGAGGGGAGCCCATTCATGGTTCTCAATCTTCCTCACTGACTCATTATTTGTATAGATTAGCAGTGCAGAATCGTTAATAAGCACTTTAACATATTTATTAAATAGGATAGTAATTAAATGCATCAGTTTAATTATCTTAATTTCTATACTGTGAGGCTTCAGTGACTGTTTTTGTAACTGATTTTCTTTTATGATCCTACTGGATGCATAAGGCCCAAGAAGAGCCTCTTAGCCTGATCCCAGTATTGAACGCCGACCACCTCTGTAACTGCTCTGTGCAGTTACATCATTTGTTCCATCCTTTTGCAGTTTTCATTCATGGCAAAACCAAACAGCAATTTACACAGCCTGTTAAGTTTGCTTTAGACCCTAGACCATACTTGCCTACCCTCCCGATTCGGTCGGGAGCCTCCCGAAAATCAGGTGCCGCTCCCGACCTCCCGGGATGGCAGGCAAGTCTCCCGACTGCCGCGGATCCCTCCTTTCCCACCGCAATAACTTGTAAAAATCACGGTAGCGAAGGGGGGCAGTGACGCGATTCGCATCATTTTGGCACCGCCCCCTGCATCACACTGCCTGTAATATCGGCAGTGTATAGCGGGGGCGGGGCCAAAATGACGTGCTCGCGTGGCTCCGCCCCCGTCCCGCCCGCAAAAACTTGTCATCTGGCTGGCCATGCCCCTGTTTGCTGGCCACGCCCCCCAGTAATGCCGATCTGGCTGCTCCCTGCCGGAAGGGGCAGCCAGATAGTCGGCATGTATGCCCTAGACTCTACATATACAGTAATTCAGAATGATGTACCATATTGCTAGGAATGCCATTAGCCCCCCTCCTTTCTTATTACAAAATGTGAATGAAGTCCTGTAGCCATACATGCTGGGTATGATTTTATCATGCTGCATAGAGGACCCTATAATAATGTTGTCTCCTGCTGCACTTGTGAATGGCCAAGAGGTCCATTCATCGAACCATAGTTGTCACTTGTGATAATTATGGTTTGAACTCGCTGCGAGTTCACACAAAGTTTGGGAGGCATTCATCATGCCTCCTGCCCTGAACTATCACTTCCGAAAAACTGCTGTTTCTACGAAGTCAGTTTTTCGGAAGTGAGAGACCTTTCCCCTGCTCCTCCGGTCTTCCTTTAGTTTTCACAGCATGTCTTCAAGCTGCTCATGTACAGCATGAAGACAGGCTGCGAGCAGGAGAAAGGCGAGAGCGACCGGCCAAGCGCCGACACCCATCGCTGGCATGCAGACTCCTTTCAGCCGGGAGGAGGAACAGGAAGAGATGGCAGCCGCAGGCAGCCAGAACACAGCAGCTTGTGAATACTATTGGGGGCTGTACGATTTTCGGAAATTGATGAACGTGTCTGACCCTATAAAGTAACATTTTCAATGTAAATTACATAAAAATATGTTATTTATACGATGATGAATTGACCCCCAAGTCTGGAATTGATTCATTTGAGTTTGTTATGCTTGGGCACAATAAGTGAAGGGAGAAATGGTTTGTGAAAACAAAATGTTATTGCACTACTTTTGTAATAAATTGTAATTGTACTATGCAATATATTATTCTATTGAACATTTTTCACATGTGCAAGAAAATGACGCTGTAACTCAGTGATGCAGCTGACATGAATGGCAGGAACCACTCATCAACTCTGGAGTTCTTATACACTGAAGCACTATTATACTATAAGATGCACTTTACTATTTTATCCCTGTTGCACATTTTGACCCACCAAATAAACTACTACCACTGACACCAAATAAACTACTGCCACTGACACCAAATAAACTACTACCACTGACACCAAGCAAACTGCTACCACTGACACCAAATAAACTGCTACCACTGACACCAAATAAACTACTACCACTGCCACTAAATAAACTACTACCACTGACACCAAATAAACTACTACCACTGACACCAATTATACTACCACTGACACCAAATAAACTACTACCACTGACACCAATTATACTACCACTGACACCAAATAAACTACTACCACTGACACCAATTATACTACCACTGACACCAAATAAACTGCTACCACTGACACCAAGCAAACTGCTACCACTGACACCAAATAAACTACTACCACTGACACCAAGCAAACTGCTACCACTGACACCAAATAAACTGCTACCACTGACACCAAATAAACTACTACCACTGACACCAAATAAACTGCTACCACTGACACCAAATAAACTACTACCATTGACACCAAATAAACTACTACCACTGACACCAAGCAAACTGCTACCACTGACACCAAATAAACTGCTACCACTGACACCAAATAAACTACTACCACTGACACCAAATATACTACTACCACTGACACCAATTATACTACCACTGACACCAAATAAACTACTACCACTGACACCAAATAAACTCACTGGCAAACGCAGGATTTCTAGAGGGGGGTTTCCAAATGCTTGATTTTAGAGTGAGTGTGGCCAGTCCATGAAGAGGGCATAATTACCACTTAACCAGCTATAATATGCATCATACAAAGTATATTGTGTGTCATAATTCCAGCATATAGAGGTCCAGCAATTACAGTGAGCCATTAAATGTGGCAGTAGGGCCATCCTGCCTGAGCTAAATGTATTTATTTTAGATGTGGACACCATTCCAGAGCATGGGAGCAAGTCCGGGAGTCTGGGAGCAGCAGAGGAACCTAGCACTGCCCTGGACATATATGTACATATTGGGCTCTATAGCAGCACATCCCTAACAGTGCATGTTTTCCAGATCTCCTAGTTAGTGCACAGGTTATTTATTACTGACTGATACATGTTAAAAGATCCACAGGTGGTGCTAATTATTTCATTTGTGATACTGAGAAGAACATGCAGCACTAGTAAAATTCTATTACACTACTATTTCTATTGTGGTCATGGTGCGGGCTGGGGAGGGGGTTTCCAGGCAGACGGAAACCCCCCCTGCGTTTGCCTATGAAACTACTACCACTGACACCAAATAAACTGCTACCACTGACACCAAATAAACTGCTACCACTGACACCAAATAAACTGCTACCACTGACACCAAATAATCTACTACCACTGACACCAAATAAACTACTACCACTGACACCAAGCAAACTGCTACCACTGACACCAAATAAACTACTACCACTGACACCAAATAAACTACTACCACTGACACCAAATAAACTACTACCACTGAAACTACTACCACTGACACCAAATAAACTACTACCACTGAAACCAAGCAAACTACTACCACTGACACCAAATAAACTACTACCACTGACACCAAGCAAACTACTACCACTGAAACCAAGCAAACTACTACCACTGACACCAAATAAACTACTACCACTGACAACAAGCAAATTGCTACCACTGACACCAAATAAACTACTATCACTGACACCAAATAAACTACTACCACTGACACCAAATAAACTACTACCACTGACACCAAATAAACTACTACCACTGACACCAAATAAACTACTACCACTGACACCAAGCAAACTACTACCACTGACACCAAGCAAACTACTACCACTGACACCAAATAAACTACTACCACTGAAACCAAGCACTTGAGTCTCCCATATCCAAATATTCTGAAATACAGAATGTTTTTTAGCATGACAGAGATAGTGACACCTTTGCTTTCTGATGGTTCAATGTACACAAACTTCATTTAAGGCACAAAATTATTAAAAATATTGCATAAAATTACCTTCAGGCTGTGTGTATAAGGTGTACAAGAAACATTAATGTATTTCATGTATGTACACAAACTTTATTTGAGCCACAAAGTTATTGAAAATATTGTATAAAATGACCTGCAGGCTGTGTGTATAAGGTGTATATAACACATAAATGCATTCAGTGGTTAGATTTGGGTCCCTTTCCCAAGAAATTTCATTATTCAGTAGTATGCAAATATTCCCAAATACAGAATATTCAGATATCCAAAATACCCCTGGTCCCAAGTATTTTGCATATGAGAGACTCAACATGTACTGCCACGGACACCAAGCAAGCTACTGCCACTGACACCGAGCAAACTACAGCCACTGACACCAAGCAAATTGCTACCACTGACACCAAATAAACTACTACCACTGACACCAAATAAACTACTACCACTGACACCAAGCAAATTGCTACCACTGACACCAAATAAACTACTACCACTGACACCAAATATACTACTACCACTGACACCAAATAAACTACTACCACTGACATCAAATAAACTACTACCACTGACACCAAGCAAATTGCTACCACTGACACCAAATAAACTACTACCACTGACACCAAATAAACTACTACCACTGACACCAAATAAACTACTACCACTGACACCAAATAAACTACCACTGACACCAAATAAACTACTACCACTGACACCAAATAAACTACTACCACTGACACCAAATAAACTACTACCATTGACACCAAGCAAACTACACTTGAGTCTCCCATATCCAAATATTCCGAAATACAGAATGTTTTTTAGCATGACAGAGATAGTGACACCTTTGCTTTCTGATGGTTCAATGTACACAAACTTTATTTGAGCCACAAAGTTATTGAAAATATTGTATAAAATTACCTGCAGCCTGTGTGTATAAGGTGTATATAACACATAAATGCATTCAGTGTTTAGATTTGGTTCCCTTTCCCAAGAAATTTCATTATACAGTAGTATGCAAATATACCAAAATACAGAATATTCAGATATCCAAAATACCCCTGGTCCCAAGCATTTTGCATATGAGAGACTCAACATGTACTGCCACGGACAACAAACAAACTACTGCCACTGACACCAAGCAAACTACTGCCACTGACACCAAGCAGACTACTGCCACGGACACCAAGCAAACTACTACCACTGACACCAAGCAGACTACTGCCACTGACACCAAGCAAACTACTGCCACTGACACCAAGCAAACTACTGCCACTGACACCAAGCAAACTACTGCCACAGACACCACGCAAAATACTGTCACTGACACCAAGCAAACTACTGCCACTGACACCAAGCAAACTACTGCCACTGACACCAAACAAACTACTGCCACAGACACCACACAAACTACTGCCAGTGACACCAAGCAAACTACTGCCACTGACACCAAACAAACTACTGCCACTGACACCAAGCAAACTACTGCCACTGACACCAAGCAAACTACAGCCACTGATACCAAGCAAACTACAGCCACTGACACCACGCAAAATACTGCCACTGACACCAAGCAAACTACTGCCACTGACACCAAGCAAAATACTGCCACTGACACCAAGCAAACTACTGCCACTGACACCAAGCAAACTACCGCCACTGACACCAAGCAAACTACCGCCACTGACACCAAGCAAACTACTGCCACTGACACCAAGCAAACTACTGCCACTGACACCAAATAAACTACTACCACTGACACCAAATAAACTACTACCACTGACACCAAATAAACTACTGCCACTGACACCAAGCAAACAAATTATTATTAGTGTATAGTTTTGGGTTGGTCCTGCGCTCACTAATATACTGGTGTGTGTGGATCAGCTGCGAGACCTATATGGAGTAACCGATCCCTACAAAGATTGCAACAAGGATACAGGAAAGATTAGGTCCGCGCGGACTTAACCTTTCCTGTATCCTAATTTATTATTAGTGACATAAGGATCATGCATTTAAGCTAAAAAATACATGCCCACACAAAATTGTCAGATGGTGCAAAATGAAATAAGAGTAGCACACAAAACATTGTATATGATATTTTTCAAGTAGAGATGTGCAGTTTGGTTTTGGCTTGGATACGTTCGGATCTGAAAAACAAATTTTAATGGTATCCAGATGTCACGTGTTTTGTATAGCCAATAAGACAACACAATACTTGCTCTAATTTTGGCGAAAAGAACAGAGTTGAACCGAACCATTCATCTCTAATTTCAAGTCGCTCTTTCAGAGGTGAATGTTAAATAAATTTCCTATCTGACAGATGACCTGTTATCAGATATGTACACAATAACACAGCACGGCAGTAACCAGATGGCATGGTCATATTTATCACTACTAAACAAATAGCACACTATCATTTATAGCACTTGGGTAATTAGTACCTCAGTGTTCAAATGATGCTATCCTGGAGTGAGGGGCACCAGATGGACAAAGATAATGCCTGGCCAAGTTGGTATTTCTAAAGGTATATTCATGGTAGAAAGATGGCATCTGCTACTGTTCACTGATACTACTTGATACATTGAAATTATTATTAAAAGTTTATATTCAATGGGGTCTCAACCTTTAGATTATAACTTTCAGATTTATCTTATGCATTGCCTTGCAACTTTTAACTGTGGTTTTAGTAAACCTAAACCTGCGTTACCAGCATGTTCATGTATAAATTGTGTAATATGATCGGGGTAGGAGGTCCCTCTCCCGGGGTAGATGGACACCACCAAACACACACAGCCAGTAAACAGCACACCAGTCCAGGGTTTTCGTGCAAGCTAGCCGTAGCTAGATTTTATTGTGCAGTATCAAATAGAAAACATAAAAATAAATTCTAGCCCATCTAGGCACTAACTAAACAATAGATTCCCTCTTTCAACATGGTAGGACCTAATGTCCCCACCACAAACATAGGCGTATGCACAGTACTTACAATCAGTATATCACAATGTCTCTGAACAAGCCTGACTGCCTGCTCTCCCCAGGTATGAGACACTGAGCCAAACCCTGACACAGCCTCTCACAGCTGCAGTCACTAATTAGCCTGCTCTCAGGCTGAAGGCCTCAACACATGAAACGGCCTTATGGATGGAGCCCTCCCTTCTCTCTCACAACCACACCACCAAGACCCATTATCCGGCTTTTATTTAAAGCCCAAATTCTGATCAAGTAGACACAGACATTTCCTTGGGGTTTCAAATACATAGGTCAGAAACCTTGGACAAACATATATGCCATTTAGCACTTTACCAGTGCTTCTATCACAATTGATAAAAATAACAGATAAAACAGTCTTATGCAGAGAGGAAAAGAGCTATATATGTTATCAACGAGCATTTATCAGGATTTGGTAGAGCAAATCCAAAGACATCTACAGCCTTGTATGCTTATATCCAAAATGAATTACTTCTGATTATGGTGTAGGGTACACCTACTATTTGCATGGTTTAGGCAAACTTATCTCTTTAGAGAAGGGAGATGCCAGTACACAAAAAAGCCATTCTCACTTGGTGGGAACTAGCAGCTGTGATGTGTTAGTGATCCTGTGTGCTTGATTGGCCAAAGTACACCGCATGGTGAAATTTTCCTACCCTGACCGGGGAAATCAAGGGCCTGATTCAGACCCAGACACAAGTAAAACATCGGACGCAAGCACCAAATGTTTCACTTATGCTCAAGAAGCACTGTGCATCCTGATGGTCACCATCGGTGGATGCAGATTGGAACTGCACGGGAGATCCATGCAGTTCAGATAGGCATTCCAGGGCAGTGAGAGAAGGGGTGGCTTGAGGTAGCGGGTGTGTCAGGGGCATGCCGGTGTCATAGACTGAGTCGGAAAACGCAGCGCCTCTGACCCTGGCGGCCAAAATTGAATGGACATTCTAAGCAACCATAGAGTTGCTCCGAAGACCTATGGTGCGGCCAACGTTGTTTCGGCAACACGGTAGATTACAGCTGCAGCCAGTGGACGTCTCAGTAGACAGCCCATGGGCTGCAGCATTAGCTAAAATTCGCAGTGGCTGCTACTTCTTGGTGTCCACCTCTGAATCAGGCCCAATGTGCCTTACCATCATTTTTATTGTATATAGTCTATTTTCTTGCTTGTTATGGAGCTTTCTATGTACCTCCCTGACCCCTATGATATGTGTCCTCCTGTCCTCCTTTTCTTTTTCTGTATCCCATTTTCTGTATGAAAGTGAATTTATTAATAAAAAAGTGCCATTCTGCATGGTTACTTTCATCTATGTCACCTATAGTGTAGCATTATGATGCACAGGGTACGTGAGGAATGCAGAGTGGTTACTAAAGTAACGGCTAATGAACATGAAAATGATGTAACCCATATTGTACAGCCATTGCATTCATCACATCTAATCCCAAACACGTGATTCTACAGCAGGGCCTGAGATAATGGTTTCCACTAACATAAACCTAATCTAATGCCTTGTTTGCGTGCAGTTTTGCATCTCTCCAATGGAACTCCAGGGGCCAAATGTAATAGGGCGAGAGCTTAGAAAATGTAAAATGCAGTAATTCTCACACTATTACATTGGTCGAGTTGTATCTTCAAAATGGAAAAACATCTGAATGAGAGTTTAAAACGTGAAGTTTTTTGAGCCTGAAAAACAAGTGAGTGTGCATGTTCTCGGACTCTATTACATTGGCCGAGTATAAAGAGTGTGAGAAAACGCTCACATTTTCTAAACTCTGAAGGTGCCTACACACTTGGCGATATTTTACCCGATCTGACCGATTCCGACGCATCGGAACGACAGATTGTGTAAAATATGCCCAAATCGTGAGTCCCCACTCACGATCACGATACGATGCGCGTCCCCGCTGGTCGTACATCACATCATCGGATCTGCTGTGCTGTAGGGCAGATCTGCCAATCTAGGACACAATGCCTACTTCCACCAGAAAGGTGGAAAAGTATGAACAGCTGAACTGTGCAATCATCACATACAAAGTGATGCCTTCTACCACTTTAAAACCACCCTTTTAATTAAACTTTTCACTTTTCTTCTCCTAAAATATGTATTACATGTGCCACTTCTACATGTGTGAAATTTCCATTACAATGTTTGGAATGCACATCTCCACCACAGTGCAACATAAAGGTACAGAATGTATCCAATTAGAAATATATAGTGAGACCGGAAGACTATTAATCCTGAAATAATGAATAACTTACTGCTGTGAATATGATGACTGATTCCCACACAGTGCACACACAAAATGAAAGCCACAAAAATGTGCCCTTTCCACCACTATCATTTCAATAACCGTGCACAGTACCATCTTTGTTTGCAATGCTCTACATAACTAGATGCACAGGTGTGCCTACTTCATATTTATCAAGGAATGCCTTCTCTGCCTTTCTTCTCTAAGGCTGGGTACATACTTGGCTATATAACGAAGTGTGCCTCGGGTGTGTACAAGCGTTATGTCTGTGAACAACACAGTTCATAGACATATAAGGTCAGCAGCAAAGCCAATGCAATCTGCATGTGTGTACTTACCGACCACCCGTACACTTGCTGCTGGGTCCACCGACACTGACATCTCAACTAGGCGGGCATTTAAATGCCCGCCCAGTTTCGATGTCAGCCCAGACATATTGAGCGGCTAATTGGTATGTGTGTATAGATTACCAATTGGCCGCTCTGATGGCGGAACAGTCTGACCGATCCGCTTAAATGTGTACCCAGCTTCAGCCAGTGCAATCTTCTGCAAATTACACAATCTTATCTAGGTTAACTAGTGTAAACGGAGGAACAACTTATCTGTGTACTGCGTCTTGACCTTTTTGCACTTCACAAATTACATCTATTAAAGTATTCTATTAAAACGATTTAAGTCCAGTACTGAACATTCACTCATATGGCCTGTCCCACATACAGCAAATAAGGAAAAGGTCACCAAAATTAAGATCCTTCTCTTGAATACATTGATCTGTAATACTTTTCAATGAGGGTTGCAAGGCAGCTTTATTTCACAGATCATATCATCACCTGTACTTTCCTTAACATTAAACTGCCATAAAGCATCTATGCATTATTACATATGTTGATTGAGGAATTTGTTTCAATTACTGCAATTTATAGCACACAAAAATGAGATTATATTTGGTTTTGTTTGGTGCATTGGTTCTGCTTCCCTTGTGTAAGTTGGCTCTCACTGAACAAGAACTTGCTGCAGAGTCATGTAAACATCACTGATCGTTTCACATTATGCATTAGAAACACTCTCCTGGGACAAAGATATACTGCAGTAACTTGTCATGTGTGATCTGTGGGGTTTTTAAGATGCATGAGTCACCGATCCTAAGGGAAAACCTGTTCTTTTTTTTTTTTATCCTATGTTAAGAAAAATGTTGCAGGAAATCAGCTATATTATTTCAATATCAGCCGCCATATTGTTTATGAATAAAAAAAGAGGCAGAAATCCATATTTTAGCATGTTAGCGCAATTGATAGTATAACCTTGTTCTCCCGTAACAAGAAGGTAATAGTGCAAATTACCAAGACGAAAAAAAACCCAGCAGAAAATGATTAGATAATAAAGTATCAGAATAGGTTATTAATATTATGTATAAGTTTTGTGCGAGTCATCCAACCAATGCTGTTTTTGTGTGAAGAGTGAAAGCAGTCAAGTATAATGATTAATGTTCTCAGCTGTGTGGCTTGGGAAATGATTATTATTATTATTATTATTATTATTATTATGTTGTTGGCAGCAGCGTTTTAAGAGAGGAGGGGGCCTGTGTGTGTGCAGCCTCTGTTTGGGCCCCCTCCTCTCTTTCAACGGACTGAGGGCCTGATTCAGATTAGGGAATAGAGTAAGATAGAGCAAGTAACTGTGCACCTGGTCAAACCATGTAGCAATGCAAGGGGTGCAATACATACTATATTTTTGCATGCAGGGTAAATACTGGCTGCATTTGCATGTAGCCCACAAATGCTGGACAGCTTTATTTTTACACTGCAATTTAGATTTCACTTTAAACACACCCCGCCCAAAGCTTAATCTCTCTGCACATTTTACATCTGCCCCACCTGCAGTGCAGCATGGTTTTACCAAGATGCTGCGTTACTCTATTCCCAACTCTGAATCGGGCCCTGAGTGCAGTAGATTCTGGCTTAATGCAGAATCTTCTGCGCATGCACGGGTCTCCGGGAAAATGGTGTCCGCGCCTTATTCCCAGGGACATCTTTCCTGCACATGCGAGAGTCACCGGGAAAATGGCCGTCGACATTTTCCCTGTGATTATTGCTGCTCTACAGTGCCCAGCACTCTGAAGACTGCAGAAAGGCAAGTATAAACTAAATATGGGTGCAGGATTTGCTAATAACAGTTATTTATATAGAACACACAAATTATGCAGCAGTTTACAGGGAATAGTCATTCATGTCAGTCCCTGCCCAAGTGGAACTTACAATCTCTATTCCCTACCACATGTATACACACAAGAGTTATTTTTGTAGCAGAAGTCAAAAACCAACTGGTATTTTTTGGGGATTGAGTACTCAGAGCAAACACACGCAAACATGGGAGAACATACAAACTCCACACAAGTAGCACCTTGGTTGGAATCAAACCCATGAACTCAGTGCTGTGATGCAGCAGAACTAATTAGTGCACCACTGTACTGTCCAACTGCACAATAAATGGCACGAAGATGAAGACATCTTTGAGTAAGAAGAGCAATAACTGATTTATAACAACTCTCCCTGCACAATGCTATTGTTTAAGATTAGGTTTATATTGCTTTCTAACATGATTATGTGTCGGTCCTTAAATGAACAACATCTGCAGTAGGGTGCTTTAAAGAGTCTATTGCATGATCAGTGCAGGTATACACCCTTGATGTAGACAGGTCAGCACCATTATGAGAGAACTGCCTGCACTTCAGTAAGTCCTGAGATTGTGGTCGGTGTAATTCTGGAGCTCCAACCAACCAGGCACCTATGGTATATATAATTTTATAAGCCAATACTCCACACCTATCTATTTCTTAATATAGTAAAATACAAGCTTTGTACATTGTATTTCGATACATAGATAAAATGAAGAACGGAGTAAAATCAAGTAGGACAGAGATAAATTATACTTCTCTGTATTCCTTAAACATGAAAATCCTTTGTGTCAGTCCGGTGATTATAAATAATTAAAACACAAATACACGGTCACTGCAACTGGCTTACATTATATGAAGTGCTGTGAATGTGTGTTTAATCTTATTGCAATTACCTTTAGGGAAGGAATATTTATGGGTGTTAAAACCAGGCATTCTAGGGGAGTTCTTAGAGTCTAAACGCCCTGTAATGTGGTAGCTCTAATGCATTTTGTATGTGATTGGAGCTCTACACAAAAGTCTCTGACAATTTTTCACTTTGTTCAATGTCTATGTTGCCTGCAGTGTTCAAGAGTGTTAACTCACCATACTACGCTACCGAGAGGCTTTGAGACCCGTTAAAAGAGAGGATAAGTACATGGTTTTGTTTTTGTGTTTAACAGGCATGTATCTCAATGTTCTTTTGTGTAGGACCTTAATATTTCATTAAATAAAAGCTGTTGATACCCTAAACAAGAACCATTTTTATCAGTATCTAACATGCTTTACCTGCTTGTCCTAGCCAAGTACAGCAGAATGCCTTCTCAACATATATTACATAAGGGCATTTAATTGTAATAAAGCAAATCTGTCAGACCAAGAGGTATCGACGTACATTTTAACACTGCACTTAGCACTTCTCTGTGTGCTCGTTTCTGTGGTGGAGGTTGGTGGGGACCAAATGAATTTGTCAAATAGTGAAATAAATCTATTCATGCCCTAATGCTTTTAGATCTTTAGGGAAAATAACTAATGCATGAAGTCAGAAAACTATAGTGCTGTGCAATTCAGAACTAATGCTGCACAGTCAGCAGTCTTCTCATAGGTTACAATTGTATTGTTTGGTAACACTGTAAAACACTGCCCTTTGGTTATTTCTTCTGAGAGACAATTAACCTTTACAGAAAACGGAACCAGGCTTAGCAGCTCCTCTCCTTTCACCTTCTATGAAATGGTATGAGTCACTAGCTGCTTAAGACACATTTTAAAATTATTTAATTGGAACCCATCTTTATTTACTAAAATAAGGGTTACCACAGATTTTCCTTTTACAACAATTGTTACGGATTTAAAAAAAAAAAAAAAAAAACAGTGATTTTAGGTTCTCAGGGCTGTGCTTTTCCCTCAGAAATATCATTCAAATTGTATGCAGGTACTTTATAGTAAGGTATACAAAGACTAACCACGGACTTAATAGTTATTAAAGAAAATGCACAGTACTGTGCAAAAGTTTTAGGCAGGTATGGAAAACAATGCTGAAAAGTAAGAATGCTTTTAAAAATAGTAGAGTTAATAGTTTATTTTTATCAATTAACAAAATGCAAAGTGAATGAACAGAAGAGAATCTACATTAAATCAACATTTGGTGTGACCACCCTTTTCCCTTCAAAATAGCATCATTCTTCTAGGTACACTTGCACACAGTTTTTGAAGGAACTCGTCAGGGAGGTTGTTCCAAACATCTTGGTAGAACTAACCACAGATCTTCTGTGGATGTAGGCTTCTTCATATCTTCCTGACTCTTTATGTACTCCCAGAGAGACTCGATGATATTGAGATCAGGGCTCTGTGGGGGACATATCATCACTTCCAGGACTCCTTGTTCTTCTTTACGATGAAATGCAGCCCCAAACTTGCAAGGAACCTCCTCCATGCTTCACTGTTGCCTGCAGACACTCATTATTGTACTGCTCTCCAGCGCTTCAGGGAACAAACTGCCTTCTGTTACAGCCAAATATTTCACATTTTGACTCATCAGTCCAGAGCACCTGCCGCCATTTTCCTGCACCCCAGTTCCTATGTTTTCATGCATAGTTGAGTAACTTGGCCTTGTTACTATGTCGAAGTATGGTTTTTTGGCCGCAATTGTTCCATGAAGACCACTGCTGGATCTAGCCTGTATACTGAAAATACATTGAAATACAGTATGTGAGCATGAACCAGTATGATAGACACATACTATGGAGCTGTATGTGGCAGGTATAAGTCAGTTATACCAGTATATGGCAGGATTCTGGGCATCTGCTGAATATAACGCCTGTTATGCTCGACACTCGCTGTATACTTTTTGGCATGGGAGAATATATAATTGAGGCAATTATGTTGGAACCTGGCTGCATGTAAGGGGCTTGGGCAGTATGACCATGAAGGATATGATAGACATAGGTACTCTGTGGTGTACAAGAGGCTATTAAGTTGGGCTTAGCACTGTATGTAGTGAGCATGGGTTTGCAATAAACAGTATCTTTTTTTCTCCAATTTGCAAAATTTTTTTTTTTTTACCATTGGCTCACATAGGGGCCTATTCATCAACACTTAAATATCGTTTTTCAGGTGTTCTTTCAATAATTTATTTTTTTCTTTATTCATTAACACATTTAACGCAGGAGATGTCCTGATATCTCCTGGTTAAGTTCATCTGTGTTAATATCCACACTCCCCATGGGAATGTAGAAATTATGCCATTCATCAAATTCCGAAAATTATGAATTTTCTGAATTTTCTGGTGTTACTCTACTGTACTGCTCCGTCCTCCAGGTCTCCTCCGGCTCCCTCCTCCATGTCCCTCTGCCGGCTCCGTCCCCCTGGTCCCTCCGCCGGCTCCGTCCTTCAGGTCTCCTCCGGCTCCCTCCTCCATGTCCCTCTGCCAGCTTCGTCCTCCTGGTCCCTCCTCAGGCTCCCTCCTTCATGTCCCTCTGCCGGCTCCGTCCTTCAGGTCTCCTCTGGCTCCCTCCTCCATGTCCCTCTGCCAACTACGTCCTCCAGGTCCCTCCGTCTCCTACTTCGGGGATCTCTTTTGGCTCCCTCAGCCGGGTCCCTCTGGCTTTCTCCGCCGTGTCCCTCCATGTCCTTCTGGCTCCCTCCTCCAGCCCCGGAAGCACTTGTGTGTTCTCCCCACCGGTGCATGTTACTGCTGATGGGAAGAGTCTTCCCTCTCTTCCCCGATGACACTTGTAGGTAAGCTTAATAATTGAAGAAGCACTAACAAGTGCCACCAGGGAGCAGACAAAGGGGAGACGCTTCCCATCAGCAGCATGCAGCAATATGCAGTGCAGCGGTGGGTAGAACATAGATGTTAACTTAAAGGGCAATATATATATTATATATAATATTCAATTAGCACTGCTGTAGTCAGTGCTGTACATGAGCTGATTCTCTGAATAGAAGCGGAGCATGCGCAGAAGTGATTGCAGCTGCAGTAAGTTAGAGCAGGCAGGGAAAAGTATCTATTTTCCTAAATGCTGTCATCGCAAAAATTACAGCTTTTCGGAATAGATAGTTATGGAGAGGAGGAATGATGAATTCCTCCGGCAATTAGGTAGAACTCCATGCGAGTTCTAAACCTAATTATCTCCATATATTTTTTAGTAATGATGAATAGGCCCCATAATATGTTAACTGTGTACGCAGCAATAAGTAGATTCGTGTTTACACAACCTACTTATTTCATAATACACGGAGCAAAAAAGAAAATGCTTAAGATGTTATGATAAAACTATAAAATAAATAAATAAAAATAGCAGCTGTCAAACCAGGATGTATAAAAATTCTCCAATTACTGCAGAAAAGACAAAAAATACTTAATTAGACAGCGCTGTATTAATGGACTCTGCAATAATAATGCTGCACATAACCTGTGGTACTCCAGCAGCTATTGAACTACACATAAATATATGCCCTGCCAGTTTTGCTGTTACGGCATGCTAAAATGTTGACAAGGCATGCTGGGAATGAGTAGTTCTTTAGCAGCTTGCGTGCCACAGGTTGTCTACCCCTGCTATGTAATTTAAAATTTACTAATATCTTCACAAAAAAATTACAAACCCAAAAATTTAATCTAGGCACATTACTAATGGGCCGACCAACTAGGTTAATAGAAAGTAAAGTCAAAAGTATTAATATTACTTGTAAATTGTAGCAAGTACCAAACTGGATATTTTATAGGAAGCACTGTAATACCGGGTACACACTTGTCGATATATCTTTCATTCGATCAACAAGCGATATTTTGCAAATGTATCTGCAGATGTGTGCACCCAATATGTCTGTGAACGATGTTGTTCACAGACATATTAGGTCAGCCCTGCAGCACAGTTGATATCGATATATCTAGATATATCAGTGCATCTGCCTGTGTGTACGGGCGACCCGCCGACCGCCTGTACACTTGCTGCGGGGACCGCCAACACTGACATCTCAACTGGGCAGGCAAATTTAAATGCATGATTGTGATTCCTTCTGGATTAAGAGTCGTTGGCATTGAACAAATCTCACTTATCAATAGGAGGAGATCGCTTTATATGTCATGTGTCCATGTGGCCTTCTGGATTTTCAAACTCCGGACTTTGAGGCCGGGGACCTCAACAAAATGATTGAATTTAAGGCTTTCTAGTGGGTTCTGCCTATTTATTAGATGATATCATGTATTACAGTAATTTTATATTTGATTCATTTTTAGTTGAAAATATATTTTAATATAAAAAATGCATATATGAAATATAAATATTTTTTTATTTATATATTAATAGCATCATATAGATATAAATGGTTTCATAATTATTCTAATTCTTTAAACAATATAAGAAATGCATTTTCAGAATTAATTGATATTGGGATTAAAAGAGCAGTATTATGATATGCAATTATTAACGATCTCTTGCCCTCTCTCTATTTACTGTATATAGCTCTCTCTATCTTGGAAAATACCATGCCATGAGTCTGAAGGAAAGCTGTAAAAAATGAAGACAAAAGAGCATTCTAAAACACTTTTGAGGACAAAGCTATAGATATACACAAGACAGGAAAAGGCTGCAAAACCCAAGTGCTTGGATATTAAAGTGAGAACTGCCGGGTCAATTGTGAGGATATGGAAGCTGCATTATACCACCCAGGCACTGCCTAGAGACGGCCTTCCCTCTAAACTCAGCATGAGAATAACTAGGAGACATGTGAGGGAAGCCACAGTGAGGTATCACTTTGAAGGAGCTGAGCTACTGTAAGTTAAATGAGACTGAAGAGAAGTACCACCCATCAACCATATTAAGAGGTCTGCATACAACTGTATGATATAGGAGGGTGGCAAGAAAGAAGCTATTACTGAAGAAAGACCACATTAACGCACTTCTGGAATTAGCCAAAAAAACATCTGAGTGACCCATAAAATATGAGATAAGGTTTTGGTTTCAGTTGAGACAAAAACGATATGTATGGTGAAAACCTAACCTGTTCATTCATCCGCAAACACCGTCCCAATAGTGAAGTATAGGGGACAGCAGCATAATGTCAAAGGACCAGTGGATTGTGAAAAATACAGGGAGAGACTGCAAGATAACCTGCTTCAGTCTAAAAGAAGAAAAACTAAAGCTTGGGAGCAAGTTCTCCTTTCAGTCCTGCAATCTCAAAGAAAGAAAGGGCAAAAATCCTTCCCAAACAGAATGCAAACCTGGTAGAAACTTAACCCAACATACTTAAAACTGTTATTGCAGCAAAAGGAGGTTCTACCAAGTACTGTACTAGTCTGCAGAGATTGAATACTTAAGTAAGCAGCATTTTTCATAGATGCATAAATAAATATGCAAACAAATTAAACTGTCTGGAACAATTTGTGTAATGTCATTTGTAATACAGACAAATCTCTTGACTTTTGCAAGCCATTGTATGTATATTTAGTATTGCTACAGTACTTATTATTATTTTGAACCATTGCGCTAGATTCTACAAGGTTCTTAGAATTTCCTGTGGAGGATTGTTTACACTTTGTTTATCTAAATAGCAATGTCAGGTCTGTGACCAGATGCCGCGTGATGATATCATGGGAACCAATGAGGTGGGCTATGCAGCACTTCCCCTCCTGGATGAAATCTTCTATAAAGGTAAGTGTGTTTAGAATGTATTTACAGGTATCCCTGAAGAAAGTTAATTAACCACTTAACTGACAATCTTTTTTGTAAAAAATCACTCAGAAATTGTCGGGGGTTTTTTATACGATTGAATTAGGTCAAGAATATACAGTATATTTAAAACTTATCCCATATGATTTTATAAAAAAAAAAATGTATATTTTTTTCCAAACACATAACTATAATATTTTTAATATCATAACATTTACATTGATATAATCGGAACATCAATGTTCGGATCGCCTCGACCATCGCAACTTTGATTTCCCCATAGGCTGCTGCTCTAAGCTGGAGGGCTGGAGGAGGGGGGGGGGGTTCATTTACATCTCCCTGGTGGCTGCTGTCTGCAACCACTGGGTGGGAGGTCCTGTCGTGCTATAATGATCGGCAGCACGGCTGTCACCGGGGGAGGTTGCAAGGATGCAGAGTGGCGGGAGGTCCCTCTGCTAGTGGTGGCTGCTGGAAGATAATCTTCCGGCAGCTGCCCACTGTATATTTCTGACAGGTCACATAGGTTGCGACCATTTCAGTTAACACACCACCTGGTGTGGATGCAAACGATGCTACTAGACCAGGCAAGTGGTTAAACTGAAACGTTGGATCTTTGAAATATTAAATATGCTTTCTTTCCGTTTAGACCTTGCAAGCTGCCTGTACTATCCATTCTTCATATACTCTACACTCTTGGGAAGGCACCTTAGCAGTTATTCGTTGCAAAGTGGGGAGTGCCAAGCACATGTTCTTCTTGATATAAAAATAGGGTAAAAAATATTTAAACACCTGTGGATCTTTGTAGTTATGTACAATTCATGCATACATTCATTCCTTCCTCTTCACTATTTTTAGGAAAAAAATAACTAACTTTTTTTTGGGATGCTTTAAAATAGAATTCTGAGTATATTCACATCCATGCCTATACATTTGTATGGGATATAAAACAGTTGTAGTTTTGATTATAAATCCATATATCTACAAATTTTGAGAGCTATGATATATTAAGATAATACATTGGTTTATTGCTTCTAACCCTTAACAACCTTGTATGGCTTACTTACTTAAAGTAATAAATAACGACACAGACAACAAGAGCTTGGCTAAAAGGTCACAGCTTTTATTTATAATTAATTAACCTAACCAGGGTGACAAGAGACGCTGCAGACTCAGTTCCAGCTTTCACCTCACTCAAATACTCGGGGAACGACTGAAACGTCCCCCCTCAAGATGCACTAACGATGCGAGGGTCTCACTTCCCCCTTGGGCCAATCCAAGGCGCTTACGCACAGAAAAGCGCCTGGGTCCCCCGCATGGAGAAGGCTAAATTCACCAGGTTCATCAAGGGCAAGTGCCTCCACAAAGTTATCTTACACCACATAAAGCCACTGAGCTGCAGCGTATTCCTGCCATGCTGCGCCTCCCCTATTTGGGAAAGAAAAGGTTAGTGTGACACAACAAAATTCATTAAAGGGTGGGATGGTGTACTAATGTGTTAGCACGCAAGATTTTCCATTATTATATATTTGATTTTTTTTTTTTTCCTTAATCATTGTAGACTTTAGCTGCTTTTCAAACAGCGGATTAATTAATACAATACAGCTGTCTATGCCCTTTAAAAAGAAACCAGTGAGCACATGGAATCATTTTTGAATAAGTGCTTGAATCAAGCATGAAACATCAGTATGGGGCTAAGCAGCACCGACTTATACCCTTTTCAGATTTAAATTCCCGGCTTCAATCCAGCTCGGACCTGGGACACCAAGCACGGGTTGAAGCCGGGCTAGCCTTTTTACACATGGGTGACTGCCCTGATATACACCTGTCACATATCAAATTAACCAGTGCAGTCTCAGGTAGCCGTTTGTTGCACTCATTTGTGACCAAGACACATTCTCAAGTGATAAAGATGCATAAAAGTTGTTAGAGAAGTCGGTTTGGCACGACGGCAGCAATCTGTGTACATCTTACCCTATCTGAAGTACAGCATTATTATTGCAGATTTTAAAAATTACAGCGCTGTCTGCTTTAGTATTTCATAATTCTGCTACTCTCAGTGGACCTGATTTAGAGTGAGGAGCAAATGAAAAAAATAAAAGGTACAAAGTGGGAGTAATTTGCTCCTGGAACAAACCATGTTGCAATGCAAGGGGTGTAAATGCATTTATTTTTTTACATAAAGAGAAAATACTGGCTGCTTTTGCATAAAGCAAACAAATACTAACGGCCAAATGTAATAGGATGAGAGGGGTTGGGTATGAAATAGGGCAGTCGGGATGCCAGCTGTCAATATACCAACAGCGCATTACGAAGCTCCAGACAGGCGTACGTAACTATGTTAACCCTTCCCCTTTCTCCCCCCAACCCTCCTTTCTTGCACCCTAACCCTCCCCACCCCGCCCCCTAGCCCTCCCCTTTAGTGCCTAAACCTAACCCTACCCCCTTAGTGCCTAACCCGAACCCCCCCTGTCCATAGCCTAACCCTAACCCCCCCCGGATGCCTAAATCTAACCCCCCACACCCCCTGCAGCTAACCCCGCGCCCCACTATAATTACGTTTGGGATGGCAGCTGTCGGGATTCCGGCGTCGGTATCTAAACTGGCGTCGGGATTTAGGCGCCTATGTTTAGTTCCGTTTCAGGATTCTGACGCTGGGATTTTAACAACCGGCATCCCATCTGTCGGCAAGGTAACTACATCCCGGGGGAGAGTTTAGAAAATGTGCGAGATTAGCAGTAAATTCTCACACTTTTTAAACTTGGTCAATGTAATAGAGTTCGAGAACAGACAAACTCGCATGTTTTTACACTAAAAAAACTCTCGCGATTTAAACGCTCATCCAGATGTTTTCCCATTTTGAAGATAAAACTCGACCAATGTGACAGCTTACTGCTAAACTCTAACATTTTCTAAACTCTCAGCCTATTACATTTGGCCCTAAGTAGCTTTGTTTTTAAACTTAAACATAGAATTGAACTAGAACAAGCCCCTACCAAATATAAATTTATATTTTTTTATACATTTTAACTCTGCCCCACCTGCAGTGTAACATTGGTTTTGCCAAGGTGCAAATTGCTTATTTTGCTTCTTTTTAATATTTGCTCCTAATTCTGAATTAAGCAAAATGTATCTGTTTTGTCACAAGGTACAGTAGGTCCAAAAAAACCTTTCCTTAGAATAGGGACACCACTGATATATGGTATAGTAACATCAGGTAATAGCTTTAAGTATAACTTCCTTGAAAAATCATCTGAGTGCTACAGAGTGGCTGAGGCTGACCCCTATGTGCCTGCCTTCTTCTGTTCAGTTATATTTCTCAGACAAGAACGTGCCAGCTGCAGTTTGGCAAGAACAGTAATGCTCATTAGCAAGCCATGTGCAACATGGAGAGCATTTCAAATACTGTATACCATATTGTACAGTATTGTAAGCTTTGATTTAATATTAAATCAATTACAGTGGACCATCACCTGCACACAGTGGACCTTATTTACAAAGTGCAGTGCAAAACGCTTCAGTTTCAGGCTGTTGAACATGGATGGTGCACAGAGCACACATCAGATTGCAGATCCTGATGTCTTAATATGGGAACAAATGGGGGAAAAACGTGATGGGAAAATCATATTTAAGCAAACCATATAGCTTTCTAAACATAACTCTTATTAGAAACCACAAAAGTAAAGGCATTTTGCACGTACATCAATTAACTTAAATGTGAAAACTAAAGTCTTTGCATTTTCATTCCACACTGGGGAACTTTGGCTGGTGTAATAGTAGGTGAGCTTGAAGTGTCTGAACTCCTTTTATATCTGTGACTGAAAAACAAATGCATAGATCTCTGTAAAATACAAATTGAATAGTCATCACGATTTGATTAAAAGATTCTTTAGTCAGATAAAGTGTGTAGTTTTGTATTGAAAAATATTAGCTTAAATTCCATATATCAGGGCTGTATTCATGGGCGCCGAGAGGGGGGGGATCGGGTACAGTTTACCCGGGCCCAGGCTTGCTAGAGGGGCCAGGCGGGGCCCGGGTCCGGCGGCGCCCCTCCCTCACAGCAGCTCAGCACACAGCTTGTGCTGGGCTGCAGTGTGAGACTGCTCGCGGCTGCCGAAGCAGTCTCCTATAGCTGTGGGGGGGAGCGATCACACTGATCGCGCCCCCCCCTTAGCGCCGGGCTGGGGGGTTTACAGCTCTATGCGGCGCTGCAAAACTGATATTTTTTTAAGGGGGCGTGGCCACGCCTCCCGCGATTAGGCCACGCTCTCTCCTTTACGCAGGCCCGGTTCTCTACGGCCCTGGCTGTATCTAGGGGTGTGCGACCAGTGCATTCTTGTGCAGGTGAAAAAAGGGTTATTGGTACAGTACAAGTCAGTCAGTTGCATTAAATATGGTGATTCAAAATTAATTACAAATACCAACATTCCGGTCTTAACTGAAATTAATTAAAGTAAGACTTATGCTGTGGTTGGTGGTGCTACCAGATAACATTTGTGAAAGTCACAATTTTAACAATTTTTGCAAAGGAGCAGAAGAGCAAATATAGTCTTATTGGTGCACTCTTAACTGGATTAGATAAAAAAAAATTATTATAAGAAAAAGAATATGAAAATATAGTATATAATATTTAACCTTTAATAAATATCTTTAAAAAGGAGTGTATTAACAGATACACTTCTTAATACCCGGGATTATAAGCAAAAAGGTGGTCATACAAATAAGCACCACAAAGAATTAATCTACAAAATTGATCAATCTGGCAAAAATATTTCAATTTCCCTGTATATTCATAATCAGACAATATATTATTGAATGATAAGGGAAATTGGTCAAATAAATACACATCAAGAAAAATATATGTAAATTGGTCAAACTAGCGAAAATATAATATCCCAAATCCCTAATCTAATCATATATAAACAATATTTAGATTGTCAGGAAAAAATGGAGTAGATAGCCACCTTGCTCAAATATGAAATATGTAAATAACATCATTAATTCAATAAATATCAATTTAATCCAATCAGGATTATAGTAGTCACACATCAAAAAACGGAATCGTGATTGAGCACCACCTAATTGACCTTTAGGCGATGGGAAATATACTGTATCTAATCAAATTACCTGGTTATGTCCAATCACTATCAGAACTAACAGCTAGCTTTTACCGAGGTACTTGGTGAGAAAATAAACATCAAAATTTGTACGGCAAACATATGAATACACACATATATGTATCAAAACGCAGAACATATGCTGCTCTCAATAATTAATTATGCTTACAGTATGCCTGGATAACATTTAAGACAAGCTTGATATATGCCATCAAACATCCAAAGACTAAATCATAATTGAGAGCCTGCAGAATAATCCATAAGCAGTTGAAAAAAATCAGTGAATAAATAGAAATACATGCATATATGTATCATCACACATAGGATATATGTTAATGTCAGTGGATTGTAATATTCCTGAACAGTGTTCTAAACAGGCTTAAGCTGCCCATTCATTACACAATGCGGGGCCGACGGCACGATTACGACGCCGTCGTCTCCCGCAGGGTGAAGTGCATACACTGAATGTTCAGACGCTCAGTGTATGCAGATCAATCATCCCCGAAAATGGCAACCTGACGGCGGTCGTCAGGTTGACCGACATGTTCGGGCGATGATTGATGTTAAAAACGACCAGCGGGCGCGCGCATCGCTGGTCATTTTTAACATTTTACTGCCCGATTTGCGGGCGCTTACCATGCGATGGAGCGATAATGACGTCGTTATCGCTCCATCGCTAGGTTTAATCGCCTAGTGGATGGGCAGCATTCAAATATGCAGGCCTAAATCATAGTTGAAAGTCTGCCGAATTTCTTATAGGCAGTTGAGAGATCAGTAAGTGTATAAAAGTACATGCATATACAGTATATATCCACACACCTAGAGTATACGTTGCTGTCAGTTGATTAAGATATGCCTGAACAATGCTGTGAACAGGATTAAATTTATAAGAAATTCAGGTACAAATACAGTCAGTGATGTTGATTGTGTCCACTTTATTTGTAAGTGGAAATCACAGAGTTGAATCCCTGTATTTGCAGAGTTAAAGAAAAGCCTGGGAACAAGATATGTTATACAACTTCTACTTTCCCCTGTCTATGCACATCGAACAAGGGATGAGAGAGAGGTAAACATAGTCTCCAGGGAAACAACAGGTAAAGCGCTTCTGCTGTCCCCGCTCCTGACTGTGGCCCTGATTCAGAGCCGGACGCTCTGACAGAGAACTCGCTCTGAATCAGGGCCGTCCTCTTTTTTTTAGAGCGGCCTACTGGTCGCTCGCATAGCTGTGGGTGACCACCCACAGCTATAGTGAGTGGGCAGGAAGATAGTCGTGATGGTCAAGACCATCGCGACCATCGGGCTTGCGACGAGACCCTTGTGGTAGGGTCTCGTTACCGCAAGCCCAAGAGTGCTTTTGGCACTCCCACTGACATCCCTTGTGATGTCAGTGGGGCCGGCCCTAGACAGTAGGCATTCCCATGGGAACGCCTCCGTCTGGGCAGCCACGCTGCCGGCCCGCCCACCAAAGGGGGTGTGCTATCACTCAACATCGACAGCACGCCCCCTTTGTAGCGAGACCCAGAGCGACGGCTTGCCCGTCGTTATCCGGGTATCGTGCATGCGCACGACGGAGCCGCCTCCGTCGTGTGCATGCACACTGGGCCAACATCGACCCGTTTGCGAGCGGGTCTGAATCAGGCCCTGTTATCTTCCCTCTTTTACTTATAAAGCATTGCAGAGGGAGAGTCTCAGTCCGGCTTGAATGAGAGAGCGCTATAGGTATAGTGAAAGAAAAGATATCTCATGGATAAGTGATTAGCAGGAGTGTGGCTGCAGGTGGTCTATCATCTGGGCTATTAAGAACAGACAGCCCGTCAAGTGGACGCGCGTTTCGCCTCTGCAGGCTTGGTCACCTGATCGTACTTTTATACACTTACTGATCTCTCAACCATAGGCGAAACTAAGGGGTGGTCCGGGGGTGCACCGGACCACCCATTAGCCTCCGTCATCATTTCAACATATTTATGAAATTAATGGATGCCACATTGCCCAGTCAGGAACGCGTTACTTCCGCGCCTGACTGGGAGGACCTTCTCCAGCTCCACCTCCCCTGCATTGGCACCAATAGGATCAGTCGTCTTATCCGTCTAATGCACAAGAAAGTGGTGACGTCATGACGTCGTCCCCCGTGCGTGTGCGCTATTCTTGTTACAATGGCAGCCAGAAGGAGAACACTTAGACATTACCGTACCCTCAGGGCTGCCATCATGGGGGAACTTCCGGAATTCGAGTCCTGGGCCGGAGTCGGACACTTAAGGGGGCGCCCTCCCACTCCAACTGCCTACGCCAGTGGTTGGACACTCGGGGGATCCTGGAGCCACCTACTGCTACCCCAAGAGGCTGCCTGGACTGAGAGTATAGCCCGGCATCAGCAGCATCTTCTACGTAGGCTGAACAGAGCAGCACTGGGGTGTGGGTGGGGCCCTGCTGCCTGATGACAGCTGCAGCAGCCAGGCTCAGTGGAGCAGGACCAAGAAGTTCCCTTTCTGGCCAGCGTTGTTACAGGTAAGTGAGGGGGCAGCACAGTGTGGGTCAGATGAGGGAAGGGGGAGGGGGGGCAGAGTGTGGGTGAAATGAGGGAGGTGGGGCAGTGTGGGTGAACTGAGGGAAGGGGGAGCACAGTGTGGGTGAAATGAGGGAAGGAGAGCACAGTGTGGGTGAAATGAGGGAAGGAGAGCACAGTGTGGGTGAAATGAGGGAAGGGGGGCACAGTTGGTGAAATGAGGGAAGGGGGAGCACTATGTGGGTGAAATGAGGGAAGGGGGCACAGTGGGTGAAATAAGGGAAGGGAGGGCACAGTGTGGGTGAAATGAGGGAAGGGAGAGCACAGTGTGGGTGAAATGAGTGAAGGAGGAGCACAATGTGGGTGAAATGAGGGAAGGGAGAGCACAATGTGGGTGAAATGAGGGAAGGGAGGGCACAGTGTGGGTGAAATGAGTGAAGGAGGAGCACAGTGTGGGTGACATGAGGGAAGGAGGAGCACAGTGTGGGTGAAATGAGGGAAGGAGGAGCACAATGTGGGTGAAATGAGGGAAGGGAGAGCACAATGTGGGTGACATGAGGGAAGGAGGAGCACAGTGTAGGTGAAATGAGGGAAGGGAGAGCACAATGTGGGTGAAATGAGGGAAGGGAGAGCACAATGTGGGTGAAATGAGGGAAGGAGAGCACAGTGTGGGTGAAATGAGGGAAGGTGGGCACAGTGTGGGTGAAATGAGTGAAGGAGGAGCACAGTGTGGGTGAAATGAGGGAAGGGAGAGCACAGTGTGGGTGAAATGAGTGAAGGAGGAGCACAATGTGGGTGAAATGAGGGAAGGGAGGGCACAGTGTGGGTAAAATGAGGGAAGGGAGAGCACAGTGTGGGAGAAATGAGAGAAGGAGAGCACAGTGTGAGTGAAATGAGGGAAGGGAGAGCACAGTGTGGGTGAGATGAGGGAAGGGGGAGCACAGTGTGGGTGAGATGAGGGAAGGGAGAGCACAGTGTGGGTGAAATAAGGGAAGGGAGAGCACAGTGTGGGTGAAATGAGTGAAGGAGGAGCACAATGTGGGTGAAATGAGGGAAGGGAGAGCACAATGTGGGTGAAATGAGGGAAGGGAGGGCACAGTGTGGGTGAAATGAGTGAAGGAGGAGCACAGTGTGGGTGACATAAGGGAAGGAGGAGCACAGTGTAGGTGAAATGAGGGAAGGGAGAGCACAGTGTGGGTGAAATGAGTGAAGGAGGAGCACAATGTGGGTGAAATGAGGGAAGGGAGAGCACAATGTGGGTGACATGAGGGAAGGAGGAGCACAGTGTAGGTGAAATGAGGGAAGGGAGAGCACAGTGTGGGTGAAATGAGGGAAGGAGGAGCACAATGTGGGTGAAATGAGGGAAGGGAGAGCACAATGTGGGTGAAATGAGGGAAGGGAGAGCACAGTGTGGGTGAAATGAGGGAAGGTGGGCACAATGTGGGTGAAATGAGTGAAGGAGGAGCACAATGTGGGTGAAATGAGGGAAGGGAGAGCACAGTGTGGGTGAAATGAGGGAAGGAGGAGCACAGTGTAGGTGAAGTGAGGGAAGGGAGAGCACAGTGTGGGTGAAATGAGAGAAGGAGGAGCACAATGTGGGTGAAATGAGGGAAGGGAGGGCACAGTGTGGGTGAAATGAGGGAAGGGAGAGCACAGTGTGGGTGAAATGAGGGAAGGAGAGCACAGTGTGAGTGAAATGAGGGAAGGGAGAGCACAGTGTGGGTGAGATGAGGGAAGGGGGAGCACAGTGTGGGTGAGATGAGGGAAGGGAGAGCACAGTGTGGGTGAAATAAGGGAAGGGAGAGCACAGTGTGGGTGAGATGAGGGAAGGGGGAGCACAGTGTGGGTGAGATGAGGGAAGGGAGAGCACAGTGTGGGTGAAATGAGGGAAGGGAGAGCACAGTGTGAGTGAAATGATGAAAGGGGAGCACAGTGTGGGTGAGATGAGGGAAGGGGGAGCACAGTGTGGGTGAGATGAGGGAAGGGGGAGCACAGTGTGGGTGAAATGAGTGAAGGAGGAGCATAATGTGGGTGAAATGAGGGAAGGGGGGCACAGTGGGTGAAATGAGGGAAGGGAGGGCACAGTGTGGGTGAAATGAGTGAAGGAGGAGCACAGTGTGGGTGACATGAGGGAAGGAGGAGCACAGTGTAGGTGAAATGAGGGAAGGTAGAGCACAGTGGATGAAATGAGGGAAGGGAGAGCACAGTGTGGGTGAAATGATGGAAGGGGAGCACAGTGTGGGTTAGATGAGGGAAGGGGAGCACAGTGTGGGTGAAATGAGGGAAGGGAGAGCACAGTGTGAGTGAAATGATGAAAGGGGAGCACAGTGTGGGTGAGATGAGGGAAGGGGGAGCACAGTGTGGGTGAGATGAGGGAAGGGGGAGTACAGTGTGGGTGAAATGAGTGAAGGAGGAGCATAATGTGGGTGAAATGAGGGAAGGGAGGCACAGTGGGTGAAATGAGGGAAAGGAGGGCACAGTGTGGGTGAAATGAGTGAAGGAGGAGCACAGTGTGGGTGACATGAGGGAAGGAGGAGCACAGTAGGTGAAATGAGGGAAGGTAGAGCACAGTGGATGAAATGAGGGAAGGGAAAGCACAGTGTGGGTGAAATGATGGAAGGGGAGCACAGTGTGGGTTAGATGAGGGAAGGGGAGCACAGTGTGGGTGAAATGAGTGAAGGAGCAGCATAATGTGGGTGACATGAGGGAAGGAGGAGCACAGTGTAGGTGAAATGAGGGAAGGGAGAGCACAGTGTGGGTGAAATGAGGGAAGGAGGAGCACAATGTGGGTGAAATGAGGGAAGGGAGAGCACAATGTGGGTGAAATGAGGGAAGGGAGAGCACAGTGTGGGTGAAATGAGGGAAGGTGGGCACAGTGTGGGTGAAATGAGTGAAGGAGGAGCACAATGTGGGTGAAATGAGGGAAGGGAGAGCAGAGTGTGGGTGAAATGAGGGAAGGAGGAGCACAGTGTAGGTGAAATGAGGGAAGGGAGAGCACAGTGTGGGTGAAATGAGGGAAGGAGGAGCACAGTGTGGGTGAAATGAGGGAAGGGAGGGCACAGTGTGGGTGAAATGAGGGAAGGGAGAGCACAGTGTGGGTGAAATGAGGGAAGGAGAGCACAGTGTGAGTGAAATGAGGGAAGGGAGAGCACAGTGTGGGTGAGATGAGGGAAGGGGGAGCACAGTGTGGGTGAGATGAGGGAAGGGAGAGCACAGTGTGGGTGAAATAAGGGAAGGGAGAGCACAGTGTGGGTGAGATGAGGGAAGGGGGAGCACAGTGTGGGTGAGATGAGGGAAGGGAGAGCACAGTGTGGGTGAAATGAGGGAAGGGAGAGCACAGTGTGAGTGAAATGATGAAAGGGGAGCACAGTGTGGGTGAGATGAGGGAAGGGGGAGCACAGTGTGGGTGAGATGAGGGAAGGGGGAGCACAGTGTGGGTGAAATGAGTGAAGGAGGAGCATAATGTGGGTGAAATGAGGGAAGGGGGGCACAGTGGGTGAAATGAGGGAAGGGAGGGCACAGTGTGGGTGAAATGAGTGAAGGAGGAGCACAGTGTGGGTGACATGAGGGAAGGAGGAGCACAGTGTAGGTGAAATGAGGGAAGGTAGAGCACAGTGGATGAAATGAGGGAAGGGAGAGCACAGTGTGGGTGAAATGATGGAAGGGGAGCACAGTGTGGGTTAGATGAGGGAAGGGGAGCACAGTGTGGGTGAAATGAGGGAAGGGAGAGCACAGTATGAGTGAAATGATGAAAGGGGAGCACAGTGTGGGTGAGATGAGGGAAGGGGGAGCACAGTGTGGGTGAGATGAGGGAAGGGGGAGCACAGTGTGGGTGAAATGAGTGAAGGAGGAGCATAATGTGGGTGAAATGAGGGAAGGGAGGCACAGTGGGTGAAATGAGGGAAAGGAGGGCACAGTGTGGGTGAAATGAGTGAAGGAGGAGCACAGTGTGGGTGACATGAGGGAAGGAGGAGCACAGTAGGTGAAATGAGGGAAGGTAGAGCACAGTGGATGAAATGAGGGAAGGGAGAGCACAGTGTGGGTGAAATGATGGAAGGGGAGCACAGTGTGGGTTAGATGAGGGAAGGGGAGCACAGTGTGGGTGAAATGAGTGAAGGAGCAGCATAATGTGGGTGAAATGAGGGAAGGGGAGCACGGTGTGGGTGAAATGAGGGAAGGGAGGGCACAGTGTGGGTGAGATGAGTGAAGAAGGAGCGCAGTGTGGGTGAAATGAAGGAAGGGGAGCACGGTGTGGGTGAAATGAGGGAAGGGAGGGCACAGTGTGGGTGAAATGAGTGAAGGAGGAGCACAGTGTGGGTGAGATGAGGGAAGAGGGAGCACAGTGTGGGTGAAATGAGGGGGCATAGTGTGGGTGAGATGAGGGAAGCAGGAGCACAGAGCGGGATATGGAAAAGGAAGTACAATGCGGGATGTGGAGCACAGTGGGATACAGAAAAAGGGAGGCACAACACAGAACATATAGGGGAAGGCACATACATACAGATATATGAAAGGACAAGACAAGGAAAAACAAATAGGAAGCATAATGTAAAAATAATATATTTTATGATGGCAATAGTAATGTCAAACCTCAAAATATCTTAAAGAGAAGAAAAATGGGAACTGATATACATTACACTAACATACTAATGCAATCACAATATGTATTCTTTTTACATATGAGTAGGTGTGTGTGTATATATATATATATATATATATATAGATATAGAGAGAGAGAGAGAGAGAGAGAGAGAGAAATCTTATAACTGCTTCTTTGCTGTTCAAGTTAAGTCGGTCGGGAGTCAAATAGACGGTGTCAAGCTACCACCGAGAGGCAAGTGAGGATCCAGCGCTTGGCAAACTGAGGAGCGGCGCTGACCCCTGTGGGGAAGGGCTGGCACAGAGGGTACCCTACTGTGTCTACCAAGGTCGGCAGAGCAAGAAAGGTCCCAGTGGGACAACCCTTCCTCGTGTGTGTGTGTGTGTGTGTATGTATATATATATATATATATATATATATATACACACACACATATACACACACACACACATACCACTCCACAAAAAAAGACACTAGAGAGCATCATTTATATGTAGCAAAAAGTTTTATTGACAAGGATATCAACGTTTCGAAGTTGCTGCCCCGTCGTCAGGACCAAACAGATAATAAGAATAAATAACATAACACTTAACCACATACAGTATATACCATCACTTAAAAACCTCCCGTCACTGCTCTCACGCTGGTGTCTTGCTTTCGGAAGAGTCATCAACAAGTACACTTCTAGTCACTCGTCTCTCTCTCTATCTCATCCGTCTCTCTCTCTCTCGCTCTCCTCAAAAATGACGAATTCGGGACATGTAACAAGAACACGCCCCCTCCCAGTAAGCCACACCCCCTTTCGGGAGCGTGCGCACACCAAGACTCTGCCTGTGTCTCAGCTCCCTGCTCTACCCACGGTCTGCCATGAACACTAATAGAAGTAACATTAGAAATCCTTGCTCCCTAAATAATGGTCACAAAGCACAGCGCCAAACCTCCAAGATAACATAAGTTCTGGTAGTGGGTTGGAACTGGGACCACCCCTTACCAAATGTCTAGTTTCGTCTATGCTCTCAACTGCCTGTGAGAAATTCGGCAGACTTTCAACTATGATTTAATTCTTTTAGGCCTGCATATATTAAGCCTGTTTAGAGCACTGTTGAGGAATATTACAATCCACTGACATTAACATATATCCTATGTGTGATGATACATATATGCATGTATTTCTATATATTCACTGATTTTTTTCAACTGCTTATGGATTATTCTGCAGGCTCTCAATTATGATTGAGTCTTTGGATGTTTGATGGCATATATCAAGCTTGTCTTAAATGTTATCCAGGCATACTGTAAGCATAATTAATTATTGAGAGCAGCATATGTTCTGCGTTTTGATACATATATGTGTGTATTCATATGTTTGCCGTACAAATTTTGATGTTTATTTTCTCACCGAGTACCTCGGTAAAAGCTAGCTATTAGTTCTGATAGTGATTGGACATAACCAGGTAATTTGATTAGATACAGTATATTTCCCATCGCCTAAAGGTCAATTAGGTGGTGCTCAATCACGATTCTGTTTTTTGATGTGTGACTACTATAATCCTGATTGGATTAAATTGATATTTATTGAATTAATGATGTTATTTACATATTTCATTTTTGAGCAAGGTGGCTATCTACTCCATTTTTTCCTGACAATTTAAATATAGTTTATATATGAGTAGATTAGGGAATTGGGAGACTATATTTTCGCCAGTTTGACCAATTTACATATATTTTTGTCGATGTGTATTTATCTGACCAATTTCCCTTATCATTCAATAATATATTGTCTGATTATGAATATATAGGGAAATTTAAATATTTTCGCCAGTTTGACCAATTTACATATATTTTTGTTGATGTGTATTTATCTGACCAATTTCCCTTATCATTCAATAATATATTGTCTGATTATGAATATATAGGGAAATTTAAATATTTTTGCCAGATTGATCAACTTTGTATATTAATTCTTTGTGGTGCTTATTTGTATGACCACCTTTTTGCCTATAATCCCGGGTATTAAGAAGTGTATCTGTTAATACACTCCTTTTTAAAGATATTTATTAAAGGTTAAATATTATATACTATATTTTCATATTCTTTGTCTTTTTCTTATAATAATCTAATCCAATTAAGAGTGCACCAGTAAGACTATATTTGTTCTGCTGTTTCTTTGCAAAAATTGCCCTGAGGGTGGCACCATTGCTGCCTCATGGCATCTGGATTTGGCTTGCAGGGTGCCTGGAAGTGCCAGATTAAAGTACACATGGGCCTGGAGCATACATGACTATCCGGATTTTTCGGGTAACCCCCCGCACCCCCGGAAGGGTAGGCACTTCTCCCGCATTCTACCCACACAGCAATCAGAGTGGGGGTGGGAAGGAGCAGAGTGAGGGGCAGATTGAGGCATATGTTGTCCGGGTCTCTTTACTAGTATGTGTTAAGTATATATGTTCGGACCCCGACAATTAACATCCTAACTCGCCGCGGCTGCCGGAGCAATTAATAATTGCTCCGGCGTGGTGACAGCTGATGTGAAATCAGCTGCATCTGCGAGCGGTTTCACTGCTCCTTTTCGGAGCAGTGAATCCTTTCACTGCTCCTATTGGAGCAGTGACGGGAGTGCGCATACGCGACATACAGGTCACGCATGCGCACAAGAGCCCCAATGTCCGGCGGAAGGAGCCGGACAGGGGTGGAGGGATCCGAAAGGATCCCTCTTCGCAACCCGGACCATCTTCCCATAGGTTGCGATGCCGGAGCAGGAGCATTCGTCATCTTCAGATGGCGAATGCTCCCTACAATCAAGTTCTGAAAATATTATATTTTTGGAGCTTGATGAATACTGTCCCCATACTAGTGAATGGGGACAGCGGGCCATTTCGCGAGAGTAAGGCAAGTAGGAGATATCTGTGATATCTCCTGTTTTACCTTCTTGATGAATGGCTCGATAACTTAATTTTTACAATTGCAGGTGAATATGTGCATTTTCACCTGCTTTTGTGAAAATTAAGTGACGAATAGCCCCTTATATATACACACACACATAATATACATATATAATATATACATAGTATACATATATTTATACAATATATACTATATAGTCACATATATATATAATTATATATATATATATATAAATAATTCCAAAGAGGTCCACACTCATCTCATAGTCCACAACTTGCTGGGGTAACTACCCGTATAGGACACTAAAAAAGGTCCTTGCAAAGAGAAAATAAATTTTCAGGGGTGCACTCACTATTCCATACCAATATGTAGTTTATAGCAGCATCGACATTTTGGTCTTGTGCATGGTCCTTTGTTAAGGTACACCACATAGTGAAATATACACAGCTTTACACCCCTTCATACATCAAACACCACCCCCCCAATTAGTTTAAAGAGCCATGCATAATAAACACCATTAAAACCAACATATATCTATTATACACATCACAGTGAGTACATAATCAGCCAGAACACCAGTGAATAAGTGCACTAGTCCTCATACCTTAATTTCTGATCATGTAAAAAAAAAACAGCACTATTCTGCCATTGCAGCCGACGGCTCGGGCAACGTGCGGCCCACCAACCACAACTTCCTGTCAGTGGAATGCATATATATTAGGGGTGTGCACCGGCCACTTTTCGTGTTTTGTGTTTTGGTTTTGGATCTGGATCTTTCTTCGTGTTTTGGATCTGGATTGGTTTTGCCAAAACCACCCTTCCGTGTTTTGGGTTCTGGGTTTTGTGTTTTGGATCTGTATTTTTTTTTTAAAAAGCATAAAAACAGCTAAAATCACAGAATTTGTTGGTTTCTCTGCTCCTATGCTATTATTAACCTCAATAACCTTAATTTCCACTCATTTCCAGTCTATTCTGAACACCTCACACCTCACAATAGTGTTTTCATGTCCAAAAGGTTGCACCGAGGTAGCTGGATGACTATGCTAAGCGACACGAGTGGGCGGCACAAACACGTGACCCATCTAGGAGTGACACTGCAGTGGCAGACAGGATGGCAGTTAGAAAAACTAGGCCCCAAACTGTACATAATGCAAAGAAAAAAAAGAAGTGCAAGATGGAATTGTCCTTGGGCCCTCCCACCCACCCTTATGTTGTATAAACAGGACATGCACACTTTAACAAATCAATCATTTCAGCGCCAGGGTCTGCCACACAACTGTGGCTGAAATGATTGGTTCGTTTGGGCCCCCACAAAACAAGCTGGCAATTAATGTGTCCCTGCACAAACTGGCTCTACGGAGGCAAGATGTCATCCTCATCCTCCTCATCCACCGATTCCTCACCCTCTTCAGTGTGTACATCCTCATCCTCACAAAGTATTAACTCGTCCCCACTTGAATCCACCACCACAGGTCCCTCTGTACCTTCTGGAGGCTGGTCTGCCTGGAAGAGCTGATAATTCATTTTGATGAACATCATCTTCTCCACATTCTGTGGAAGCAACCTCCTACGCCTTTCGCTGACAAGGTTCCCGGCTGCACTAAACACTCTTTCGGAGTACACACTGGAGGGGGGGCAACTCAGGTAAAATAGAGCCAGCTTGTACAGGGGCCTCCAAATTGCCTCTTTTTCCTGCCAGTACAGGTATGGACTGTCTGACATGCCTACTTGGATGCTGTCACCGATGTAATCCTCCACCATTCTGTCAATGGTGACAGTATCAAATGCAGTGACAGTAGACATGTCAGAAATTGTTGCCAGGTCCTTCAGTCCGGACCAGATGTCCAAACTTGGTCCTGCCTGCCCTGCATCACCGCCAGCGGGTTGCTTAGGATACCTAAGTTTTTTCCTGGCAGCCCCAGTTGCGGGAGAAAATGAAGAAGGAGCCGTTGATGTGTCACGTTCCGCTTCAGCTGACAGTGTGTTCACCAGCAGGTCTTTGCACCTCTGCAGGCTTGTGTCGGCCGGAAAGAGAGACACCACATAGGCTTTAAACCTAGGATCAAGCACGGTGGCCAAAATGTAGTGGTCTGATTTCAACAGATTGACCACCCTGGAATCCTGGCAAAGCGAATGAAGGGCTTCATCCACAAGTCCCACATGCCGAGCGGAATCGCTCCGTCTTAGCTCCTCCTTCACTTTCTCCAGCTGCTTCTGCAAAAGCCTGATGAGGGGAATGACCTGACTCAAGCTGGCTGTGTCTGAACTGACTTCACGTGTGGCAAGTTCGAAGGGCTGGAGAACCTTGCACAACACGGAAATCATTCTCCACTGCGCTTGAGTCAGGTGCATACCCCCTCCTTTGCCTATGTCATAGGTGGATGTATAGGCTTGTATGGCCTTTTGCTGCTCCTCCATCCTCTGAAGCATATAGAGGGTTGAGTTCCACCGCGTCACAACCTCTTGCTTCAGGTGATGGCGGGGCAGGTTCAAGAGTGTTTGCTGGCGCTCCAGTCTTCGGCACGCAGTCGCTGAATGGCGAAAGTGGCCAGAAATTTTTCGGGCCACCCAAAGCGTCTCCTGCACGCCCCTGTCGCTTTTCAGAAAATTCTGCACCACCAAGTTTATTGTGTGAGCAAAACATGGGACGTGCTGGAATTTGCCCAGATGTAATGCCCGCACAATATTGGTGGCGTTGTCAGATATCACAAATCCCCAGGAGAGTCTAAGTGGGGTAAGCCACTGGGCGATGATTTCCCTCAGTTTCTCTAAGAGGTTGTCGGCGGTGTGCCTCTTACTGAAACCGGTGATACACAGCGTAGCCTGCCTTGTAACGAGCTGGCGTTTCTGAGATGCTGCTACTGGTGACGCTGCTGCTGTTGCTGCGTAAGGTGATACATCTACCCAGTGGGCTGTCACAGTCATATAGTCCTTAGTCTGCCCTGTTCCACTTGTCCACATGTCCGTGGTTAAGTGGACATTGTGTACAACGGCATTTTTCAGGACACTGAGGACACTTTTTCTGACGTTTCTGTACAGTCTCGGTATCGCCTGCCTAGTGAAGTGGAATCTAGACGGGATTTGGAACCGGGGACACACTACCTCCATCAATTGTCTAAATCCCACTGCACTAATGGCGGATACCGGACGCACGTCTAACACCAACATAGCAGTCAAGGCCTCAGTTATACGTTTTGCTTCAGGATGACTGCTGTCGTACTTCATCCTCCTCGCTAAGGACTGTTGGAGGGTCAATTGTTTAGTAAAAGTAGTGGTGTTCCTACTTCCTCTCTGGGATGATGAACGACTCCCAGCAGCAGCAATAGCAGCAGCGGCAGCAGTAGGCGTAGCAATGCAGGATCCTCCAGAGGAATCCCGGATAGGAGAGTCAGTCATGCCAGTGAGATGGCCTGCAGGACTACTTCCGATCCTGACTAAGGAGGAAATTGACGAGGAGGGAGTTGACGGTGTGGTTTGCAGGCGCTTGGATACAACAGGACAACGGGATTTAGGTGTCCCTGGACTGCTTACGGTCTTAGCCAAAGTTTCTGAACTTGACAGTAACTTTTTATGAACGCGCTGCAGGTGCCGTATAAGGGAGGATGTTCCTAGGTGGTTGACGTCCCTACCCCTACTTATTTCACCTTTACATATGGTACATATGGCAAGACAGTTGTTGTCCGGATTTGGATAGAAATATTGCCAGACCAAAGAGGTGGAATGTTTGGTCTTCTGCCCAGGCATGACCGTGATGGGCTTTTTCATCCCACGGACAACAACTGTCTCCCCCGGAGCCTGATTTAAACAAACCACATCACCATCAGAATCCTCCTCGCCAACTTCCTCCTCAGCGCCAGCTACACCAGTATCCTCATCCTGTTGTACTTCAACAGTGACATCTTCAATTTGCATATCAGCAAGTGGACTGTGGGTGCTCCTTTCAGCACTTGCAGGGGGCGTGCAAATGGTGGAAAGAGCCACCTCTTCACGTCCAGTGCTGGGAAGGTCAGGCATCGCAACCACCACCACACTTGGACTCTCCTTGGGGATTTGTGATATCTTCTTAGAAAGCACAGTTCTTCGCTGTGCTTTTGCCAGCTTAACTCTTTTGATTTTTTTAGTGGGAGGAGGGCTTCCATCGTCATGTGAAGCTGAACCACTAGTCATGAACATACTAGGGATCGACCTTAGCCGTTCCTTGCCACTCCGTGTCGTAAATGGCATATTGGCAAGTTTACGTTTCTCTTCAGCTGATTTAAATGTCTTTTTCAAGGTCATTTTCCTGAACTTTGCCATTTGGGATTGTATGTGCCCTCTACTATGACATTGGGCATCGGCCTTGGCAGACGACGTTGATGGCATGTTATCGTCTATGTCATGACTAGTGGCAGCAGCTTCAGCACTAGGAGGAAGTGGTTCTTGATCTTTCTCTATTTTATTTTTATCGGAGAAAGTTTGGTCCTCCATTTATGTTATATCGATTTGATATATACGTGCGGCTAAACACAGAAAATAATTTTTTTTTTGGTTTGGACTGGAGTGTACTTTGTGGGTTACAGCACCCTTTAACGGTCAAGCCAGCCGGCCCTTTACTTATGACACAGGCGCACTCTTGGCACTACTTTGTTGATGCACGTGCGGCTACTGCGCACACAATTCACAAACACAGAAAATAATTTTTTTTTGGTTTGGACTGGAGTGTACTTTCGGGGGTTACAGCACCCTTAACGGTCAAGCCAGCCGGCCCTTTACTTATGACACAGGCGCACGCTTGGCACTACTTTGTTGATGCACGTGCGGCTACTGCGCACACAATTCACAAACACAGAAAATAATTTTTTTTTGGTTTGGACTGGAGTGTACTTTCGGGGGTTACAGCACCCTTTAACGGTCAAGCCAGCCGGCCCTTTACTTATGACACAGGCGCACGCTTGGCACTACTTTGTTGATGCATGTGCGGCTACTGCGCACACAATTCACAAACACAGAAAATAATTTTTTTTTGGTTTGGACTGGAGTGTACTTTCGGGGGTTACAGCACCCTTAACGGTCAAGCCAGCCGGCCCTTTACTTATGACACAGGCGTACGCTTGGCACTACTTTGTTGATGCACGTGCGGCTACTGCGCACACAATTCACAAACACAGAAAATAATTTTTTTTTGGTTTGGACTGGAGTGTACTTTCGGGGGTTACAGCACCCTTTAACGGTCAAGCCAGCCGGCCCTTTACTTATGACACAGGCGCACGCTTGGCACTACTTTGTTGATGCACGTGCGGCTACTGCGCACACAATTCACAAACACAGAAAATATATTATTTTTTTAGCACTTGGGGGGAGCGCCCCTGATGGACAGAGCACCCCCTGGACAACACTACAGCTCTCCTTTAGGACTGGGACACTGCACAGGACTTTGGAGTGGACACAGCCCCTATGGAGAACTGACTGCACAACACAGTCCAGCCAGCCCCTATGGACTTTGAAGTAGTGGACACAGCCCCTATTAACAACAGCAGCACAGCACAACACAGCCAGCCCCTATGGACTTTGAAGTAGTGGACAACAGCAGCACTACACTACACTACACTACACAGCCCTAACTCCCACCCTCCCTCTTCACTGTCCACAGCCGAGTGAGAAAATGGCGCCGACGCGGGTACCTTATATAGGATCCAAAACCCGCGAGACTCGGAAGGCGGGATGATGACGTTTTGCCTCGATTTCAGATCCGAGTCAGGCGGGAAAAGTCGAGCCTGACTCGGATCGGACTCGGATCGGGGGGGCTCGGGGGGGTTCGGATTTTAGAAATCCGAACCCGCTCACCCCTAATATATATATATATATATATATATACATACACAGTACCAGTCAAAAGTTTGGACATACCTTCTGATGCAATGGTTTATTGTTTATTTCAATTATTTTCAACATAGTAGATTAATACTGAAGACATCAAAACTATGAAAGAACACATATGGAATTATGTTGTAAACAAAAAAGTGTTAAACAAATCAAAATATGTTTTATATTTTATATTCCTCAAAGTAGCCCCCTTTTGCTTTGATGACAGCTTTGCACACTCTTGGCATTCTCTCAATCAGCTTCATGAGGTAGTCTCCTGGAATGGTTTTCCAACAGTTTTGAAGGAGTTCCCAGAGGTGCTGAGCACTTGTTGCCTGTTTTTCCTTCACTCTGCGGTCCAACTCATCCCAAACCAGCTCAATTGGGTTTAGGTCGGGTGATTGTGGATGCCAGGTGATCTGACGCAACACTCCATCACTTTCCTTCTTGGTCAATTAGCCCTTACATAGCCTGGAGGTGTGTTTGGCAGGGCCGTAGCTAGGGTAGTGCGGCCGGTGCCATCGCACAGGGCACCACAGGTCAGGGGGCGCTGTTTGGGCCTGTCAAATTTCTGTTTATTATCATTCTTGCTTGTAGCTTCCTCTTATTTCATCCCCAGCATCTCCTGGCCTCTCCCATCTCTTCCCTGGCCCTTCCCCATGAAGCCATGGCCCTTTTTTGGGTGCATTATGTCCCTTTCAAAAATGAGGGGGGCACCAATGCACTTTCTGGCACAGGGCACCAAAATGTCTAGTTACAGCTCTGGTGTTTGGGGTCATTGTCTTGTCGAAAAACAAATGATGGTCCCAGTAAGCGCAAACCAAATCGGATGGCATGGCGCTGCAGAATGCTGTGGTAGCCATGCTGGTTAAGTGTGCCTTGAATTTTGCATAAATCACCAACAGTGTCACCAGCAAAGCACTCCCACACCATCACACCTCCTCCTCCATGCTTCACAGTGGGAACCACACATGCACAAACCATCCGCTCAACTTCTCTGCAGCCCAGCAGGGACCTGCAGAAAAATGGGGTCCCTTGATGCTGGGCTGCAGGCTTAAATGCTTTGATCAAATCATGACAAAATCCCCTTTGTTTTATTTGCTGCACACACATAAATTTGCAGTATATTATTGTTAGCGCCGATAGCAAAAGTTTTTCTGTTTTGTATACATATATGGCATTAATATTGCCATGCTGCTGGTACCATGTATGATATGGGTAAAACCGAGTGCGGGCATATTTCTTTTTTGTTTTGTTTCAAAATTTTGCCTTGTGCTATCATGGCAGCTTTCAATTAAGGCTATAAAAGGCCTAGTTGGGTGTGGCTAACAGCCAGCCCTGTATAGATGTGTCCCTCTGTATCTAGGAGGTGAGTACATTTAACTGCAATGTAATGATGTGCTGGGCATATATGCTAGTGTTAGGGACCTGCAGAAAAATGGGGTCCCTTGATGCTGGGCTGCAGGCTTAAATGCTTTGATCAAATCATGACAAAATCCTCTTTGTTTTATTTGCTGCACACACATAAATTTGCAGTATATTATTGTTAGCGCCGATAGCAAAAGTTTTTCTGTTATATATATATATATATATATATACATACACACACACTGTAATATATATATATATATATATATATATATATACACATACATACATACACACACACATATACACACACTTGGCAGGCAGACATATTTTAGATAACACAAAACAGTTTACTTAGTGACTGTCACAACAGTAAGGATTTGCAGGCTGGTGCTGTGCCCAGAAGCTGTAACGCTGCATGCGCAGAAGCTGCAATGCTGCCCGATCAGAGCTGAGCTCCGATCGTGGCAGCTGGGCCAGCAAAGCAGAGGGGTGGGTGAGGGAAAGGCTGCCGCCGGCCCCTATAGGGCATTAAAGGGACCAGCCCAGGGGGAACTGTCCCGGCGTTCCAATCCGCCCCTGGCTGACGCTTACCAAACTATAAATCATTAATAGTAATACGCAGGAAAAAAAACAGACTAAAGTGACGTTCAGAAAAACACGTTTTCTCATGGTATTGCATCTTTAATTTCTTACCTGAATTCTGGTACTTGCATCTACAGTATAGCAAAAATATTCTTAATAAAGAAAAGGAATCTGCCTACGTACATTACTTTTTCTCTTTAATACAACAAAGCTCTTAACATATTTACTGTAAAATATTATTTTTTGTTATAAACTATACCAGCTCTAATGTAAAATAGTTCTCTTCAAATTACTTGCTCGGTGTGTATGCAAACTTAAATGAATTCAACTTAAGAGTAAACTTATGTAACACTGGAAATTCGACACTGCTTATTTCATTCCCACATCCAAAATCCTTCTCTATTTTAGTCAATACATATGTAAAATTTTAAATCTCAACAAAGAAGCTTCTTAAAATCTCCAACTCGCCAATGTCACAGAGACGAGAGATAATAGCTAGATTAAGGTTTCTTTACTGATTGGAACCATGAAAAAACTTTAACACAGCATGACTTCACATTGCTGGGCAGAATGGTTTTTGCTGAGACAGTGAGGAATATTCATCCAGCCTTGAGCTGGGATGTCTGGAGACTCTCCAAATGCCACAATAAAAGATGATGCGCTTTTCCTTAGTAGCTGCTCTGACAGTAATATACTTTATGTTGTGCCATCTCTCCAACAAAAGGCATTTACCCAGAAGGTTTTCATTAAGTGTCACAATACTAAAGACAGTAGATAAAAATATGCATGACGTGGAAGGGAACATTAGGACAAGTTGTGGATAATCTATTAAAAATCAGAGTGTGCAAATATTCATAACTATTTCAAAATATAGCAGGAAATAGTCTAGCTTGAAAAAAAAAAAAAAAAAATTATATATATATATATATATATATATATATATATATAGTGATAGAAGCACTGGAGAAGTGTGGAATGGCTTCTATATCTGTCCCAGATTCCTGTCCTACGTGTTTTAAAACCCCCAGGAGAAGTCTGTTGGACAAAGCAGACTAGAAATGTCGGCTTTTGTGAAAAGCCGGAATGGGTCCTGGGGGTGTGGATGTGAGGAGAGGGAGGGCTGCATCCACAGGCACTCCGGGTGGTGGGCCTTTCAGCCTGGTAGCAGGTCATTAGGGCTTGCACCTGGAAATGCCTGTGATAAACTAGGTTTACTTGTGGCTGAGTGTCTCACACCTGGGAGAGCTGGCCCGCAGGTTAGCTTGCTCTGAGACACTATTTGCTACAAACCAGAAGCTACTGTGGACGTGAACTTATTTTAGTGTTCGATAATGTGAGGGAATGGGAATTTACTGTCTAGTTAGAGCCCAGACGGGTTAGGATTTATTTTATGTTTGTCTATTTGATTGTTGATGTTGCAAAATAAAAACTGGTGCCGACCAGCTTGCACGAAAATCCACGACTGGAGTACTATTTCCTGGCTGCTGTGTGTAAGGAGGTGTCCATCTACCCCAGGAGTGGGACCCCCTACCCCGATCATATCACTATATATATATATATATATGTATATATATATATATATATATATATATATAGTTAGTAGTGGGAGCACTTTACCTTATGTATTATGTATATGGAATCGGAACAAAGGAATGTGCTTGTATGTCGCTATCTTCTATAACATGCGGTGTACAAATGAGGACACAAGACAGGCAGGTACTCAGTAAAACAGTGGCCCTGATTCAGAGCCGGACGCTCTTTCAGAGCGCTCGCTCTGAATCGGGGCGGCATTTTTTTTTATGTGAGCTGGGATCTCGCTAAGCTGTGGGTGACCACCCACAGCTTTTTAGAGCGGTCAGGTTATGGTCGCGACCATCAGGCTTGCGACGAGACCCTTGTGGTAGGGGCACGTCCATCGCAAGCCCCAGTGAGCTTCCGGCTCTAATAGAGCCCAGAAGCTCATTACTGAGGCCGCCCCCAAACGGCAGGCGTTCCTCCGTGTACACCTCCATTTGGCCAGCCACCCCCCCCAATCAAAATCGAGAGCCGCCCCCTTTTGATGCGAGACCCGTAGTGACGGAGCGCCCGTCGCTGGCCGGGTCTCGCGCATGCGCACGCCGGCTCCGGCGTGCGCATGCACAGTGAGGGACCATCGACCCGCTTGCGAGCCTGTGCGCTCTCGAGCAGATATGAATCAGGCCCAATGTCTTTAATGGCAGCAGGCACTGCACTTTAGCATATATGAGCATAACATAAATAAACAAAGTAAATGTCCCAGCACTCCTTTTGCATAGAAGTCAGCAGTGGTTGCAGCCACAATCGGCCAAGCTCTCCCAGCATAGCCCTTGGTCCCTGGCACTACAACACTAAGGCCTACTAAACTGGCCGCTATTCAGCATCAGTGCCCAGAGAGTTGCAGCAGGGCCTGTGCAACTGTGAAAACCTGGAATTCCACACCTCCACTGCTAACGCAGAATGCACAGGCTTCACTCCAGCCTCCCTTGGAGGAAGCTGATCCCACCAGCATGACAACCCCTCTCACCACACTTCAGGTATAGGTGTTATGCCTTCGTTAGCATTCAGTCACAAAGTACTTTCACTGTAAATCATGTGACATGAGTGGTGCAGGGCTTTATATCTTCTACAAAAGGACAGAATCCAGTCATGAAGAAATGGTGGTTTATAAACTGTGGCAAAATACACCAAAAAAAAAAAAAATGGCACAAGTCCTCCTTGCTGTACTGTGTGTATATACAGATGTGCTCTCCTACATCTATCTAATATGCCATGCAGTGCGGCATGCCTGGCATAAGTGAGCCGCCAGGTCCCGTACAACTCTGCTAGGGTTGGGCATCTTTTTTTTTGCAGAAAATGCATCTGAGTCGCACACAGTGTTGCATATCAAATTAATTAGCACAGTCTCCTGGTGCACCGCATTGCAAGTTAGATACATTTTCAGCAATAAAGACATGAAAAATATGCTCAACGCTAGCAGAGTCAAGGGACCTGGCGTGCCGAGAGGGACTGTTTGCTGCAAAGATTTGCAAGGACACATCTTCTATGTAAATAGTGGTAGAAAAAAGATTGGTGGCATGGTCTCCAACACCACTCCACCTAGCTTAATTTTAAAACTTAAAAACTAGCTAAATAGATTCCAGGGGGTCCCCCAAGTATGCCCCATATGTTTTTTTGATTGCAGGTGCTTGCTGAAGGTGCGTTTTTTAAATCCTCACTTTAGCAATTTTTAACCATGCTTGCACCCATTTTCATGTACCCCAAATTTGCTGGGACTACTTATTTTTGCCAAAAAAAACAGCTAAATGCTATTCTTCACCACTTGTGCAAAGACGTAATATAGCACCAATTGAGAGCATTTAAGCACTCCAAATACCTTCAGCAGGGCTATTCGGGGGTATCCATAGTGATTCCCCATGTCAGTGCATCTTTTGGGGGTGTCAGGCTGATGTTCCCAAATCTGACAGCACTTTTCGCCTGTTTGAGTTTCACCGGGACGTGTTTTCACGTCCTTTGGAATTGAATAGGGCGAAAAGCGGCCGCGTGCACATAAAAGTGTTTTCTCCAAAAACCCACGATGTAAGCGGAAAGTCCGGCAGGCGAAAAGGACGGGACTTTTCGCAGCTAATTGAATATGCCCCTAAATCTGTGCTGGGCATATTCAAGCACAATGTGAGGTGCTACTTGCTGAGACTTGTAGTGCTGCAAGCAAAAAAAATCGGAGTGTTAGGGACCTGCCTGATAGAGGTCACCTGGACGCGGTGAGTAGGCCCATAATTATGGACATTATTATGCTAAGAACCTCTAGGATGCAATTTAGCAGTATTATTATTAGGTTTAGCATAGTTAGAGTGTGCACTTGCATCTGCCTATGTTATCATTGCTACTTGCAGTGATAGCACATTAATTAATCCGGTAATTTATCATTAGGTCATGCTGGGACAGAGAGTCAGAAGGCAATGACAATAACTTCCCTTATTAAAAGCTCCTTCACTGCTTATCACACTGGGGAAGGAAGTGTTTATACAGTACAGGGCGTGTGTGGTCGTCAAGTTCTCAATCCACATGAAGAATTTAGGTGGTCCGTTACTTAGCTGAGCATAGGCAATTTCTGTGGTAAGTCCTGCCCCAATAAAGGATATGGAAACAGCCATTTCCATATGGTTTTGGCTCAGTAAAGTCCCAATACCAGTGAAAGAAGTTGTCTCCAAAGAATACAATTTAATGTAGATCTCTTTCTAATGTAACAGTCTATATTTTCAAATTGAGGACAGGGTCCTGTGAATATTATTCAAGTTTAAACAAAATAAATAAGGTTTTGGACCTTACAAATGCAGGGAAAAATAAAGTAATTTAGATTTGAGTTTGGACATGTCCCCCTCAAATCGAAATCTCTCTGCACACTTTAAATCTGTCCCACCTGCAGTGTAATACAGTTTTACCAAGGTTCGCAGGTACTTTATTTTTTTCCCTTTACTTCCAACTCCGAATCCGCTTCTTTGTACCTATGAAATACTAAGCTACTAACTTTATGGACAAAATATTGCAATTAGTAATGCTTTTTATAATATTTATTGTAGTCACAGTTAGCCTTCATTTTGTAGTACAGTGGATTCTGGGAAATCATTGAGGCTCATGGAGAAAAGTCGCAAATAAATTAAATACATATTCTACAAATCTAAAACAGAAGAAAACTGAGGGCCTGATTCAGACCCGCTCGCAAGCGCACGACAGAGGCGGCGACCATCGGGCTTGCGACGAGACCGCAAGGGTCTCGTCGCAAGCCCTATGGTCGCGATGGTCTTGACCATCGCGACCATCATTTTGGCCGCTCGGTATAGCTGTGGGTGGCCGCTCCAAAAAGGAGGGGCGGCCCTGATTCAAAGCGAGCGCTCTGTCAGAGCGTCCGGCTCTGAATCAGGGCCTGAGAGCAAAAGCAATTTGCAAGTATAGTAAAACTTGATTTTTACAAATTTTATAGAAATTTATAGTACTTTATGGAAATATTTTGGTTAGTTACGGTCTTAGACAAGCAGTCTGGATACTGGATATTAGAACTACTGTAGATGAAGAGATCAAGTAAATTACTTTTCAAACACCTTTTGGGATGTATATATTTACATGGGTGTGGTAATTTTGTCAACATTCATCATGTCGACATGGTCACAATGTTGACATTGACCATGTGACAACACTGATGACATGTCTACATGATTAGAATGATGACAAAACATCCCTGGTGGTTTAGTGGTGACTTACCTGGTACAGCGGGTCCGACAGCCCCAGCAATGCTTTCAGATTCTGACATTCAGCTGATGAGGACTTCCTCTCCTTCTGCAGCTTAACTATAACCCTCCCCCTACCGCCTAAAGCTATCCCTCCCCTCCAGCAACCTAACCTTAACCCTCCCCCTACTGCCTATATATAACCCCCCTCCAGCAACCTAGCCCTCCCCCACCGCCTATACCGAACCCTACCCTCCAGCAGTCTAACCCTAACCCTCCCCCTTCCGCCTAAACCTATCCTTCTCCTCCAGCAACCTAACCTTAACCCTTCCCCTACCGCCTATACCTAACCCTCCCCTCCAGCAGCATAACCCTCCCCTACTGCCTAAACCTAACCCTCCCCTCTAGCCGCCCAACCACATCCTCCGCCTACGGCCTAAACCTATCCCCCTCTCCAGCAGCCTAACCCTAACCCTCCCCCTACCGCCTAAACCTATACCTCCCCTCCAGCAGTCTATCCCTAACCCTCCCCCTACACCTAACCCTCCCCTCCAGCAGCCTAACCCTCCTCCTACTGCCTAAACCTAACCCTCCCCTCCAGCAGCCTAAACCTAACCCTCCCCTCTAGTAGCCTAACCCCACCCCCCGGTATGGTGGGGGGTCTCTGGCAGCGGTGCTGGTGTTTGGCGAGGGGCATTGGCTGCACGTGGTTCTGTGCGGGCACATTATCACTAGGCCTGGTGAGGTCTAGCGGTGTTTCCTTTCCGTTGGCATGGGCACCGCCAATCTTGCCTGCGGCCATGTGATTCCTGCTGTCCAATCCTGGTAGGTCATGTTCTCATTCCAGCAAGTCACAGCGCAGCACTGAGTATTTAGGAAGGTCCAGAGCCTTCCTTCCTTTGCCAGTGCAATGTGTTTCTCTGCTGCGGCTGAGAGAGAGTACCTGTGCCTTACCTGCCTGCTTGTTATATACTTCTAGCCTGAACCTTGCCTGCTCCAACCTGCTGGACTTACCCTGTACCCTCCATATACCTTCTTACCTGCCTGAGTACCTGAACCTGCTGTTTCCCTGCACCTTGCTTCATTTCACTTCCAGATGGACTTCACTACCTCTGTCTGCATCAGTTACAGATCACCAAACCTGCATTCAGTTACAGCTCATCAAGCCTGCATTTAGTTACAGCTCATCATACCTGCATTTTGTTTTAGCTCACCATACTTATACTGGACTGTGCCTGCCTGTCACTATCTGGACATTTCCCCATTAACCCCCACTACAGTTATCAAGTGCACTTTAGTGCTATACCTGGACTTTTTATTTGCCATTCCCATGTCTTCTAAGTCACTTATTAAAAACTCCACTTTTTCATTTAAGTCTGCTTCTGTGTCTGCTCCTACCACCACCCCGGGTCCACAACAAATGCAGAAGCTCACACCCTTCAAACGAGCTCTTAAGACCCACTACTTCATTAAAGCCTTCCAGCTCTCATCCTAACTTGCTGCTACATCTTCCTTTCTCCCGGCCCACCCCATTCTGTGTCACTCCTGTTTGTCTTCCCCTCCCTTAAAGAATATAAGCTCTTTCGAGCAGGGCCCTCTACCCTCTTGTGCTTCTCCCTACTGTAATTTAATTTATCTCTTACTAGCCACTAGGGCAACTAACACTTGGCTGCTTATGCGGGCGTTAATGCCACTAATATAGCAATGTTTATCCATGTCCTGTATTGTATTATATTGTATTGTAAGTCAATGGTTACTTTTTTGTCTATGTACTTTGTAAGGCGCTGCGGAACACTTGTGGCGCCATATAAATAAATGATGATTATAATGATGACCCTTCCAGGAGCCTAACCTTAACTATCCCCCTACCGCCTATACCCAAACCTTCCCTCCAGCAGCCTAACCCTCCCCCTACCATCTAAACCTAACCCTCCCCTCCCCTCTAGCAGCCTAACCCCACCCCTCCCCCTACTACCTAACCCTCCCCTCCAGCAGCCTAACCCTAGCCCTCCCCCTACCATCTAAACCTAACTCTCCCCTCCCCTCTAGCAGCCTAACCCCACCCCTCCCCCTACTACCTAACCCTCCCCTCCAGCAGCCTAACCCTAACCCTCCACTATCAGTTCGTGTAGAAAGGTTGCATTTAACATGCTGACAGTTACATGTCAACGATGTGACCATGTTGACATGGTCGATGTCAACATTTTAACAATGCTATCCTTATAACTGATGGCAATGGGATATCGACATTACGAATGTCAACATTTTTACTATATCCCCATTCACATGTGTAACATTTGGAATCACCATTGCACAGGGGGAAAAAAAAAATGGTACAATAAATATAGATTATCCAGGTGTTTAGGAAAACAAGTACTAAATATGGTATAAAATTGGATGCAATGGACAGAATGCAGACTGTTGGAGTTGTCAGAATTGGGCACATATTAATTAGTGCAGGATTAAAAGCAGTCACAAAGAAAATAGAAGCTGCCACAGAGGGAATCAGTATGACTTAGGTCCGGCGGTTCAAATCCAGGTGCCGGAAGACCAGCACTAGAAGATCCCGACAGGGTAAGTATTTCTACTATCCCTAACCCTCTCCCCCCTGTAACCCTAACTCTCCTTTAGGGGTGCCTAACCCTAACCTCCCCCCTAGTGCCTAAACCTAACCTCCCCCCGTAAGTGTCTAAACCCTCTTTCCCCGCACCCTAAACCTAACCCTCCCGGGGGGTGCCTAACCCTAAGTCTCCCCCAGGAGCCCGTAACCTAACCCTCCCCCCCCCACGCGGCTGTCCGCACCCGCCACCCGGCTAACCTTTGTTCAGTGTGCCGGGTGTATCGATAATTATAGGCGTCAGGATTTCGACGCCTATCATTAGTCCCTTGTCGGGATATGACAGTCGGGAAGCAAGCAGTCGGCATTTTGACAATCATCTTCCTAACTACAAACCGCCAAAGAGATACCTGCACTAACAGTCTGGAAAGAGCTAGATAGTGTGCTTGACATGTCCAACTATTTGGCTATATTTTGTAAAGAATCAGCATAAATCATTCTATTTTTGTAGACCTTGCTCAAAAAGGCTCTGAATGGAGGATGCTCCACAAACAGGACTAGTGGCGATGCTCACTCATTGAGACAAACTAGTAAATTATTGTATGCGCCAGTACTGTAGGACACAACACAGATTCACTTTGCACATGAAGAGAAAGAAATGGCTGCATATGTAGTAGAAAGTGATAGATGTCAGCAAAGGATTCTTGCGCACCTTCCACACTGTGCAAATGGCAACAACTAAGGGCCAAATGCTAAAAAGAAAATAATGTGTGGAGATATCATGCAAAAAAATAATAGGTGCATTCATCAACAAGTCTTGTTTTCAATAGTAAAATGAGTGAACACATATAGGTGGACATAACAGAGATTCCATAATGTCTATCTACACAATGAAATATGCAATCAGTTGTCAACATTTAGGATGTCAACACCAGAATGTCAACATGTACACAGAATGTTGACACTGACATGTCAACATTGTGAATGTCGACAGTAGATTTTAGGGTTAGATTAGGCTGTAGTTAGGGTTAGACAGAGTAAAGGTGAATGAAAACTTGCTTACTATGCACAATGTCAGTGTCAAAATTCTGAATGTTGACGTTTAGAAAATATCAAAATTAAGATGTCAACATTGCAACTGGTAAACACATATGGAGAAACCAGATTCTTCAGAGACACAGACAGACATGCCCAAAAATGCTGCTCAAAGCACTAAAGCAAGTGAAGACAACCTTCCAGGAATTGCCAAAGGAACAAATTCAATATTCAAGTCACATCAAGGACATTTTAAAATTTGATACAAGCATTTTACGTAAAGCACAAGATGACGATGACACAGCCGTTGATCAGGACTATGTAATCTATTGCCACACAGTAAGACTTCTCAAAGCCAGAAAACTGATTTCTAGGCTACAGTATTAAAAGCATCACACTTAATAAAATAAATATAACAGAAGATTCAATTCAGGGAGAGATGTAAAATATTTTGTATAATGGGGCATTTGAGCTTTTAGTTTGGTATCGTATACAGGGTGGTCCATAAGTGTGGAAAAACCCTTATAAAAAGGAAATATTAATCCAGTGTCTACACATACGATATGGGAGTGGAGGAAAACCTTTTAAGGTATGTCACCAGTATGGCGGCCATCTTGAAGTTGGCCATCTTGTATGAAACTCTAATTTTTTAATGAGGAAGTTAGTCATGTGACATATCAAGCAGATGCAGAATTTCATAATAAAAACAATGGTGTTCTTCATTTTAACGTATCTTTATGCATTCTCAAGTTTTAACTGAGTTTTCTTTTGCAGGTAGTGATATCAATGATAATGGCACGAAAACAAACAGATTGTCTTGATATCTGGAGATCGAAGCACAGGTGCTATTGCAAATGATTGTCCTCATACAGCCCCTCTTGCTGAAAATGTGTTTAAGTCGCAAGGCAATATTCTAGGACGTACCTGGAGACTGTGCTGATTAATCTGATATGCAACACATATATATATATATCTGTGTGACTGAGTCTCTGGCCCTCATTCAGAGGCGGTCGGAGGATGCAAGCGGTCGCTCAGAAACTGGGCGGCGGCTTGCATCCTGACCGGCCGCCTATGTTTCGGTCGTTAGGCTGTGGGTTTTCACCCACAGCTCTAACGACCGCTAGGGTGATGGTCGCGATGGTCATAGACCATCGCAACCATCGGTGCTTACGACGAGACTCTAGGGTAGGGTCTCACTTGTCGTAAGCCCCGGAGAGCTTCTGGCTCTGTCAGAGCCGGAAGCTCTCCACTGACATCACTAGGGAACGCCTCCGTTTGGGCTGCCACCACCCCGGCCCGCCTAACAAACGGGGCGAGCTGTAAATCAACATCGACAGCTCGCCCCCTTTGGAAAGAGACCCGCTACGACCGGCGCTGTTGGTCGTAGCAAGTCTCTCGCATGCGCACGAAGGAGCCGGCTCCCTCGTACGCATGCGCACTGGAAAAACATCGAGGCGGACGTGCGGTTGTAGACCGTATGGCCGCCTCTGAATGAAGCCCTCTGAATCAGCATACGAAGTGCTACAATGCAACCAAGTTCTGTTAAGTCCACGCCAACTTCCGTTGACAGACTCAGTTGCACACAGATATACAAGTGTCACATATCAAATTTATCAGCAGAGTCTCCTGATAGTACATCACATTTTTATATATTCAATTTGAGGCTTTCCGCCTACATCGCGTGTTTTTGGAGAAAACACTTTCCTCGCGCGCGCCAGCTTTTCGCCGTTTTCAATTCCAAAGGACACGAAAACGGCACCCGGCGAAACTTAAACAAGCGGAAAGTCCTGTCAGATTTGAGGAAATCAACCTGACACTCCCCAAAATATGCTCTGACATGGGGGTTCACTATGGTACCCCCCGATTTGGCTTGTTGAAGGTATTTGTTTTTTTTAAAAGGGCTCAATAGCTGCTAAATAGCGTTTTTGTATAAGTGGTGCAGAATAGTATTCAGGAGTATTTTTTGCAGAAAATAACTTATCCCAGCAAATATGGGGTACTTGAAAATTTATTATGCTACTTTATCCTAGACATTGTGTCCTAAGCTTGTAAATAGTATACTAGTCTTTTTGGCATAAAGTCACAAATTAATCATAATGATACATGGCGAGGGCCTCTCGTATTGGACCTACCTTCTGTACTTTTTCCTGCTAGTTTTTAACTATTAGTCTTGTGTCTTATGCTGGTAGATATATTGGCCGATCAATTGATCGGCCAGTATATCTTGTGTGCGTCGGCCAGTGTGTACCAGCGATATGTCTGTGAACGATGTTCACAGACATATCGCGTCGGCTCTGCGGCATAGCCAATGCCCACTATATCTGTCAGATGACTGCCCGTACATTTGCTGCAGAGGCTGTGGAGAGGGGGGTGCAACACTCCCCCCGGCCAGTGGGACCACGGCTAGATGATGGTTGTTCAATGCATATGGTCACTCGATCTGCAGATATATCTATTAGGTGTGTACCCAGCTTTAGTCCATAAATAGTGTATTAGGTTTGTTTGTCAGAAAGGAATTGGTATAAAGTCGCAGATTCAGCATAATGATGTGAGGGTCTCAGTATCGGACCTGCCCTATGTACTTATTACACAACATTGCTTCTTTGTTCCTATTACTTTTTAATTCATTGTACTACTTTTTCCTCAATTTTGCATCTTAGTTCACAAATAGTGTAACAGGTACTTAGGATTAGTGTTTTGCTGCGGCTACTTAGCAAAGTCCGTGGCGTGCTAAATGGAGAAATTAGGCGCGATTTGAGACAGGTGTATGTAAACACATCTGTAGCTGGAGAAAAGGGGGTTAGGGACAATCCAGCACTTCATGGGAATTATAGGGTATGGCCATTGCATGCATCTCAACTGTCCTGAATCACAAATGCTGGAAGAGGTGAAGTTTTGTCTAATAGTGGGATTTATTTTGTCCTGATCTCATGTGGCTAAATGTTGTGTGGTATGCCATTATGATGCAAGTATGGTTATGCCTCCACTATAAGATGGCTACTGTATGTCTGAGGACCGATTCCAAAACATTTTAATGTTGGAATTATCTAGTAAAACTTACCAGGCCCACCACATCGGACACCAGTTACGGCACAGTCATGAGAGATGTAAATATACTGAGGATTACATAACTTTTTATTATTATTATTTATTTATTTTTAATTAAAGAGATCCATTTAATCAGCTTCATGAATATGGCACATATCACATTGGGAAATTAGATTACCTCCACAGAAAATTTAACTGCTATGAGGAAAGTACAGTACTTAGAGAAGAGGACAATTAGGGCGGTATTCAATTAGTTTCACACCCGCGGAAAAGTTTTGCATGCCGTAATTTTCGATGACATCGCGTGTTTTGTATCGAAAACTTTTCGTGCGCCCCCCGCTATTCGCCGTATTCAATTCCAAAAGACGCGAAAACGGGACCCAGCAAATGTGAAACAGGCGTAAACTGCTGTCAGAATTGAGGAAATCAGCCTGAACCCCCCCAAAAAGATGCATTAACATTGGGGATCAATGCAGATATGCCCTAATAAAGTGATTTGGGGTACTTAAGTTGTGTCAATAGCGTCTTATTTGCGTCTTTGCACAAGTGGTGAAGAATGGCATTAAGCAGTATTTTTTGGTGAAAATAAGTAGTACTGTCAAATTTGGGGTACTTGAAAATGGGTGCTAGCATATTTTAAAGTTGCTAAAATTAACTTAAAAAAAAACGTGAAAACCGCACCTGTAGCAAGCACCTGCATTCCTAAAAACACCTGACCCATCCTTGCAGACCCCCAAGAAGTCTATTTTGCTACTTTTTATTCTTGTTCCCCCACTTTGTACTTTTTCGCCCCCAAAATGAAAGTACTTTTTTGGGTTGTTCCTCACTTTTTTAAGGATTTTTTTGACACAGTTGTCCTTTGGGGGCTGTCCCAAGGGTTCTGAGTGGTTTCCTCACCTTTGCACCCCAAAATAAAAAAAATGCACTTCTTCACTCCTGCTATTCACAGGCGGATCTTTTTCGCCTATTACATTGCATTGACTTTCTGCGTACGCAAAAAATATTTGGAATTGAATACAGAGATAAGTTTCCAACAGGCGAAAAGTTGCAGTCGGCGATACTTTTTCGCAGATCTCGGCTTTTCGCTTCTAATTGAATACGGCCCTTAGTATGTTAACAGTTCTGCAGCTTCTTACACATTTACTGTAAATAAGTGAAACAAAATGCAAAAGGAACAACGAATACTCTTCAGTAACAAGTCTTGTCCTGATAAGGAGTAACACTACACTTTCTCCACATCTTCATCAACTTGTAGAAATTATATGGGCTGTTATATGGGCATTTGTGTATTTCTGTGCAAGGCCCCTGCATTTCTAATATTAATTTTAAAGAGATTTCTAGGAAAAAGAATTTGCAGTAAATAGTTATGCAGAATAGTAGATTCTGGGCTAGGCGCAGCTGCGTCTATTGGCAGTCGCTCGTCTGCGGCTTTATGCAAATGCTGTTACAAAGCCCTTCCCTGGTATACATCCGTGCGGACAAATGTGCAAGGACTGAGACTCCTTCTGTCAGTGTCCATAGTAGATACTGAAATACTGATTAGTGCACCTTTAGACACACTATCAAAACTTACACCAGTCCTATGGCAGGTGATGTCTCCATCAGAGTATGGCTTCCTATGTGAGCAGTTGAGAGTCTCTGTATGCAACTGCTTTCAGCAACACGCCCACAAATACGGACCACCTCCATGGGTCCACTAAGCCACCTCCCTGTCACTGCCCAGGAATGCCCAACACATTTTTAAGACATTTCAGAGGCCGTGCTTTCCTGCATGCCTCAATAACAACTCCAAATCTGTGCGCATGGTTATCTGGACGCAGTGGGACATAAACGCATGTGCATATGACAAAAAATGCTCCATTCCATGCTACATCGGCAGTGCCTGCGTCTCGGAATCACCCATAGACAGAGATCAGTGACAGTTCATGGCAATTTTACTGATACAAATTTTCAACGCGCCAGCTGTAAAAGTAGATCTCTTTTCTTTTTTTTAACATATAGCCCAATACCATCTTTTAAGTAAATGGAACAATCAGAGCCTTAAGCCGCGTATCCACTATACGATACCGTTAATATTCCACAATATCGTCCAGTGGATATGCCGCCCATACTTGCAGGGCAACCTGACTAGATCATCAAGTTTTGCAAGTACAGGGATGAGGGAGGGTGACGTCACTGAACGATATATCGTTCAGTGTGGGTGCTCAATGTCGTTAATGACATTGAGCACATCACTGCCGGGGAAATACTAGACAATATCACTCATGGAGCATATCATCTAGTGGATACGCGCCATTAGTCTTGCAAAATCGGATGTCTTTGTGTCCTGCTAGGGAAAGGGTGTGTGCGCTCTATGGTTAAAAAAATATATATATTGTATTTATATTCTCAATAATTCTCAGGAAATATTTGACTATGTGAGAAAAAAAAGCTTATTGAATCATGGGGGTATTTTTTTTTAACTGGTTCAGTGCATTTGGAAATGTAACTATACTACAGGGTATTGACATTCATGTTTAACCTTTTAATATATGTCTCTGTAATATGTTAATTGTTGCACTGTACATCTTATATATGTAACTAGATGGTAGAGGATGTAACCGCCAGTTACTCTACAACTGCAATGACACATTACCATAATAAATAATTAAAAGACTAAAGGAAAAGTGAACAAGACCTCAAAGCTTTAATGAATATATGGATGAATTGCAGTGGAGTCAAATAGGAAGGGGTAGGGGGGTTCATTAGGTCTCATCCTTTAAGAGAAAGTGTGCATGTGACAGATAAGAAGGGTGTCTTTTGTTCTAGAATTGTGCTCATAATATATAAACGTTATTCTGCTGACCGCATTTAGATCTATACGTTTTTTAATCTTAGTTATCAGGAAATACTGATATTTCTTAACTGTGATTGTATCTATAGCACATGATTTTCTATGTTTATCTATGTTACCACAATGGCATATTGTTCTTTGTCCAATCATTATCTTGTTACTACAGTATGCCATAAGACATTTATGCTTGTAACTATATTAGTACGCATGGGCATTTCTACACATATTAATACAGAGAGACACAACAGGACCGCTGTAAAAAAGACATGGCACATTTTCAAAAATGCCTTAATAGATGTTTAGGCAAGGTGCTAAAAAAGAAGTATCTACAGATAATGTACACTGTTGTTCAAGTCGCGGCATATATCCCTTCTCGGCGTGCCAGGTCCTGTGCGTCTCTGCTAGTGCCGAGCGTCATTTTTAGCCAACAATGCATCTAGGCCACAATGCGATGCAACTAAGATGCACCAGGAGACTGAACTAAGATGCATCTCATTGTGATTAAGGCGCATTTTCAGACAAAAAGACACAAAATAGATACTAAGTGAAAGAGTTACATAGGACGTCATGGCTCACTCACTGTACAAAGACCCATGTCCTAAACATCATAGATAAAAAGATCACACTTATGCTTGTGTACATTAGGAATGTTGCAGACGGAGGGCCTGATTCAGAGATATTTGCTAATGCCGCTGTGATTTTGTATGCAGCAGCTGTGCAAACTATGCAAATGAAGCAGCCGCTAGGATTTGTATTAAGGCACCCACTGGCGGCTTTGCAAATACAATCGACTGTGTACAAAGACGCAGCATCAATTGTAGATCATTCGATTATCAGAGTCTCGAGAAATCATATGGTCGCAGGAGCTGAGACACTGGTGCCATTTTCACTGTATATGGGATCGCCCCAAAAACAGTTGTGCCACGTCTGTGTTTGAGTTGGCGGAGTGACCCAGCCTGAAATTGTGATCATGTATGCAGTAAAAATGGCTGCGGCGACCCACAACCATTTTGTGCGACCATAGAGTTATTCAGAAACCCGATTATTGACTGTTCTGTGACTAATGCTGCGTCTTTGCACGCAGTCACTTAAATTTGCAAAGCCGACAGTGGGCGTCTCAGTACAAATCCCAGCAGCTGCGACATTCGCATAGTTTAGCACACATTTGCAGCAGCGGTAACATTGGCATTCATCTCTGAATCCGGCCCCTAGTCTGGTCAGCATGGGGATGACTTCCTTAGGGGAAACCCCATGGCTGCTGCGTAAGATAACAAAACAAATGAGCTTGTCCATGTAAATAAACACAGATTCAACACGTAGAGCAGTAATTCAGAAACCAAAAAGAAAAACATGGAATCCATATACAGTATGTCCAATGAACAGCATAGCATTGACTAATAAATGACACCTTTCATGTTTTTATGAAGCTATAGAAAAGGTTCCAGTGGAAGTAAACAAATATTTGAAGAGAGCTCGCTAGTGGTTTCATTACACTTTCACTCATGACGAACCAGGGAATGCACTTTGTTCATGATGCGGTAAACCAAACCTGACAAAACTGTAAATCAGCCATTCTGAACAGAACTCATTAAGCTTTTATAGATATTCAGGCTAATATTTTAAATCCTTACTGTGTTAGACAGGTTTCACAATGATTGGATATATCCATTTCTCTTCATGAAACTTATGATACTCTGCAAGTGCACACTTATCACTTGAACAATAGTACAGGTTGAGTCTCCCATATCCAAATATTCTGAAATATGGAATATTCCGAAACACTGATTTTTTTTTAGCATGACTGAGATAATGAAACCTTTGCTTTTTGATGGTTCAATGTACACAAACTTTGTTTAAAGCACAAAAGTATTAAAAATATTGTATAAGATTACCTTCAGGCTGTGTTATAAGGTGTATATGGAACATAAATGAATTTCATGTATGTACGCAAACTGTTTGAGCCACAAATTTATTGAAAATATAGTATAAAATGACCTGCAGGCTGTGTGTATAATATATAAAATACGGAAAAATCCGATATCCAAAATGCCCCTGGTCCCAAGCATTTTGGATATGGGAGACTCAAACTGTAGTGCACTTATTACTTGAGCCCCTGCTCCAACTTGAACCCCTAACACTGATCCTTCTCACTCCTACTCCTCCATGTTCTATTAGTATTGTTTCCCTGTGTCGCTATAAGGGGAACAGCTTATATTTAATACTGAAAGAAAAAAAAAGAAAAAATACAAACCAAAATTATGCATCAAATTGTCTCAACAATCAATAAACCCAATTTTGTAATGCTGGCCATACACTAGCGCGATTTCGGGCCCATAGCCCGATTTTAGACATGTCGTACAATGAATTGTGTGGAAATCATGTAGTATTTAGGTAGGATACAATCCGATACGCACTCCCGCCGCTCTTACCACATACTGTATGATCAGATGTGCAACCCATATTATCTATCGTAATCGTATGCAGATCGGATGTGAAAAAAGCACCAAATCGTGCGGTCGGGACTGCCAGGGAGGAACCGGGGAGTTTAAGGGAAAACGGACGATGAATTGCATCGTACTAGTGTATGGCCAGCATAACCCTAAACGCTGAACATGGGCAAAGAAAAGCCTCTGTAATTGTGAAGATATACTAGTTTGAAATGAAGAAAGATGTTTATCAAAGCTACATCCACTCAAATGGATTTAGGACCTGTAGTGGAATATACAGTACTTGTAACAGCCTAGATTTTCCATATATCCATTTGCCATTGTATTTGTCTGCTACAGAGACATGAATAAACCATTCCAGTATGATGACAACTTTGTTTGGAAATGAAACATTTATATTATAACTGTGGTTGACAGCAGAAGACATTAGTTTCACTAATAATATACAGTAGCTTTTGAAAGGCTTTGGCTATACTTTTATTTCCGATTATAAACCAATAAGAACAAAGCAAGCTGAGTGATGTTTCTTAACCAATACTCCACTGTTGTTCACCCAAAATAAGTAGATGACGAGGGGCAGAATAGATAAATTGAATGCAAATCAGCAAAATGTCGTGAATGGACATACAGTAATGTTTTAGTGATACATACTTTCCAAATGTTACAAGTTATATGGAACAGTCCCGATTAGAGGGCTCTGTCCCTCCATTTGTCCAGTCAACAGCAGCTTGGCAGATATGCAACATTCATTGCCCTTCTCCATTGCACATCAATGTGTATGGTGCATTCAAAGAGTCCTTTAGGGAAAGGGAACAGGATAGAGATCGGTCCAGCGTATCGGAAGTGTTGGTTGCCACCCCATGGTGTGTAACCATGTCCCCTTCTCCAGATTCCCAAAAAGTTGGGAGGAATGGCAATACAATAGCACAATATACAGTATTAAAGTAAAAGATAGTCATCTTCATCTGGGCTTATTATCTATAGACCGACAGGAGCTGGCTGATTGTCCTGTTGGGGCTTGCCCTATCAGGCAGATATCACTGCTCCTTTTTCACTGAGCGATAAGGACTGCATACTGATTCAGGTTTTCTAAGAGCTGCAGCATTGTTTAGCCACAGGCATCCACCAGCATATTTAGGGATGTGACCTCACAGACCAATTTGAAGCTGGGAGACCTGGCCTAGCTCATTGAAATCAGCAACATAGTTAATGTTAACATTTAAACCTCTTAACGGCAGAGGCCAACTACAGTATGTGATATCAATCAGACCTATGAAAAGCCAGTGTCATCAAAATTATTCAGGTCTAATTTTGCTTACAATCCGCACATGCAACAGGAAATAACTACCATATGTTAAATACTAATATAATATAATATATATATACACACACACACACACACACACGTTGTCTACAGTAAATACATGACAGTAGGCTTGGGACTATGCATTTCATGGTGCCATGTTAACATTCATGAGTTAAAATTGTCTTTTGTGAAATATACAAGTTGTTGAGATCCATCTTAAGGTTTAATTGGAAAATTTTAGTTTTAAATGTTAAACTGAAAATAATCTCAAATAGCAGTTCAAAGTAGAGTTATCACATTTGCTTTAGATTTTAAGTGCTTTTTAATCTAATAATTACATATCCAGGTCAAATTATGAGTTTTGCTTAACACCTGGGGGTCTATTTTTAAAGTTGAGTAAAGCCCTTTCTCCTGTGTTGTTACTAAAGGGCTTTTATTAACTTTTATCTATTTACCAAAAGATTAGGAGATTTCTAGATAGCTAGTCTATAATTAATATCATATTATGATGTACTGTATATTTTTTTATATTTTAATTGAAACAATAATACCAAAAGTAGTAAAGTCTATGTCCAGTTAAAAGCATAAACTTACCACTACTTCCACCTATATATGACTCCCTCCACCTCTGTCCCATAATGGCAGGGATCGCATTTCCGCTCTATAGCATATATTTTACCCCAAAATTACAGTTGATGACTCATTTTCACAAAATGAGGGGATCCCAGGGTACATACTCTATGAACAATTACTATCTGGCTCTGAAGAACTAGCTGCTATGTGCTGCGACCAATGGGATCCTGTCCTGTCTCCCCCTCCAATAACAGGTGGAAATGCCATCAGCTGATAGAAGAGGAAGAGTCATCAGGCATTGGCATGGGTGGCGGGAAAGCAGGTACATGCCACGGGGCTCGGACTGCAGCACACCAGTAGCGTTTTTTTTTTTAACCTTTATTAAAACCTCCACAGGCAGTGGGCGGTAACTCCCAGCCGTTGCGGAGCTAATGGTTCCCGAGCCTGTTGAAGAGTGAGAGCTCTTTATTCACCAGGCTCCAGGAGGCGGGCGTAGGGATGGCCATGGACAGTCGATGATTCAAAATCATTGATGATTTATGGCTGATGTGGAATAGTTTTAACATTGATGACAGAGAGCCAATGGTTCTTTGCCATCAATGAAAGAGTAGCAGCCAATATTTTTTCTTTGGACGGGATTTAGCTTAGCCCCGTCTCCTTTTTTGATTGGCCCGTGGGTCTCGTTCCCAACAGCAGTGGTGGCCATCAAGGGGTGCAAACCATTGATGGTTCACCATAGATGGTTTGTGTACCATTGATGGTAACCTCCGATGTAACCATCAATGGCAATCATTGATGGACACCCCTCCGATAGCCATCCCTAGGTAGGCGGGGACTGGGAGAGACAATAGACAGGAAGGCTGGACTGGCTAATCCTGGGCTCTGTCTGTGTGTGAGTGTGTGTGACTGAAGGAAGAGCCAAGGTGCGCGCCGATGACTGGGACGGAGCTGCAGTTGTATATTTTTAATTTATAAATATAATAAATGCATCCATCCTAGTGTATTATATTTATAGATCATAAATTTGATATACATATATATATATATATATATATATATATATAGAGATCATAGATATACCTAAATATACTATATATATATCAAAATGTATGTTATATACATGTATGTACAGTATGTGTGTGTTTATATATACACATTATATATATATATATATATATATTGATCGCACTTACGCGCTATAGTGCGTCCTTTACCCCAAAATTACAGTGAAGTACTTTCGCTAAATAATGGGGTCCTGGGGGATGCGCTCTGCAATCTATGATAGCTAAGATGCACACCAGATAATATCAGGTAGTGTTCCTGGTAGGCTGCCCGATTTTAAAAGGCCAAAATGCACCCTGCCCTTTTAGCGGTGTCAGGCTAAAACAGCCTGCCCTGTGCCTTCCCCACAAGTGGGCTGCAGTGTCCCACGGGTACGCAAAGATGCATGGACCGATCACGTGAATAGACACTGTGCGCGTGAGGGGAGAGCTTGGGGGAAGCCCAGCACCTCCATAAGTCAGGGCACGCCCCCAAGTGTGATGAATTGGGATCGTGTCACAAGGACATGCCACCTCCCTGGCCAGCCACACACCCTTTTTGGAAGCGCGCGTGCCCAAGCCGCTCAAAGACTCACTACCCGCACCCTCAGAGCCCTGCCCATGGTTTAGCGAGAACACTAATCCGGCTGCTATGTACTACGGCCAATAAGATCTTGCCCGGTCTTTCCCTCCAATAGATGGCAAAAATGTCATGTGCTGTTTATGGCTCGGGGGATCCCCGGGAACTTGCTGTACTGGGGCGCCCTGGATTTCTCTTGGCAGCCCTGGGCATTAGCGTCTTTGTGTAGCATGTCAGGATCGGCACGGCAGAACCAGTGCCAGGACTAGGAAAAGAGGTATGTACCTCCAGCTGCTGGCAGCGTTTGGCTACAAACAGAGATGACAGGAGCCCCTGAGGCTCATGTAAGTGGGGGTTAGGCTGCTTCCAAAAAAGCGATTAGAGTGGGCTGCAACTGTGCTTGTTTCTTTTGTCAGTAAAGACTCACGTACAGCAACACTATTAGCACTATTTATTAATGCCGTACAATGACTAGCAATATAATCCAGGTAACAGGGAAGCAGGTTTAGGATACTGTCCTACCCTGCCAAGGAGATTCAAGTCTAAGTGCACAGCATACAAAGGGTTAGTGGAACCACTTTAAAAAATGAGGGGTAAGATCCCCCATCACTTCTATATATAACTCTTTACCCCCATGCAGAGCATCCACAGAATGAGGGCAACACTACTAAGCAGATGCTCATGGAGACACACATTTATGTCTGGCTTGGTCCATACTGCATCCGAATGTAACTTTTATTTCCTGGAGATCCACCTATCACTAAGTACAGTATTCTGACAGCCGTCCTGGTGACTTCCCCATACATTATCATTTTAACAGCAGTCCTGGTGACACCCCCATAAATTATCATTCTAACAGCAGTCCTGGTGACACCCCTATGCATTGACATTCTAACAGCAGTTCTGGTGATACCCCCTTACATTACCATTCTAACAGTCGTCCTGGTGACACCTCCATAAATTAACATTAGAAACATAGAAACATAGAATTTGACGGCAGATAAGAACCATTTGGCCCATCTAGTCTGCCCCATTTTTAAACATATTACCTCAACTCTTATTGATCCTTACTTCTTCTGAAGGATATCCTTATGTCTATCCCATGCATGTTTAAATTGCTCTACTGTCTTAGCCTCTACCACCTCTGATGGGAGGCTATTCCACTTGTCCACTACCCTTTCTGTGAAGTAATTTTTCCTCAAATTTCCCCTGAACCTACCACCCTCCAGTTTTAGAACATGTCCTCTTGTTCCAATACTTCTCTTTCTTTGAAGAATGTCTCCTTCCTTTACCTTGTTAAACCCTTTATATATTTGAAAGTTTCTATCATGTCCCCCCTTTCCCTTCTCTGCTCCAACCTATACATATTAAGATCTTTTAGTCTTTCCTGGTACGTTTTGTGGTGTAGACCTTGCACCATTTTAGTTGTCCTTCTTTGTACAGTCTCTAATTAATATCCTTCTGGAGATATGGCCTCCAGAACTGAACACAGTATTCAAGATGAGGACGTACCTACGACCAGAAGAAAGAAACATTCTAACAGCAGTCCTGGTGACCCCACCCCATTCATTGACATTCGAACAGTACCACTTTCGTTACCATTCTAACAGTCGTCCTGGTGACACCTCCATAAATTAACATTCTAACAGCAGTCCTGGTGACCCCACCCCATTCATTGACATTTGAACAGTAGATCTGGTGATAACCACTTACATTTTTTAAAATTATTTCTACTTTTACTCGAATCTGTCTCATTGTTACGAGGCCTATTCATTTGCCGATTTTCTGCACGAAGCGACCAAAACCAGGAGTCTGCAAGTGGATAGCTAGCAAGGACCAGCGATGCGCGTGCACGCTGGGTCCTTGCCGATCCCGACTATCTATCGAACATGCCCGTCAACCTGACGACGGTCGTCAGGTTCGGCATGTTAATAGATAGGGAGGTTGGGCTCCTGCACTGAAGACGTTCAGTGAACGTCTTTCAGTGCGGTGCCCGCACCTCAGCGACATGAAAGTCTGAACGCTGGATGTTCAGACTTTCGGGTCGTTAAATTGATAGGCCTCTTACGAGGTGGTCTTCCCTAAAATAGCTGAGTATATATGGGGCTTAAGCAGAGTACACACTATACATTTATGGGGCCGGTCAAATGATAATCTACTGATGGGAACGATAATTGGATAGTGTATATACAGGAGCGTTAGCCAATAAACCACTTTAAGCACTCCTGCAACGGTCGGCATCTGGTATGCTGTACACATTATCTCGTACCCGACCTCTCGATCCCGTGCAAAACATCTGAAGAAAGTACACACTGAACTAGAAATTGCTCAGTGAGTACGGGTATACACCGGTCCAATAATCGATGTTGGATCTGAGTTTATCGGATTAGCAGACTTATCACATAGTGTGTACCCAGCATTATGTAATACATAGTTACTGACTTTTTTATGGTCTCCCCAGGAGATCCCATATGGGAGGTGTGGTGCCGCGAATCACATCACCACAGACCCAGCCCTGATGTATCATTCATGGCATTGTACAGTGGAAAACAGGGACATGATCATGTGAAACACATCGTCAAGACCCCAAGACTGTACATTTCATTGGGAAGCGGGGAGACTGGTCTAACCTAGAAAGCTCCATGAAATTTGTGAGTCTCCTCAACATTTCAGAAGAGTAGACAAGTGTGATTTAATATCATGGTGCAATGTGCACAAATTTGCTTTATCCCCCAGCAACTAAATTGTTACTCTCTTAATCCACTCATGTTATTTTTGTGCACGCTATGAATTGAAAGAAAATACTGTATACAAGTTTGCTATATATTACTGCCCTGTTCTGATTTTGGGAGGATAGTCCTAAAATTGCTTATTTTATCAAATATTCTTCATGCCTCAATATTGTATGTAAAAGTGAACAGATCAACAGTCGACAAAGGACCAAATGATATGTGTAAGGAGTGAAATGTGCAGTCTAGGGTATATTTTCCATCAGTGACAGGACCACCACATCTGCAGAAATGTGGTACGTTTAATGAACGATGCAAGGCATAACCGTCAACACTAATCATTTTATTCTCTGAGTTCATAAGTGCCTATGCTTCCAGGTCCCATAGCAATTGCATCCATTGCTAGGATTGTCCTTGCATGCTTCTTTTTCACCATTATAAATAATATGACACATCACGATTTAAAAACTTCATTCATGGTTATGCAAATTTAAGATTAGTGTTACTAATGGTAAAAAAAAAACCCATCAAATATTAAAAATCATCTAACTGAAATAAAATGTAAAACACTTGATTACCCATTCAGAAAGCTCATTTAAATTATGTTTATGCATAAATGGTCCTCCTTCAATATATTTTCATAATCTACAGACATCACAAACACGTATTTAACAGCCGGTAATATATAATTAACTGTGAGAGTGAATTCCGATCCCAAAGCATCTGCGCATATTTCAATTAATGTTGCTCTTCAAAATACATAGGTGTAATTTGTATCGTGAAGACAAATCTGAACTTTTAATTAAACAATTTAAGATGTTCTGGCCTAGAAAAACATTCTGCTTTCATAATCAGAGCTCCAGAGCATTTCCAAGCATGGCTAGCTATAGAACATTTTGATTTAGGAGTAACCCCCTTATATTCCATTTTCTCCTGCCATCTGCATGCGCTATATATTGCGGTATGTCAATTTTTATTGTTGAGATTGGATTAATTCAGCATTAGTACTGTACTCTTTTGTTCCTCTGTCCTTGTAAGATCTGTGCTTGATATTAATCATGTTTCTTTCAACATTTAGAGAGAACTATAGTAAGTAAATGCATAAACTGTGACAATGATTATTGTAGAATAAATTAGGTATTGTTTTAGTTGCTTTAAAATAAACATGTTTTTGTAAGAATATGGTATTATATAACATTAAAAAAAATATATATATATATATTATATACACACACCTTTGAATCGGGGTAACATGGATCAGCATTGTGACTTAACATATTTCAGCCATTTAGCAAGCTCACACACAAGGACCCAAGTATTTTAAATACAAGTTCTTATTTTGTAGATATAATTAAGGATCATTGTTTATCTGCCAGTCCATTAACCATCTCACTGCCAGAATTATATGCCAATTTTGCAGCTCAGGAGTCACAATGTTTTTCATACTGCATCAATTTCACCAGGAATAACTGCTTTATGTGTAGCTCTACAAACGTTTTTTTTCTCTTTTCTGAACAGATATGGCTTTATTTTGATACCACAATGGATAATGGATGTATGATCTATCTAATTTATGGTCATTTGAAAAGAAAACAAAAAGGTTTTCTTTGCCTCCAAAACACATGCCTTCCCTGCTAATGGTAATGGAAATACCTCCCAACCTCCTGTAAATCAGGACAAACATATAGATAATAATCAAAATCTGGAAGATTGGGAGGCATGTCAAAGCTGCTTTAGTGAAAAGAGTTAATCTATGTGGCTGTGGAAGGAATTCCACAGAACACGAGCTTTTAAGGTCCATAAGGATATGAACTATTTGGATGGACAGCAATATTCATTGATGTAGATTTTATTTCACAATCCATCATCAGTCTTTGGATTTTAATGGCGTAAACTGACAAATTTAGTCAATCACAAAAAGTAAATCTGCAGATGTAAAATGTTCTAGGCTACAGACCAGAGCATCCCTAGTGCTTTTTAAATGTAGTATATCATATGCATTATTTATTCACAACCTTTGTTCACACCCTAGTCTTTTTATTTTTCTGCCATTACTACTCTTGGTTACATTCTCTTCTCTCCATAAATAAGTAATTAAGGTAAAAACTTCTTGTGTGCTTTACTGTGCATTTTTCCTAAGGGTATTTGAAATACCTCTAGCTGTAGCCAATGGCGTGAACCCACTTCAGTCAAAAACACTGAAGGAATCCTACAACTCAATGCCAAGATCTTGTTCTATTATTTGATTCCTTTGACAAATCTAGCATAGTACTTGGAGCTCAAACAAATATTTTAACTCTTTGGTTTCCAATCTTGGAAGTCTTTTTGAACTTAACAACTTTAAAAAAAAAATTGAGTACATCATAGAGAAAGCTTGGCCATGGTCCCGCCTCTGCCCTGCACGGTACACCTCCCCACAAGCTCAGTTATAGCCACTTATTGCAGGAGTAGGAGGCTGAACTACAGGTCTCCGGAATCAGCGTATTAAGCTGAAAGTAACAACTCTAGCAGTTGAATGGCAGGAGGCATTAAAGATACTAAATGCCTCCAGAGTGCTTCTACTCCATTTGAGCAGTTTATCATTTCGTGATTTGTTCCGTATGGCCGCATCTTTGCTAACATCTGTCGCTGCTTTGCCTCCGCACCTACCCCAAGTGTTTTGGTCTGGGAATTACTAAATCTTGACCTCGACTTCCTCTATATGGATCACTATTTTCCATAGTGCAATGTACCAGTAATATACAGACTACAATGTTGGGATATTTTCCACACCTGAGTTTGAGGTTGCATGTGCATTTGTTTAAAGGTGTCTCTGGTATGGTCTTAAGTCACAAATTTAACCAACAACCTCTTCTCTACTTTAGGTTGGGGTATTTAAATGCCCCCATTACCTATGCAATGTATGGTTGAAAACATACAAAAAGAAGCTGGTTGCCATTTGGCTCTTTTGTCTTGTATATCTGTTGTGCTCATTGACCAGAAACCTGCTAGTTATTTTCCATTTGATATTGCTGCAGACAGGGAACCTGATTTCCAAAGCATAAAACAGCTAGAGTGTAGCAAAAAATCCTCTTCATTTTGTGCATATGCACAATGGTACTATCTATGGTGAAGCAGACGTTTGGAGAAGTTTGGTGGAGTGAGGGTGTTCCTTTCAGAACAATGCCACAAAGTAGAGGGAGTGCATTATTAGGGTCTCTCCGTGCAGTACAGAGGAGCACACGGCAATTACAGCTTTGCAAAAGGACTTTCATCTTACCCCCTTATTAGGATGCATTTCTGCTTTATAGCTGCATTTCAGTTGAGAAGCTGCAAACCACCAAAATTGTCATATGCAGTCCAACTGTCCTCATATTTTAATGATTAATTTAAGACATAAACCAAGGATAATCATTTTAAGAGAAAAACGGAAATGCCTCATATATTAAATAACTGAGCAGCTGAACGTTTGATTTAACATTTTTTGCAATGCTTACACTTTTGAACTGTGCATCTTTTCACCATAAACATAGATACACTTTAAGTTTCTGGAGGCATCCCCTAAGAATGAAAAACTAAGGTACATTTAAAAACAAACCCTACAAAGGCCTGATTACGCCATGCCATATACAGTATGGGTTAGGGTTAACCAAATGGCAGTATTTTTTTCCTTATGCAATGAATTAAAAATAGTTAATATTCAGATGGTGTAGTTCAACTTTTTTACCTTTTACCCCAAAATATATTTAGATACGCCGATGTTACCTCCTTGATTTGAAAGGAAGGAAATCATATAGTAGTGCCCCCATATAATGCCCCTGTAGTAGTGCCCCCACAGTTATGCCCCTGTAGTAGTGCCCCCATATAATGCCCCTGTAGTAGTGCCCCCATAGTAATGCCCCTGTAGTAGTGACCCCATATAATGCCCATTTAGTAGTGCCCCCATATATTGCCCCTGTAGTAGTGCCCCCATAGTAATGCCCCCGTAGTAGTGCCCCTATTTAATGCCCCTGTAGTAGTGCCCCCATATAATGCCCCTGTATTAGCGCCCCCATATAATGCCCCTGTAGTGCCGCTTGTACAAAAATCCCCACTTACCTTAATCCCCGCTCCTACATCAGCTGCCGTCCAGTCCGCCTGGCTGCTCCTCTGAACTATGGGAGAGACATCATGACGTCTCTCCCATAGTGCGCATGGAGAGAGCCGGAAGCTGGAGTTCAGAAGAGAACTCCAGCCTCCGGCTAACGCGGCGCTGCAGGGAAGGAGCCGGGAGCCCGGTGGTAATAACATCGCAGCGGCCGTCCGGCTTAGAACCTCCCTGCGGCAGAGCCGGGCATGCATATGAATCATTCTTCATATGCATGCCTGTCTGTCCGTCCATTACCCCCAGGAATTTCTTTTTTACCTCATGTGGGTACGAGTCACAAAACAATTCATCTTAGGGAAAAATTTTAAATTCCCATCACAGTGCATATACTCAAACTACACTGTAGTATGAGTTTATGTGCTGTGATGGGAATTTCAAATTTTTTATTTTTCCCTAAGATGAATTGTTTTGTGACTCGTACCTGCGTACTATTGTGATTGAGTACAGCGTGCAGGAGCTCTACACACACACACACACACACACACACACACACACACACACACACACACACACATATACTGTGTATATAGTATGAATATACTCAAGGGAAATTTACAGTAACTTTGACCAATTTTTTGCACAAACAAAACATTAGGTATGAGAGAACACAATGTTTGCACAAAACTATGTCACAAATAAATAACTCTTGTACAGCTAACCTACTTTGCTAGTACTTAAAGGCTCCACTCTTTAGGCAGAAAAATGAAACAATAAAACAACCCCAGGAGAAGGGAGCAGGTGAAGGGAACAAAAGTCAGGAAGACAGTTCAAGGTCAAACACTGTGAGAGAGAAAATAGATATGGTTATGTATGTGGAATATGGGCTTACACAACAACATAGGGCAGCAGCCTCCGCCGCTACTTTTATGGTTACTGTGATGTCATAGCTGCTTTGATCAAATCCGCAGTTAAACACTGGTTAGTAATAGATTTCCTAATGCTTTGGTCCAAATAGATGTTTTACGTTGTGGGTATGTGCCATTTTTGAGATACGTCTTTGCAAGAAGCATAACTTGTGGTCAACTTCTTGGGTACTTTTTATTGTTTCCACTTTGGTTATATTTTGTTGCTAATTTGTGTGTATTTATAAACAGTAGTTGTGTTGCTAAAACTACTGTGTCTTTTCAGCACACAGTTTGGTAATTATTTACTGCATTGAAGCCTGTTATATTGTTTTTTTGCTGCTAACCATAAAGTTGGCTGACCTAATTCAGTGATGTGGTGGAGAATTTCCAAAGAATATGGCATTCTGCACTGAGTGCCATATTCTGGCCTGAGGAATTTTACCCTTACATCTCTCACGCAGAGAGGCTGTCAGGTTTTGGTCCTCTGGGTATGTGCCACCTTCAAGCTATGTCATTTTTATTTTTTTTTATATATTTTATACACAAGGTGTTGTATTGACAAAACTCAAGTTTAAACATTCCTTGTAGCTTGTGTTAAAGTGACAAAGTACTATAATACATAGTAATAATAAAAATTGTAATACTTGATAAAGCTCAATCATTTTCAGCATGACCATCTTTTAAAGATTATTGTATGGCAAAATAGGCAGAAATGTGCAAGAAAAAGGTTTGGAATAAAGATATAAACACTTTGGCCTTCATTCAGAGCCGTACACTCTGAGCAGAGCGCACGCTCTGAATGAGGGCTGGCCTCCATGAGAATGGAGCGTCCTCCTGGACGCTCGTATAGCTGTGGGTCACCACCCACAGGCTATACGAGCGTGCAGTTTGATGGCCGCGATGGTCGTGACCATCGCGACCATCGAAACTGCGAGCCGGAGCCTGCGGTTGAGGTTTTCAACCGCAAGCTCCGGAGTGATTTTGGCTCTATCAGAGCCAAAATCACTCCCACTGACATCACTAGTGATGTCAGTGGGCCGGCTTCTGACGGGAGGCGTTCCCGTGGGAACGCCCCCGTCAGGGAGGCACGCCCCCGGCACGCCTACCAAAGGGGGCGTGCTGTCAATCAACATCGACAGCACGCCCCCTTTGATCAGACACAACGAGCGAAGGACTTTCCTTCGCTCGTCGCGTCTGGCGCATGCGCACGACGGAGCTCCCTCCGTCGTGCGCATGCTCAGTCCAGAACATCGACCCACTTGCGAGCGGACAGCCGCTCGCGAGTGGGTCTGAATCAGGCCCTTTATCCATAACAAAATGCAAGTAAAATAAATAATAAAATAAAAAGTAAAAAGCACAGGTCATGCCAGTTATGTCATTACAGGCTTTACACAGTATTTATTTCCAAAGTGCTGCTAAAAATAAAATGACAAATGACAGAATTATATGCATGCCGTGAGACAGGCAAGGGACAGAACAATCATTCATGTTTTTGTGTTATATGTGCTAATGTCATATATTTGCATCTGTAACAAAGCCATGGGGCTTTCTGTACAATATGTATTTCAGAGAGCAGACAAAATAGTTGCTCTTGCAATTATCATAAAACATCCTATAAAAATTCATAATGTAAATAAATACATTTTTATTGGATGCAGCGTTGATCATAATAGTTTAAATCATATTTAATCAGTAATTAATTAATCTAGGTTTTATTACAGCATTTAGATGATTAGATAACATATATTTTTCAGTAGATTCATAGGAGTGAATGGGTATAACTTTGCACAACCACATACATACACACATATGCCCAAAGAGTAGGTACAACAAGATTTATAATAACATAACATGCCTAATGCTGGGCATACACGGCCAGATAAAATGTCTGTCAGACCGACAGACATTTTATCTGGCAGGCTGCCAGCCGCAGATTTCTGCCACAGTGTATCAGCCCGACATCCGCGCTCCGCCCCGGGGGAGTAGACATTTTGTAGGAAGGAACACAGGAAATGTCTGTCTGTCGGCCGCGGCTGGGCATACACTGCCCGATGTGGCCGACAGTTTACCGGGAAATATCGCATCGGATGGGCATGCTGGACAATCTGGCATGCCCGACCGAGCAATATTTAACCCTCGGTCGCCCCCCCCACACAGTACAATTATCAGGGCGATATCAGGCGGATCGCCCCGATAATTGTAGCGTGTATGGCCAGCATAAGCGATGTTCTGCTCTTACATTTGTGCCACTATGCATAATTTTAAAAGGCAACATGGTTGCATTTTCAGAGGGACTTGGGATTTCTATTTATAATAGCTTAAATAAAATTCTGTACAGTGCCCATGGGAATGCTTATAAACATCTATGAGCACCTCATATTTTAACCTATAATGCATAAAGCCATTGTAAATGCTAGACTGCAGGCCACATTAACTACTTGAAATGGGGTGTAATTTAAGTGCCCTAGCCCACATATATTAATAATAAGTAAGAATATCAGGTAGGTAAAATGAATTAATATTTTTACCAGTTATTTATGTTACACACACATACTCCACAATCCCTTACAGAGAATATTTTGCCCATTTGTATCAGTCCTTGCCCCAGTGAAGTTTACAATCTACATTCCCTACAACATGTACACGCACATACACACTAGGGTTAATTTTCTGTCAGTAGACAATTAACCTACCTGTATATTTTATTGGTTCCAAAACACAGAGTAAAAATATGGAAATAAATTAGCATTGGTTGACAATACAGGTGAGGACCAAAAGGTGATTGACATAAAAATATAATCCAAAGAAATTACTTCAACACAACAAAACAGAGAAATAAGAAAGAAAAAAAACCACAGGAGTAGTACGTTTCAGAACATTTTCTAAATTTTCCACCTTGATAATCTAAAACTCTGCACCCGGAAATTGATGGGGTAAAGTAGAAATGTATCTGTCATACACCTAAACCAACCCTTAATTTTATGAAAGACAAATATGTGGCAAAACGCCAAATGCAATGCAGAGACAAAAAACCTTAATATTATATAATGTAGTTATGGTAAATTTATGGTCTTCAGAAGAACGGACCTACCAGTATATTTTAGAAATGTGGGAGAAAATCTGAGCACCCAGAGAAAACCCACGCAAGCACTAGAATATACAAACTCCAGTTAGGGCTGTGGTGGAAATCGAACCCAAGACTTCAGTGCTGTAGGGCAGTAATGCTAACCATTACACCATACGTATTGCCCTAGTCAACTCTTCCCCTGCCTTGCCCTACCATCATGTGGAATTTGCAGAATTAGATTTCCATGTGGATCCTATTACAGAAGGGTGGATGGAATTAGCTACACCTGTAGTGACACTACACAAGATGGGCCACTATGTAGTCTTCTGCACCTTCCAGAGTAATTAACAGGACTAGGTTTCTCTTCGCCATTAGTGAAAATATCAAAATGTTTAATTATTTACTAGACCTCAAAAATCTCCTTTCTTCCTTTGCTTGTGCCATCATGAACTCACCTCTAGTTCTGTAGCATCACAAAAACTATAATAAACCTAATGATGAGTGGGACATTTATCCCTAACATCTTATATATATGCTTATAATATTACTTGTAGCTCTATTATTCATCACAACATTTAGGGGGAGATTTATCAAATCTTGGAGAGAGATAAAGTGGAGAGAGGCAAAGTACCAACCAATCAGCTTATAACTATAATTTTACAGGCTGTGCTAGAAAAAGGACAGAAGCTGATTGGCTGGCACTTTATCTCTCTCCAAGATTTGATAATCTCCCCTTTCATCTCTTCTGTCCTTTACTACTTCTTTCTTCCGTTCCCTCTGTTCTAAATGCTGCATCCATTTGTTTTTCTCTTTATTGAAAGCTGATAATTTTATGCTTTAAATTGCAAATATATTTGAATTTTAACTAAGCTATCAATAGTTTAACAAAAAAAGGAAGTATAAAAGAGCACTATGAAGATGAAATAAAGGCAAAGGGCAATACTATGTTTGTAAACAGCATAAGCATTGAGATCCTTCAGCATACTGATCATTTGTGACAAATATATGCAGAAAGTAATAAGACTGTAGAGAGACATTTTGACACATAGAAATTAGTAAAAAGTACATGTCACTATGATTGACGGTAGCAGAGATACCTTTTGTGTTCTGGCAGTACTTAATCCGAAATTCAATCATTTATAGCATTAAAGAAAATGTGTTGAGGAAAACGCTCTGTGACAATATTTTATCTTAAAAGATACATTTTCATAAAATAAAATGACTTGGTTTTAAAGTGGACCTGTCATATACGAACAAACATTTCACATTTATCTACTCTCCCAGAATGTCTGGGAGACTCCTGAATTTTCGAGTTCCCCGAAAGAACAGGTAACACTCCCACATCCTACCCACTTCCCGAGGAAAGGGTCTGTATGATCCAATGCTATAATAATGATGTCACTTTGGCCCTGCTCCCTAATCTTAGACATGTTATTTGCATCCTTATGTCATTAAGAGGCAGGTCTATGGAAAAGAAGCACCATGCTTAGTGATTACTTCCATCTCCCCTACAGCACTCTCCCAGAGGGGTGAATATAAATGTATAATCCATGATACAGAGAACTTTGTGGCTGTGGTCAATGTAGAGTGGGAAGGTATTGTGTTAGTGGTCCTGCGGCATCTATTCACCTATCCTCCCTCCGCTCCTGTCATAAGCTGGCTACGCCACTGTTGATAACCTTAAGGTCTCTTAACCAATAGGTTTGTGTTAAAAGCCATCAACACTGCATTTTCCACATGGTTGCTGTAGACATGTGATTGTTAATGAGCGTTTGCATTTGTGGCTGGATAGAGGGTAGAATGAGAAAAGTGAACACAGAACATTTGCATTTGTTGCCAGGAAATGGTCACAATGGAGAATTTTGTGAGCTTACATTTGGATCTGGGAGAGGTCGCAATAGAAATTACTGAGTGCTTGTATTTGGGTCTGGGGAGGGTTTTGCAATATTGATCATTGAGCGCTTGTATTGGGGAAGGAGAGAGTTTTGCAATAGAGATCACTGAGCATTTGTATTTGTGGTCAAGGAGGAGTCACGAGATATTCTTCATTCTAGCACCCTGCACCTGCCACAACCCGTGCAGTTCCTCTTTCCTGCCTGGGGTGTCACTCTCTGTTCTGGTGATCTACAACACTCAGCTGATGCAACAAACTTCTGCTATACAGACCAATGTGTGCTATAAGCACCAGAGCAGAGAGTGACACCCCAGGCAGGAAAGAGGAACTGCAGGGCCTCTGACAGATGCAGGGTGCTAGAATGAAGACTAACAGATTTGTATTTGGGGACGGGAAAGTGAGTCACTATAGAGATCACTGAGCTCTTGTATTTGGGGTCAAGGAGGGATTGCAATGGAGAACATTCCACTGAGCTAATGTATTCACTTGAGTGAACACAAATAGATGGAGCAAATTGCATTCAACAAAAACAAAGAAAAAGAAAAACAGCACTGCAATGCTCCCAGCACCAGCTACTATTGAGTACTGTGTAATTTAAACCAAGCTTTTCCATTCTCATAACGGTTTATATGCATTATCGTATAGTAAAAGCATACATTTCAATTGCAGTGAATAAGGTGCCTAAAGCTGGCCACACACTAGACCAACTTTCATCCAACCAGCCAACTTGCTGATTGGTTGGAATGAAAATCTGGTAACATATGGGAGTAAATGATGATCAGCAATTTGCTCCTAAATGCCAGAAAACAGATGAAAATGGTCGTCAGACAAGTTTGTTAAATGCTTGAGCTAAACAATTTGTTCAAACAACAGTTTTGTTCCATTTTCCAGCATTTGGGAGCAAATTGCTGATTGTCATTTGCTTTCATCCCTTACCAGATTTTCATTCCAACCAATCAACTAGTTGGCTGGTTGGACAGATAATCTTTAGATGTGTGGCCAGCTTTAGAGTTTAGATATGCATATGAATTGATGTGAATATGTTGTATTTAAAAAGAAAAAAAAGTTATAGGTTTAAAATACAGTAGTCCAACACAAATACCTCTAGAGAGGAGAATTATTGTTAAGTTTTCCAAAAGATTATTGTTAAGTTTTCCAAAAGGCACTATTAATAAGGGTAAACATTACATGAAAATGCCATTGATTTGTCAGACTTCTTATGCAGATTTTTTTGGAAAATAATCTAAGATTTGTTGTAATAAGGTAAAGCATAAAGTATAAAAGAAGGCTTGATTATATAATGTACAGATTAAAAAAAAATACTAAAAGGACATTGAGCTTATTTTACATATGCAATTCTATGTCCACACAAATGTGAAAGAATGAGGAAGGGGATACTTTGCACTGTTTAGACCACTTTCAGACCAAAGCCGGGGCTTCGACCCTGCTTTTTCCCAGGTTATTGAACATTGGTTGGAGGAATAAATCTTTATATGTTTTGAAATATTACACCATGTTCTGTTCAATATTTCTGTTTTTCACATAAACCGGATCATCATTTGCTGAGATTGAATTATGTACTGTATATGAGACTGCGCTGCACTACATTTGGGAAGTATTCAGTGACTATAACGCATTGCATCCATCCATCTAGCTATATATATATCTAACAAACAAAATGCCCTTAATTTGCGCCCAAACTGTAGAACTATTAACAATGGCTATTTACAATATGCTATAAAGCACTCAGCTGCACCTCTTTCTAGACCCCCCTGTTAGAAGGGTCAACACATGGATTCCAAAACACAAAGAGTGCGCTCAAGTATTCCCGACTGTTATTATATTTGAGAATACAAATTATAAACACAACATATTCCTCCTCCTGAACCAGTATTACATAGAATAGACTTTCATTAATTTTTACTCAAAATCTGCATAAGGAGTCTTTTTAATTATGAAGTTTGTGAATTGATTGCAAGCCAATGTTGTACAGAGCATTTGTATTTTCAAATATAATAACAGTCGGGAATACTTGAGGAATCTTTTAGCGCACTCTTTATTGTATTTTGGAATATTATATACACACACCAGCGCATTTGAATTGTCAATTTCCTTATACCTTACAAGGTCACAGCTCCAAAACCTCTTTCACACTGCACCTTGGTCCCGGGTTATTCCCATGTCGATCCCTTTCACAGAGAACCCTTTGTTACAGGGTCACAAAAAGTGGGTGGGTCTATTTACTAAGCCTTGGGTAGAGATAAAGTTCTAGCCAATCAGCTCCTAACTGCCATGTCGCAGGCTGTGTTTGAAAAATGACAGTTAGGAGCTGGTTGGCTGGTACCTTATCTCTGTCGACTTTATCTCCATCCAGTGATTAGTAAATAGACCCCTCAAAAGCTTATGTCAGCATTTTTAAAATCTCTACCTGGACACATGAAAGTTGCTGTAAACCAAAAACGGAGAGCTAGAGCCTTCAAGGAATATAAATGGTAACACACAATATCATAAATTCAACTCTGCTGGGCACCAAGAGAGATAGAAGACATACAGTTGCCCAAGAACTTCAGAAAAAAGAGATGAATATTATATACACGGCAGGTCTAATTAATGCACCAATACATGAGTGGTCATTTGAACAAACCGTTAAGCATGCCTAATATACAATTCTATTCCCGTCTTACATATTGGTTTCAATTTAATGTGCTTTGGAAGACAATAATATGGGAGAGCGTCATACATTTCATTTAACAAATTTCCCAAATAAAGTAATTCTAAATGTCACTGGCTAGGAACAAGTATGAAATATTTAAATTAACACTAAATTCAATCTTCACTACTCATTTAGCAGAATAATGCACCTGACATAGCATTTATGGCATTAACAGGAAACAACATTCCATTGTTTGTGACCTTTAAGATCTGTCTGTATATTCAAGTGGCCATTTGTTCCAAAAATGCTTACTTAAAAAGTTAAATACATAAAGAAAAAATATTTTAATTGTTCTAAAACCTCTCATGTATATCTATTACTTAATCTTAAAGTAAGGAGACCGTGTTGGCTGCCAGTGTGGCTTTGAAAACTAATGCTGGGCATACACTCTACAATATCTCCCGATATCCGCGGATCGCCCCAATAATTGTAGTATGTGTGCGGCCGACCCGGGGTTAAATATGATTGGTCGGGCATGCTGGATCATCCAAGATGCCCATTTGATGCAATATCTGCAAGGTAAAAATGTCGGCCGCATCGAGCAGTGTATGCCCAGCCGCGGCAGACAGATAGACATTTCCCGTTCCTTCCCATAGATGACGGGGCCAATACACTGTGAGACATCTCACAGTGTATGCCCGCAATATCTGCAGGCTGACACGCTGCCATATAAAATATATGTCTGTGTGACAGGCATTTTATCTGGCAATGTAAGCCCGGCATTAATAATGGTCCATGTTTATCAACACTTTGTCCAAGTACACTTAAAAATTACTTCTACATGCCAGTGAAGACATTCATTAAATAAAACCAAGCAATGTAAAACAATAAAAATGGTGCTTATGTGTGTTATATCCAAATTACAACTACAATCAAATGTATATTCAAATATAAAATTAAATCTTCAGATGTTAGCAGTTAAATTTTAAGAAATGTATTCTTTATATATACATTTTTTAATAAAATGTTATGCCCAGTTTCTTATTAAAAAAATTAAAGTGATTTATTATCTACATAATATTGCTTTCCTGGCTAAAAATTATTTTGACAAATTGCGCAAAAGAAATTTTTTTTTTAATTTTTTTATTGCCATGATAAGAATTGATAGTTAATGGATGCATGATATATCGGCCCCATGTCTTTGTCAAAAATGACTTGACTTGTATTAAAAGGAATCATACACCACCTGTTACATAGAAGGAGAATTGAAGTCACAGAATTTGGCAACCTGTATAAAAGTACGTTACTTCTCTAAACATAGAATTTTTTGACAGCAGATAAGAACCACTTGGCCCATCTAGTCTGCCCCATTTAACTTCAAATTAGGGGTGTGCACCGGCCACTTTTCGTGTTTTGTGTTTTGGTTTTGGATCTGGATCTTTCTTCGTGTTTTGGATCTGGATTGGTTTTGCCAAAACCACCCTTGCGTGTTTTGGGTTCTGGGTTTTGTGTTTTGGATCTGTATTTTTTTGAAAAAAGGCATAAAAACAGCTAAAATCACAGAATTTGTAGGTTTTTCTGCTCCTATGCTATTATTAACCTCAATAACCTTAATTTCCACTCATTTCCAGTCTATTCTGAATACCTCACACCTCACAATAGTGTTTTTATGTCCAAAAGGTTGCACCGAGGTAGCTGGATGACTATGCTAAGCGACACAAGTGGGCGGCACAAACACGTGACCCATCTAGGCGTGAAACTGCAGTGGCAGACAGGATGGCATTGAAAAACTAGGCCCCAAACTGTACATAATGCAAAGAAAAAAAAGAGGTGCAAGATGGAATTGTCCTTGGGCCCTCCCACCCACCCTTATGTTGTATAAACAGGACATGCACACTTTAACAAACCAATCATTTCAGCGCCAGGGTCTGCCACACAACTGTGGCTGAAATGATTGGTTCGTTTGGGCCCCCACAAAACAAGCTGGCAATTTATCTGTCCCTGCACAAACTGGCTCTACGGAGGCAAGATGTCATCCTCATCCTCCTCATCCACCGATTCCTCACCCTCTTCAGTGTGTACATCCTCATCCTCACAGAGTATTAATTCGTCCCTGCTGGAACCACAGGTCCCTCTGTACGTTCTGGAGGCTGGTCTCCCTGGAAGAGTTGATAATTCATTTTATGAACATCATCTTCTCCACATTTTGTGGAAGCAACCTCCTACGCCTTTCGCTGACAAGGTTCCCGGCTGCACTAAACACTCTTTCGGAGTACACACTGGAGGGGGGGCAACTCAGGTAAAATAGAGCCAGTTTGTACAGGGACCTCCAAATTGCTTCTTTTTCCTGCCAGTACAGGTACGGACTGTCTGACATGCCTACTTGGATGCTGTCACCGATGTAATCCTTTAACAGACAGACGCACGCTTGTCGCTGCTGCTTTGAGGATTCAAGTGCGGCTACAGCCCACACAATTCACAAAGACAGAAAAAAAAAAAGAATATTTGTATTGTTTGTGGAGCACACTTTGAGGGTTACACCACCCTTTAACAGACAGACGCACGCTTGTCGCTGCTGCTTTGAGGATGCAAGTGCGGCTACAGCCCACACAATTCACAAAGACCGAAAAAAGAAGAGAATATTTTAATTGTTTGTGTAGAACACTTTGAGGTGTCACCACCCTTTAACAGACAGACGCACGCTTGTCGCTGCTGCTTTAAGGATGCAGGTGCGGCTACAGCCCACACATTTCACAAAGACCGAAAAAAAAAGAACAATATTTTAATTGTTTGTGTAGAACACTTTGAGGGTGTCACCACCCTTTAACAGACAGACGCACGCTTGTCGCTGCTGCTTTAAGGATGCAGGTGCGGCTACAGCCCACACATTTCACAAAGACCGAAAAAAAAAGAACAATATTTTAATTGTTTGTGTAGCACACTTTGAGGGTGTCACCACCCTTTAACAGACAGACGCACGCTTGTCGCTGCTGCTTTAAGGATGCAGGTGCGGCTACAGCCCACACAATTCACAAAGACAGAAAAAAAAAGAACAATATTTTAATTGTTTGTGTAGCACACTTTGAGGGTGTCACCACCCTTTAACAGACAGACGCACGCTTGTCGCTGCTGCTTTGAGGATGCAGGTGGAATCTAGATGGGATTTGGAACCGAGGACACACTACCTCCATCAATTGTCTAAATCCCACTGCACTAATGTCGGATACCGGACGCACGTCTAACACCAACATAGCAGTCAAGGCCTCAGTTATACGTTTTGCTTCAGGATGACTGCTGTCGTACTTCATCCTCATCGCTAGGGACTGTTGGAGGGTCAATTGTTTAGTAAAAGTAGTGATGTTCCTACTTCCTCTCTGGGATGATGAACAACTCCCAGCAGCAGCAACAGCACTAGGAGGAAGTGGTTCTTGATCTTTCCCTATTTTATTTTTATCGGAGAAAGTTTGGTCCTCCATTTATGTTATATTGATATATATACGTGCGGCTAAAGCGCACACAAACACAGAAAATATTTTTTTATTTTTGCTGGAGAGTAGTGCACTTTGTGGGTTACACCACCCTTTAAGAAATGAGCCAGCCGGCTCTTTACTTATGGGACACAGGCGCACGCTTGGCGCTGCTCCTTTGTTGATGCACGTGCAGCCACAGTGCACACAAGTCACAAACACAGAAAATATATTTTTTTTTGGTTTGGAGTGTACTTTGGGGGTTACAGCACCCTTTAACGGTCAAGCCAGCCGGCCCTTTACTTATGACACAAGCGCACGCTTGGCACTACTTTGTTGATGCACGTGCGGCTACTGCGCACACAATTCACAAACACAGAAAATATATTTTTTTTTGGTTTGGACTGGAGTGTACTTTCGGGGGTTACAGCACCCTTAACGGTCAAGCCAGCCGGCCCTTTACTTATGACACAGGCGCACGCTTGGCACTACTTTGTTGATGCACGTGCGGCTACTGCGCACACAATTCACAAACACAGAAAATTATTTTTTTTTTGGTTTGGACTGGAGTGTACTTTCGGGGGTTACAGCACCCTTAACGGTCAAGCCAGCCGGCCCTTTACTTATGACACAGGCGCACGCTTGGCACTACTTTGTTGATGCACGTGCGGCTACTGCGCACACAATTCACAAACACAGAAAATAATTTTTTTTTTGGTTTGGACTGGAGTGTACTTTCGGGGGTTACAGCACCCTTAACGGTCAAGCCAGCCGGCCCTTTACTTATGACACAGGCGCACGCTTGGCACTACTTTGTTGATGCACTTGGGGGGAGCACCCCTGATGGACAGAGCACCCCCTGGACAACACTACTGCACTCCTTTAGGACTGGGACACTGCACAGGACTTTGGAGTGGACACAGCCCCTATGGAGAACTGGCTGCACAACACAGTCCAGCCAGCCCCTATGGACTTTGAAGTAGTGGACACAGCCCCTATTAACAACAGCAGCACAGCACAACACAGCCAGCCCCTATGGACTTTGAAGTAGTGGACAACAGCAGCACTACACTACACTACACTACACAGCCCTAACTCCCACCCTCCCTCTTCACTGTCCACAGCCGAGTGAGAAAATGGCGCCGACGCGGGTACCTTATATAGGATCCAAAACCCGCGAGACTCGGAAGGCGGGATGATGACGTTTTGCCTCGATTTCAGATCCGAGTCAGGCGGGAAAAGTCGAGCCTGACTCGGATCAGACTCGGATCGGGGGGGCTCGGGGGGGTTCGGATTTCAGAAATCCGAACCCGCTCACCCCTACTTCAAATATTACAATTTTACCATATACATGCCCTAATGAACATAACTGCCTTTTGCAAATTATGTTCGATACATACCACACAACTTCTCGCTTTTTCAGGACAGTACAGATAATAGAGTGTTTGCTGCAATTCGTTTTAGTTTTTCATCGCAATTCATATGGGGAGAGGGGGGTTGGTAGATGTTGCACTGCAGAGGCAGAAGTCTACAGCATAACAAATGGCTACTGAGCATGTTCGCAGGGGCGCCGAGAGGGGGGGAGGGAGCGGGTGCAAATTACCCGGGCATGGGCTTGCTGGAGGGGCCCGTGTCCGGCACCGCTCCCGCCCTCTTACATCACAGCTGCTGTGTGCTGGGAGACAGCTCGCGGCTGCTAAGAAGCAGCCACAGCAGTCTCCTATGCCTGTGGGGGGAGCAATCAAGCTGATCGCGCCCCCACTGGTTATGCGTCGGGCTGAGGGGGCTCACTGGGCCCACCTCGCCAGCACGCACCGTCGCAAAGGCTCTTGGCGGGCCTGCATGTTCAATAGTATAGTGCATGCATCTAAGGGTTATACAGAGGAGAGCACAACCAACTGCATTTGCACTTCTGGCTGAGGGGTCTAACTTGGAGGTAGTAAGGCATTCCCACTGACAGATGTGTCCACATACTTCTTACCTCCATGTGCTACAAGTCACATTAAACATAATGCGTGAGCACTGTGCAACTCAGAAGCACCGAGCTTCTTTCCGTGTGACTTTTTACCTTCAAATGCCTCTTGTTCACAAAGCGATGTGAATGGGACACACAAGCAGCTTCTGCTGATCAAAATGACTTGCCTATATTCTGTGTGTGACTGCGGGTGTATCTGCATGCAAAATGCTACGTTACAATGTCAGCAGCTGTGAAGTAAGGAAGTAAGATGTATGTGGACACATCTGTACAATAAGAGCCTGATTCAGACCCGCTCGCGAGCGCATACCACTGCGCATGCGCACGCCGGAGGCGGCTCTGATGTGCGCATGCGCGAGACCCGGCTAGCAACGGGCGCTCCGTCGCTCCCGGTCTCGCACCAAAAGGGGGCGGCTGTCGATTTTGATCGACAGCTCGCACTGTTTTGGAGGCGTGGCCGGGGGGTGGCTTCACAAACGGAGGCGTTCCCAAGCGAAATCACCAGTGATGTCAGTGGGAGAGCTTCCAGCTCTATTAGAGCCAGAAGCTCTCTGGGGCTTGCGGCCACGAGACCCTACCACAAGGGTCTCGTCGCAAGCCCGATGGTCGCGGTGGTCTTGACCATCGCATAGTCGCATGGTCACCCACAGCTATGCGAGCGGCCAGGAAGCCACTCCAAAAAAAAAAAAACTCCCTGATTCAGAGCGAGCGCTCTTTCAGAGCGTCCGGCTCTGAATCAGGGCCTAAGTTCAGTGTTCTCCCCAGAAAATTGCCAACCGGGTGGCATCAAGAAGTAGCTGGGTGGGGGCCTTCACAATAATGAAATGTTGAAATATGTTGATTTATTCAAACCTCATTTTGATCATGGCTCTCAGTAATGAAAACGCTTAAAAAGCAGGATATGATTGGACATCTTGCTTCTACTGTAGGTGGTTAATAACGGAGTTTATATATTTACCATAGATATTATAAGCAGTAGCATCAGAACAATTTAATCACAGGCCTGACCATTCACCAGCAAGATATAGATTTTTAAAATGAGTAGCAGGTGTGTGTTCCTATTCCATAATACATAGTTTTGTAGCTTCTAAGATAGGGTCTATTAATAACTTAGACAAATGAGGCAGCACATCTGAAAGCATCATAAGTGAAGCTACAAAATTGTATGTTCTCATATATTTACGTAAACCTTCAGCTGTGATGCCATTTCGCTCAGTAGCCTCTCTTTCCAGTGCAGCAATGACACTCACCCAGGATTCTCTTAAAGACAGTACAGCAAAGTCAACAGGCAGCCACCTAGTGCCACTAGCCATTTTAAGTTTAGGGTCATATCCAATTAGCCGCGAAAGCCGCGTTTTGGTGATAAGTGTTCGCAGGTGCAAACTTTTCGCACAAAAATGCGTATCATGCAATCCTATTGTCGAAGTTTTCGCATTTTCCATAGACAAAAACTGGCAAACTGTTTTCACCATCTCAGAGAAGGTGAAAAGTTGTGCAAAATTCTTATTTTGATTAAAAATGTGGGGACAAAAGACGAAAATATTGCACCAAAACACGCAAATTGTGTGAAAACTTCTCAGACATTAAGTTTTCGCTTTTTCACGGCTAATTGGTTATGGCCCTTAGTCTAAAAACTGTTCAGTATATTCTGGATTTCAGGTACAGTAAACCAGCAATTCTAATAGGGGAATTATGAAAAAAGACCAATTGTCTTAAGATATGGTCAGCGCTCTGATACTGCACAATAACTGCTTGTACTGCACAAATTATTTTTTTTGAACATCAGCCAGATACTGCCTCCACTTGCTGGCTGGACTGATAGCCAGCCCAGATACTGCCCCCACTTGCTGGCTACATAGAGAAGGTCCTCCAGTAACAAACATGCGGGAGGACCATTTTCTTCACTGTTCACCATTGATACAGCCATAGATGCAGATGAAAGTCGCACTGTGCTGATGTTTCTATATGAGAAATATATATATAAGTGCCGTGCGACTTTTAGCTGCATCACACTGCTGGGCACTCGACAAATAAATCATGGGTAGAACACTGATGTTTAATTGACCATTTGTGGAATTGCAGTCTGTGCAGAGTTGTGCATTATGTGAAGAATATTCTTGTATATGGAGGATATCTGGCACAAAGGATAGGACCGTTGGAAGTTCACACTTAGAAAACCATTTCATTGTTTGACAATTTAAAGCTTGAAGTTAGAGGTTGCCTCTCCGCTGTGCCTTTTAACTAACAATAAACACATGGATATCATGACAGAAAAAGAAAAAGAACTTGAGGCCCCCATACACAGTGCGATAAAGCAGCCGATCCGACTAATTGGTACGATTTGGCGGCTATATCACACCATGTACGGGCCTGATGTTGGACTGAGCGTGCACCCGTGGGGTCGTACATCGCACCCCCTGATCTTACTGCAGGTTCAGTTGATCAGGGGGTGCGATGTACGATCCCATACAGCGCTATGCGGGAGGAGGTGGGAGCCGGCATATCGGGCGGTCGGCCACCCAATTGCACCATGTGTGGGGACCAACCGATATGTCGGATGCCGGATCCCCCGTCACGTCGCACAGTGCCTATCGCACCATGTATTGCCGCCATTACACCCACAGTTGCCACTTACAGATAATACCTTTCCCATTGAATTCAATGGCAACATCACCTCAGATACCACTGCTTGTGAAATAAAGCTATAGAAAAGCTGTATTGGATGCTCACACTGGGCCTAATTCAGACCCGCTCGCGAGCGCTGTGCGCTCGCAAGCGGGTCGATGTTGGGGCAGTGCGCATGCACACGAGGGAGCCGGCTCCGTCGTGCGCATGCGCGAGACCCGGATAGCGACGGGCAAGCCGTCGCTCCGAGTCTCGCTACAAAGGGGGCGTGCTGTCGATGGTGAGTGACAGCACGCCCCTTTGGTGGGCGTGCCGGGGGCGTGGCTGCCCAGACTGAGGCGTTCCCATGGGAACGCCTACCATCTGGGGCCGGCCCCACTAACATCACAAGTGATGTCAGTGGGAGTGCTCTCGGCTCTGATAGACCCGAAAGCACTCCAGGGCTTGCGGCAACGAGACCCTACCACAAGACCATCGCGATCATCTTTTTGGTCGCTCGCTATAGCTGTGGGTGGTCAGAGAAGGACGGCCCTGATTCAGAGAGAGCGCTCTGTCAGAGTGTCCGTCTCTGAATCAGGGCCATTGTTTCTAGGTCTTTAAAGGTTTCACTTGCAGCCATGCTGGACAGAATTATAGACAACCAGGACAGTTTGTACATGACCCTGACCGTGATGGGGTGTTGCACAAGTAACACATTAGCCACATTTGTGGAGTGGAAGCATTTGCATTGTATATGTTTGGTGTCCCCCATTACCCCATGTGCATTCATTTTTATTTTTTTTTGGCAACTACTTGTATTTTAGGTAAAACAAAACAAATTCTAATTAAATTTTTTATAAATCTTTTTAGATCTGCAGCATAGCTGCTATATTAGTGTGCTCTGAGACAAGGAAACTGAAGGCTGTTAAAAACATATATTACTCATTTTTCCATGTTTCACGAATAGAAAAAAATATCAGGTGGAAGAACAGAGTATAATTTTATATAAGAGAACACCAGGAGAGTTAATACCTATTCATGTACAGCAGGAATCAGCGTGTCTGCAGAGCTTAGCAACTTGTCACTGCTGAGAGTTCTCAATAAAATGCTCTTCCTACGATTTACCTATAACAGAACTAATTTAGGAAAATAATACTTACACTACAGTATATAACAAATGTTGCCAATGTAATTTTCCCCAGCACAGCAAAATACTTATACATTTTTACCCTAAGAATGCAACACTTGGTTATATTACATTAATAAAAAAAAAACACAACAATTTTACAACTGTATCAAAGCAAAACAAATTGCACTTACTGAACTTGTAAAATATATATATAGCTCGGGCCACACACAGATTATTCCTAGGGAACATGTAAAATATATACAGCTTGGGCCACACACAGCTTAATCCTAGCGATGAAATCATGCACAAATAGACAGGATCCACTCTCAGTGTTGCCACACACAGTTTACTGACCAAATCTACCAAATCCAGTTGACTGCACAAAGGCATGCAGCAATAATCCTCCAATCTGATCTTCAGGCAGACAAAAAAATATCCAATTGATTTTGATTGGATCATTCACAGACATCCTACCCCAATTGGGGCCACACATTAACAAATAATAACTAGCTTTTTTAAAATATTGCAGCTAGTTGAAGACAAGGTTGACGAGAATGACATGTCACAGTAGTCAGTCTTAGGAAGGAAAGGCAAACAATGGATTGGTATATTTTAATTCACACAGACAACCGTTTCAGTGACAGTTAAATCAGTGAGTAAATTAATACTTTGAGTTTACAGCTTGTCTGATGCATAAAGGACTCTCATGGATGACATATGACATGTCAACTCCTAATGGACATTTTATTTGATCAACACGAAGAACAACACGGGAGGTGGTGACAATGCAAACTTTACGTCTCAGCAAGCTTCTCCCTGGGTGCTCACCAATGATCGCCAGCATAAGGCTCAACTGTCACAGGTATTTAAAAAAGGGCAGACATATTTATACTATTATCGCCTTCAGATAAAATATGGAGTATTTAATTAAGCATAAGTGTTTTGGGAGATGAGAAAATGCAACAGCTGAAATACTACAAACACATCCTCCTCATTTTTTACATTTACAGTGAATTCTCAACTCTACAAACCATATAGTACGATTTCTGTATACTCTGTAGACCAGGGATGGGGAACCTGAGGCCCGGGGGCCGTATAAGGCCCATGGAATCATTTGTCCTGGCCCTCGGAGCTGTTTTCTACTAGCCTCATTTGGCTAGTAGGGTGCCTAGAATGGCAACCTGCAGCCAAAATCTATGCAGCAGTGCCGCCTGGAGCGTCCATAGGACACTTCAGACGGTCACACCGCTGCCCTCAGGATGCTCCGGTCATTGCTGTAATCACCAGCGATTGTGGCCCTGCCCCTGTGTGACATCACACGGATGGGGTGTGGCCTGCACCAGGCCCGCGATTAATGTTCTGTATCTCAAAATGGCCCTCGGCAGAAAAAAGGGCCCCACTCCTGCTATAGACGAAGACCATGTCAACATGGTGATAATGGCAAAATGTTCATCATGCTGACAATCTGAATGTCGCCATTGATTAAATGTTGACATGGTCATGTCGTCAACAATGCATTTCTAAGTAAACCCTAATGTTAGCACTTACCCTGATGCTAAAGTTGATATTTTCACTATGTCCATATTTTGTCTCTGCAGGAACGTTGTGAATCCTGGGGGATTGCACTCTGTGTTAGCAAGACCATTTTGGCCAGGCAAGCATACTGGCCCAATCAACTGCTGACACATTTGTACGGCAGAACATTGAACCACATCATTTGATGCCTAGAGAGCAAAGCAAGTAAGTGCCATCATGATTGTTTGGCCCATAAAGGGCGTGGTCTCAGAGATGAGACCTATTAGTTATTAATAATGAAAATGAATATTGCTTGGAAATCTCATTTAAATATAGAAGCATAAGACCAGTCCCTTTGGTTATAAAAACAGACGTCAACATGCAAACAGAAAGTGGTCACTCAATGCATTGTGTTATACTAAGAGCAAATACAGCCATCTTCTGATAACGAAAATGCACTTTAATAAAAAGTGTCCGCCACACTGTTTCCTTGTAATGAAATGATTGCTGCTCAATAGTGGTGGTGGTAAGATTATGAATAGAAGCGCTGTGGTAAGGCTTCATGTGCCAGGAGAAATGATTATCACGTCTGGCTTTTCAGATCAAAATTTACCCATTTTCCAGAACATCCAGTCAGCAGACCCTGCCAGGTGATTTAGGAGAACAGATAAGGTCAGTTATTTTTTTATTTTTACTAGCCTTAAATAAAGAGTCAATTAGATATTGTTATAGTTACAGTATATATCCAATAAGCACAAAGGTCATGTCATTAGTCATTTTGGATTATTAGACATTGCTAAAGGGCAAAGTATTAAGCAATCTTAAATGCCCTAACATTTGGCAAATGTAAATAATTGATGGTCAAATGTCATTCTGACAAGGACAGAAACAAACTTAAACATAATACACACGTCATTCACTGTTCTCCTGCTAATATGTATAGTGAAGGAAAGAAATGTACTGTTAGTGATACAGAGCACAGTCATGTTATTAAAATCATAAAACAATGATTTTACTCAGGGTCGGACTGGCCCGCAAAAGGTACAGGGGAAACCCCGGTAATCCCCACTGTTTAAGGGCCACACCTCCTTCTCTAGGGATCAGTAACTTGGTGGAGCAGGATCATGGATGAACTTGTGTGCTTGTTTTATTTGCATGGAAATGACACCAAGAGTAGCCCTCCTGCTGATCAATGTGGTTGTCCTGACACCCCCCTGTCCCCTGCTTTATAAAGGGCCCCTGTTATTTGCATGTATTTTCAAATGGTTGGCCAAGTCCCTCTGTGGTGCTGGCCACACCCCCTTGGGTGGTTGGCTACACTCCTTAAGCTTGGGCCCTGAACACTGCATTTCCTGGTGAGCCCTTCATGCCCCAGTCCAACACGGATTTTACTATTGTATAATATTAGCAAAAGTGTGTAAACAGATAAAGTATGGATCTCATTGGCTCACTTTATCCCATATAGAACTGCAGTTATGTTGACAATCATAATGTTGACATCACAATCTCCACAGTTATGTCGATATTGTTGGGGTGCCTTGCGCCTCGGACGTGAACCCCTTAATGTTAGGGACGCCAATATAGAGGAGCCTTGACGTTGGCCCGGCGTTTAATCATATATTTACAAATGTATGCAACTAATACCTCTGAATTTCTATTATCATGTAGGATTCAAGTATTTTTGCCAATATTGCTGCAGTGTGCTGGAGAGAATATCCCTTTTTTGAAGACACTTTCAGATTGCCGACAGGGTTAGGCTGTTGGTGTGGACTGATAAGATTAGGCTGCTGGAGGGGAGGTTTAGGCTCTAGAGCAGTGTTTCCCAACCTTGGTCCTCAGGATATACTAACAGTCCAGGTTTTAGTGATATCCATGACTGAAACACAGATGGTTAAATCAAAATAACTAAGGTACTAATTAACACACCTGTGCTCCAGTATGGCTATCCTTAAAATCTGGACTGTTAGTGTACCTTGAGGACCGTGGTTGGGAACCCCTGCCCTAAGGGAAGGGTTAGGCAGCGGGAGAAGCTTAGAGTTAGGGACTAGGGTTAGAGTTTTGTGTTACTCTCCACAGGAAGTGCTGCAGGATCAGCATGAACTCCACGCCCGCTCACCGCTGGACCCAGAAAACACTGCTGGAGATGCAAGACCGGCCAAACCAGGTAATGTACTAGAATGCCAACATTTTATCAGTGCCAACATTATGAATGTCAAATGTGGTCAATGTCTACAAGCTGCATGTCAACATTATGACCACGTTGACATTCTTATGTCGGGATTAGGAATGTCGACAAAATACGGCCAACCCTTTCCTAATGCAAATGTCAATTTATCATAATTCTTGATATCTTTAGATTTTTTCTTCAGATTAGTGAATGAGTCTGATCAACCACTGCCATTGTATAAATTTACAGCTTTTAAAATGTTTTAATGTCTTATATTCTTCATGTGATTAGCATCCAGCTAGGACAGTGTTGGCTAACCTTGACACTCCAGCTGTTGTGGAACTATATATCCCAGCATGCCCTGCCACAGTTTTAGTTTTTCATGCCCTAATAGCAAAACTGTGCAGTGCATGCTGGGTTATGTAGTTCCCTAACAGCTGGAGTGTCAAGGTTAGCCAACACTGAACTAGGACTTGCCACACATTAGGTAATCTGACTGCTTAATTTAAGCACCAATAAACAGGATCAGAAATGGATATGGCCATCCATGGTGGTGACCAAATTGGACAGATACAGCCATTTGGCAGTTATATTATATTGTGAGCCCAGGAAAATAGTCATCCTTTGACTGAATTTTCAATTGCACCTTAATCACATGACCAATATTTGCATATATCCATCTTGAAAATAATAACTTTTTTTTTCCGTTCTTTGGCCCCATTACTGTAGTCACAACCCCTTAGGGAAAAAAATAAAAGTGCGTGCTGGGGAGGTGGGTGCTGTGAGCCCCTCAGCCCAGTGCAATCAGTATGACCGCTCCCCCCCACAGGCAGTGAAGAGACTACTGCTGCTGCTCAGCGGCAGCAGTCTCCCTGGTCCCACTGGAGCCTGGCACACAGCAGCGTGTGCTGGGCTGCAGATAGGTAAGAGGAAGGGGGGCGGCAGCAGAACCGGGCCCTTCCAAAAAGCTCGGGCATCTAGTACCCGCTCCCCTCCCTCTTCATGCCCCTGCTTCTCTCTACCCCCACCAATTCTCTCTCCCCCCACCACCTGATTCTATTTTTCTTCCTGTTCTTCCCCCCTATCCTCTTGCTGTCTCTTCTATTACCCCGTTTTACCTCACATTACAGTATATATGAGGATATATGCAAACACATGTATATAATTTTCTTTTGCCCAGCCTTGCCATTTTTCCCCTTTTGCTTAAACACCCCTCACTTTTCATGTATGTCCCACATTCCCAGGATTACTCTGTGTCTCTTTCATTCTGTAATATCCCTTTTTTGGATCTCTTCATTCCCCCTCTTTCCCTATCTCTCCTTACCTGTGTTTCCCCAACTCTGTCTCCCTAATTTACCCATCAGAGCTTGCCTTGTCTGCATGAAAATCCCTGTGATGACATAGAGATCTTCTATTACAAAGGTGAAAATACATAGTTTTGTTTATTTAACAAATCTCAATGAAATTCAAGAGTCTCCGAGACATTATGGGAAATTAGGCAAATAACTCTTAACCACTAGCTAATATGTTTCCAATAATTGATGATTTTTTTATTTTTAAATGATGTAAATAAGAGCTACAGATGCATCCTTGATCATCTAGCCTCAATACGTCATGCCTGGAATGAATTCAGGTCCTGTGCAACTGATTAATTTTATATGTGACACTTGTATATCCGTTTGTGACTGAGACTGTAAACGGAACTTGGTGTTGAAAAAAACTGTGGCTGCTGCATCATAGCACTTTGAATGCTGATTAATATATACAGTCATATACAAGTGTCACATATCAAATTAATCAGCACAGTCTCCTGGTGCGTCCGAGTTGCATTGCATTTGGACTTGGGATGCATTTTCGGCAAAACAAACATGCAAAAATGACGCCTGGTGCTAGCAAAGTCTCATGGGAACTACAATTTTCCCAAAGTTAGTCTGGAATCGGTGACAGTTGCACCTACCCCCTGTTTGAGGGCCATAGTTTTTCTACTATTGTATATTGTGAACTACAATTTTCCCAAAGTTCGTCTGACATATATGCCAACCTACATGTAAAATGTTATCAAAATTAGAGGTCAAGTGGAAACCTTTGATCCACTTGATATACAATGACCCTTATACCACATCATTGACACAAGGCAGGGTGGGTCCATATACATGCCAAATTCTGACAGTTTTGCAAACCTCAACTTCCAGTTTTGGCGAGTCTGTGCCCATTGTAAATTATATTTGGTCAATGGATAGGAATAGTCTTTTGTGGTTGTAGCCATTCCACTGCAGTGTGGTGTTCTGTGCATTCAGAGATGCTCATCTGTATACCATTAGTGTAACGTATGGTCATTTAAATTACTGCCACCTCCCTGTCAGCTTGAACCAGTCTTGCCATTGTCCTTTGACCTCTCTCATTAACAAGATGTTTTTGTCAATGGAATTACCACTTTTATGTTTTGCACACCATCCTCTGTAAACTCAAGAAACGGCTTTGACACTGTAACATAGCATTCTGCATGCAGATACAACCGCAGCTGCACACAGAACATAGGCATGCATGCTGCATATCATTTTAATCAGCAGAAGCCGCTTGTGCGTTCTATTCGCAGATGCATTTGAAGGTAAAAAGTCACACCACAGCATGGAGCAACTAGAAGGGCTGTTTAACGTGCAAGGAGGCTAGATGTATATGGACACATCTGTAAATATTGGTTTGCTATTAAAGGCATAATTTATGTATATTCTGTTCTATACAATTTTCTCCAAAAACATAAGTTTTGAAATTACATCCTAAGATGACATTTAACTAGCTCTGTTTACAATTTACTAATGCATATGCAGTAAATTACACATTAAACATCTCTTTGATAACTTCAGAACCCATCATTATATCTGTATACATTCCACAACAGAATTTTATTTTGGCAGGTACTTTCTGATTAAATATAAAAAAATCATTCAGTACATAATTTACAAATCATCTTTCTATATTGCAGTTAAGTTTTCAGATGTCAGACGTTTTAATTAAAGGCTCTGTCCATCCAAAATGAATTGTTGCAGTAACACTGTAGAACCTCAGTACATTTGTATGCACCACACATTTTTTAGTAGCTTTCCGGTTTTATTTTATTTTTTAACCTAAATGCATGATCCATTTCTCATATATTATGCAGAACCCCTGCTCCGTGGACTGCAGCACAGGCATTCCTAATATGAATGCACATATAGTAGGAGTACTTCTGTACATCATACTTGCCAATTTTTTTAAATACATTTTAGGGAGATTGTGAAGCAAACACCTATAAGCGTGTGGTAAAGTAGGTGTGTACTACTACATCTGAGAGGCGTGTCATAAAATTCATTTACATACAAATATAAATGAGCCCTAAAGCAGTTAGAAATATTTACTTGGTGATGAAAAAACACAGATACTTTTCAGAAAATGCATGTAGCCATAGGGATCATTGTGCCTTATAACCAATGCAGGGAAATGATACTAATATGTATATATCTCTGTTGTTTTTTTTTATATAACAGCTACATAATGGGGGTAAGGTGCAATCAGGGAGATTGCTAGACTCTTCAGGCAGACAGGGAGATTGCTACTATTTCAGGGAGTCTCCCTGACAATCAAGGAGAGTTGGTAAGTATACTGTATATGTGACAGATATTCTGGGTATACAGAGCAGGACCACCCCTTGTTCACATTATGCTTGCATATTTAAAGGTATTCAGTGTATTAATGACATTAATGACATGTCTGCAAGCAGGAACTAAATACATGCTCTGTTCCTGTTAAGCACGGTCATATTGGAGATGGGCAATCAACACAGACACACACACACTCCTTATTCAACTGTGGAATTCAGGGAGATGTGCACTGATGTGTACTAGTGTAGGTAATGTGTGTAGGAACTATTATCTGGCTGTCAATTTGATGCCATATCAATCAAAACAAAACCACCATTAACACACATGTATGCTGCACAATATAATTTTAACATTTTATAGAAAAAATAATAGATATGGAAGGGACAAACAGGTATCTTGGTTCTAAAGTAGGTTTATGTATGGTTTCAGATGGTCAAAGCTAGCATCATAATAACTGTATTTATAAGGCGATTTCTGTATTAGTCAATAAAGTAACAATATGTACTAAACAGTGTGTGATGTAAAGGTAAGGCTACATGAATGATTGGACCAAAGGGAGCAAACAATGCGATAGTAAGTAAAAATTTCATGCAATTAGCTTGAATTAAGCTGCAAAACTACTCAGTGTTGCAGGAGACTGGAAGGTGTGTCGGCTGTCACATATTTACCACAAAAAGAAAGGGAGATTTAAAGCTGGGTACACACTAGACGATATGTCGTCCGATCCCGCAAATCACAACATCATTATAGGTACATCGTCTATGTGTACCCATGATATGTGCGCTCCCGCGGGTCGTTAGCGATGTCCCCCGTTAGCCCTACAGCAGGGAAGACGGGGGATGTTGCTAACGATGCCATGCTTCCGAATGCAGTATGGCACGTCCCTCCCACCGTAGGAGCCGGCAGCGGCAAGTGTGCATGCCTTTACCGCATGCTGGGTCCCGTCGCCCACGATGATGGGTTGGGTACACATCGTCTGATGTGTACCCAGCTTAAGACCCCTAGTCTCATGCAAGAGCTTGCAGGTTAAAAAGCAGCCAGTGTAGCTCAAAGACATCTGCAAAAGAATATAACATATGGAGCTGAAAACTAAAACTTATGAAATAAGGTAACAGGCTACATTAGCTGTACAATAACTGAAGATCAAATCATTTCTAGGTGCCTTGAAGTAGGGATATTCTTTCTTCTCGATGGCATACTTTACAAACACTGAAATCCATGTTTGCAAACAGATTCAGGCATACATTACTCTTTTCCTATTTCTTTGTTCTCCAGAAGAGGTAGATGATATTCGGTGAGTAGCTGTACTTATCTTCAGGAAGATTTACATATATTTTCACAACCAAAAATCTAGGTCATCCTGTGATCTTGTGAAATGTTACTGCACTTCACAATTCCCAACATCTACATTAAACATTTTAAGGTAGTACACACTCCTGAGTTTCTGCCCTATATTTCTACAATATCCGTTATTTTCAGACATAAATAATGAATCACTTTAAAAGGTACTCCCAAGTCAAATACAGAACCATTCCGGTGTTTTTACATATATTGGCTTTTATACAGAAAGTTTGTATTAAAAGAAACAAAATGTGCATATTATAAAGAAGAATGGACTTCTCATTGTAAACTATTACGGCTATTCGATCTCGTAAAAGGGGTTCCATGACCTGTAAAAAACAGTCTACTAAATTTACAGTAAGGGGTAGATTATCCCATATATAGTATAAGGAAATAGAACACATTAGCACTGAACTGGCATGTCTCATAACAAAGCAGACAAGAAGCCATTTTTGACAACACAAATCCCATTCAATCTTTTAATTAGCAAAATGGAACAGCAGGCGGTCTATTTTTGGTGGATAATTGTACACCTGAGGGAAGTGGTCCGATAATGCTTTCAGACAAACATTTTTTAATACCAATAACTATCAATCCACTGTTTCTTTTCTTGACCCAATGGTGTCAAGATTCAGAGTGTACAAAATAATACCATGGCTGCTATTTCCTTTATGATATTTAAAACATAGTGTAATAATAATGCAAAGAAGATATTTTTGTAACAAAATAAATATATAGCAACTGTAGCTAAAGGTGCAATCATGATAGTATTTTAGGTCTGCTGTAGGTCTGGAAACATCAAATGCTCCACACAACTTTTTATAGTGCCAACACAAGCTGCAAGACCGTTATAGAAAACTTAGGCCCTCATTCAGAGCCGTACGCTCTGAGCAGAGCGCACGCTCTGAATGAGGGCCGCCATCCATGAAAATGGAGCGTCCTCCTGGACGCTCGTATAGCTGTGGGTCACCACCCACAGCCTATACGAGCGTGCAGTTTGATGGCCGCGATGGTCTTGACCATCGCGACCATCGAAACTGCGAGCCGGAGCCTGCGGTTGAGGTTTTCAACCGCAAGCCCCGGAGTGATTTTGGCTCTATCAGAGCCAAAATCACTCCCACTGACATCACTAGTGATGTCAGTGGGCCGGCTTCTGACGGGAGGCGTTCCCGTGGGAACGCCCCCGTCAGGGAGGCACGCCCCCGGCATGCCCACCAAAGGGGGCGTGCTGTCAATCAACATCGACAGCACGCCCCCTTTGATCAGACACAACGAGCGAAGGACTTTCCTTCGCTCGTCGCGTCTGGCGCATGCGCACGACGGAGCTCCCTCCGTCGTGCGCATGCTCAGTGCAGAACATCGACCCACTTGCGAGCGAACAGCCGCTCACGAGTGGGTCTGAATCAGGGCCTTAGTTTTGAGGACACGGAAACTCAGAATATGGGCACGATTCTATTCTATGCGATGTGAATAGCGCCGGGAGTGAGCTCCCGGAGCTATTCAATATACCGCGCTGCCAAGTCCAACTAGGATTTCTTCTCGCATCCCCCGGGGATGAGAGCAGAAATCCGACAAAAGTCCCGGTGCGAGGCTGTTTTCTGCCCTTAGCGCCGGGAAAACAGCCTCCTGCCGGGAAGTTAGGTCGGGGAATGCCCGTTATCGCGCCTTAAACAGGGTGTTTAGTCACGAGAATGGGCATTCTCCGACTAAACACTGCGCACAATTGAATAGCTCCGGCGCGATTCACATTGCATAGAATAGAATCGTGCCCAATGAATGATAAAGTTACATTTCTGTTTTATTCAACTAGAATTTACATATGTAAAGCTGCTCCCTGTAAGTATTGATGCACACTTAGCCACTAGCCTAATGCATCAACCTGAACTAGCTATAATTTTAGCTAGAAGTACCTAGCAAGAATTAAACTTAAAGCAAACAAGAATTTTCCAAGCAAGAATTTCTTACTATGTAATGACGACCATGTTCTAGGGTTTGGTTTAGGGTTAGGCATTAGGGTGAGGGTTTGCGTTAGCCTGTGGTACGAGGCGGTTAGGGTTAGGCTGCCAAAGGGAACACTTAAGGTGCATACACACAGCAAGTTAAGGGAGATGGGGAGGAAAAGGGTGACGGAAGATAAAAAAAACAAACTGGAAGGTCACCACACAGGAAATAGAAGGCAAATCAAATATATATGTGTGTGATGGCTCACAATGATTCCTAGACAAAATTCACAGAACACCAAAGTGCACCCACGGAGCAAAAACCTGTAAAGTAACAAAATTTGCAAGACCGCAAGAAAGTACTCCTGTATTAGGGGTATACCTCCCAGAGGTTATTTATCATAAAACAATAAATCTTTAATTAAATCTTTTAAAACTGGAATCAAAAAAAGAGAATGTAGATGAGCAAAACATCTGGAAAGGAAAATTCCAGAGTAAACAATGACATAGACAATACAACATATAATCCGTGCTGTGAAATTTGTTATAGGTGTAGATCAGTGGTGTCAAACTCGGGCCCTTCAGATTTTGTGGGACTACATATCCCAGCATGCCATGCCACACTTTTAGCCAACCCATTCCTCACCTACATTTAGATTCTAAGCTTGTGAGCAGGCCCTCTTACATCTCTGTCTGTTAATAGTCTCATTTTAGTCCCGTGTTTCCAATTGTAAAATGCGATGGAATATGCTGGTGCTATATAATTGTTAATACATATGATTTAACAAAATGGTTACAAACTATATTATATTTCAGTCATTTTACAATTTCTGACTAGGAAGAGTGATGCAGCGGCATTAATATGGGCATCTAGATATAAATGTGAATGCTTTTCTAAATTCACTCTAAATTAAAGGAGCAGCGTCTGGTTAGGGGCCAATAGCGACAATAGATTTGACCAGATTCTTGCCATCAACGCATATCTAGCTACATAAAATATATCTGGTTTACAAATAAACAGACATACACTATATGTTTGTATGCATGTCTATGTAGTGACCCAATTCCTCAACAGGCATTCCTGTAGTACGTTAAATAAATCATAATAATCTATGACATGACAGTAAAATAAAACAGGAGTACTCAATTTCAGATTTCATGCACCTATGGCTATAGATCATGTAATATGAATAAATGAGAGGTAGTATTGTGAAGTTAGTCATTATATTTACTTAAAAAGAAGATGAGTAACAAATATTTAAAAGTAATATGAACATAAACAGTATGTATGTGTTGTCCAACCCTAAAACAGTTGGCATATCTGATAAAAAAAAAGCATCTGGACTGATAAATATATGTATATTTTTTCTTTCCTGGCATCGGCACTGCCATTCAAAAACCCTATACAACCGAGGTGCCAGTCATAGGATAAAATAATGTAAACAAGGCAGCGGCACTCAGCGGGTTCACTCAAATAAAGACAGCTTCAAAACCAATCCTTAAACATGATCATGTTTAAGGATTGGTTTTGAAGCTGTCTTTATTTGAGTGATCCCGTTGAGTGCGGCTGCCTTGTTTTATATATATATATATATATATATATATATATATATATTATAGTATAATGTACACAATATGTTAAATTCACATATATTCAATTTTAAAATTCGTGACCCTGCAATATCATATCAGTGAAATCAGAGGTACACTATCAATAAATAGTGTAATGCATCCAAAATATTTGCAGCAGAATTTAATCATCTATATTAAAGAAAAATGTTTTATGAATCAAGATGCTATTATTAGATTCTACAAAAAAAAACCCATGCCTTCCATATATGGAAACGTTTTAGGCAGGTGTGGAGAAAATGCTGCAAGGTAAGAATGTTTTAAAAAATAGAAGTGTTATTAGTTTAGTTGGAATAGCCACCGGTTCATATCCAACGCCAGCAGCCCGAAGGGAGAAGATCCCGACAGGGCAGGTAAGTACCCTATCCCTACCGCTCTCTCCCCCCCTAACCCGAACCCTCCCTTAGTGGTGCCTAACCCTAATCTCCCCCCCTAGTGCCTAATCCTAACTTCCCCTTACCACACCCTAAACCTAACCCTCCCAGGGGGGTGGCCTACCCCTAATCTCTCCCCCCCAAAACCTAAATCTAACCCTGGTTCCCTTCCCAAACTTAAAACGCGGCTAACGCTAAGGGCACCCCAGAAATACCTTGTTCGGTGTTCCGGGGTCGGGATTAAAATAGGCATTGGTATTTCGACGCCTATCTTAAGTCCCTTGTCGGGATTTCACTGTAGGTAATGAGACCGGCGGCATCGCGGCTGCCGGTCTCATAACTACATCCTGTTTAGTTTTATCAAATAGCACAATGCAAAGTGAATGAACAGAAAATAAAATCTAAATCAAATCAATATTTGGTGTGACCACCCTTTGCCTTCAAAACAGCATCAATTCTTCTAGGTACACTTGCACAAAGTCACGGCTTTTGTAGGATTTATAGTCAGGTGTATGATTAACCAATCATACCAAACAGGTAATAATGATCATCATTTTCATATGTAGGTTGAAACTCAGTCATTAACTGAAACAGAAACAGCTGTGTAGGAGGCTTAAAACTGTGTGAGGTACAGCCAAACTCTGCTACAAAGGTGAGGTTGTGGAATAGAGTTTCATGCTACAGGTCATAGATCATGGCAAGACTGAGCACAGCAACAAGACACAAGGTGGTTATACTGCATCAGCAAGGTCTCTCCCAGGCAAAGATTTCAAAGCAGACTGGGGTTTCAATATTTGCTGTTTAAGCTCTTGTGAAGAAGCACAAAGAAACGGGCAACGTAGATGCAGTGGTTGGCCAAGGAAACAGAACATCAGGTGAAAGACACATCATGCTTACTTCCCTTCGAATCTGAAAATGTCCAGTAGTGCCTTCAACTCAGAACTGGCAGAAACCAGTGGGACCCAGTTACACCCATCTACTGTCCGGAGAAGTCTGGCCAAAAGTGGTCTTCATGGAAGAATTGCAGCAAAAAAGCCATACCTTCGATGTGGAAACAAGGCCTAGCGACTCAACTATGCATGAAAAGAAAGGAACTGGGGTGCAGAAAAATGGCAGCAGATGCTCTGGATTGATGAGTCAAAATGTTAAATATTTGGCTGTAACAGAAGGCAGTTTGTTCGACAAAGGACTGTAGAGCGGTACAATAATGAGTGTCTACAGGCAACAGTTAAGCATGGTGGAGGTTCCTTGCAAGTTTGGGGCTGCATTTTAGCAAATGGAGTCGGGGATTTGGTCAGGATTAATGGTGTCCTCAATGCTGAAAAATACAGGCAGGTACTTATCCATCATGCAATACCATCAGAGAGGTGTCTGATTGGCTCCAAATTTATTCTGCTGCAGGACAACAAACCCAAACATACAGCCAATGTCATTTAGAAATATCTTCAGCGTAAAGAAGAATAAGGAGTCCTGGAAGTGATGATATGACCACCACAGAGCCCTGATCTCAACATCATTGAGTCTGTCTGAAGAGATTTGAGCAAGCCTACATCCACAGACGATCTGTGGTTAGTTCTCCAAGGTGTCTGGAACAACCTCCCTGCCGAGTGCCTTTAAAAACTGTGTGCAAATGTACCTAGAAGAATTGATGCTGTTTCACACCAAATATTGATTTGATTTAGATTTCTCGTTCGTTCATTCACTTTGCATTTTGTTAGTTGATAAAAATAAACTATTAACACCTCTATTTTACTTTGCAGCATTTTTGCTACACCTGCCTAAAACTTTTGCACATTACTGTATAATATATATATATATATATATATATATATATATATATATATATATATACACATATTGTAATAATAGCTCTTGTTATCATTCAACAAATATCTTGTTTACAGCATCAGCATTATATTTACTTCTCCGCTGGATTAGCGCTAAACACACTTTCTCAAAATACATAATTATCTATAATACTTCCATTAACCGGCTCTTTTTACACATGATTATGTAAATTCTGATTATGAATTTCTAAATGAAGAACTCAAAATCACCCGTCTTTTTTTAGACCTTACTATGTATAATTATGGACCCCATCAGAACCAAAGATACAACACATAAAATAATGTGATATGTTTATTTCTACATGTAAGATAAACACTCTAAAAGTTATTTACTTGATCACCCATTACTATGAAACAATTAACAATCAGAATTAAGTGATCACCATTGTGCCAATGCCATAAATCTCAAGAAAAACATGAAGGATTTTCCCTGAGAGTAAGTCAGCTATCTCTACTTTGCTCCATATAATATAAACAAGAGAAGTCAGATAGCTTGTGTTGATCTCTGCTTACGTTCTGTGTCATACCAGTGTTAGGGCATAGCAATAAATAAAACAAACCATGACAAAGAAGAATAAATGCCATTTAGGTCCAAGTCACATTTTACCAAAGTTATTTTAATTTCCAGTCAGATTTTATTCACTAAGTTTTTATTTTAACCTACAGTATATATTACTATAAATTGCCCATGTTCTCGTGTATTGATTATGTATGTATGTATGTATGTGTAAACGGCCTGATTAAGAGATGTACACTATTCCGATGTTTATGCAGTTGAGAGATAATATGCGCATGTGTCGGAGTCTCACAGTGCATGCATCAAGGTACATTACCATAGTTACTCACAGCGACTATTTACTTGCAGAGTGATTGACAGTCAGGAAACGATAGTGGGAGGTAATGGAGAATGGCAGCAAAGAATGCAGGCGTGTCATGACCGTTTTCTGAGTGTCACAGCCTGTGTCTGCAATACCGTACGCAATGAAAGTGGCCCAGGCATCTGAATACACTCGGCCATACTGCATGACCATAGGGCTGCTCTGATATCCGATTAGCGAAGACTCTGCGACCGATGCTGCGTCTTTGTATGCAGATGCTTGGATTTGCAAAGCCGCAGGGGTGAAACTTGCATATTTTCGCATAGCAGCTGCGTACAGGACAGTAGCTGAGATGGCATTAGCGTACATCTCTGAATCAGGCCCATTATGTTTAATAAATAATTCCTGTCCAGCTATTGAAAAAAATGATCTATTTGAAATTTGGAGACCTCACATTGAAGGAATATAGGGAAATAACAAGTTTATAGCAAGTTTAGTGTCTGTTGTTATCTAGGCTGCATAAAGCAGGAGAGTTTCTGCATCAGAGTAGGCACTGCAGAGTGTATGCAGCATAACCATAGAGAAGTGCTGCTACCAGACCTTCCCGGTTCTCTTACACATACAGATGTGTCCTCCTACATCTATTCTCAATACACCACGCAGCATGACATGCCTGACGTGAGTGAGCTGCCAGGTCCCCTGCAGGTCTGCTAATAGCTGGCGTCTTTTTTTGACGTAAATGCGTCTAAGACGCAATACAATATGACTAGAACGTACCAGTTGACTGTGCTGATTAATTTGATAATCAACACTTGGAACGGAACTTGGTGTGGAAAAAGCAACAGTGCGTTCTTATAAGAATGGTTTCTGCTCCCTTTTTAAGCCACTCAAAAGTGTCATCTGAGGGACAGCCGTAGGAATAGTCATCATATCTACTAAATCCCGAACAATATTCTTAGCGTTTGTCACAGTTTATTTTATAAACACTGAATAAAATAGCTCCTGTTTTGTTAAGAGGTCAGTACTAGCACCAATTTGGCAAACAACTGAAATATAGTTAATCTACCATTTAAAAAAATAAATAAAAATAAATATGTATACCTGAGCCTCCTCCTTCCCATAAACCTGTCCTCCCTCCTTGGCGTCTTGTCCTCGCGGCCGCTTTCCTTTCTAATTTAGATGGTTGGAATGCTATATGTATCGTTAGAACGATGAATAAGAGTACAAGTATCATTGTTTAATATTTTACAAGCTTTTGGTCTCAACAGAGACTTATTTGTATTATTGAAATATCTGTGTTTATCTTTTTATATACAAATTGTTTAAATATACACAAACACAAAATGTAAATTGATATAATTGTTCATTTTATTCAATAATCAGCTGTTATGATATCAGTTACAATATGTATGTTTTGCCCTCATGGTGATTCAATAAAAAATATTTACTTAAAAAAAAAAAATTCTTAAAAGACAACATACACATAAATTAACAGAAAATAAAAAAATCGTAAGGACAGAACAGCAGACTGTCAAAGCAAATAGACTTATGGGCCCATTTATCATTAACTATTTGTGGCATATTCCCTGAACAACACCTGTTTTCGAGGGATATCCACAAATATTTAATTTCCCTGCAATGTATTATGGAGGGACTGCATGTACCTCCAATTCAGATAGCAGCCTCAACCCCCATAGGTTTCTATGAGGCATGCAATGCTGTCAGATTTACTTCATTCCGGAGCTTGGCCCCCGCAGCTAACGCCATCTAAAGATGGCGTTGTGCTGCTGTAGCCTATGGGCTACACATTGCAAAACTAACCATGGAACTCTCCACGGCAATGGTCTGCAGACCACGCATGCGCAGGAGCCCGGCACAGGAGTGAAGAGACGGCCTCTTTATTCTGAGCACCTCACAGGGATGGGCTCCTTTCAGAACCTCTGCCCCTGCATGGGGCTGATAAGTACCGGGGCTACGATCACATCTTGCAATGCTATAGTGGACACTAGTAATGCACCCAGATCGCATTGCAAATGCTATTGTTGGTAAATGCCTGATATGAAAAGATAATGGGTACAGGAAAGGTAGAGTCCAAAAAAACACAAGGTGATAAGGCTGCAAACTACAAGACAGGGCAACAATATGGACAAAGCTGTAAAATCATATTAGCAGAACCGAGAGTTTTCTTGTAAGTGCAACAATGTTATGGAAAGGAAGGTTTGCTAAATACAGCCTACAGAGGAGATGTGAAACAGGCAGGGTTGAAAAAAAAAAAACAGGTCTTGAATAAAACCCTAGTTAGAAAGCAATAAAATATAGTTAATGAAGGTTTCTAACACATAGAAATGTTTCACAGTATTAATAAAATATGCAGGATTCAAAAAAAATTTCATTAAACATTATTGCAAATAAAACTGATTTAAACCAAAAGGAAAAAAAAAAAAAAGTGTAAAAAAAAAAACTTTTTTAAAGATTAAAAAACTTTTTTTTTTAAATCAGGGAACTGCAATTATATTCTAAGTAAAAAATGTAACAATGATTAGGAGTTGTATGTTAAATCGCATCACCACTGCGTTTTTGTACGCAGCTGCATTGCGATATTATACTAATGCCGCAGGAAGCATCTTGTGTAAATAGACACCTCCTGACAGCCTCTATGATACGCTGCTGCGTTACAGCATCGGATAAACTGCGCAAACATTGGCCATCAAAGTAACCCTTAGGTTACTCAGGATGGTCGTGTAGTTAACCCCCACACCTTTTTCTAGGATGGTGGCCATCACTGCCCAATTCTCTGCAGCATGTCAATCATGCTGCGGCGTAGGGGGCACTGTGACCGTCATTGCAGACACTGATTGGTAAATGCGCAGTACAGATCCTTCACATATGCGATCAGCTACCATCGGAGTTGTACGCAAACCATCGGGTTTGCGTACAACTCTGAATCAGGTCAATGTGCTCAAATACAGACACTCCTCGAGAACATACAATACTGCACAGCTTTGTTACACAACCCTCCACAATTTCCCAAAAAGGGACATAATATAATAACTGAAATTCCCCAGGGTCATGGAGAAAGAGAAGAATATCAGAATAGACACCAAAAATGGCAGGAATGACAAAACAGCAAAGATAAAGGATTTCTTAAACAGAATAGAGCAAGAAAGAGTCATTAATAAGAGAGCAGCTAGCACTCTGGGGTCAACTTTGGTATGGAACCTGGAAGTTGTCACAGGCTGGTAAATCCCCAGTCAACATGGCACAGTCTGGCAGCTGGGCGACATACAAACCTCTCTGAGTTCTGAGACTACATATAGCCCAGTATTTTTATATAGTGTACAGACCTGCGGTGCTATTTCTTATGCTTTCATTTAGTGTGATGACCACATTAAACATGGATACAAGTTAAGTTCCTAGCTTTAATAGTTCATTATGTCCCGTAAGTCTAAATGACGTAGAAAGGAATAAATGTCTCATAACATTTTTACAGGGCTTCCCATACGTATTAATACCTAATCGATTGAATGCCGGTTATGGAACAAAACTGAATGAACTGGCAACATGCTGGTGGCCTGTCACCATCTTTTGTAAAGAGAGATAGTTGCTGCTGTCTGACCTGCGTGAAAACTTCACCTATACATAGGCATGTGGAGCATGATTATTTCAATTTGATGAGTGCAGGAACTTTGCACAAGGAAATTTTGTCCATGACCAGACCCATGGTAAAATGAGACATGAAAAAAAATTCTGCGTCAAATGGGCTATAGTAGTGACAAGATCCTCTCCCCTCACTTTCTTTCCTACATACTTAAGGTGCCTAGCGTTCAGACATTCAGGTCGCCGAGGTGCGGTGCCTGCACTGAACGGCGTTCACTGAATGTCATTCAGTGAAGGAGCCCGACCTCCTATCCCTGAACATGCCGAACCTGACGACGAGCGTCAGGTTGACAGGCATGTTCAGTAGACAGTCGGGGACGGCAAGGACCCAGCGTGCACGTGCATCGCTGGTCCTTGCCGACTATCCATTACCTGACTTTATGAACAATGCAACCAAAACATCCTGGTTTTAGTCGGATTGTTCACAAAGTCGGGTAATGGATAGTCCTCTTAAGCTTTGATAATCATGGTTTCATTAGCTTCCAAAAGAACATTGGTAGGTGCCATCTTTCTTTTATATAATATCTGCACAATAATATAAATGTAGTTAGAAATTTAACTTTCTGCTTATACAATAATCATGGATTAAGAGGCAGTTTTACATGGAAAGGACAAATCCAATTTAACAAACACATTTTGCTCAAACCATGCCGTTGAGAAACATAGTGACGAAATGAGTTCATGTGGTTGAAGAAACATCTTTGAACACGGACACCATTTGTATTTCTGCCACTCAGACATTATACAGCAGCACATTTCAGGCATTAAACTACAGTACATGGGAAGCAATTCAAACACTGCCTACAATATTCTTTCTTGTCTTCTTGGACAACTTACGCAAGTTGAGATGTAAACTAAATATTAGTGTTTCTGAAAAATATTTAAGTGTTCGGCAAAACATAGGATCACTGAAATTGCTTTGCACTTAAGAAAACTGATTACTGTTGCTCTACATGGGGAAAAGCTGTACAAAAGTTACATACTAAAATAAGTAAACAAAATGTATACAGTTATAGCCAATGCAAAGCTATTACAGTGGTGGCAGTTCATCTGTTAGTGATGGGTGGCATGAGATGAATGTACCATCCACTCTGGAGGATGGAACTAAAATCTCATAATGGGCTCTACTGTCCATGTGCCACCTCCTTGCATACTCTGAAGCACTCTCTTGGGCAGAGAACAGATGTGCATCACCAAGCCATCCCCTGCAAAATAGTTTGGCTGTGGGAACCAGCGTCTGCTACTTATGCTTTTTGTTGCCTCATTATTAAAGGATTACAAACAAAGTAGTACCTTGGGATGCTTGACAAACATCTAATGAGATCAAAAGAACCGACTGATTTAAAGAACACAATTCATTAAATGGAATAGTCAGGAGTGGCTTGTTCGCAGTACTTTGATATTGTAAATTCAAAAGAAAAGTAGCCTAACACAAAAATAACCTTTACATCTCACATAGTACAATACTCCTTTCAGATACTTTCTCAATGACGTCCACATTACCAAAAAAGTAATGAACCTGGCCGGTTTTTTTAAAAGTCAGATTAACAGAGAGAAAAATAAATCAATAAGCAATAAAGCCATTGTTAATCCAGAGATATATAGAATATATATATATATATATATATTTTATATACGCATACACACACACACACACACACACATATAAATTGGTAAAAAGACAGCGGAACTCTGAGTTTTTTCAAGAAGACAAATTACATTCAAAACATAGTATAGAAAGCAGCCGACGATTCGGGGCACAATTGCCCCTTTGTCAAGGTGAATTACATTATATTTAAAATATATATAAAATCAGCAATAAAAATGCTAATTGAGACATGTTTTTACTGAGTCACATAACATCTTTCACAACCAATCGACTACTCTGAAAGGTATCTCCATAGAATAGATGGCTCACTGGAATTCTTTATTTGTGCATTAAGGATTACATTGATTGCATTGGACTCAAAGGTAATTGATTAAATTCTTTTCAGGATCTGTATCTTGGGAATAAAGCCCTTCTCAGCCTCAGGTTCAGCTGCTTTAGCAATTCTGCAGGAGAGCACAGGGCACAACCAATTGGTGATATATAGTATATGAATTTAATAAGAGATTATATAAGATAGATAGATAGATAGATAGATAGATAGATAGATAGATAGATAGATAGATAGATAGATAGATAGATAGAACACTTTTTTCAGATCTGGACAAAAAGTTGCAGGGCATCATGTTGTCCCTGTGTACAAAATTAACATATGCTTTCTAAATAATTGCAGCAATGTTTTACATTGTTTAATCTATTTAATTAAGATCATAGATCATGTTGCTGTAGTTGTTTGGAAGCTTCTGTGCAAGTGCAAAATGAATGAATCCCCTCCTCCCAGAAATGTGTATCTGCAATTGTGGTATATGGTCTGGAAACTATACACACGGGTTCACCTGTACACCCCACCACACATTAGAGTACATATTTTACCTTAGGTATAAAGAAACAATATCATTTATAAAGTTAGCAGACTTCCCTCTCAGTATGCAGGGCCTATACACAATCACTGCTAAATAAATAAATAAATCTGCATAATAATAAAAAAAAATATGAGAAGACCATGTGTTTGGCTCTCTCATGTATTTACAATGCTATAGTCATCTAACACCAGTAATGTAAGATGCATGAATACTAGTTAGGTATGCGTTGTTTGTTTCTCAATGAAGTCATGTTACAGTATACATCTAATCCTCTTCTACCTCACTGCAGTAATTGAGAGTCTCTAGTAGCTGGTATCTTCCAAAGTGGTTAACACATAACAAAGATTGTCCCTCAGACCTGCAGGCAGTCAATGAGCAATTTTACCCAGACAGCTAGGTTAATTCCACCTCTTTGGTATTCTAAGAAGTACTCTTTGCTGCAGAACGATATGACAACACACACTTAGAAATATCCAGCCCTGCAAAGCCTTGCCTCACTCTAAATGCCCTCAAATAATAAGCACTTCAATTGAAACATGCACACAGGAACACCTAGAACAATATTTTCATATCCCAAGGGCAGAAATTCAAAGCTTGACCCTACAGGTTCTGCTGTATGTTGATGTTGGGATGTCACAATAGAAGAGAAAGCTATGATCTACTACACTGCAGTGCCAACGTCATAGGCAAACCTGGAATTCATTGCTCTTTACGGGACTGAGAGCCAAAAGAATTGCAGGTCATGAAGGACCAAAGGAATGCAATGGAAACATTTAATTATAATCATGTAACCCACTGTCAGTGCTTATTGCAGCAGATAAAAGAAGGCCATGGGGAAAAATCAAAGACAGGGGCACATTGCTCAATTTCCTTTTAAAAAACCCAGTCTGTGAAAATAAACATACTAATGCTGGTTTTCTATATTTTATTATCTGAATGAGCGTTTTGGAGCCAGCCAAAAAGTGTGCTGCAAAAACGAATGGGACTAAAAATTGCTGTAAATCTCCTACTGAAGGAAGCTCACACAGTGTACTGCAAATATTAACCCTGTAGACTCTGTTTTCACTGCATCACATAAAAGCGCTACAGATGCTGCATAGAAATCACATATTGTATGTATGTCAAACACACAAATTCCAACAACAAACAAATCTGCATAATAGGGTCACTTAGGCTCTGTGCTCCTCTGGATGGCACTGCCATGCTCTCAGGGTATTATGAAGAGGCAGAAATGAGTAACAGCCTGCCACTGGTTTCATTTTTTTTTTCCACTTTTGAGAGGTGGTTCGTGTTTGGAATATCTGCAAGCTAATCAGAAACTATTGCAGAATGCCAGTGCCATAGTTGACGTATATTAACCAAGTGCAGTCAGTGCTTACACTGGAAGGTGCCTACATGCCAGCTACCTGCATTTGCAGTATTTACTAAAGAAACCTTCAGAGGAGGGGGAAACATGACACACAAAGTTGCCACTCCTCTAGGAAATTAACACACACCAGACCCAAATCACAATTTATCCTTCAGAGCTAATTAAGTTTAAAAATGCAGGCTTAAGATGCACCAAAATTGCACCGGCCTATTTATAAGATCATGTTCTTCCCTAATCTGTTTAAGATCTAGCACTCCTCAGCAGAAAGCAAGAGACAGATATTAAAGTATAATCATGCAATGTATAGTTTTTGTTGCTTACCACTTGGGTTCTTGTTTTTCTTAAGACTCTTGCCACAAAGACACTGCAGCATATGCGTTCCTTTGCTGAAAATGTTCCAAAGAAACCACATTGATTTGGGCGAAAAGCAATCCAGCAGCTTAGACACCCTGAGAACGAAGAAATCCTTGTCGTTGCATAATAAGAGATTGTGATCAGTTCTCCAGAGCAAGGGTACCAATTTAACCATAGAAAATGATTATTTTCCTATCTTCTCCTAGTCTTTTATTTCCTTGCGAGGTTTATTCCTTTAGAGACTCTTCAATTAGAGAGATGTGTTGTATTTTTTTTTCCGCTTTCAGGTGAGGTTAAGATTAATGGTTATAACTACATCAAGACTGGGCTATTACCAAAGTGTGCAATTTTCCTTTCCAGCATGCAGCCAAATGAAAGTAAGCTAAAGAAATCCCACAGGAGGCCAAAAAACTAATCTTATAACAGGGAGACATGTACGATCCCCGAAGTAAAAAACATTGCCTATCACTTGATTGCTATGAGGATGGGTGGATCTGTAGAGCATCAAAAGCCAAGGCAGGATTCATGATACTAAAAGACTGCAGTTGTAGCACCAAGCACAACAAACATCACCCAATCAAGCCTGAATGATGATGATATAAACTCCCCTCTGCAAGTGTCAATATTATTACCATCAATCCCCAGTGATCTGTGCAATCTTATTTAACCAGCAGTTCCAAATCACACAGCAGAACTGATGTAAATCCAGATCCCCTTAATAGATGATTACTGTGGGTGGGTGGAAAGAGAGACAGATCCTCTTCCCCTGCTCTCACTCTCCCTGCTGCTTCAAGCACTGGTGTGCATTCGAAATAAATTTCCCTGTCTTTCACTCCCAGCTTGGCTCTGAATTGCAGGCACAGATAGAGTAGGAGGAGTTCCAGTTTTTTTTTCTATATATATGAAAAGCTTTATTTTAACCTGAACTAGGAGACATGATTTTTTTTATATGCTCATGATCAGAGATCCAATTCTGAATCATCATAAGGCGCCGCAAAGGCTAATGTAATATTCATGACAACATTTGAAAGCTGATGTGATTATCCAAAATGGTTAAAATTGTGTTGTTGCTTTTGACAAGGAATCTTGATTTTTACTGAGCCATGTGCTATACACAATACAATAAGTGCACTGTAAATGAGAACATGAATTTAATGCACCATTTGGAAAACCTAAAGGTATTTATAAATAAATAAAAAAAATAAAAGCTACATAAGTGCAATATGAGACAGGTGTCGTGTGTTTTGCAGAGGATCTAAAAAAGCATTCATGTTACTGTATATACTGATGTATAAAATAATATGTTAAGGAATAGCTAATTACATTGGCTCTTTTGTCAGGATAAACAATGACAATGTGGTCCAGGTGGGCAGCTCTTTACACAGGGGATTTACAGATCAGATGAACTAAAAACAGCATTCTTTATTGCTGTATGATACTAGTATGTTACGTTCTGAGCATGTAAAACATGTGTTGTGCATTGTTCTATTAATTTCTATGGTTACTATGGTAACCAGAAATTGCAATCTTTAGTTTTAGTTCTTTTGGTGACACACGTTTTAACATTTGGCAAAAACGTCACTAGAGTTGAGCAAAATCACAGCAATATTTTATGCAAAATGAGTTTTGCGGCAGAACATGCGTGACGCACAGGTGCGCAGCTTCCCACGGAACAAACTTGGAGCCACGCTTTTGCTTTAACATTCCAAACTAAATTACACTTGTATGTTTAATTTACAATCTATGAATACAGCTGAGACCGTGACGGTCAATTCATTCTGCTGAATTTCTGGACAAGATCCCTCTAGATGCTACCTTTTCAAATACAAAAGCATATCTTTCAGAGGGATCACTATGGAAAGTAAAGCACCAATGAATATGAACATTGAAAAAAAACAGCTTAGAAGCGTCATAATATACTTGCAAATGCATCTTATTTGCAAAGTGATGCGAATAGGACGCACAACCAGCTTTTGCTGAGTAAATTAACAAGCGACACGTCTATATTCTGTGTGTGACTGTGGTGCATCTGCATGCGAAATGCTACGTTACAGTGTCAGCGGCTGCAACACTGTAACATAGCATTTCGCATGCAGATAGACCAGCAGTTGTACATAACATATAGGCATGCAGCATATCATTTTACTCAGCAGAAGCTGCTTGTTCATCCTATTCAAAGATGCACTTGAAAATAAAAAGTCACATGAAAAGACACTCGGTGCTACCGAGTCATGCCACTGCATGGCATGACTAGAAGGGCTGTTTAACGCACAAGGAAGTAAGATGTATGTGGACACACCTGTAAGGCCAGTATACAAAATGTCTTATCTGTTGTAAAACGTAGAAAATGTGTTTAGGGGCCTATTTATCAAGTTTATTGCATACTTGCCTACTTTTGAAAAGCATTTCAGGGAAGTTGTGAAAGCAACACCTATAAGCGCGGCAATAAAGTGGGCGTGTACTGCTACTGCGTGCCATAAAACTGACTTAAATTAAAATGTAAATGAGTCCAAAAATAATTAGTAATATCTATTTGTTGATGAAAACACACTGATATGTTTTAGGGCTTGCATTTTACAAGGGCTTCTATATACATTAAGTGGACAAGAGAAACCTTATATAAAAATGCATGTAGCCATAGGGATCACTGGGGTCAATCAATTCAAAGCGATGTTGAATAGCCCTGGGAGTGCTTGGGCAGGCTAAAGGATTTCTTCTCCCACCCTCCTGGGATGCAAGCAGAAATCCGACAAAAAGTGACGGTTGCGCGGCTGTTTTCCGGTTTAGCGCGGCACTAACAGCAGCGTGGCCGTCACTTTAGCCGGAGAATTCCGGTTCTCGCAACTAAACACCCAGATTAGGTCGCGAAAACCGGCAAACTCCAATTTAACAGCACACTGAATTGAATAGCTCCGGGAACTCCCTCCTGGGGCTATTCATCATCGCATTGAATTTGATCGCGCTCATTGTACCTTATAACCAATACAGGAAATGGCACGGATTATACCATTTCAATGTATATATCTCAGATTTCTTTTTCTTTACAAGTATATAACAGCTACATAATGGAGGTAAGGTGCAGTCAGGGAGATTGCTAGACTCTTCAGGGAGATTGCTACTATTTCAGAGAGTCTCCTTGACAATCGGGGAGAGTTGGCATGTATGGTTTATTGATCTCTTAAATCATGCAAAAACAGCAGCTGCCACATTAATTAAGTATTACTGCAACTTACCAAAGGTTGGATGCAGGGTACCGCACTCCCAATTATTCACAATGGTCACTGCAGTCTGGATCTTAGCTTTTTAATACTTGGTCCTGTTAGGCATTGTAATCTATAGGCTATATTTAACCCCTCTTTTTTGCAGGACAAGGATCTTCATACAGCCTGGAGTATGCACATGCCCAGTACAAATGCCTCTTTTGACACTGCAATATGCAAACGGTAAAGGAGTGTTTCACAGCATGATAAAGTCATGTTACTTAAGCTGTTCTCGTTGACAATAACAGATGTTCATTAACATGGCTAAAATGTGGACATTAATAAATCGGCCCCATAATAAACTACATTACCAGCATCAACTTTAAGCAAAGAGTTGCCCATCTGTTGTTCACTCTCTTTTGCCATATAACACTTTACAGAACTGTTTCAACTCATTCATATCTTGGATACCCATGTACAAACTGCTCCCTGAAGTGTATGCCTTGTTGTTTGAAAGCAAATAACATTAGGACATAGGCTCTGTACCCATAGTACATCTAATATTTTATAATGCTGCCTTACACATAATATCTTATATTCTCAGTAAAATTAAATGTTCTGCACTCTGCTAGTTTGGTCTGCTCTTTAGTATTATGTGACTGCTGTAGCTGGACTCCATACTCTATTCTGTGTGCAATCTACTGAAAAGCTGTTTGTGGAATAATCTCAGCCCTGAAAGACATATCTTTTTACACGTGTCTCCAAAGTAAATCAGCCAAGTGTCTCCAAAGCATAGCTACACTTGTTGCAGTGATTTCATCTGAAGACAGGTCAGAATACCGACAGTGGCATCCCGACAGTCAGAATCCCGACAGATTTCTAACAATCCTCCTGACCATAACCCACCCCTCCAGCAGCCTAACCCTAACCCTCCTGTCCCACCGCCTAACCTTAACCCTCCCCCTAGTGCCTAACCCTCCTCCTAACCCTAAGCCTCCCCTAACCCTAATACTTACCTCTGCAAACTGTCTGTATTCTGACAGTGGGGATGCCGCTGTAGATATTGAGATCGCCGACATCCTGACAGTTGGGATGCTGACTACATCCCCTCTGCATGTATTAGCCTGCATCATTCTATATGACTCTTAAGACAGGCTGGTGGGCGTTTACATACACAAAGCGATCGCACGCCAAGACATAGTGGGCGTGCTTATGCCTTGCCATGCGATCGCCTGCCTTGCCGTCACTTAGCAGAATTTGCATACTCTGAGAACGAGCATACGTATCTAGCGACCGGGTCTGAATCGAGCCCCCAGTGTTTGTGATATAATGATATACTGAGTTTAGCTATCTCAATAATTACACATATCGCACACCACATGTAGGGCTCTACTCATTATGTTAGTTATCGGGGGAACGGACTCCGATGATTAACATTTGAAATCTACGCGACCGCTGGAGCACTTCATCAATGCTCCAGCGCAGAGACAGATGATCTGAAAATCAGCTGTTTTCCCGAACGGTTTCATTGCTCTTTTTGGAGCAGTGAAATTAGTACGCCTGTGTGACCTAGAGTTCACGCAGGCGCATAAAAGCCCTGGCATCCGGCAGGGGCGGAGGGAATTGAAAAGATCCATCTTCCCATCCTGGAACTCCTTCCTGTAGGGAAGTAAGGGGAAGAGCCCATATTTGCATGGTGCTAGAATTAGTACAGGACAGACCACTTATCGTCAAGCTAACAATGTTATGAATTGACAGTTGTGATAGGATCACTGGTAAAGTGGTCTGTGGCAGGTACATTTGTCCCAGATTCCTGTCTTTTGTGTTTTAAACCCCCAGGAGAAAGTCTGCAGTGTAGCAGGCTTGAGACTCGGCTTTTTAAAAAGCCAGTTTGGGACCTGGGGGTTGTGGGTGAGAGGAGAGGGAGGGCTCCACCCACGGCCACTCCAGGTTTTGGTTCTCGCAGCCTGGTAACAGGATTGTTAGTTTTCCACCTGAGAGTGGCCAATATAAGCCTTGTTTGTTTAGGGCTGATTGTCTCACCTGGGAGAGCAGGCAGGGAGTTTGCTCAGAGACACTTGGAAACCTAACCGTGAGTGTTGTGCGGTGCTTTTGTTCCTGGCGAAGGCATTAGGCCCTGCCAGGTTCTGGTAGTGAGGGAACTACCTGTGAAGTTAGTGCCCCGACAGGGCTAGGATTTATATTTATGTTTTCTTTATGTTTCTGACATTGTACAATAAAGACTGGCGCCGACCAGCTTGTACTTGCATCCAGACTGGTGTGCTGCTTCCCTGCTGCTGTGTGTGTGTGTAAGGAAGGAGTCCTCTACCCAGGAGAGGGACCCCCTAACTTAACTGTGTCACAATATGGTGGAGAACGCGGGCAACCACACACACTAAAGTTGCAGCAAGAGGAAAACTTTCCATTTAAAAATTAAAGGGACAGACACCCAATTTGTGAGTGTGGAAATAACACTGTGCCCTTGGAGTTCCATAGAGGAGGCGTCAGTCAATGCTCAGAGAGGCAAGGTTCAGCTTCCAACCTACACCCCAGGACAAAATGGAGGACATTATTAAGGCCTTGCTCCAAGCTACAGCAGCTCAGCAGGAATCTACCAGAGCTCAGCAGGAGACGAACAAACTTCAGCAGGAATCTACCTGGGCTCAGCAGGAATCTACCAGGGCGCAGCAGGAATCCACCAGGGTGCAACTGTTGGCCTTGGAGACAGCCCAGAGGCAACAACAGGTCGCCATCGAGGAAACCTGCCAGGCCATAAAAGAGGTGTTACAGCACCTGGTCGCCCGGCCCAGAGATGTTACTACTGGTCCTCCCACCACCACTCACTCCGTACGAGCCAGTCACTTCCTCCAAAAGATGACTTCGGGCGATGATGTGGAGGCCTATCTCGCCGCATTTGAAAGAACGGCCGAAAGGGAGAGTTGGCCCCAGGAGCAGTGGGCAAGTCTGGTGGCACCTTTTTTGTCTGGGGAGCCACAAAAGGCCTATTTCGACTTATGCCTGGCTGATGCCAAGGACTATAAAAAACTAAAACAGGAGATCCTAACTCGCTTGGGAGTCACCACCTTTGTTCGTGCCCAACGGGTCCACCGCTGGGAGTTCCATAAGGACAAGCCTCCACGTTCACAGATGCATGACCTCGTCCATCTGTCCTCAAAATGGCTACAGCCTGAGACGCTGACGGGACCACAGATCGTGGAAAGGGTCGTGATGGACCGGTACCTGCGATCATTACCTGTGACTCTGCGCAAGTGGCTGAGCCATGCAGACCCTAAGTCCGCGGACCAGTTGGTCGAGCTGGTGGAGAGGTACGTGGCAGCTGAGGAGCTGATGAGTATGCCCCACCGAGCCCCGATGGCGCACCGGCGAACTCCCAGAGACACTGGTAAGACTGTTCTAGGGGAGAAGGGTGCTGGGCGGTGGAATGTACCTAAGACTGAGGGTGTAGAACCTGGAGACAGGCCTGCCAGGCTGGGAAGGTTCTTGCCCCGTAAATGACTAGACATTAATATGACTCAATGTTTCCGATGTGGTGGCTTCGGCCATATTGCCGCTAATTGTGCACTTACAACTGAACCTATGCAATGTGATACTGCTCATGTCTACCGCAGGGGGTCTTTCTTTGCACAGATGTACGGCTGACCGGCAGGCTGAGACTGATAAGCACATGTGTGTACTCACTGTAGATGGCAACCGAGTAGAGGCACTGTTAGACTCGGGTAGCTTGGTGACACTTATAAAAGCTGAGCTGGTGAACCCCTTGAGGCATACAGGGAAAACTGTTGGTGTGACCTGCATACATGGGGATACTTGATATTATGTTACGGCTGAGGGGAACATTGAGACACCATGTGGCTCTGCTATAGTTTCTGTGGGTTTGGTGCATGGTCTGGTGTACGATGCAATATTGGGGAGAGACTTTGCTCACTTCTGGAAGTTGTGGGAAAGCCGTTTTGTTCCAGAGGTGAACAACCCCGATCCATTTGAGAAGGTTGTCGATGTAGTGGAGGAGGGAGATTCTTCTTAGTCAGAGTTATTCCCTTTTTCTACTATGGTTGGCGAACTAGAGAATGCGGAACGCGACGGTGGCCCGCCAACTGATGTGCCTCCCATTGAGGTGGGAAGTGTTGTTGGGCCAGGTGATCGTCTGCCTGATTTAGAGGTCAGAAGAGAGGTCTTTGCCGTCGAGCAGGCCACATTTTAAGGGTCCACTAGTTCCATTGCCTATCATAGAGGTGCCGTTTGAAAGAATAGCGATGGATTTGGTTGGACCCTTAATGAAGTCTGCCAGGGGACACCAGTATATTCTGGTCATAATGGATTACGCTACCAGGTACCCGGAAGTGATCCCGTTGCGCAATACGTCAACCAAGACCATTGCCAGAGAGTTAGTTCATGTCTTTAGCAGGCTGGGTATACCTAAGGAGATACTAACTGACCAGGGTACACCGTTTATGTCCAAAGTCATGAAAGAGTTATGCCGCCTGTTCAAAATCGAACAGTTAAGAACTTCGGTTTATCACCCCCAAACCGATGGGCTGGTCGAGAGGTTTAACAAGACGTTAAAACACATGCTTAGGAAAGTGGTCGACAAGGATGGTAGGTATTGGGACTACTTATTGCCGTATTTATTGTTGGCCATAAGAGAAGTTCCCCAGTCCTCCACCGGGTTTTCACCCTTCGACTTGTTGTATGGGAGACACCCAAGGGGGTTATTAGACATTGCCAAAGAGACATGGGAGGGGCAGTCTAGTCCTTACAAAACGGTGATTGAGTATGTTTCTCAAATGCAGGAGAGAATTGCTGCGGTAGTGCCGATAGTGAGAGAGCACCTGGAACAGGCTCAACAGGCACAGCAGAGGGTATACAACCACAATGCTCGGTTACGCAGCTTTGCTCCTGGGGACAGAGTGTTAGTATTGGTTCCCACTGTGGAAAATAAACTTTTGGCTAAATGGCAAGGGCTCTTTGAAATCTTAGAAAGAGTGGGGCAGGTCAATTACAAAGTTTACCAGCCGGAGAAAAGAAAGCCGGAACAGATATACCATATAAATCTATTAAAGCCCTGGAAAGATAGAACGGTACTGTCAGCCGTCCGAGACCCTCCAGTAAGTCCAGGGCCCTTAGTTCCCGAAGTGACAGTGGCAAAAACCCTGTCGGCAATTCAACAACAAGAGATCAAGGAGTTTCTGATTAGAAATAGGGTGCTGTTCTCTGACGTACCTGGGAAAACCTCGGTCATTAAACATGACATCATCACTGACCCAGGGGTTAAAGTTAATCTAAAGCCCTACAGGTTACCAGAAGCACAAAGAGAATCGGTGAAGAAAGAAATTAAAAATATGCTAGAGTTAGGGGTTATTGAAGAATCACATAGTGAATGGTCAAGTCCCATTGTGTTGATTCCAAAGCCCGACGGGAGTGTGCGTTTCTGCAATGACTTCCGAAAGTTGAACAGTGTTTCAAAATTCGATGCCTACCCGATGCCAAGAGTGGATGAACTGATTGAGAGACTAGGGACGGCAAGGTATTTAACCACTCTTGACCTAACCAAAGGGTATTGGCAAGTACCGTTAATCGAGAGCGCCAAACAAAAGACAGCTTTTTCAGCGCCAGAGGGCTTGTTTCAGTACAAGATGTTGCCCTTCGGGCTACATGGGGCACCTGCTACCTTCCAAAGAATGATGGACAGGATTCTAAGGCCCCATAGACGGTATGCGGCTGCTTATCTGGATGACGTGGTCGTTCATAGTCCAGATTGGCAGTCTCACTTACCCAGGGTGCAAGCAGTGTTGGACTCCATCTATAAGGCAGGTTTGACAGCCAACCCAAAAAAGTGTTGTCTAGGCATGGAGGAAGTAAAATATCTGGGATACACCATTGGCAGAGGCCTGATAAAGCCTCAGCTCAATAAAGTTGATGCCATACAAAACTGGCCACGGCCTCTGAATAAGAAGCAGGTGAGAGCCTTCTTGGGAATTACGGGGTACTACAGGAGGTTTATACCCAACTTTGCCACCATGGCAGTCCCACTGACTAACCTGACCAAAGGCAAACAAAAAGTCATGGTAGAATGGAGTCCTGAGGCGGAGAAAGCTTTTCAGGAGTTGAAAGTAGCGTTGTGTTCCCAACCAGTCCTAATGACTAATTTTGAAAAGGAATTCATAGTACAAACCGATGCATCAGAAGTAGGTATAGGAGCGGTCCTGTCCCAGAACAAGGAGGGTGAGGAACACCCTATTTTCTATCTGTACATGAGAGAAACTATGCCACAGTGGAGAAGGAGGCGTTGGCCATAAAGTGGGCGTTAGAGGCCCTCAGGTACTACTTGGTCGGAAGAAAGTTCAAATTGATCACTGACCATGCCCCTCTGAAGTGGATGTCTGAAAATAAGGACAGTAATGCGAGAATTACAAGATGGTTCTTGGCGTTACAAACTTTTAAATTTTCAGTGGAACACAGGCCAGGAAGCCAGCTGGACAATGCTGACGCGTTGTCACGCGTTCATTGTTTGGGGGCTTCAGTTGTTCCGCCCCACAGGTCGAAACAAAGGGGGGGGATATGTGATAGGATCACTGGTAAAGTGGTCTGTGGCAGGTACATTTGTCCCAGATTCCTGTATTTTGTGTTTTAAACCCCCAGGAGAAAGTCTGCAGTGTAGCAGGCTTGAGTTTCGGCTTTTTGAAAAGCCAGTTTGGGACCTGGGGGTTGTGGGTGAGAGGAGAGGGAGGGCTCCACCCACGGCCACTCCAGGTTTTGGTTCTTGCAGCCTGGTAACAGGATTGTTAGTTTTCCACCTGAGAGTGGCCAATATAAGCCTAGTTTGTTTAGGGCTGATTGTCTCACCTGGGAGAGCAGGCAGGGAGTTTGCTCAGAGACACTTGGAAACCTAACCGTGAGTGTTGTGCTGTGCTTTTGTTCCTGGCGAAGGCATTAGGCCCTGCCAGGTTCTGGTAGTGAGGGAACTACCTGTGAAGTTAGTGCCCCGACAGGGCTAGGATTTATATTTATGTTTTCTTTATGTTTCTGACATTGTACAATAAAGACTGGCGCCGACCAGCTTGTACTTGCATCCAGACTGGTGTGCTGCTTCCCTGCTGCTGTGTGTGTGTGTAAGGAAGGAGTCCTCTACCCAGGAGAGGGACCCCCTAACTTAACTGTGTCACAATATGGTGGAGAACGCGGGCAACCACACACACTAAAGTTGCAGCAAGAGGAAAACTTTCCATTTAAAAATTAAAGGGACAGACACCCAATTTGTGAGTGTGGAAATAACACTGTGCCCTTGGAGTCCCATAGAGGAGGCGTCAGTCAATGCTCAGAGAGGCAAGGTTCAGCTTCCAACCTACACCCCAGGACAAAATGGAGGACATTATTAAGGCCTTGCTCCAAGCTACAGCAGCTCAGCAGGAATCTACCAGAGCTCAGCAGGAGACGAACAAACTTCAGCAGGAATCTACCTGGGCTCAGCAGGAATCTACCAGGGCGCAGCAGGAATCCACCAGGGTGCAACTGTTGGCCTTGGAGACAGCCCAGAGGCAACAACAGGTCGCCATCGAGGAAACCTGCCAGGCCATAAAAGAGGTGTTACAGCACCTGGTCGCCCGGCCCAGAGATGTTACTACTGGTCCTCCCACCACCACTCACTCCGTACGAGCCAGTCACTTCCTCCAAAAGATGACTTCGGGCGATGATGTGGAGGCCTATCTCGCCGCATTTGAAAGAACGGCCGAAAGGGAGAGTTGGCCCCAGGAGCAGTGGGCAAGTCTGGTGGCACCTTTTTTGTCTGGGGAGCCACAAAAGGCCTATTTCGACTTATGCCTGGCTGATGCCAAGGACTATAAAAAACTAAAACAGGAGATCCTAACTCGCTTGGGAGTCACCACCTTTGTTCGTGCCCAACGGGTCCACCGCTGGGAGTTCCATAAGGACAAGCCTCCACGTTCACAGATGCATGACCTCGTCCATCTGTCCTCAAAATGGCTACAGCCTGAGACGCTGACGGGACCACAGATCGTGGAAAGGGTCGTGATGGACCGGTACCTGCGATCATTACCTGTGACTCTGCGCAAGTGGCTGAGCCATGCAGACCCTAAGTCCGCGGACCAGTTGGTCGAGCTGGTGGAGAGGTACGTGGCAGCTGAGGAGCTGATGAGTATGCCCCACCGAGCCCCGATGGCGCACCGGCGAACTCCCAGAGACACTGGTAAGACTGTTCCAGGGGAGAAGGGTGCTGGGCGGTGGAATGTACCTAAGACTGAGGGTGTAGAACCTGGAGACAGGCCTGCCAGGCTGGGAAGGTTCTTGCCCCGTAAATGACTAGACATTAATATGACTCAATGTTTCCGATGTGGTGGCTTCGGCCATATTGCCGCTAATTGTGCACTTACAACTGAACCTATGCAATGTGATACTGCTCATGTCTACCGCAGGGGGTCTTTCTTTGCACAGATAGCCTGTACGGCTGACCGGCAGGCTGAGACTGATAAGCACATGTGTGTACTCACTGTAGATGGCAACCGAGTAGAGGCACTGTTAGACTCGGGTAGCTTGGTGACACTTATAAAAGCTGAGCTGGTGAACCCCTTGAGGCATACAGGGAAAACTGTTGGTGTGACCTGCATACATGGGGATACTTGATATTATGTTACGGCTGAGGGGAACATTGAGACACCATGTGGCTCTGCTATAGTTTCTGTGGGTTTGGTGCATGGTCTGGTGTACGATGCAATATTGGGGAGAGACTTTGCTCACTTCTGGAAGTTGTGGGAAAGCCGTTTTGTTCCAGAGGTGAACAACCCCGATCCATTTGAGAAGGTTGTCGATGTAGTGGAGGAGGGAGTTTCTTCTTAGTCAGAGTTATTCCCTTTTTCTACTATGGTTGGCGAACTAGAGAATGCGGAACGCGACGGTGGCCCGCCAACTGATGTGCCTCCCATTGAGGTGGGAAGTGTTGTTGGGCCAGGTGATCGTCTGCCTGATTTAGAGGTCAGAAGAGAGGTCTTTGCCGTCGAGCAGGCCACATTTTAAGGGTCCACTAGTTCCATTGCCTATCATAGAGGTGCCGTTTGAAAGAATAGCGATGGATTTGGTTGGACCCTTAATGAAGTCTGCCAGGGGACACCAGTATATTCTGGTCATAATGGATTACGCTACCAGGTACCCGGAAGCGATCCCGTTGCGCAATACGTCAACCAAGACCATTGCCAGAGAGTTAGTTCATGTCTTTAGCAGGCTGGGTATACCTAAGGAGATACTAACTGACCAGGGTACACCGTTTATGTCCAAAGTCATGAAAGAGTTATGCCGCCTGTTCAAAATCGAACAGTTAAGAACTTCGGTTTATCACCCCCAAACCGATGGGCTGGTCGAGAGGTTTAACAAGACGTTAAAACACATGCTTAGGAAAGTGGTCGACAAGGATGGTAGGTATTGGGACTACTTATTGCCGTATTTATTGTTGGTCATAAGAGAAGTTCCCCAGTCCTCCACCGGGTTTTCACCCTTCGACTTGTTGTATGGGAGACACCCAAGGGGGTTACTAGACATTGCCAAAGAGACATGGGAGGGGCAGTCTAGTCCTTACAAAACGGTGATTGAGTATGTTTCTCAAATGCAGGAGAGAATTGCTGCGGTAGTGCCGATAGTGAGAGAGCACCTGGAACAGGCTCAACAGGCACAGCAGAGGGTATACAACCACAATGCTCGGTTACGCAGCTTTGCTCCTGGGGACAGAGTGTTAGTATTGGTTCCCACTGTGGAAAATAAACTTTTGGCTAAATGGCAAGGGCTCTTTGAAATCTTAGAAAGAGTGGGGCAGGTCAATTACAAAGTTTACCAGCCGGAGAAAAGAAAGCCGGAACAGATATACCATATAAATCTATTAAAGCCCTGGAAAGATAGAACGGTACTGTCAGCCGTCCGAGACCCTCCAGTAAGTCCAGGGCCCTTAGTTCCCGAAGTGACAGTGGCAAAAACCCTGTCGGCAATTCAACAACAAGAGATCAAGGAGTTTCTGATTAGAAATAGGGTGCTGTTCTCTGACGTACCTGGGAAAACCTCGGTCATTAAACATGACATCATCACTGACCCAGGGGTTAAAGTTAATCTAAAGCCCTACAGGTTACCAGAAGCACAAAGAGAATCGGTGTCGAAAGAAATTAAAAATATGCTAGAGTTAGGGGTTATTGAAGAATCACATAGTGAATGGTCAAGTCCCATTGTGTTGATTCCAAAGCCCGACGGGAGTGTGCGTTTCTGCAATGACTTCCGAAAGTTGAACAGTGTTTCAAAATTCGATGCCTACCCGATGCCAAGAGTGGATGAACTGATTGAGAGACTAGGGACGGCAAGGTATTTAACCACTCTTGACCTAACCAAAGGGTATTGGCAAGTACCGTTAATCGAGAGCGCCAAACAAAAGACAGCTTTTTCAGCGCCAGAGGGCTTGTTTCAGTACAAGATGTTGCCCTTCGGGCTACATGGGGCACCTGCTACCTTCCAAAGAATGATGGACAGGATTCTAAGGCCCCATAGACGGTATGCGGCTGCTTATCTGGATGACGTGGTCGTTCATAGTCCAGATTGGCAGTCTCACTTACCCAGGGTGCAAGCAGTGTTGGACTCCATCTATAAGGCAGGTTTGACAGCCAACCCAAAAAAGTGTTGTCTAGGCATGGAGGAAGTAAAATATCTGGGATACACCATTGGCAGAGGCCTGATAAAGCCTCAGCTCAATAAAGTTGATGCCATACAAAACTGGCCACGGCCTCTGAATAAGAAGCAGGTGAGAGCCTTCTTGGGAATTACGGGGTACTACAGGAGGTTTATACCCAACTTTGCCACCATGGCAGTCCCACTGACTAACCTGACCAAAGGCAAACAAAAAGTCATGGTAGAATGGAGTCCTGAGGCGGAGAAAGCTTTTCAGGAGTTGAAAGTAGCGTTGTGTTCCCAACCAGTCCTAATGACTAATTTTGAAAGGGAATTCATAGTACAAACCGATGCATCAGAAGTAGGTATAGGAGCGGTCCTGTCCCAGAACAAGGAGGGTGAGGAACACCCTATTTTCTATCTGTACATGAGAGAAACTATGCCACAGTGGAGAAGGAGGCGTTGGCCATAAAGTGGGCGTTAGAGGCCCTCAGGTACTACTTGGTCGGAAGAAAGTTCAAATTGATCACTGACCATGCTCCTCTGAAGTGGATGTCTGAAAATAAGGACAGTAATGCGAGAATTACAAGATGGTTCTTGGCGTTACAAACTTTTACATTTTCAGTGGAACACAGGCCAGGAAGCCAGCTGGACAATGCTGACGCATTGTCACGCGTTCATTGTTTGGGGGCTTCAGTTGTTCCGCCCCACAGGTCGAAACAAAGGGGGGGGATATGTGATAGGATCACTGGTAAAGTGGTCTGTGGCAGGTACATTTGTCCCAGATTCCTGTATTTTGTGTTTTAAACCCCCAGGAGAAAGTCTGCAGTGTAGCAGGCTTGAGTTTCGGCTTTTTGAAAAGCCAGTTTGGGACCTGGGGGTTGTGGGTGAGAGGAGAGGGAGGGCTCCACCCACGGCCACTCCAGGTTTTGGTTCTTGCAGCCTGGTAACAGGATTGTTAGTTTTCCACCTGAGAGTGGCCAATATAAGCCTAGTTTGTTTAGGGCTGATTGTCTCACCTGGGAGAGCAGGCAGGGAGTTTGCTCAGAGACACTTGGAAACCTAACCGTGAGTGTTGTGCTGTGCTTTTGTTGCTGACGAGGGCATTAGGCCCTGCCAGGTTCTGGTAGTGAGGGAACTACCTGTGAAGTTAGTGCCCCGACAGGGCTAGGATTTATATTTATGTTTTCTTTATGTTTCTGACATTGTACAATAAAGACTGGCGCCGACCAGCTTGTACTTGCATCCAGACTGGTGTGCTGCTTCCCTGCTGCTGTGTGTGTGTAAGGAAGGAGTCCTCTACCCAGGAGAGGGACCCCCTAACCTAACTGTGTCACACAGTGTAAAATATAAAATAAAAAAATAGCAGCAAGAAATTAAACAAATGCAGCAGCAAGTGACAGCTAACAGCTAATAATGTAAAACAAGTAAATACAATATGATACACAATGTTATAGAATGTATGAACTGCAGAGTATGGCATACTTTACAGTACCTCCAGGTGGAGGCTCCTCACTGGGCTCTTCGGCTCTTTCCTCAACTATACTAACTTGCTGTTTCTCCTCTTTACCAGCACGACTCCCCCCTCCCTATTAGAATGTAAGCTTTTGCAAGCAAGGCCCTTGGTCCTCCTATTTTATTCTTCCCCCTAGGCCCGGTACATCAGTGTATAGTCTATTCTACAGATACAGTATACCTATACTTGTATTTTGGGTCATTTTTAACTCTATGTAATTATGTTACTTTGTTGTCATGTTTAAACTGTTTAGTACCAACAGTATACTATGTGTGGGAGTTTGTGGTGCCTTATATTCAAGCACTAATACAAAAAAATATTATAAAAAAGCACAGTACATACCACTTGCAGGCGGCTCCTCTGGAGCTGGAGCTGGAGCCTCCACCCGGCCTCTCACAATGCCTTTGGTGTCCTGTGTAAAAAATACACACTGTACTGTAAGTTGGCTTCCCTACTGCACTCATAGTCCTTATCCCAAAACATCAATACCAATGCAAAGAAATACTGTACAGCACTGTAACAGAGAAATAACATGAAACAAATAAGGTGAAATACTGTTAAGACATGCATAAGTTACCACAATAATTGTATATTAATTGTACTCTACAGTACAACACTACAGTAAATACCAATACAGTACACTACAAAAATAGTATTACAGAGGAATAAAATATACACACATACAGTGCATACACACAGTACACTATACATACTGTACACACCTCTTTGCACAACTTCACAAGGCGTCTGAGCCACGGGTGGAGGATGGGCCCCCTCCACACCAGGCCACTCCACCTACCTGGGAGCGACCTGATGCTATTGTCACTGTCCAATGTCCGAGCTATCACATCTCAGACACGGAGGTAGGCCCTCTGCTTTTGGCGGTTGTACACCAAGAACGCATGAAAATGAGAAGCTCAGGATCAGCTTAGGGCCTCTCACCGCCAGTTGCAGATATGACACAATGAACGCATCCTCAACGCCACTGAGGAGCGAGTGCATGTGCCAATTTGCATCTTGGACATAGGACTAAGTCAAGAGGAATCCATTTATTCTAATATTTAGCTTCATCTGTGCCTACTTCGTTATGCAGTAATTGTCGCACACTGCTTAGAGAAAATGTTGCATGCAATAGGACATCAGGGCCGGATTAAGGTCTTTGGGGGACCCTGGGCAAAAAGCTTGTGGGGCCCATTTTCAATACAAAAAAAAAATCTATAAATATATATGATATATATAATTGTGTATTTAGAGCGGTGAGGCTTACTCGTCTGCCAGCTAACCACAATAACAAAGAAACACCCATACCTTCATTGCCAAGTCGAGGAGAACCTAGCACTTCTGTGTCTGGGATTTAGCTCTGTTCCCCCTGCAGTCCAAATCCATCCTGATCCTTTCCTCTGCCTCAACTCTGGTGGTCTGGAGAAACAGTCTTGCGAGATAATGACGCAACATATTGCGAAACTTTACAGCAGTGAGCTCTTCGACGACAGCTGTACACAGAACAGCTGAGCCGTGAGGAGTACTGGACCAGAGGCAGTGAAATGCGGGTACCAATTGTGGGGACAGTGTGTGTGGGCCCCGGAACGACCGCCCCTGTCAATACATTTATTTAGTCATTGTACACTGTATATAAGTAAAGCAAATAATTAAAAATGAATAGTTTTAAAGAAAAAAGCCCCCCCCCCCCTCCCTGGTTTTTACCTTTACCAGCACTAGGCTTGACCAGCCAGGGCTAGTGGACCCCATAGAGGGAAGACCCGTAGTGTGTGGGGTGCCTACGCATGTGGAGGACCCGTTTTGCACTCACACTTCGCAGCCGCAATGTGAACTGCGTCCATCTCTAAATCAGGCCCTCTGATACTTAAGAAAGTTAAGTAAGATACTCCCTATAATACTCCAAGAGACAGGTATTATAGAAATAAATCTTTAATGACATATTGCGACTCATTTATTTTTAAGTAAGAGGGTCACACACTATTTCGTCTGAATAGTTTTCAGCCTTGTATTCCCAAGAAATTATTGAAATCTCCCGTCTTTTAACAATTCTATGATCTGACAGCCTACGAGAATACCTTATTTAATCTTAGCATCACTAATCCAGAGAAAATGATTTCTCAAGTATGTGAATCCAGTTTTCGTTTTATCCATTACTTTAACAAAAATGTTCATAAATCTAAGCTTGATGTTCAAAGGAGGGAGGTTACCTTCACAGGGTCAACAAGTGAACTGTTTCCAATATTTCCATGCCTGAAACAAGTGAGATACCTTTTGGCCAATCCTTCTGGACATTTTGCTTTTGCTTCACCTTACTGTCCCACTCATATAAAAAATAACAGTACTTGGTGTAATAACCTAGATGCAACCCTAGCAGAAGTCCATTGTCCTGTAGCTCTCCACATATATTCCACTTATGTTTCTGCGACCAAAATTTTCTAACACCAACTACATGTTGTCATACAACTCTTTTAAGAATAACCGCTTTTAAGCTGACTTTAGAGGAGTCAATTAAAAAGAACCACTTGTCCATATTGTGTTCATGACCAAGACCCCACTTGACTGAATTAACATCTTATCCTGCCAGCATTAACAATTTTGCAAAGTCTGCTTATTAAAAAAAATATATATAGAACGTTTAATAAAACATGGTGCCACATAAAACTAAGCTTAATAGAAAAAATAGAATTGCATATTAGGATTCAACATTAAAAAGTTTACTTAACACACCCTTCAAAACCCTTGGAACAAAATTGTTGTTGACTGGTGAAATTTAATTCAGTGAATGTCATTTATGAGTTAAATGTTACCGTATATACTCGAGTATAAGTCGACCCGAATATAAGCCGAGGTACCTACTTTTACCCAAAAAAACTGGGAAAACTTACTGACTCGAGTATAAGCCTAGTGTGGGAAATGGCAACAGCTGGTAGTGCCCCCAGTAGTAATTCCCCCTGGTTGTGCCCCCAGTAGTAATCCCCCCCTGGTAGTGCCCCCAGTGGTAATCCCCCCTTTCAGTGCCTCCAGTAGTAATCCCCCCCTGGTAGTACCCCCAGTAGTAATCCCGCCTTTTAGTGCCCCCTGTAGTAATCCCCCCTTTTAGTGCCCCCTGTAGTAATCCCCCCTGGTAGTGCCCCCTGTAGTAATCCCCCCTGGTAGTGCCCCCTGTAGTAATCCCCCCCTGGTAGTGCCCCCTGTAGTAATCCCCCCCTGGTAGTGCCCCCTGTAGTAATCCCCCCCTGGTAGTTCCCCCAGTGGTATTCCCCCCTTTTAGTGCCCCCTGATAATGCCCCCTGTAGTCATCGCCCCCTGGTAGTGCCCCCTGTAGTCATTGCCCCCTGGTAGTGCCCCCTGCAGTCATCGCCCCCTGGTAGTGCCCCCTGTAGTCCCCCCCCCCCTAGTAGAGAGAGACGTGATAACAATAAAAAAAAAAATAAACACTTACCTGAAACTCCCGCTCATGGTCCCGCCGCTGTCCGCTCCTGGTCCCGCCGCTGTCCGCTCCTCCGGCCGCTTTGCATGGGAGAGACGTCGTCATGACGACGTGTCTCCCATCACCCACTGCGGGAGCCGGAAGATGGCTCCCGCAGTGGGAGCAGCAGCAGCCGCTGAGAGTCTGACAGACTTTCAGCGGCTGCTGATTACAGCAAACACATAGCTGCCGGCTCCGGCGGCTGTGTGTTTGGCAGTGTGTAGCGCTGACCGAACTCCGTCTGGTCAGCGCTACACTTGACTCGAGTATAAGCCAAGGGGGACTTTTTCAGCACATTTTTTGTGCTGAAAAACTCGGCTTATACTCGAGTATATACGGTAAGTAGAATCTAATTGGTTGCTATGGGCAACATCACTTTTAAAACTCACTTCTAAAAACTCTCACTTTAGTAAATTTTCCCCTAAGAATGAGATAAGAAAAGCAAAGAAACAGTAGTAAGAAGTGGTGAGGGGGAGGCAGTGGGAAGAACTGGAGGTGATGGCAGAGATATGGAGAGATGGGAGGAATAAGGGGATGAATACGATAAGGAGAAGAATATGGGAAGACAAGAGAAATAGGAGGAGCCAGGAGGGATAGGGGAAGAATAGAGGGAGATGGTAGGAATAGGGGTAAGACAAGAGAATGGGGAAGATGGGAATAAATGAGAGAAGACTGGAGAAATGGGGTAATAATAGGGTAAGGTGTGAGGAATAAGACAAGAGTGGAGAAGACGGAAGTGGGGAAAATAGTTTGGGACTGGAAGAAAGGGGAGATGAAAAGAATAGGGGGAGATGGGAGGAATAGGGTAAAATTTGGGGAGATGGTAGGAATAAGGGGAAACAGGAGAAATAATGTCAAGAATGCAGGAGACAGGAAAGGGAAGAAAAAGGGGCAGATGGTAGGTAAAGGGGGAAGAATAGGGGGATAAGGAAGGAATATGAGGTTATAGTTGGGAAGGTAGGGAAACAGAGAGGTAAAAAGCCCTGCACAATAGTTGGCGACCCGGCAATTGACGGGTCCAAAATACTTGTGTAATTATAAACACCTTTCCTGTTTTAAGAAAAACAGATACAATAAGTCCTTATTTATGTACAAAGGATCAGTAGTATAGTATTTTGATTTGTGGATGACTGGTACACTTATTTAAAAACTATAGGATTTTTCTATGACGATGCAGGTACAGCTCACTATTTAGTAGAGCACCATTCTTTTTGTCTCTGCTTCAAACCATTATAACACCTTTCCTCAGAGCTCACGGGAAGTTTATGCTCAGAGTCAGCAGCAACAACAGAAAACCAACTTTAGTGAGGTATACGGTACTATTTTGGTTTGTGAAGGGGCTGGCTTCTGCAGTATGTTGCTGAAGGTTACATAAACCGTGCGGTGTTTATTACTATATGGGGGCTGGCTTCTGTAGCATTTGGGGGATTGTTGCCAGGGTGACGTAAACCTTGCTGTGTTTATTACTATATGGGGTCTGGGATCTGCAGTCTTTGGGGCGCTGTTGCCGAGCGTGACGTAAACCTTGCTGTGTTTATTACTATATGGTGGCTGGTTTCTGGAGTCTTTGGGTGGCTGTTGCCGCGGGTGACATAAACTTTGCTGTGCTTTTTGCTAAAGTATATTATTCAAAACCAAATAAAATTATATAACATTTATTTTAAATTTGAAAGAAATTTAAAAACAACAATTTAACATTAAAAACTAAACATATCAACAATGAAAATATTAATTAAAAACAGATTAAACATTGTATAGACCAAAATTTAAAAAAATTGGGTATGGTGTAGTATCATACCATTTGTATTAAGTTTATGACCTTTTTTTTTTCCACGCAAAATGCCTTTGGAAAAGAACACAGAATTTACAAAAGAGTTCATTGAAGTCTGTAGACAAAATGAATGTCTTTGGAAGGTCCGAAGCAATGAGTACTAAAACAAGCAGAAACGTGCCGCAGCAATCCAGAACCTCAACTGCGTAAGCAAGCAGTGAAGCAAAAGCAGATTGGGTCCATAAAAAAACTTACAGAACGGCGTTCCTCAAGGAACACAAGAAAATGCAGGCGTCAAAGCGATTCGGGGAGGGATAGGATGAGGTGTACCACACTAAATTGTGGTATTATGACTTGCTAAAGTTTACCCTTGACCAAGGCGAACAGAGAGCCCTCTTGATTTTTGAATACTTACCAGAAGGGGAAGAAGATGAGGACCTGGAATGTAGCGACATTGTATTGGTAAGTGAATATTTTAATCATCTAACCAATTCGTCTTGCCATGGCACTGCACCCACACCATTAAAATATGCCATGTAGTCCTCACGGGTCTTCCTTGCATGTGAACTCAGTGATTGAGTTCCAGTTGCCACAAGTGGAGTCCATCTATCCTCCTCCTCTGCATGCTCCACTTCATCTTGCAACACAGTGGAAGTGGACCTTTGATTTTGGCTTATTCGACGTAAGAAATTGTGCAGTACACAGCATGCCATTACCACCCAGTCAATTTTGTCCACACGCAAATTGATGGCTGTGTAAAAAATGCGAAATCTGTTACTTAGTATTCCAAAAGTGTTCTCCACAATTTCCCATAGCCCATGAAAGTCTATACTTAAAAATCCACCTTTCTTTGGTCAATGTCCTTTGCGGGTATGGCTTCATAACGTTTTCTTGTAAAGAAAGACAAGCGGTAGTCCGTGTTTGGTTTCAACGGTAGATGGTAGGTCCAGATTGTTGGACATATTTTCATAAAAGACAGTCTGTTGAAAGGAGCCACCATCTAAAGGTGTGCAATTCTTCCCAATGTCCACAAAAATAAATTCATAGATAAGGTGCATACACACTAGACGATATTTTACACAATTTGCCCGATTAAGACGCATCGGAACGAGAGATTGCGTAAAACATGTCCAAATCGTGAGTGTCCACTCACAATGCCGATGCACAATGCTAAAGAAGCCTACTTCCCCTAAGCTGCATCAACCGGCCGGGTATGCTGGCCTTGTGGCAGAAGCGTCTGCTGCCGATCCCCAGCGTCTTTGGACGCTGAATTGCGGCCTGTGCCGCCGGGTTGACACCAGCAGCTGGACGCTGGAGTGTGGCCTGTGCCGCCGGGTTGACACAAGCTGCTGGACGCTGGAGTGCAGCCTGTGCCACCAGGTTGACACAAGCAGCTGGACGCTGGAGTGCAGCCTGTGCCGCCAGGTTGACACAAGCAGTTGGACGCAGAACTGCGCACTCTGGACACTGAGTGCTGTCTGTGCCACCTGGATGACAAACGGCAGAACGTGGATATGCGGACCGTGCCACCTTGATAATACAAACAGCAAGTAGTAGATATGCGGTCCGTGACGCCCAGATGACACAAACGGCAGGTAACAAAAGCTGACAGGAGGACTGGATACTTGACTGGATAACAGGAGACAACGCCAAAACCGGAAATACGTGAAACGCTATCACCGGCATCGCAGCAGCGTTCGCATCAAGAGGAAATAGCCGCAGGAACCAATCCCGAACAGAGCAGGGATGACTACATTGATAGGAGGAGTTCAGGGACTGGTCCTCCGGCATTCGCATTAGCGGCTTTTGACAACAGCTTCCCGGAAGAGAACCCCAGTGACCCCGATACCATTCCTTCCAATATGGAGTAATTATAAAGTGGGGAGACATAAAGCATTCACAAATCAGCAACTGGGGTTTATGCATCAAGCAGCGCAGAAAAGTGCCCCGGTGGAGGGTCTGCCTATAACAATCAATACGTTTCTACCTATCATTTACAAGTGCATTCTGTAAATGATGGGTAGAAGGTGTTTGGATGCTACAGGCAACTTCTACACAGGCCCACTGCTGCTTGATACATAAACCCCTTCTTTTTGAAAGGTTCTGATTGGTGACTGCTTTATTTCTTTCCACTTTATATGTGTGTCCACAACAGGAATAATTCACTATTGTTTTCTAAAATATTTGGTTAAAAAAAAAAAAAAAAAAATGTTTTTTTTTACTAATAGAAAAAATGTTGGTATTTTGTACCTATTGTCCTTTTTGTTTAAAATTGCTATGCATTTGCTACGCACTTCTAGTGCAGTAAATTTACTTGATGCTGCATGTTGCTGGTGATATTATTAAAAAAAAAAACATGTTTAAGACATATAAATCTGTCTCCTCATTTTTTCTTACCTGGCCAACAGCCAGAAAGAGTAAGGTTACCACCAGTCTGTCCTCAGCAGGTATGGCCCTCCGTAAACTGGAGTCACCAGATGCAGCAACTACTGGAAGGTGACATCATCCATGCGTAGGAAATTGCTATAATAATTGGGATTATTCTAACAAACCTCCATGAGCAAGGCATGTCTCTCTGCAGCAGCCACTCCTCGGTCCAACAGGCCCTCTCCACTCTTCTCCTCTTGCGAGCCTTCTGGGTATCAGGGAGTGATGCTACAATGACAGCATAGGCAGCCACAGACTGAAAGCAATGAGGATCCATAGCTATCAGAGCAAGGAAGCGGTTAGTATAGCAAAGCAAACAGAGCAGTAAGCTATGTAGAGCGTTCATCAGGATAACCTAGCCTCAGCAAACACAAAGAAATACAGCACAGATAAAATGGCGTTTTCCCTATTTCTTCTTTTATTCATATTTCCAGGGGATCCTAACGACGGTTGTTCTAGTGTGTACAATAGTAACGATATAGCGCTAATGACCAAACGATTCAATATATTGGTTTGATCATTTACAAGATTGCAGTGTGTGTACGCTCAATATTTCTTGTTCTGGGCTAAAGGGAGATCGTCAGTAAAGTTTCAGCGATCGCTAATCGATCCAGTGTGTACCTAGTGTGTACCTTAGAATGTAAGCTCCTATAAGCAGGGCCCTCTACCCTCTTGTGCATCTCCTTACTATACCTTCATCTACTTCTTACTCTCTACCAGAGCACCTAACACTTGATTGCTTTGCATGGTTGTGAATGGAGCAATGTATATTATCCATGTCCTGTAATGTATTGTACTGTACTGTAAGTCACTGTAAATCAATCTATTTGTTTATGTACTTTGTAAGGCGCTGCGGAAAACTTGTGGCGCCATATAAATAAACGATAATAATAATAATAATACCTAGCTTTACAATAACAGCCTTTACATGATTTTCCCTATGATGTATTGATGTATGTGTACAAGTAGACATGCTATCCCTAATTTCCATGGTCAGTCATAGATTTCAATGTACCTTGAAAGTGATGTCATTGAGATGGCTGACCTATACGGAGAAGGCAGGTTCTGACCACATGAACAACCAGACCAACCAACATGAACAGCTCCCTATAAGTCACAGTACAACTGCTCTCCTAGGGGCATATTTACTAAAGTTCGGGTTTTTAGAAGTGGAGTTGTTACCCATAGCAACCAATCAGATTCTATCCATCATTTATTTAGCACCTTCTAGAACCATGGTCGCCAATCCGTCGCTCGTGAGCAACAGGTAGCTCGCGGCCACAAGCATGGTGACTCGTCTTACGATGCTAGGACGGGTGCTCTCCTTATGGCAGTGGGCTGGCAGCATGCAAGCCGCACATAGGGCATGTGTTATACCGGGCACGGTGGCAGTGCATGACAGACACTGCTAGCAACCTCGCCGCTGACCGCATTTACCCGGTATCGGGGACCAGGGTATGGATGGGTCCTCGGGGACACGCTCCGCTGCGGCCAAACCCTGCCTCCTCATTGAATGATTGATTGACCCTGGCCTGACTGCAGGCAATAAAAGGTAGAAGGAACTCTTTGGCGCCTTTACTGTCATGCTGCGGCACTACAGGGACATACGGCTCCATGTCCTGGCGTGACAACAGCCCCTGCATCTGGAGTAAAGACATCCTCAGGTAAGTGTAAGCGGGGAGTGGGTGGGGTTTTAATGGTGAATGTTGCTCCGGGCCGCTGCACAAAAGTGCTATAGTGGGCGCTGTGTGGCAGCCGTCGGGACCTGCACCCAGGGTGTTTGGGGAGCCTGCTTATCATGTCTACACCAGGCTAGGGAAAGTTGCCCGACAGCTGCCGGGCAGCTGTCCATACTCGCCTGCCCGGCAGCAAGTGACATTTGTGACAAGCAGCCTAGCAGAGAATCAAATTGGCTGCCTGTCACTACAGTGCGGCGGCCGTGCGGAGCTCAAGGTGTTGAGCAGGTAAGGTCCAGAGACTGCTCACCACAGCGATGTACTGCAGAGTCAACTGAGAGCTCCCTGCAGCCAGCGCACTGTAATGACAGGCAGCCAATCTGATGCCACTGCTGCCGGGCATTTGGGAGTACGAGGTATGTCTATAAAATAACGAGACTGTGATTCCACCTAGTAAACAAAGCAGTCAGAACTGGTTCTAACTGCATACATAGTAACCTTCAACTTGTCTGAACCTGCATGACAAGCAGCATCACTCTATGACGTTCAGTTGATTGTGAGTCGCCATTTAATTTGGTCGTTTTTTCTGTAGTGTTGAAAATATGCTAAGTTTAAAAGTTGAACAACGTGAACAATTTGACATTTTTTGTAAATTTTTTTGATATCAAGGGTGTAATTTTGCAAGAATGGGTTCCAGAAGGCACAACAGTTACCCAGCTTTATTATAAGGAAGTTTTGAAAAATCTGAAATTTGAAAAAAAGAGTCAGAAAGAAACGGCCGCAACTGTGGAAAAATGGTTTCATTCTTCACCAGGACAATGCGCCTGCTCAGTACTTTCTGTGAAGCAGTGTTTGAGCGACAATCACATTACTACACTAGAACATCCTCCATATTCGCCCGATTTAGCACCTTGCCACTTTTATCTTTTCCCAAAAGTTAAATCCGTGCATAAAGGGACACATTTTGAATCAGTTGATGCTGTAAAGAAGAAACTGCAGATATGTTAAAACAACTAACAGAAATTGATTTGCTCCATGCCTTCCACCAGTGGGGAACAAGACTACAGCGATGTATTAGTGCAAATGGGGAGTATATTGAAGGGGACAAACATTAAATCTGTAATACCAATAAATAAAGATTAGTTATTTAATCAGTCTCGCTGTTTAATAGACATACCTCGGATGTAGAGCTGCCCCCAACACACTCACAGTTTTTATATATATAAATATATATATATATATATATATATATATAGCCATGCAAGGGTGCGGCACTCTCAGTAAATAAAACACGACAACTGTGTCTTCAAAGATCACGATCTTTGAAGACACAGTTGTCGTGTTTTATTTACTGAGAGTGCCGCACCCTTGCATGGCTATATCACTATATTTGTGAGGGCACCTCTAAACGTTATTGTGAGTTATTGGGAGTGCCGGACCTTTGCTGGACTATATATATATATATATATATATATATGTATATATACAGAAATTGAGGCGGCACTCACGGGTCATGTAGATAAAGCGAACATCTAAGAGGGCACCAGGGCAAGTGGTCTGTTGCATTTATGTGGAGTGTCGGTTGATTTATTCTGAGATATTATATATATATATACATATATATATATAGACACAACAAATATATGAAAGAGGGCGCTATTAATTTAGTCTTTAGGTAATATTTGATCTCAAATAGATTATCTTTTTTCAATCCGATGTGTTGGGAAAGACAAAGTCTTGTGGAGGAGAATGCAATGAAGACCCACAGATCACGTAGTTTATCTTTAGCTTGAAAGAGTAAATGTCCAAATGGAGACTTGTTATCAAAACGCATAGAAGTAAACAAAGCTTTTTTATCCAGTGCGTTCCTCCTTTTAGATTATTATCCTTCTCTAGAGAAATAAACTCTCACACCAAGGGAAGACACCCAAAGAATAATAAATAAAAATTCTGATGCGCATATGTATATTTATTTAAGATAACAATATTTAAAACACTTGACAGTAAAAAACATGCAGCAAGGCTTAACACAATTCAGATTGGGGGTATAGTGAGAAAAATTCTCCCACCTTAGAATTCTATACTCCACATCTGTGGGACCCCAAACAGGTGTGCCCAATCTTTACCCAACGCGTTTCATCATATACGGACTTCTTCAGGGGTAACAATGTACATAAGAAATAACACCTCATCAGGCAAACAAACAGGGATTCTCTGGAATCAAAATTTCTGTGATATCATGCAAATATACACCAAATCGGAGTATAGATATCTGATGATGATTTTTGTGGAAATATGTATAAACCAAACAGATACCTGAACCTGTATGATCAGTCCCACAGCAGTGATCAGCACAACATATATATATATATATTTCTCCCAACCCCCATGTGTGCCTACCCACCGTGTGCTTCTGCCTACCCCCCTATGTCCCTCTGCCCACCCTCTCCATATACTGTATGCCTCTGCCCACCCAGCCTTTGTGAGCATCTGGCTGCCTCCCCCCTATCTGTGTGCCTCCGATTGGGGAGCCCTACTTGTTTAATTTATACTGGCCGAACATATTCTGATGTAATCCTGCCTGCACCCACCGCGCTGCATCCTTGTAGCCTGGCAGCGCTGGACTTTTCCTTGTAATTCCGATGCAGTCCGATCCTGGCATGACTCAGAGACGGTAGCTGCATGCCGCTTCCTGCTACAGTGATGCAGTGACACAGCAGGGCAGGCTGCAGTGCAATGAATTTTAATCAGTGTGTTTATAGTTTTTCCTGTGGGGGCCAATTTGTTTATAGTTTTTTCTGTGGGGGTCAATGTGTTTATAGTTTTTCCTGTGGGGGCAAATGTGTTTTTATTTTTTAACCTATCGGGGCCAATGTGTGTGTTTTTCTTCATGTGGGAGCCAATGTGGTGTTTTTTTTTCCTACTGGGGCCAATGTGCTGTTTGTTTTTCCTACTGGGGCCAATGTGGTGTTTTTGTCACTACTGGGGCCAATGTGGTGTTTTTGTCCCTACTGGGACCAATGTGGTGTTTTTGTCCCTACTGGGGCCAATGTCATCTGCTACATGCTTCATGGGCTGTAGCTACTAAATTGTGAAGCTGCATACACACACAACGATGTTAGTAACCAACGATTTTAGTGAACGATTTTCGTTCATTTTTTCCCTTGAAAAAGTGAACACAAATCGTTCACTAAAAATCGTTTGTTACTAAAATAAACGATTTTCAAAAACGATAAACGATTTTTTAATCATGCATACAGTGAATGGAAATCGATGATCTACAAACTACAAACGTGAACGCGAATGAACGATCATCGTTCATCTTATAAAGATAAACCATTTTATAAACGATTTAACGATAACAATGTCGTTATACTTATATCGTTCAAAAAATCGTTGTGTGTACGCACCTTGAGATTTACAGAAAACCTTAATTTAGATGGAACCCAAAATATGTCAGGTAGGACCCCGATTTTTTAAAGTGAGGAGTCCCCGGAACCCACATTTGTTTTTTGGCTCAGCGCCATCACTGCCGGGCACTTGTTTGGAGGGAGTGTGGGACCTGGCCATCCACTGTCCCGCCTGCACAATCCATCAAGTAGCCCCCTGCTCCCCGCTGACAGCTCTCCCCAATTTATTTCTGAAAACTAAAATCTGGCTAATAATCCCATTTCTTATGGAAAAACAACAATGCATTTATTATTACAGTGATATTTATAATTGTATTAAATGCATTGTTGACCACTAGAAAATAATAGCTAGAGTCTGATTGATTGCTATGGGCAACATCTCCACTTCTAAAGACCCGCAGTTTAGTAAATATACCCCCTAGAGGCCTCAGTACTTTGGGCCTGATTCAGACCCGGTTGCAAGCGCTGAGTGCTCGCAACCGGGTCGATGGTGATCCAGAGCGCATGCGCACGACGGAGCCGGGCAAACCGTCACTCCGGGTCTCGCACCAAAGGGGGCATGCTGTCGATGTTGAGTGACAGCAGCCCCCTTTGGTGGGCGGGCTGGGGGCGTGGCTGCCCAGACGGAGGCGTTCCCATGAGAACGCCTACCGTCTGGGGGCGGCCCCACTGACATCACAAGTGATGTCAGTGGGAGAGCTTTTGGCTCTGTTTGAGCCGAAAGCTCTCTGGGGCTTGCGGCAACGAGACCCTACCACAAGGGTCTCGTCGCAAGCCCGATGGTCGCGATGGTCTTGACCATCGCGACCATCTTCCTGGCCGCTCGCTATGGCTGTGGATGGTCACTCACAGCTATGCGAGCGGCCAGGAGACCGTTCTAAAAAAAAAAAAAGACCGGCCCTGATTCAGAGCGAGCGCTCTGTCAGAGCGACCGGCTCTGAATCAGGGCCTTTGTCTCCTGGTTCCTGTGTGCTTCATAGTGAATCATGTTATCCTGTTGTGATATCCTGTATCCTGCTGGACAATCCTGATTACCTGCACTTTGCAATCTTGATATCATGCTGGGCAATCCTGCTAATCTGCACTGTTGAATCTTAAAATCCTGTTAATCTGCACTGTGCAAACCTGCTAATCTGCACAGTGTAATTCTGATATTTTGCTGGTCAATCTTGCTAATCTGCACTGCGCAATCCTGATATCCTGCTGAGAAATCCTGCTAATCTACACTGTGCAATCCTGCTTTCCTGCTGGGCAATCCTGCTAACCTGAGTGTATAATTACACTAAAGGGATCCTAACTGCAATCGTTGTTATACCAAAAATAATTTACCTCATCTCATTGGATTTTAAAGGATAAAAATCCTATGGTGACTATTCTGATTTATTTGTGTAAAGTATATTGTGTGTTTATATTTGTTCACTCTGGTGCTTATCCCATTATTGAAACACATGTACCCGGAGAGCGTTTTTTATTTGTGCAAATACTCCTTTATTCACAATATTGTATGTAATTGTCCCAGCTATATACATACAGTACACTATACATCAAGTGAAATGTAAATTTAAAAATACAGTGCAGGATGGCATTCTGTGGAATGAAGAAGCAAAAGTATAAGCTGGGCATACACTATACAATTACACTGCACAAAAAATGAAAATGTTTCCGATGTGAGAATAGTTACTTCTAACTGATTTCAGCATGCAAAGAATGAATAGGACATTTATAACTCTCAGTTAGCTCTGAGTTCCGAGATATAGCCCTAGATGTTGGGGTATTCCTAGTGAAGTGGACAGAATGGAGAGAATCTTACCAGCAATCTGCGTTCCGTGCAGAGAGGGCGTGGCCTAATGACCTAATTAAATGAATCAGTTATTTGTCCCCTCCCCTATTCAAATATATGCGATTCACGGGATTACCCACACAAGATAACTGTGGTGCACTGAGTGACGAGCATAGTGAGCGACTCCACCAAGACATTTCAGCAATGGACCAAAGATATCAGGGTAGGTGACTCACTACTGTTGGACAGTGACAAGAGATCCCCCAGAAGAGGAGTACAAACGACAAGCAAAGAGAAAGCACCCCCATGAATAGGCCACTATATTAGATAGTACTTTCGGATTCTGTATGTTTGTTTCATATGCTGTATGTTTGTTTCATATGCTGTATGTTTGTTTCATATGCTGTATGTTTGTTTCATATGCTGTATGTTTGTTTCGTATGCTGTGTTTGTTTCATATGCTGTATGTTTGTTTCATATGCTGTATGTTTGTTTCGTATGCTGTATGTTTGTTTCGTTTTGTGTTCTTATTTGTGATTGATTGAATTAAAACAACTGTTATTTATTTTCTATCAAGAAAATATCAGATTATTTTAAAATAGCTTTTCACTATGACTATATTACTAATGTACATACAGTATAGTGCAAGTAGTGTAGCTCAAAAAATAGAGCTGGTAAAAACATTCTGAAATCACTTGGTGCGGGCCGCACCAAGTGTCACCCTCCAAGGGGGTGACACCAAAATCTGACTCATCCCCGCCCCCCGCTCAGCAGAGCCTGCACTGCAGGGAGACGCCAGGCTGGAGAGGCGCTCTCCCTGCAGCAGCTGCTGAGACAGCTTTTAATTCTGCCGGCTGCCGCTGCGCCTGTCACACTGAGACAGCCAGCGGCAGCCTACTATACAGTAAGTGGCAAGTGCGGCTGTGCTCTTCATACAGTCTCCTGCATTTGGGGGGGAGCGCTAGAGGCACGGGGCTGATTACCTGCTGTCAGTGTAAAGACGATCAGCCTGACTGAAGCCGCCGCCGGGGTGGATCATGGCAGCTGAGCTCCTGCTCCTCCTCTCTTCAGTGAATCAGCTCACTCCCTGCCTTACAGATCATCACGCTGGGAGCAGGCAGGGACAGTCTACAAAACATTTGCCAGTTTACAAGTGTATTCAAATACTGTTGATTACACTTGAATACTGACAAGTAGTTTGTACACTGTCCCTGCTTCTTCCCAGCGTGATCCTCTGACCTCCCAGTCAGAGAGGATGAGAAGGAGCTGGGAGACAGCATGCAGCCAGCACAGTGACTATGGTCTAATGTATACAGTAGGTGTAATGGGAAGTAACTAATTCAGTGAGGAGAGAGTGTCTATGCTGGGGATGGTGTATTAATGTATGTGCGTGGGTATACTCATTGTGTTTCTGTGTGTATAAGGGGTGTATTCATGTTATGGGTTATATGTGGGTCAATGATGCTCTCTGCATTATCTGGCGGTTACTACGATGCTCTCTGCATTATCTGGCGGTTACTGCGATGCTCTCTGTATTATCTGGCGGTTACTGCGATGCTCTCTGTATTATCTGGCGGTTACTGCGATGCTCTCTGTATTATCTGGCGGTTACTGCGATGCTCTCTGTATTATCTGGCGGTTACTGCGATGCTCTCTGCATTATCTGGCGGTTACTACGATGCTCTCTGCATTATCTGGCGGTTACTACGATGCTCTCTGTATTATCTGGCGGTTACTGCGATGCTCTCTGTATTATCTGGCGGTTACTATAATGCTCTCTGTATTATCTGGCGGTTACTACAATGCTCTCTGTATTATTTGGCGGTTACTACGATGCTCTCTGCATTATCCGGCGGTTACCATGACGCTCTATGCATTATCTGGCGGTTACCATGACGCTCTCTGCATTATCTGGCGGTTACTACGATGCCCTCTGTATTATCTGGCGGTTACTACGATGCTCTCTGTATTATTTGGCGGTTACTATGATGCTCTCTGCATTATCCGGCGGTTACCATGACGCTCTATGCATTATCTGGCGGTTACCATGACGCTCTCTGCATTATCTGGCGGTTACTACAATGCTCTCTGCATTATCTGGCGGTTACCATGACGCTCTCTGCATTATCTGGCGGTTACCATGACGCTCTCTGCATTATCTGGCGGTTACTACGATGCCCTCTGTATTATCTGGCGGTTACTACGATGCTCTTTGCATTATCTGGCGGTTACTGCGATGCTCTCTGTATTATCTGGCGGTTACTGCGATGCTCTCTGTATTATCTGGCGGTTACTACGATGCTCTCTGCATTATCTGGCGGTTACCATGACGCTCTCTGCATTATCTCGCGGTTACTACGATGCCCTCTGTATTATCTGGCGGTTACTACGATGCTCTCTGCATTATCTGGCGGTTACTGCGATGCTCTCTGTATTATCTGGCGGTTACTACGATGCCCTCTGTATTATCTGGCGGTTACTACGATGCTCTCTGCATTATCTGGCGGTTACTGCGATGCTCTCTGTATTATCTGGCGGTTACTGCGATGCTCTCTGAATTATTTGGCGGTTACTACAATTGCTCTCAGGTATTATCTGGTGGTTACTACAATGCTCTCTGAATTATTTGGCGGTTACTACAATGCTCTCTGTATTATCTGGCGGTTACCATGACGCTCTCTGCATTATCTGGCGGTTACTACGATGCCCTCTGTATTATCTGGCGGTTACTACGATGCTCTCTGTATTATCTGGCGGTTACTACGATGCTCTCTGTATTATTTGGCGGTTACTACGATGCTCTCTGCATTATCCCGGCGGTTACCCATGACGCTCTATGCATTATCTGGCGGTTACCATGACGCTCTCTGCATTATCTGGCGGTTACCCATGACGCTCCTCTGCATTATCTGGCAGTCACTGTTACACTCTATGCAATACAATAGGGGTCATTACTTCTGGGGGTAATATTATAGGGAGCATTACCACTGCCATTGTGGGCACTATTAGGGGGCATTACTAATGGGGGCACTACTACAGGGAGCATTACTTTTGATGGCACTACTACAGGGGGCATTACTACTGAAGGCATTACTACTAGGGGCACTACTAATGGGGGCATTACTACTAGGGGCATTTCTACTAAGGGCATTAATACTGGGGTCACTACTATAGGGGGGCACTAATACTATAGAGGGCACTACTATAAGGGGCATTACCACTACCGCTGGGGGCACTATTAGGGGGCATTACCACTGGGGACATTGCATAGGGGCACTGCATAAGGGGCACCACTACTGTGGGCACTACATATGGGACACCACTACTGGGGGCATTGTGTAAATGTGTCTGCTGGACTGGTATTTGGGGAGAGTTTGCGGAGCTGCGCATCAATTTTATTTATTTTTTTTGGTGGGGGAGGTGTCACCATGAGTTATAGCACCGGGTGACACCAACACTAGTGACGCCTCTGTGCCCAGCATTAGACATTGTATTGTTAGAAGTTTGCATCTCTGCACAACTAGAAAAAATGTGTGTTACCCCTGCTACTGACACAAGAGCTGTATGTAACAACAATTAGCACGACCAGTGTAATCAAAAATTATTACACTGATCTTGCTAATTGTTGGTATATCATACATGCCGACATTCAGTTCCCTACTTCCGGGAGGGAGCTGAATGTCTGTGCACTGCGGGGGGCGTGCCCGGGCAATAACACGATCGTGCCATTGTGGCTCCGCCCCCTCTTCACAATGACGAAAATATTGGCATTGTGAAGCAGGGGGCGCAGTCACGATGACGTGATTCAGTGCGAATCGCGTCATCGGGGCCCCCTGCGGGTGTTTCTTGTAGTTGTTGGGGGGGGGTCAGACGCCAGCCGGGAGGCTTGCCTGCCTTTCCGGCGGGTCGGGAGCGGCACCCGATATTCGGGAGGCTCCCGACCAAATCGGGAGGGTAGGCAAGCCTGTGGTATATACCTCCTGCCACTGACACCAAGCACTGCAATACACATTTATTTTATACCTACCCTCATTTTCAAGTGAGTTAGCATGCCCATTGCAGGGCCGGCTCCAGGTATGTTCCGGACTGTGCGGTCGCACAGGGGCGCGACGGGGTCCGGCAGTAGGAAAGCCCCGTCTTCCACCCCGTTGGATGCTGTGAATAATGTAAGCACAGGGGGAGGGCGCAGCGTGGGAGAGGGCGGGGGGAACACGGGACGGCGCAGGGTGCCGAGACACCTAGCGCCGGACCTGCCCATCTGTTGCTGGCTGCTGGTGGCTACCATCTTCAATATAAATTACCTAGGAGCTGATTAAACCCAGGTGAAATGGAGACTTTGGGCGAAATGTAACATGGTGAGTTTTATTGCGAGTATGGACTAACTACAGTGGTTCCCAAACTTTTTTGAATCATGGTGCCCTAGAGTATCAGCATTGTTTTCACGGCACCCCTAAGCCAAAAGTTTGTTATTGAGAAATTCAGAAAATGTGTAGTAAAGTACTGTAGTAAAGTAAATTGTGCTTCCCAGCATCTTTAGGCTCAGTTATGTGGTTGTGGACAGGTTTGTGTATCTGTTTGTCCACATATTTACATTACCTTGACCATAAGTAATTTCATTTGGTGCTGGACCACAAACCTGAGGCACCCCTGCAAGTGTCCCGAGGCACCCCAGGGTGCCACGGCGCACAGTTTGGGAACCACTGGACTAGCATCATCTCGCAGTATGATGCGATTTGTACTGAAACTCTCACTATGTAATAGAGTGTGAGTTTGAAGGTGACAGTGTGTAAGGAATGCGAGTAAATAATAGTTTCACAGAAGCCTACACAGATCAGTGAGATCTGTGAAGGTTTCTGTGTATAAAAGGCATTTCTTCACAACCATGATCGGCTCACACAGCCTGGTGCAAGTTGTGCTTTTTCGGGGGAGTCCCCATGACATTTTTTTTTAACACTTGCATTGTTTTTTTTACACACAGAAGCCTACACGGATCTCACTGATCTGTGTAGGCTTCTACTATAGACACTGCTGCTCAGGTTAAACTCAGTATTATTTTGCATGGTTTTTTAACTAATTCTGTGAAAGTTAACAACTCGCACCCTATTACATTGGAAAACATCTGGATGTGAGATTGCAATATGCGAGTATTGAAAATGCGAGAAATATGCGAGTTTGCACGTGCGAGTTCTGAAAAGTGAGTTTTGTGCTAAACTCGCACCTTGTCAGAACTCACTCCCTATTACATATAGCCCTTGAAGTCAGCAAGCCACAAACTGTGTAATTTATATGTGCCCCCCGAATTAAAGGGATGATATGGCAGCCCTATGTAAACCACAAAGTAGAGTATAGGCATATTTACCAACTTTTGTTTTCTACCCTCCCCATTGTGCTGCAGCCACAAACCATTACATCATCTCCATGACCCAATTGTGATGTGGTCACACCCCTTGCCTTGTTTCATATTGCTACTGAGTTGGGAGATATGATATGTTTTAATAATATCTGTTTTGACTTTTAGTTAACAAATAACTAGGCTACATGAAGGGAAAATAGCACAGATGATCTAAGAAACACACTCTCCTCTACATTCTAAACATATAAATACTGTATAGCCCCTACTTCTTACCTGGAGAGGGGCTAGGTGGGGAGATGGGATTTCCAAGGCAACACTGACTGTAGCTGACATAGCAGTTGGACTGCATACACTACATCTCCCAGCATGCTATGCTGTGCACTGGGGTAGGAAGTGATGGCCGAATGGACACGCCCCCTGGGTTCCCTGCCGGCCGGGCTGGCAGAAGAGAGATGTATGAGGGCAGAGGACTGCTGTGGAGTAGCAGAACATATGTAAATGAGCTGACACAGTGACAGTGTTGTCCTCACCATGGAGAGGGAGGCATAGGTATAGGTATCCTGACTGCAGAGGAGAGCAGTTGGCCGTGTCAGAGAATGTGGAGTAACAATTTCTGTGTCCCCCATAAAACCCATTACTGTGTAAGTAAACCCTGCATACCATTTCTGATAGGGATGGTCTACCTAGCTAACATAGGGGTCTGTACATTTATATAACCCTTACACTTAAAAGGGACTATTACACCCCATCACCCTTTGTGAAATTGTTGCCAGAGCCTACTTCAGCCATTGCTGATATTAGCTGTTTTGGACAGCCCTGCACAGACAGTATTTCTACTTCAGGGTCCATAGGGTATCCACAGGATACCTTGGGGTATAGGTGTGACGTCAGTCGCAGGGCACCAAAGAGTTAAGCTTTCAGCCTCCCAGGATGCACTAGGTCCCCCTCCTATACCCCGCCCCCGGGCCAAGGCACCTCAGTTTAGTTTGGTGCCCGGCCGGAGTCGGGTGCACCTGTTGGAGTGGGGGCTAGAAGAGCCCCTGAAGCTTATTCTTCATGCAGCTGTGGCTGCACAACTGGATGTACAGCATGGACAGTCAGTCCTGACGTCCATGCTGTCTTCCCTACACCCCGCCGGTACCAGAACGCCGGTACTGATCCGGGGATGCTGGTGGGCGTCTGGGGTCACAGCTAGCGGTGACCCCAGATGCTCCGGACCATGGCCGGATTCAAGGGGGACAGAGGTAAGCAGCGGGGTCCCGCGGTGGGTCCCCGCTGATCACATGGTCCTAAGTCCCCAGGCAGGGGGCTCCCTGGGGACTGGCTGCAGCGTGGAGCCAGGCGACCAACCTGCGCTTCCACTACCCCCTGGGACAGCGGACCGCAGCAGAGCGGTAGCACTGCGGCGTCCCAGGGGTTAAATGCATGCCAGGGGAGCGCGCCTTCCCTGTCTCACAGCCGGCGCCTCCCCCGCTGCACACAGCCCTCTCTGCATGCTGCCGACTGGTCCTGTGGCAGCGCTCCTCCCCCAGGCCAGCCTCCTCTCTGCTCCTCGGCGGCCATCTTCTCCAGAACGCATGGTGAACGCTGCTGGAAGCGCTGGACGGAAGCATCGTGGTCTGGGTCCCCCCGCATACCTCTCCTCCGCTGTGGTCAGGTCTGTGTATGCAGCGCTGTGTCCTACCAGGCCCTGTGTCTGTGTAGTTGAGTGATCAGCGCTGTTAGTGCAGGAATTGTTATTTCTCTGCATTGTATGTGACTGTGCTAGCGCTGCTGCCTGTAATCTTTTCTTCATCTAAACTGTCAGCTTTATTACTGTCCCTGTTCTTTCTGCTAAAGCCCTTGCGGTGCGGTGCTGCAGGGTGGTCTCTCGCCTATTTAATACTTAATTGGTGAGAGAGGTCACATACGTGGTGCCATCATGTCTGAAAGTGATTTTCCCCTCCGGCTACAGTGTACCACGTGCAAAGTACCGTTAGCGGAGGGGGAGGGTAGCGCGGAGGGCCTTTGCCGGCAGTGTTTGTCCATGGCGCGGCCTATTACGGTTACAGCACCGGTACAGGAGCCGCCCTGGGCTTGTTTCGCTCAGGCGTTAACAGCTTTAGTGGGCCAGTTAGCTCCGCAGCCCGCGTTTACTCCGATGGGTTTGTCCCAGCAGTCTGTGGTGTCGTCACCCATGCAGGGGTTCCCACGACAATTGGTGGTACCCCACAGTCTCCCTATTTCCCCGCTCCCGGGTTCTCAGGAGCCAGCGTGGGTTAACTCCCTGACGAGTTCTGTACAGCACTTGTCGGATGTGTTGCAAGGGGAGTCTGTGATGCGGCCTCATAAACGGCCGGTGGCGTCTCTGTCCGCTCCTTATGAGGATGACGAAGGGACGTCTGATGATGGGGAGATTCTAGATCCTTACGATCAGGAACCTCTCCATACTAAGGACGCTGATGCTAAGTCCAAAGTATATATTCCTGGACTTATTCGGGCGGTCCGCACAGCCTTGGTGATTGAGGACGAAGTTCCCCCAGCGGCTAAATCTAAGTATGCCTTTTTCAAAGATGTGAAGGGCGATGCCACAGTCTTTCCTCTTTCGGGTCAGTTGGTGGACCATTTAGAGGAGGCGTGGAAACAACCTGGCAAAAGATACCAGCCGCAGAGACGCCTGGCGGTGGCTTATCCGTTCGCGGATAATTATTTTGCGAAGTGGGAATCCCCTCCACAGGTGGATTCTCACGTGACCCGTCTTGTCCGTAGTGCCACATTGCCGATGCCATCCATGTCCTCCCTTAAGGATGCTACGGACCGCAAGGTAGAAATCTGCCTGAAGTCCGCTTATTCCCTTGCAGGGGGGGCAGCACGGCCGGCTATGGCCATTTGCTGGGTTGCCAGAGCGATGGAGCGCTGGGCGGATTCATTAGAGGCTTCTTTTGAATCCGACTGTCCGGCCGATCAGGCGGAGTTGATTGGCAATCTCCGTGATTCGGCCACCTACATCAACGAGGCGGCTCTAGACATTAGTACTCTGGTGTCTAGAATTTCTTCAGCAGCGGTAGCTGCTCGTCGCACCTTGTGGCTGCGATCCTGGAAGGCGGACGCAGATTCCAAGAAAGGTCTGGAAGCGTTGCCGTTTACCGGAGAAGTTCTCTTCGGTCCGGATTTGGATAAGATTGTGGCCACGCTGGCGGCAGCCAAATCTGCCTGTCTCCCGTCGGCCGCTGCTCCTTCTGGTTCGGGACCATCGTCCTTTCGGTCATCTAGGGCCCAGGGCAGGCCCAAACCACAGTCGTTTCCTCGACAGGCTGGCCCTAAGAAATCGGTCAAGCCCCGGAAGCAGGCATGGAGTACCAGACGTCCGGCCCCCAAGCCAGATGACAAGCCTGCGGCCTGACGGTCCGGGCCTCCCTTTGGGGGATCCCAGGGTGGGAGGCCGCCTGCTACAGTTCGCCCAGTGTTGGTCGACCACTACGACAGACACTTGGGTTCTGGAGGTGGTTTCTCACGGATACGCCCTCTCCTTCCGGCACAGACCCCCGGCTCGCTTCTTCACCACGGGTCTCCCATCAGACCGGAACAAGGCTACGGAGCTGCGGAAGGTATTGCACACTATGCTCCAGGCTGGAGTTATAGTGGCGGTTCCATTCTCCCAGAGGGGCCAGGGTTTCTATTCAAATCTATTTTTGGTACAGAAACCCAATGGGTCATATCGTCCGATTCTCAACCTCAAAGCACTCAACAAGTCTTTGCGGGTCCCGAAGTTTCGGATGGAGACCCTACGGTCCATCATTCTGGCGCTGGAACCTGGGGACTACTTGGTGTCATTGGACATACAGGACGCTTACCTGCATGTCCCTATTCTTTGGCGCCATCAACAGTTCCTCAGGTTCGCAATCAGCAGCGACCACTTCCAGTTTCGGGCGTTACCTTTTGGCCTGGCAACAGCACCACGTGTTTTCACCAAGGTGATGGCGGTCATGGCGGCTTCTCTGCGGCTGCAGGGAGTCCGCATGTTGCCGTATTTGGACGACCTGTTATTGGTGGCAGGATCTCCAGAGCTCCTGTTACGCCACTTGGACCTGACCATTGCACTGCTGCAACGGCACGGCTGGCTAATCAACTGGCAGAAGTCCACTCTAATCCCGTCTCGGAGGATTCTGCATCTTGGAGCCTTATTGGACTCGGGACAGCAAAGGATCTTCGTGACGGAGGACAAGATCTCTGCTTTACAGTCAAGGGTGCGCAGTTGTCTGCACAGCCGCCGGGTGTCCTTACACTCGGCGATGAGGTTACTGGGCTCCATGGTGTCGGTGTTCGACATGGTGGAATACGCCCAGTTTCACTCCAGACCTCTGCAGCACCTGATCCTGTCCAAGTGGAACGGGCTGACTCAGTCTCTGAAGTCCCAGACGATTGTGCTCACCCAGGAGGTTCGCCTGTCCCTTACGTGGTGGTTACAGACGAACCACCTCAACAAGGGACGTCCGTTCTGGGTTCCAAATTGGGTCCTGTTGACAACGGACGCCAGTCTTCGGGGCTGGGGAGCAGTTTCGGGTCCACACTTGTTCCAGGGCAGGTGGACGCCGACAGAAGCGGAGCTTCCAATAAATATCTTGGAACTCCGTGCGGTCTTCAATGCTCTCCAGCAGGCACAGCGGTTTCTCCAGGGTCGCCCGGTGCAGGTCCAGTCGGACAACGCTACCACCGTGGCCTACATAAACAGGCAAGGAGGAACTCGCAGTCGGGCGGCTCTCGTAGAGGTCTCTCGGATCCTGGTTTGGGCGGAGCGCAATCTTCCGGCCATATCAGCGGTCTTCATCCCGGGAGTGCTCAATTGGGAGGCGGACTTTCTAAGTCGCCAGGACGTTCATCCGGGGGAATGGTCCCTGCACCCGGACGTTTTTCAACTACTGGTGGACAGGTGGGGTCTTCCAGAAATCGACCTCATGGCGTCCCGGCACAACAACAAGTTGCCGGTGTACGGGTCTCGCACAAGAGACGAAGGGGCGTCTCTGGTGGATGCTCTGTCCGTCCGGTGGACGTTCCGGTTCGCATACCTGTTCCCTCCGGTCTCCCTTCTTCCACGGGTAATCCGGAAATTCAAACAGGAAGGAGGGACGCTCCTGTTGATAGCTCCCGCGTGGCCCAGACGGCACTGGTTCTCAGACCTTCAGGGTCTGTCCGTGGACATTCCTCTGCGGTTGCCGCTACGACCGGACCTTCTGTCTCAGGGTCCTTGCCTTCACCCGGACCTGACTCGGCTGTCTTTGACGGCGTGGCTGTTGAGACGGCCATGCTGAGGTCCCGGGGGTTTTCCAGCTCTGTGGTGCGTACCATGTTGCGAGCTCGGAAACCGTCTTCCGCGAGGATATACCATCGCGTGTGGCATACGTTCTTCCAGTGGTGTCGACCGAGAGGTTATGCACCGCGGGAGTTTCGTCTGTCTCGGATTCTCGCCTTCCTGCAAGCGGGACTAGATCATGGGCTTCGCCTTGCTTCTTTGAAGGTACAGGTTTCGGCCCTATCTGTCTGGTTTCACCGTAGGATTGCTACAATCCCGGATGTGCGCACCTTTATGCAGGGTGTTCTCCGCATTCAGCCGCCCTTTGTTCCACCTGTGGCGCCTTGGGATTTGGCTGTGGTCCTGAGGGCTCTCCAAGGACCGCCGTTTGAACCACTGGGCTCAGTGGATCTTAAATGGCTAACAGCTAAGACTGTTTTCCTTCTGGCCATTGCTTCGGCCAGACGTGTTTCTGAGTTAGGGGCTCTTTCTTGTAGACCCCCTTTCTTGGTTTTTTATGGGAACAGGGCAGTGCTCCGCACTCGGCCCGAGTTTCTTCCCAAAGTTGTTTCCCAGTTTCATATTAACGAGGAAATAGTTGTTCCGGCCTTTAACTCACCGGGTCTTTCCGTGGGTGAGGCCTCTTTGGATGTTGTGCGGGCCTTAAGGACTTATGTTGACCGCACTTCTTCGTTTAGGAAGTCGGACGTTTTGTTTGTCCTCTTTGGCTTCCGTAAAAAGGGTTGGCCTGCTTCAAAGCAAACTTTGGCAGCCTGGATCCGTATGGCTATTTCTGGAGCTTATCTTCATGAAGGCCTACCGGTCCCTCCTTCTCTGAAGGCTCATTCCACTAGGTCTGTGGGTCCTTCGTGGGCAGCTCGACGTGGTGCCTCGGCAGTTCAGATCTGCAAGGCTGCTACGTGGTCTTCTGTCCATACCTTCGTGAGGTATTACAGGTTTGACACCTTCGCCTCTCAGGATGCTTCCTTCGGGCGGCGGATTCTCCTTTCTGCACAGGAGCGTCCCCACCCTTAAAGGATACTGCTTTGGGACATCCCCAAGGTATCCTGTGGATACCCTATGGACCCTGAAGTAGAAAATATGAGATATGGTAAGAACTTACCCTTGTTATCTCTATTTCTACGAAGTCCATAGGGTTCCACAGGACTCCCGCCCTGTCGCACCTGTGCTGCAGATGGGCTTTGCTCTGGTCACCGGTTTTCCGTCTCCCTCTGGTGAGAATGTGATTCTTGTATGTGTCCAGATCTTTGTTCTCTCTCTTCCTTCTCCTCCTCCGGCCTATGGCTTGGTAACTAACTGAGGTGCCTTGGCCCGGGGGCGGGGTATAGGAGGGGGACCTAGTGCATCCTGGGAGGCTGAAAGCTTAACTCTTTGGTGCCCTGCGACTGACGTCACACCTATACCCCAAGGTATCCTGTGGAACCCTATGGACTTCGTAGAAATAGAGATAACAAGGGTAAGTTCTTACCATATCTCATATTGTTTATATGAGAGGCTGCTTCTCAACTCTGTCCCATGAACTATTGGGGTCATTCAGACCCGGTCGCAAGCACCGATGTGCTGGCATCCGGGTCGATGGGTAGCCATGTGCACGCGCAGCGGCCGCACTGCGCATGCGCAAGCCCCTGAGCGAGAGAGAAACTCGCTCCGGAGCTCTCTACAAAAGGGGCGGCTGTCGATGTTGACAGCTCACCCCTTTTTGTAGGCGGGCCAGGGGGGGGTGGTTTCCAAAACGGAGGCGTCACATCAGTGATGTCAGTGGGGAGTTTCCTGCTCCATCAGAGCAGAAATCTCCCTGGGGCTTGCGAGTGCCCAGACCCAACCTTAGGGTCTGGTCACAAGCCCTAATGGTCGCGATGGTGATCACCATCGCGACCATCACCTTGGTCGCTAGCTAAGCGCTTAGCTTGCGACCAGGAGGCCGCACCAAAAAAAAAGCAGCGCCCACCCTCATTCAGAGAGAGCGATCGCTTCTTGCGACCGCCTATGAATGAGGTCCTATGTCCCATGGACTGTGATATTTTGCTGGTCAATCCTGCTAATCTTCACTGTGCAATCCTGCTTTCCTGCTAGGCAATCCTGCTAACCCAAGTATAATTACACATAGGGGGGTATTCAATTTGAGGCGAAAACATCATTTTCCTCTGTTTTAATTATCCCCTTATTCAATTTCAAAGACTTTTTGCCGGTGCGAAAAGTCTTTGTAAAAAAACAGTGATAACTTTTTTCCACATAATAGGTGGCGAAAAAAAGGGCAGAATTGGGGTTAGGGGTGCAGGCTTAAAATAAAATAGCCTGCAGCCCTGGGAAGGTCCCCTTAAATTGTGTGTCAAAAAAAGTTTACAAAAAAAATTGGGACACCCCAAAAAATGTACTTGAATTTTGGGGTTAAAAAAAAAAAATATGGGGGACAAAATCCTAAAGTAGCAAAATAAATTCCAGAGGGGTTTCCAAGTATGCGGCAGGTGTTTTCTTCATTGCGGGTGGTAGCGCCAGGTGCATTTTTGCAGAATTTTTAAAAATCATTTAAGGGACTTAAAAATATGCTTACACCCATTTTCATGTACCCCAAATTTGATGGAAGTAGTTTTTTTTAATTGCTATTCTGCACCCCTTCTCCACAGATTTTTTCTAAACTTACCTTTCCACCGGGTCCCGATTCCGCATCTTCTGGAATTGAATATGGGGATAAGCGGGCACACACCCGATACTTTATCCCCTGCCAAACCTCCGATGTGGAGTGAAAAGTCCAGCATGCAAATTGAATACCCCCCTAACATAAAGGGATCATAACTGCAATCCTTGTTATACCAAAAAGAATTTACCTCATCTCATTGGATCTTAAAGGATAAAAATCCTATGGTGACTATTCTGATTTATTTATTGAAACATGTGTACCTGGAGAGCGCTCTGTTCCATGGCCTGATTCGCTACAGATCGCAATCCTGCGTACGCACGCAGTTCAACTGCAATAGAAAGCCAAACCACTGCTATTGCAGCGCTATCTTGGCACCACATAAGGACGCCCACTTTACCATATGCACATCCGTAATGCTTAGCAGAATAGCGAAACCATCGGTACAATCGAGTACTATCGGACCCATGCGCACACTTGTGTAAGCCCTGACCTTACTCAGGAATTGATAACAGCCACGCACGCTTTGAGGCTTCAGGTTTCAGGTATGGAATCACAGTGAATAATTTAATCACGCCCCTGCAACGGCGTGCGAACGCACTGGCACAAGCCTGCATTTGGCCAACTATCCCGCCTTCGTTCCACGCACAAATGTCACTTCCTGTCAATCACTCTGCTATGGGTCTGCGTAGCCTCTGCAATTGCAGTCCCGATCGCAATAGCTATTTCGTGCACTGCGATGCATGCGCAGAATGTAAGAATCGGCCGATTGCGTGTGTATTAGCAACTGCGATCCAAGCTGAATCAGGCCCTATATTAGCAATAACTGCCTCAGCGCCTGATTCAGCACGGATCGCAATTGTGATCGCATGCAATGAAGCTGCGAAAATGTGCTAATGTATGCCATAGTTCAGCCAGCATAAATACGCCCACTACTGTTTTCTCACATCCGTAATACCTCGCAGTCCGTATACATCGGAGAACATTGGACCCTCGCGCAGAATTACAGCAGCTCTGACCTGTCTCAGAAATTACAAGTCTCATCGCACGCAGTGAGTACACAAGCTGCATACGCAATCCCAGTGGCTAATTTATGCACGCCCATGCAACAGTGTTCAAACGGACAGGCACGCCTGCGTTTCTGCAACCACTCCCTTGTCACCACCCCCAAACGCTCACGGCCTAACACTCACTCTGCAATGACTTCCTGTCTGCGATGCATGCACAGTACGCAACAATCGGCCGATCTGTGTTTGTGTTTGCAATTGCCATCCGTGCTGAATCAGGCCTTCAGTTCTCAACACATGGACTGAGTCATCATCTGTCACACGCCAACAATATGGAGGCACCAACTATATTGCACAATTGAAGCACCACAAGTGCCAGCATACACCTGCCTCCGTCCAGTATCAAACTGCCCCCAATAATAAAGGCATTAAATAATTGTGCCCCCATAAATATAATTGTTTTGGCCCCTTAAATAATGCTACTAATTGCCACTTATATACATTTATCACATATGGATTCTTATTAGGTTCTAGCCAGACAGACAGCAATTTTGCCTTTTTTTGGGGGGGGGGGGCGGGGGGTCGGGGCTGTGAATCGTATGTTTTGTTAACATCCCTGGTTTGGGGGGGTGGGGCTGTGATGATGCGAACTGTGTAGCTACATCTCTCTCCATTGTTGTTGACATTACATGACCAACCATTTATTCTGCTTTTCACACATACATTACTATGGGGTCTATTCATGATCCCTTAATTTCTACAGAAGTAGGTGAAAATTAACATTTTAACCTACTTTTGGAAAAATGAAGTTACAGACCCATTCATCATTCATGTAACGTAGAAGATATCACTGATACCTCCTGGTTACAATTCTTCCTCGATAATTTCCACAGAACCTATACTTTAGTATGAGGATGCAAAAATTATTTAATTCATCAAGTTCTGAAAAAGCATTTTTTTTCTGAACTTGTTAGTGTAAGGGTGGGTACATACGGAACGATGTGTACCCACCGAAGCGACCGAGGGCCGACATATCGCCCCCTCCCCCATAGCGCTGCATGGGATCGTCAGGCGATTCACCAGATCTTTTGAACATGCAGAATGATCAGGTGAGGCAATGGACGACCTCACGGGAGCGCGCAATGCACGATACGTGCATACCGTGTGTAGCTGTTTTATCAATATAGCTGTTTTATTGTTCCAATGCGTCGTATCGTCAGCTGTATCGTTCCGTGTGTAGGGGCCTTTACTGTTAGTGTAACTGATCTCAGGATGGCGTACAGCCCCCGAAACCCATCACAAACTGACTTTTACACTGCACCTTGTAAAGGGTCTGTGTCCTCCCTGCGTTTCCTAGCTAAACATCCGTCCCTCCTCTCTGTTCCACTGCACCCGCCGCCGTGGGTCCAAGGCTCACCTGCTGGCTGTATCTTTGGGCTGGATGGAGAGAGATACTGCAACCTAGAGCTGGAGGAGAAGCAGCAGGAAAAACTTTGGCTGCAGACTGGCTCACAGAGCAGAGGTTACGGGAATCGAAAGCAGGAAGGGTGGGGGAAGGGGGCATGAGACACAGGAGAGAGGATGCAGGGAGGGAGTGGACACACGAGTGGGGGAGGTGCCGAAAAATGAGGGGATGGAGCAGGCACACTGGGCAGAGATTGCGGGGAGGGAGCGGTCATACTGACAAGAACTGGGAGGGAGCAGACACACTGGGTAGAGTAGGTGGGGAGGGAGCAGACACACTGGGCAGAGGAGGCGGGGAGGGAGCAGACACACTGGGCAGAGGAGGCGGGGAGGGAGCAGACACACTGGGCAGAGGAGGCGGGGAGGGAGCAGACACACTGGGCAGAGGAGGCGGGGAGGGAGCAGACACACTGGGCAGAAGAGGCGGGGAGGGAGCAGACACACTGGGCAGAGGAGGCGGGGAGGGAGCAGACTCACTGGGCAGAGAATGCTGGGATGGAGCGGGCATACTGACAAAAACAGGGAGGGAGCAGACACACTGGGCAGAGGAGGCGGGGAGGGAGCAGACACACTGGGCAGAGAATGCTGGGATGGAGCGAGCATACTGACAAAAACAGGGAGGGAGCAGACACACTGGGCAAAGGAGGCGGGGAGGGAGCAGACACACTGGGCAGAGGAGGCGGGGAGGGAGCAGACACTGGGCAGAGGAGGTGGGGAGGGAGCAGACACACTGGGCAGAGGAGGCGGGGAGGGAGCAGACACACTGGGGAGCAGACACACTGGGCAGAGAATGCTGGGATGGAGCGGGCATACTGACAAAAACGGAGGGAGCAGACACACTGGGCAGAGGAGGCGGGGAGGGAGCAGACACACTGGGCAGAGGAGGCCGGGAGGTAGCAGAAACAATGGGCAAAGTCGCGGGGAGGGAGCAGACACACTGGGCAGAGGAGGCGGGGAGGGAGCAGAAACACTGGGGAGCAGACACACTGGGCAGAGAATGCTGGGATGGAGCGGGCATACTGACAAGAACAGGGAAGGAGCAGACACACTGGGCAGAGGAGGCGGGGAGGGAGCAGACACACTGGGCAGAGGAGGCGGGGAGGGAGCAGACACTGGGGAGCAGACACTGGGCAGAGGAGGCTGGGAGGGAGCAGACACACTGGGGAGCAGACTCACTGGGTAGAGGAGGCGGGGAGGGAGCAGACACAGTGGGCAGAGGAGGGAGCAGACACTGGGCAGAGGAGGCGGGGAGGGAGCAGACACTGAGGAGAGGAGGTGGGGAGGGAGCAGACACACTGGGCAGAGGAGGCGGGGAGGGAGCAGACACACTGGGCAGAGGAGGCGGGGAGGGAGCAGACACACTGGGCAGAGGAGGCGGGGAGGGAGCAGACACACTGGGCAGAGGAGGAGGGGAGGGAGCAGACACACTGGGGAGCAGACACACTGGGCAGAGAATGCTGGGATGGAGCGGGCATACTGACAAAAACAGGGAGGGAGCAGACACACTGGGCAGAGGAGGCGGGGAGGGAGCAGACACACTGGGCAGAGGAGGCGGGGAGGGAGCAGACACTGGGCAGAGGAGGCGGGGAGGGAGCAGATACACTGGGCAGAGGAGGTGGGGAGGGAGCAGACACACTGGGGAGCAGACACACTGGGCAGAGAATGCTGGGATGGAGCGGGCATACTGACAAAAACAGGGAGGGAGCAGACACACTGGGCAGAGGAGGCGGGGAGGGAGCAGACACACTGGGCAGAGGAGGGCGGGAGGTAGCAGACACAATGGGCAAAGTCGCGGGGCGGGAGCAGACACACTGGGCAGAGGAGGCGGGGAGGGAGCAGAAACACTGGGGAGCAGACACACTGGGCAGAGAATGCTGGGATGGAGCGGGCATACTGACAAGAACAGGGAGGGAGCAGACACACTGGGCAGAGGAGGCGGGGAGGGAGCAGAAACACTGGGCAGAGGAGGCGGGGAGGGAGCAGACACACTGGGGAGCAGACACACTGGGCAGAGGAGGCTGGGAGGGAGCAGACACACTGGGTAGAGGAGGCGGGGAGGGAGCAGACACTGGGCAGAGGAGGCGGGGAGGGAGCAGACACACTGGGCAGAGGAGGCGGGGAGGGAGCAGACACACTGGGCAGAGGAGGCAGGGAGGGAGCAGACACACTGGGCAGAGGAGGCGGGGAGGGAGCAGACACACTGGGCAGAGGAGGCGAGGAGGGAGCAGACACACTGGGCAGAGGAGTCGGGGAGGGAGCAGACACACTGGGCAGAGGAGGCGGGGAGGGAGCAGACACACTGGGCAGAGGAGGCGGGAGGGAGCAGACACACTGGGCGGAGAAGGCAGGGAGGGAGCAGACACACTGGGCGGAGGAGGCGGGGGGGAGCTGACACACTGGGCGGAGGAGGCGGGGGGGAGCAGACACACTGGGCAGAGAATGCTGGGATGGAGCGGGCATACTGACAAGAACAGGGAGGGAGCAGACACACTGGGTAGAGGAGGCGGGAAGGGAGCAGACACACTGGGGAGCAGATACACTGGGCAGAGGAGGGAGGGAGGGAGCAGACACTGGGGAGCAGACACACTGGGTAGAGGAGGCGGGGAGGGAGCAGACACACTGGGCAGAGGAGGCGGGGAGGGAGCAGACACACTGGGCAGAGGAGGCGGGGAGGGAGCAGACACACTGGGAAGAGGAGGCGGGGAGGGAGCATAAAAACTGGGTGTCACACGCTGCCCTGGAGACCCCAGAATCAGACCCCGCCGCTTACCTTTGGGGGTGCTGACCCGTGCTGTCTTCCGGCTCCCGCGCTGTACTCCTCTCTCAGGGCGGTCTCCTCTGTTGTCCTCTGGAGGGTCCCACTGCTGTGCTGCTTCCACGCCGGCTCCTGCTGATCGCTGGTCTCCGCTGGTTGCATCCGGAAAGCGCTGTCCTCCGGTCCATGGGTGCGCCCATCTTGGCTTGCCCATGTGACTCCGTTCCACCAATGAGGAATCTTCTCCTTCTTTCTCAGCCTGTCAGCTCTCAGCGTCTACTATAAAAGGATCCCCAACGCTGACACAAATTGCCAGTGCAACTACTTTCTTAGTTCTACTAAGTGAGCCTTCCCACTGCGCTCCAAAGGTGTTTCCTGCTAGTATTCACCTCCCAGCTACCAACGTCTCCACACGGCTATCCAGCCGCTCCACGTAGCCACTCAGCTACCAACGCCTACCCACGGCTATCCAGCTGCTCCACGTAGCCACCCAGCTACCAACGTCTCCACACGGCTACCCAGCTGCTCCACGTAGCCACCCAGCTACCAACGTCTCCACACGGCTATCCAGCCGCTCCACGTAGCCACCCAGCTACCAACGTCTCCACACGGCTATCCAGCCGCTCCACGTAGCCACTCAGCTACCAATGCCAACCCACGGCTGTCCAGCCGCTCCACGTAGCCACCCAGCTACCAACGTCTCCACACGGCTATCCAGCCGCTCCACGTAGCCACTCAGCTACCAACGTCTACCCACGGCTATCCAGCCGCTCCACGTAGCCGCCCAGCTACCAACATCTATCCACGGCTGTCCAGCCGCTCCACGTAGTTTCCAAGTTATCACGCTACCTCTACAGTCCTCAAACTCCTATCAGTTCGCTGCACCCTCTCATGTGGAGAAACTTTATTAGGCCAAGTCTCCTCCAGCGAGCGTCTGCGCCAAGTAATACAGGTCCAAGGCCCAGTCTGGGAACACAGCTTCCAAATCCCACGATTGTGACAGTTGTGACACTGGGTAGAGTAGGCGGGAAGGGAGCAGACACACTGGGCAGAGGAGGCGGGGAGAGAGCAGACACACTGGGCAGAGGAGGCGGGGAGGAAGCGGGCACACTGGCAAGAGAATGCAGTGAGGGAGCAGGCACACTGGACACAGACTGCAGGGAGGGAGCAGGCACACTGGGCAGAATAGGCGGGGAGGGAGCAGACACACTGGGCAGAGGAGGCGGGGAGGGAGCAGACACACTGGGCAGAGGAGGCGGGGAGGGAGCAGACACACTGGGCAGGGAGGGAGCAGACACACTGGGCAGAGGAGGCAGGGAGGGAGCAGACACACTGGGCAGAGGAGACGGGGAGGGAGCAGACACTCTGGGCAGAGGAGGCGGGGAGGGAGCAGACACACTGGGTAGAGGAGGCGGGGAGGGAGCAGACACACTGGGCAGAGGAGGCGGGGAGGGAGCGGCCCCAGTGATCAGCTCTGTGGTCTAAATAGACCACACGCTGATCACTGCTAAAAAAAAAAAAAAACTTACCTGCATCCAGGGCCAGTGATCGGGGCTCCGGCAGCTGACCGGTTCACAGTGCAGGATGGGAGACCAGCTGACCAGAGCCACGGAGGACATCACCAGAACCTCGATCACCGGAGGTAAGTTAAATGAAGGGGCGGGGGGGTCGCAGGGAGGTCGCGGGGCGGGTAGCGATCGCGGGGGGGGGGTAGCGGCGGCCATCCGGCGCATGCACGGGCGCCTTGTCACTGTGTTTTGTCCAAAAAATGCAGTGATAAGGCTGCGGAGGGGATTCGCAGGGGGGACAGAGCTTTATCGCATGCTCTGTCCCTGCTAGGGATTTTTAATAAATCCCTGATATATTGCCTGAATTCGCAATGCGAATTCAGTCGGTAATATAACACTACAATCTGCATTTTAATGCGGATTGTAGTAAATAGGGCCCATTGTCACTGATACCACTCCTCCCTCATATCGTCAGTTCATTTACCCCATTGAGTGGTGTTTTGCTGCGTCTGTGATGCAAATACAATGCAAAATTTAATGAAGAAGACTGCACGCTACACCTCTCCGAGCGGCTCAGTCATGACGTACATTTTGTGCAGAATGGCGTAGAGACGCTAGGTGTAAGAGGACACATCTGTATGGGAACATCTGCATTGCAAGTGGCTCAGAACCAGGCCCTTAGCTCTTTATTATGGCTTAACTTGGCTCTTTTGTTGTTTTTTTTTCTCTCGGTGGGAGTGCATTAAGGCTTCATTTGCACTACAGTTGAAACAGTTGGATACAGCTCCCACAGTTGTTTACAGATCCATCTATGCTGATCTGTCAAATACAGGTACAGCATAATATAGAACATATGTGTTGATCTGCCGCTACAGAGAATGAGTTCTGGGTTTTCTGCATTATACAGCATACTGCAACAACATATGCTGCTTTGCCTCTATGGAGATTGAATTCCTGCTTTATAGCAATATACAGTATGGGCACAGCACACTGCAGAATACCCTGGACATATCTCTGCGGTGTACTATCATAGATACTGAACTCTGTTTCAAGGCACTAATGGCACATATCCACTACACGATTAAAATGAATGATAACGACAACGTAATCGTTCAATCGTTCATTAACCGCGGTGGCAACAACCGGCGATGCGCACTCCCGCCGGTCGTTGTCGGCATCTGTCAACGCCTGAACATGCAGGCCAACCAGACGAGATCGTCAGGTTGTGTATGTTCGGGCATGAGGGAGGGTGTCTGCACTGAATGACATATCATTCAGTGTGGGCACATTATCCACTGCACAGTATGATGAACGATTGTACGATTACGATGTTGTAATCGTACAGTCGTTCTACACTCGTGTTAGGGATATGCACGAAGGAAGCTTCACTGGCAGCAATCTTTCTTTGGCATTCCATCACACCCACCTATCTGAACACCAGCAACAGTTCACAATACAAAGCACCATGGGCCTGATTCAGAGCCGCACGCTATTTGCGCTCGCTCGGTCAGAAAAAAGGGCCGGCTATTTAAATTGAGCGCGCGCTCTTTGCGGTCTGTTGACGCCTCTATGTCTGAGCGAGCGAACAAAACATGTGCTCGCTATTTTGTAAAGACGCCCCCTGGCCGCTCGCATCCTATTAGATTAATCGAGTACATCGAAAGGCATCTGAACTGCTCGCAGTGCTTGTGGTAGGTTTATCCTACCGCAATCATGCGAACAGTTCAGGCTAAGAGACAACCAAGTGACGTGGTCGATGACGCTGCTTTGTTAATTATGCACACCCTTAAAACTCCCGTTTTGACCGTTTGGCATGCCTGCGTTCGGATCTCCACTCCCTGTTTTCAAGCACCTTCCCCTGTTACCACCCACAAACGCCTCATCCTGTCACTCAAATTAGCAGGCACTCGCTATTTGGCGAGCGCTCGATTTCCGATCGCACTGACTAGTTGGCGCATGCGCATTACGACCCATACGCATGCGCAGATGTGCGAACATCGCTCGGAGCGAACGAGCGGCCGCTTATGAGCAGCTCTGAATCAGGCCCTGTGTCTCAGTCTATATATAATTTTATTTTACACATAGGATCGAATTTAGGACACAACATACATTGATAACAGCTGTATTTATGTATAGTGAATCTAAATGAACTCGGTCAGTGCCTGCTGGTACATTGTGAGAACCAGTGAATATTACTTATGTGCTGAGCTCTCCTGCTTACAGATCTTTTTAAGGGTTAAGCCTGTACAAGAGCCATTTCGGCTTTTCCATACTACACAGTGAACCTGGATTAACTGTCAGTGCTGGCTGGTGCAGGGTGAGACCTAGTGAATATCCCTCATTTGCTGAGTCCTCTCTTCAAGCAGAATTGTGTTGCTGGATCCTGGATATTTGAAATTTGGTACTCTTCTGGACAAGTGATTATTATAGGTGCCCTGGAACAAGGATTTGTACCGCTGGCTCTCGTAATCACTGACCTTGGGATCTAACTGGACTGTTGCGGTCAGATGTGGATCTTATCACACTTGTTTGATTGTATCTGATTCAGCAAGGATCTCAGTTGCTATTACACACGCAATCGGGCGATTGTTGCGTTCTGCGTATACATCGCAGTGCGCGAACTGGCCACTGCGATCGGGACTGCGATCGCAGAGACTACGCAGACCCATCGCAGAGAGATTGACAGGAACTGTCATTTGTGGGTGGTGATGGGGAGTGGTTGGCAAAACGCAGGCGTGACAGTGCGCTTGAACGCCGTTGCAGGGGCATACATAAATTAGCCACTGCGATGCCGTACGCATCTTGAGGACTCATAGCGTGCACTGAAGTTAGCAATTTCTGAGTAAGGTCAGACCTTGTGCAGGTGTGTGTGAGGCTGCGATGGTACTCGATTGTACCGATGGTTTTGCTGTCTTGCTAAACATTACGTAAGTGTGTAAGGAAAAGTGGGCATCCTTATATTGTGCGGCGACGGCATAGCGATCGCCAGGGCCGTAGCTAGGGTAGTGCGGCCAGTGCCATCGCACAGGGCACCACAGGTCAGGGGGCGCTGTTTGGGCCTGTCACATTTCTGTTTATTATCATTCTTGCTTGTATCTTCCTCTTATTTCATCCCCAGCATCTCCTGGACTCTCCTATCTCTTCCCTGACCCTTCCCCATGAGGCCATGGCCCGTTTTTGGGTGCATTATGTCCCTTTGAAAAATGAGGGGGCGCCAATGCTCTTTCTGGCACAGGGCACCAAAAAGTCTAGTTACGGCTCTGGCGATCGCAATGGATTAGCATACTTTTGCTGTTCAACTGCGTGCGTAATCGCTATTGCTTTCGCAATAGCAATCCTTACTGAATCAGGCCCTCTGTCCTTTGGATCTAACCTGGCTAATATACTGTGGCACTCTTCTGGGACACTTGGGTTCCACAGCATTTTCGCAAAAGGCCATCGATCGAAAATGGGAAAAATCCAAACTGTTCATCCCCGACGCAGTGACCCTTTTTTCCCCTAAACCTACTTTATTTCCCCTGAAGCCTCAGATGTTCCTGGGTTCAATGACCATCTCTGATTTGGCTAAGGCTCATCTATTCTTGATTGAACAACACTTTTATGCCTATGTTCGATCAAGGATTTGACTCCTTTCAAGCCTCTCTGGCCCTGATTCAGCAAGAAATGCAATTGCAAATCTGCACGCAGTCAAGCCTGGTCGGCGAGCCCAGGATACTGTATTGATCATCGCAGATCCTGGGCTTGCCACTCCCGGAAAACGGGACAGCTACGCCTCATTTTCCGGGAATGGTGCCTGCCACCGCACAGCCCCTTAAATGCCTCCACCTGTCAATCAGGCAGAGGCATTCAAGGGCTAGCGTACATGTTAACAGGACCCATTCTGCACACTCGCAGAATGGGTCCTGTGCTTGTGCAGCTTCGAAATAATCAGGAATCTGCGTTCAGCAGTGCACTTACGTGTACTGCTGAATTTACCCCTCTGTCTTCTGCAGTTAATCTCACAGTAAATGTTTTACTGCTGTAGAACAAAGGGTTAGTGACGTTGAGGAGAGTAAAAGACGCACAAAAAGGCTTCCCTCTCGATCCTCTATTGTTACCGATTTGGAGGAGACAGTTGTGACCTTGAGAATAGGCATTGCGATTACAAATTAATATTTGTGGGAATTCCTGAGTCTATTTGGGGCACAGATTTACTAGATTTCCTTCAACGTGATCTCCTAGCTGCTCTTAGGCTGGGTACACATTAAACAACTGGCAATCTTGCTGATGGTCGGGGCGATTTAGCTTCACCCCGGACCATGTAAGATTGCTGGTACACAGTACCTGATATAATGGACGACTGAACGATACCCCGTTCTCTCCTTCGTTACACTGCACAGTTCTGCATACGATATTGTGTGATTTGCCGTGCAGCACAGCCAATTACACAATACAGGTTGAGTCTCCCATATCCAAAATGCTTGGGACCAGGGGTGTTTTGGATAACGGAATATTCCGTATTTCGGAATATTCGCATATCATAATGAAATATCTTGGCAATGGGACCCCAATATACACACAGAGGGGGTGATTCAGACCCGCTCGCGAGCAAAGGACGCTCGCAAGCGGGTCGATGTTTGCCGCATGCGCACGACGGAGGGAGCTCCGTCGTGCGCATGCGCGAGACCCGGCGAGCGACAAGGAATACGTCGCTCGGGGTCTCGCACCAAAGGGGGCGTGCTGTCGATGGTGACTGACAGCATGCCCCCTTTGGTGGGCGTGCCGGGGGCGTGGCTGCCAGACGGAGGCGTTCCCATGGGAACGCCTACCATCTGAGCCCAACCCCACTGACATCAGTAATGATGTCAGTGGGAGTGATTTTGGCTCTGATAGAGCCAAAATCACTCCTGGGCTTGCGGCAGCGATACCCTACCGCAGGGTCTCGTCGCAAGCCCGATGGTCGCGATGGTCAAGACCATCGCGACCATCATCATGGCCGCTCGCTATAGCTGTGGGTGGTCACCCACAGCTATACGAGCGGCCAGGAGGCCGCTCCATTTTTAGGGAGGAGGTCAGAGCGTTCGGCTCTGAATCAGGCCCAGAATGCATTTATGTGTTATATACACCTTATACACATAGCCTGCAGGTCATTTTATACAATATTTTCAATACTTTTGTGGTTCATGCAAAGTTTGTGTACATACATGAAATTCATTTATGTTTCATATACACCTTATATACACAGCCTGAAGGTAATTTTATACTACATTTTTAATAATTTGTGCCTTAGACAAAGTTTGTGTACATTGAACCATCAAAAATCAAAGGTTTCATTATCTCAGTCATGCCAAAATTATTCCGTATTTCGGAATTTTTGGATATGGGAGACTCAACCTGTAGCACATGCGACCGACGGGAACACACTCTCGCGGGTACATATTAGATTTTGTGCAAGTGTGCGTGAGGCTGCGATGGTACTCGATTGTACCAATGTTTTCACAGTCTTGCTAAACATTACGGATGTGTGTAAGGCAAAGTGGGCGTCCTTATGTAGTGCTGCGGCGGCATTGCGATTGCAGCGAATTAGCATACTATCACAGTTGAACTGCGTGCGTAATTGCTATTGCATTCACAGTTGTGATCCGTAGTGAATCAGGCCCACTATGCGCAATCATAAGGTTTTGATCCTGTTCACGTCTCCAGACGGCAGGGAATTTGGGACCTCATTCAGAGCCGGACGCTATTTGCGGTCGTTCATTCAGATAAAAGGGGTGGCTATTGAAATGAACCGTTCGCTCTTTGCGGTCTGTTCACGCCTCTATGTCTGAGCGAGCGAACAAAACTTGCGGTCGTTTTTTGGATAACTACGCCCCCTGGCTGCTCGCATCCTACGTCATGTCCGCTATTTATTAGATTAATCGAGTACATCGACCAGCGTATGAACTGCTCGCTATTCTTGTGGTTGGTTTTTTGTACCGCAATCTTGCGAGCAGTTCTGACTATAAAATAACCCAGTGACGTGGTCAATGACGCTGCTGTATTAATTATGCACACCCATAAAACGCCCGTTTTGACCTTTAAGCACGCCTGCGTTCTGATTTCCACTCCCCGTTTTCAAGCACCTTCCCCTGTTACCACCCACATACGCCTCATTCTGTCACTCAAAATAGCAGGCATTCGCTATTTAGCGAACAAACGATTTTCGGCCGCACTGGTCACCCACAGCTATGTGAGCGGCCAGGAGGCCACTCCAAAAAGTAAGAGGGACGGCCCTGATTCAGAGCGAGCGCTCTGTCAGAGCGTCCGGCTCTGAATCAGGGCCACAGTCTGTATCCCGGTGGCCACGATGTTGGTGCTGATATTACCGGTTCTGGCATCCCGACCGCTGGGGTACCGAAGGTAAGTAGTCGGGTGAGGGGGAGGGTTAGGGTTAGGCACTAAGGGGGGAGGGTTAGACTTAGGGTGTCTGGAGAGGGAGGTTAGGGTCAGGCACTAGGGGGGGGAGATTAGGGTTAGGCACCAAAGAGGGAGGGTTAGGGTAGGAAGAGGGGAGGGTTAGCATACAGAACAACAAGTGTTTGTATGCTAGCCTTGTCGGGATGCCGGTGTCGGGATTCTGACAGCTGGCATCCCATACCCAACCCATACTATTATACGTTGTCTGTTATGTGTAACAGGCTGTGTATTTGTTAATTCATATCTGTAACTTAACCTTTGATTATGTTTTATATGCTACCCAGATGCGGTTGCACCTTTCTAAATTTCTACTTCAGGGTCCATAGGGTATCCACAGGATACCTTGGGGTATAGGTGTGACGTCAGTCGCAGGGCACCAAAGAGTTAAGCTTTCAGCCTCCCAGGATGCACTAGGTCCCCCTCCTATACCCCGCCCCCGAGCCAAGGCACCTCAGTTTAGTTTGGTGCCCGGCCGGAGTCGGGTGCACCTGTTGGAGTGGGGGCTAGAAGAGCCCCTGAAGCTTATTCTTCATGCAGCTGTGGCTGCACAACTGGATGAACAGCATGGACAGTCAGTCCTGACGTCCATGCTGTCTTCCCTACACCCCGCCGGTACCAGAACGCCGGTACTGATCCGGGGATGCTGGTGGGCGTCTGGGGTCACAGCTAGCGGTGACCCCAGATGCTCCGGACCATGGCCGGATTCAAGGGGGACAGAGGTAAGCAGCGGGGTCCCGCGGTGGGTCCCCGCTGATCACATGGTCCTAAGTCCCCAGGCAGGGGGCTCCCTGGGGACTGGCTGCAGCGTGGAGCCAGGCGACCAACCTGCGCTTCCACTAACCCCTGGGACAGCGGACCGCAGCAGAGCGGTAGCGCTGCGGCGTCCCAGGGGTTAAATGCATGCCAGGGGAGCGCGCCTTCCCTGTCTCACAGCCGGCGCCTCCCCCGCTGCACACAGCCCTCTCTGCATGCTGCCGACTGGTCCTGTGGCAGCGCTCCTCCCCCAGGCCAGCCTCCTCTCTGCTCCTCGGCGGCCATCTTCTCCAGAACGCATGGTGAACGCTGCTGGAAGCGCTGGAAGGAAGCATCGTGGTCTGGGTCCCCCCGCATACCTCTCCTCCGCTGTGGTCAGGTCTGTGTATGCAGCGCTGTGTCCTACCAGGCCCTGTGTCTGTGTAGTTGAGTGATCAGCGCTGTTAGTGCAGGAATTGTTATTTCTCTGCATTGTATGTGACTGTGCTAGCGCTGCTGCCTGTAATCTTTTCTTCTCTAAACTGTCAGCTTTATTACTGTCCCTGTTCTTTCTGCTAAAGCCCTTGCGGTGCGGTGCTGCAGGGTGGTCTCTCGCCTATTTAATACTTAATTGGTGAGAGAGGTCACATACGTGGTGCCATCATGTCTGAAAGTGATTTTCCCCTCCGGCTACAGTGTACCACGTGCAAAGTACCGTTAGCGGAGGGGGAGGGTAGCGCGGAGGGCCTTTGCCGGCAGTGTTTGTCCATGGCGCGGCCTATTACGGTTACAGCACCGGTACAGGAGCCGCCCTGGGCTTGTTTCGCTCAGGCGTTAACAGCTTTAGTGGGCCAGTTAGCTCCGCAGCCTGCGTTTACTCCGATGGGTTTGTCCCAGCAGTCTGTGGTGTCGTCACCCATGCAGGGGTTCCCACGACAATTGGTGGTACCCCACAGTCTCCCTATTTCCCCGCTCCCGGGTTCTCAGGAGCCAGCGTGGGTTAACTCCCTGACGAGTTCTGTACAGCACTTGTCGGATGTGTTGCAAGGGGAGTCTGTGATGCGGTCTCATAAAAGGCCGGTGGCGTCTCTGTCCGCTCCTTATGAGGATGACGAAGGGACGTCTGATGATGGGGAGATTCTAGATCCTTACGATCAGGAACCTCTCCATACTAAGGACGCTGATGCTAAGTCCAAAGTATATATTCCTGGACTTATTCGGGCGGTCCGCACAGCCTTGGTGATTGAGGACGAAGTTCCCCCAGCGGCTAAATCTAAGTATGCCTTTTTCAAAGATGTGAAGGGCGATGCCACAGTCTTTCCTCTTTCGGGTCAGTTGGTGGACCATTTAGAGGAGGCGTGGAAACAACCTGGCAAAAGATACCAGCCGCAGAGACGCCTGGCGGTGGCTTATCCGTTCGCGGATAATTATTTTGCGAAGTGGGAATCCCCTCCACAGGTGGATTCTCACGTGACCCGTCTTGTCCGTAGTGCCACATTGCCGATGCCATCCATGTCCTCCCTTAAGGATGCTACGGACCGCAAGGTAGAAATCTGCCTGAAGTCCGCTTATTCCCTTGCAGGGGGGGCAGCACGGCCGGCTATGGCCATTTGCTGGGTTGCCAGAGCGATGGAGCGCTGGGCGGATTCATTAGAGGCTTCTTTTGAATCCGACTGTCCGGCCGATCAGGCGGAGTTGATTGGCAATCTCCGTGATTCGGCCACCTACATCAACGAGGCGGCTCTAGACATTAGTACTCTGGTGTCTAGAATTTCTTCAGCAGCGGTAGCTGCTCGTCGCACCTTGTGGCTGCGATCCTGGAAGGCGGACGCAGATTCCAAGAAAGGTCTGGAAGCGTTGCCGTTTACCGGAGAAGTTCTCTTCGGTCCGGATCTGGATAAGATTGTGGCCACGCTGGCGGCAGCCAAATCTGCCTGTCTCCCGTCGGCCGCTGCTCCTTCTGGTTCGGGACCATCGTCCTTTCGGTCATCTAGGGCCCAGGGCAGGCCCAAACCACAGTCGTTTCCTCGACAGGCTGGCCCTAAGAAATCGGTCAAGCCCCGGAAGCAGGCATGGAGTACCAGACGTCCGGCCCCCAAGCCAGATGACAAGCCTGCGGCCTGACGGTCCGGGCCTCCCTTTGGGGGATCCCAGGGTGGGAGGCCGCCTGCTACAGTTCGCCCAGTGTTGGTCGACCACTACGACAGACACTTGGGTTCTGGAGGTGGTTTCCCACGGATACGCCCTCTCCTTCCGGCACAGACCCCCGGCTCGCTTCTTCACCACGGGTCTCCCATCAGACCGGAACAAGGCTACGGAGCTGCGGAAGGTATTGCACACTATGCTCCAGGCTGGAGTTATAGTGGCGGTTCCATTCTCCCAGAGGGGCCAGGGTTTCTATTCAAATCTATTTTTGGTACAGAAACCCAATGGGTCATATCGTCCGATTCTCAACCTCAAAGCACTCAACAAGTCTTTGCGGGTCCCGAAGTTTCGGATGGAGACCCTACGGTCCATCATTCTGGCGCTGGAACCTGGGGACTACTTGGTGTCATTGGACATACAGGACGCTTACCTGCATGTCCCTATTCTTTGGCGCCATCAACAGTTCCTCAGGTTTGCAATCAGCAGCGACCACTTCCAGTTTCGGGCGTTACCTTTTGGCCTGGCAACAGCACCACGTGTTTTCACCAAGGTGATGGCGGTCATGGCGGCTTCTCTGCGGCTGCAGGGAGTCCGCATGTTGCCGTATTTGGACGACCTGTTATTGGTGGCAGGATCTCCAGAGCTCCTGTTACGCCACTTGGACCTGACCATTGCACTGCTGCAACGGCACGGCTGGCTAATCAACTGGCAGAAGTCCACTCTAATCCCGTCTCGGAGGATTCTGCATCTTGGAGCCTTATTGGACTCGGGACAGCAAAGGATCTTCGTGACGGAGGACAAGATCTCTGCTTTACAGTCAAGGGTGCGCAGTTGTCTGCACAGCCGCCGGGTGTCCTTACACTAGGCGATGAGGTTACTGGGCTCCATGGTGTCGGTGTTCGACATGGTGGAATACGCCCAGTTTCACTCCAGACCTCTGCAGCACCTGATCCTGTCCAAGTGGAACGGGCTGACTCAGTCTCTGAAGTCCCAGACGATTGTGCTCACCCAGGAGGTTCGCCTGTCCCTTACGTGGTGGTTACAGACGACCCACCTCAACAAGGGACGTCCGTTCTGGGTTCCAAATTGGGTCCTGTTGACAACGGACGCCAGTCTTCGGGGCTGGGGAGCAGTTTCGGGTCCACACTTGTTCCAGGGCAGGTGGACGCCGACAGAAGCGGAGCTTCCAATAAATATCTTGGAACTCCGTGCGGTCTTCAATGCTCTCCAGCAGGCACAGCGGTTTCTCCAGGGTCGCCCGGTGCAGGTCCAGTCGGACAACGCTACCACCGTGGCCTACATAAACAGGCAAGGAGGAACTCGCAGTCGGGCGGCTCTCGTAGAGGTCTCTCGGATCCTGGTTTGGGCGGAGCGCAATCTTCCGGCCATATCAGCGGTCTTCATCCCGGGAGTGCTCAATTGGGAGGCGGACTTTCTAAGTCGCCAGGACGTTCATCCGGGGGAATGGTCCCTGCACCCGGACGTTTTTCAACTACTGGTGGACAGGTGGGGTCTTCCAGAAATCGACCTCATGGCGTCCCGGCACAACAACAAGTTGCCGGTGTACGGGTCTCGCACAAGAGACGAAGGGGCGTCTCTGGTGGATGCTCTGTCCGTCCGGTGGACGTTCCGGTTCGCATACCTGTTCCCTCCGGTCTCCCTTCTTCCACGGGTAATCCGGAAATTCAAACAGGAAGGAGGGACGCTCCTGTTGATAGCTCCCGCGTGGCCCAGACGGCACTGGTTCTCAGACCTTCAGGGTCTGTCCGTGGACATTCCTCTGCGGTTGCCGCTACGACCGGACCTTCTGTCTCAGGGTCCTTGCCTTCACCCGGACCTGACTCGGCTGTCTTTGACGGCGTGGCTGTTGAGACGGCCATGCTGAGGTCCCGGGGGTTTTCCAGCTCTGTGGTGCGGACCATGTTACGAGCTCGGAAACCGTCTTCCGCGAGGATATACCATCGCGTGTGGCATACGTTCTTCCAGTGGTGTCGACCGAGAGGTTATGCACCGCGGGAGTTTCGTCTGTCTCGGATTCTCGCCTTCCTGCAAGCGGGACTAGATCATGGGCTTCGCCTTGCTTCTTTGAAGGTACAGGTTTCGGCCCTATCTGTCTGGTTTCACCGTAGGATTGCTACAATCCCGGATGTGCGCACCTTTATGCAGGGTGTTCTCCGCATTCAGCCGCCCTTTGTTCCACCTGTGGCGCCTTGGGATTTGGCTGTGGTCCTGAGGGCTCTCCAAGGACCGCCGTTTGAACCACTGGGCTCAGTGGATCTTAAATGGCTAACAGCTAAGACTGTTTTCCTTCTGGCCATTGCTTCGGCCAGACGTGTTTCTGAGTTAGGGGCTCTTTCTTGTAGACCCCCTTTCTTGGTTTTTTATGGGAACAGGGCAGTGCTCCGCACTCGGCCCGAGTTTCTTCCCAAAGTTGTTTCCCAGTTTCATATTAACGAGGAAATAGTTGTTCCGGCCTTTAACTCACCGGGTCTTTCCGTGGGTGAGGCCTCTTTGGATGTTGTGCGGGCCTTAAGGACTTATGTTGACCGCACTTCTTCGTTTAGGAAGTCGGACGCTTTGTTTGTCCTCTTTGGCTTCCGTAAAAAGGGTTGGCCTGCTTCAAAGCAAACTTTGGCAGCCTGGATCCGTATGGCTATTTCTGAAGCTTATCTTCATGAAGGCCTACCGGTCCCTCCTTCTCTGAAGGCTCATTCCACTAGGTCTGTGGGTCCTTCGTGGGCAGCTCGACGTGGTGCCTCGGCAGTTCAGATCTGCAAGGCTGCTACGTGGTCTTCTGTCCATACCTTTGTGAGGTATTACAGGTTTGACACCTTCGCCTCTCAGGATGCTTCCTTCGGGCGGCGGATTCTCCTTTCTGCACAGGAGCGTCCCCACCCTTAAAGGATACTGCTTTGGGACATCCCCAAGGTATCCTGTGGATACCCTATGGACCCTGAAGTAGAAAATATGAGATATGGTAAGAACTTACCCTTGTTATCTCTATTTCTACGAAGTCCATAGGGTTCCACAGGACTCCCGCCCTGTCGCACCTGTGCTGCAGATGGGCTTTGCTCTGGTCACCGGTTTTCCGTCTCCCTCTGGTGAGAATGTGATTCTTGTATGTGTCCAGATCTTTGTTCTCTCTCTTCCTTCTCCTCCTCCGGCCTATGGCTTGGTAACTAACTGAGGTGCCTTGGCTCGGGGGCGGGGTATAGGAGGGGGACCTAGTGCATCCTGGGAGGCTGAAAGCTTAACTCTTTGGTGCCCTGCGACTGACGTCACACCTATACCCCAAGGTATCCTGTGGAACCCTATGGACTTCGTAGAAATAGAGATAACAAGGGTAAGTTCTTACCATATCTCATATTTTTTCCCTTAGTCTCTTCCTATCAGTTTGCTGATTGTTTCCACATATCTGTTAATGAAGACCTCTAGCTGGTTATGTTAGCAGCTCCATTGACTAGTGATCTGTTAAAGGTTACCCTACCTTCTATGATCCGTATTGTTTTGTGGAATTTCTCTGTTAAGAAAAAACATGTGGTTAAACACCTTAAAATGTTCTCATATTGGACCTCATTCAGAGGCGGTCGCAAGAAGCGATCGCTCTCTTTCTGAATGAGGGCGGGCGCTTGTTTTTTTTTGGTGCGGCCTCCTGGTTGCAAGCTAAGCTGTGGGTTACCACCCACAGCTTAGCTAGCGACCAAGGTGATGGTTGCGATGGTGATCACCATCGCGACCATTAGGGCTTGTGACCAGACCCTAAGGTTGGGTCTGGGCACTCGCAAGCCCCAGGGAGCTTTCTGCTCTGATGGAGCAGGAAGCTCCCCATTGACATCACTGATGATATCAGTGCTGCCGCCCACAAAACGGTAGGCGTTCCTTAAGGAACGCCTCCATTTTGGAAACCACCCCCCCCGGCCCGCCTACAAAAAGGGGTGAGCTGTCGATCAACATCGACAGCCACCCCTTTTGTAGCGAGCTCCGGAGCAAGGGAGTTTCTCTCTCGCTCCAGGGCTTGCGCACGCGCAGTGCGGCCGCTGCACGTGCGCAGGGCTACCCATCGACCCGGTTGGGAGCACATCAGTGTTTGCGACCGGGTCTGAATGACCCCCATTGTCCTCATTAGGGAAACACATTGGTGCTCAGACCATAAACTACTCTGCGGGCAGCTTGGATTGGTGAATATGTGACTGCCTCCTGTATCAAAAAGAAAGAGGGGTAGTGGTACTTTTCAATAAAAATTCAGTGTAATTGATCTTATGTTTACTGTGTCGGTTGGACTATTTTTGCTGCTTGATCTTCGATTGGACGTGGAGAAATTCATGTTACTTAATGTTTATGCACCAAACAAACACAATCATTACTTTTTCTTAGCCCTTTCTCAATTGTTATTACACTGAATTTAATTTTTGGAGGTAACCTTAACACTATTGCTCAGGGGTGGCCAATCCGCGGCTCTCGAGCTGCATGCGGCTCCTTTGTTTCTAAAATGCGGCTCCCCCCACTGGAATTGGGATCGCTGGTCTCTGAAGCGATCAGAGACTAAAGAAGCCTCTGATCGCCTCAGAGGCCAGCATTCCCAGTGATGCATTGCGCGGGTGAGGTCATGACATCACCCGCGATATGAGGAGCATGCCCTGCGCGCTTTCTGCATCTAGTTAGATCCAGTCAGAGCAAGGCAGCCATAGCCAGCGTGGTCAGGTAAGTACTGGGCTGGGGGCACTACTTTAGGGGGCACAAATACAGGGGGCACTGCTTAAGGGGCACTACTTTTGGGGGCACAAAAATGGGTTACTGCTTAAGTGGCACTACTTTAGACGGCACAAATACAGGAGGCACTGCTAAGGGGTACAAATGCAGGATGCACTGCTTAAGGGGCACTACTTTAGGAAGCACAAATACAGGGGGCACTGCTTAAGGGGCTCTACTTTAGGTGGCACAAATACAAGGGGCACTGCATAAGGGGTACAAATACTGGTGGCATTGCATAGTGGGCACAGCTACAGGAGGTATTGCATAAGGGCCACAACTACTGGGGGCCCTGCATAATGGGCATAGCTACAGGGGACATTGCATAAGTGCCACAACTACTGGGGGCATTGCTTAATGGACAAAACTATAGGAGGCATTGCAGAAGGGGCACAACTATGAGTGCATTGCATAATGGGCACAGCTACAGGGGGCATTGCATAAGTGACACCACTACTGGGGGCATTGCTTAATGGACACAACTACAGAGGGCATTGCTTAATGGGCACATGTACAGGAGGCATTGCATAAGAGCCACAACTACTGTGGGCATTGCTTAATGGGCACGACTACAGGAGGCATTGCAAAAGGGACATAACTACTGGGGGCATTGCATAATGGGCACAGCTACAGGGGGCATGGCATAAGGGCCACAACTACTGGGGGCATTGCTTAATAGGCACAACTACAGGGGGTACTGCATATGGGGCACAGCATAATGGACACTGGCTTTCTGAATGTATTTTATGTGGTTCTGGATTTCAATATGTATTTTATGTGGATGTGTATTTAATTGTATTTTATGTGGATCTGGCTTGTTTCTGTGTATTTTATGTGAACGTGGCAATTTCAATGTTTTCTATATTGCTCTGGCTTTTTCTTTCACTTCAACAGTGAAAAAATTATATTGGGAAGTTTATGTAAATTGTGTATTTTCAATGTGCTGGGCTCGCCGCCAGCGTGACTAAAAACGGGGGTGTGACACAAGGTCATGCTTCTGCGATTGTCATACCAAAGGCGTGCGCACAAAAATGGGGCGTGGCCTTGTGACAGCTAGACCACGCCCCATTTTTGCTTGCACGCCTTCGGCACGCACATGTGATTGACTCTTCAACTTGACCACAGATATATTTTGGCTCTTTGCTTCTGACTGGTTAGCCACCCCTGCTATTGATGATCCCTGGTTTGACAAATCTATCCCTTAAATGTCCCGGCCCCCCCTTTATTGGTGTAATATTCAATTGCTCAAATAATCTCACTCTCAAATCCATGGTACCTCCATTGCGCCCGTCATAAAAATTGCATTTTTTATTCCCATGCACATGGGTCGTTCCCAAGAATCGATTATCTCCCGGTTGCTGACCATCTGTTTTCTCGTGTTCTTTCTGCCTCACGTCATGATATTGTAATTTCTGGCCATGCCCATGTGTCCTTGATACTATAGTCCTAGATACCATGTCCTGACCTCTCATTGGCGTTTTCCATCATATTTAGTTAATTCTAATGACAAGAATATGTAGGTGATTTTGAACATTGATTGGATTACATAGTATTTATGGGAGATTGCTACAGCAGTCCTCGGTGGACATATCATTTCCTAACTAATCCAACGAAAATAGAAATATTGTAGCAGGCATGAGGAATTGCAGCTAGTGTCCTGTCAAGCTTTTCAAAATTATGTGACTATGCAGACGGATGCTAACCTAGAATTGAACACTGCACCTTGGCAATAAATGGAAACGTTTCTCCTCACAAATGCCCAGCTTCATTAGCTTCAGTATGGTGGTAGGGCAGGTAAAATACTTGCCAACATGTCCTACACACAGCACAAAAAGCACTGCATCTTGACTATTTGTGACCTGATCAGGAATGTGATGCTCTCTAATACGTCAGTGATTATATCTGCATTTCACCAATTATAAATCACGTGCTGAGACACCCACTGCATGCCTCTCTGTTACACGCTGCAGAGCTACCTAACCTTTCCCCATCTCAAAGAGTTTCTCATCTCAGACATTACACAGACTGAGTTTGTGGATATTATTGGCTCACTTCATAACAATAAGTCCCTGGGCCCAGACGGCTATAGTGCAGAGCTTAATAAGCTTTTATGTCCTCACGTTGTTCCCTTCCTCACTACACATTTTTATAGATTGCACACAGAATGCCCTCTCTATCCTCAATTTAATCACGCACACACTATACTTATTCCAAAACCCAATAAGCCTGTGGATCTTGTCTCTTCTTATCGCTTGATTGATTACTTAATCAAGATTTTAAAATCTTAGCAAAGGTTTTGACGACTAGATTGCAGCTTGTCCTGCCTTCCCTGTTAACTCCTTATCAGTTGGACTTTGCTCAAAATCAATTTGCAGTGAAAGGAGTCAGAATGCCACTCCTTAGCTCCTCAATTGCTCCTCAGTCTTGATGCAGGAAAAAGCTTTTGACAAAGTCTCATGGACACTGCTGCAGTAGAACTTTGAACATAGGGCGTTTGATCAGATTTTTTTGCACACTCTTTTCAGTATCTTTACAGTTCTCCAGTGTCATCTTTACTTATTAATGATACTTGCAGTCCACTGCTCTTAATGACCCGGGGTATGAGGCACGGTTGTCCGCTTTCCCCACTTTTATTTAATTTAGCACTTGACCCTTTGATTCATATTTTTCACCATAGCTCCAATTTTAAGGGCATCACCACTGGTTCTCATGAGGTTATATTAACGGCATTTGCAGATTACCTCCTGCATTTTGTTTCTAATCCCTGTCACTCTCTTCCCCATATTTTTAATACTGTTTCTGAATTTGGCCTACTTTCTGGTTTACAAGTAACTTTGATAAATCAATTGTGCTACAGCTTCAAGCGGATTCCAAACCCAGTTGGCATGGTTGTCCATCACTAACCCGGGCCCCAACCTCTTTAAAGTACCTCAGTGTCAAAGTCCCGAAAAGTGTCTCTGTTCTCTTAACATTCGCTCATTGATTACATCTGTTCTAGCGTAAGTCCATAATTGGCGGAATATTCTTCTCACTTGCAAGTGTTGGGCTAGTTTAATTAAGATGATAATACTCTTTCCCAAATTACTATTCCCTTCAGGTTCTTCCAATTTTACTCACACTTACCCATTTACTAGATGGATTGCTCATAGTCTTACCCATTTACGGCAACTTGTAGATATGACAACAATAATGATAAGGTCTTGAGTCATCTGCTGACAGCTATTTGTGCAATATCTATGCATTATAATTTACTTAGGTTGGGGATTGGCTTTTCTAATGTGACTGTGGGACTGGCAGGATGTCTTCACTGATATTTCTGTAAATGTGTTTTTTAAAACTTTGGCATACTCTTGTAGGCTGTCTTATATAGAGAAATGCTTCTAAATGTCAATCATATTTTCTGCAGAGGAGATTTATAATGGGCTTCTGAATTACGTTCGAAATGTGGTCAGCATGAGGCGTCTCTCTACCATTGTTTAAGGCACTGTCCCCCAATTAACCATTTTTGCCATTGAGTACAAATGTTTGCACATACCCATTTGGTGGAACATGCTCCTCTTTCTTGGGAGTTGGCAATTCTGGGAGTTTTTGAATCTTTACTGTTTATTAAGTGTAGTCGAAAGATTCTTACTATCGTTCAGCAGTGGTCAAAAAAATGTGTACTTTAATACTAGACTAACTCTAGTCCCACCCCTTGTCTTTTTTTGTAAACAGTTGTTCTTTCCTTTTCGAATGGAGTGGTTGAAATCCTAGCTTCACAAAGAACAACATACAGATCGGCTTTTTGAGATTGGCAGGGATTTATTAATGCCCAGGGGCATAGCTACCGTGGGTGCAGGGGGTGCGGTTGCTACGGGGCCTACAGCGCTTTAGGAGTCAGCCTCCCCCTGCACCCAGCTCACCTCAGTGGCATTACAGTGAGAGAAGTGGCCGCTGATGCCTCCTGTAAACTGCTTCTTAGTTACAGGCCCATTTCAGCCTTTCACTAAGAAGCAATTTGCTGCAGGGATTATTAGTGCTGCGGGCCCTCGTCAGACTGACCAGCAGCAACTCCCCCATTTCCAATCCCTCCTCTGATATGGCTCGCCTGATGCTGGGAGGCGGCATGGCTGTGCTGAGCCTGCTAGGACATCCGCGGATCATGGCCACGCCTCCTCCCAGATTCAGTGACAAGATAAGGAGCACCAGGCTCAGAAGGTGAGTATTGGTGGGGGTGGGCATAGCTAGACTTATGGGGGCTCCATGGAAATTTTGCTGTGGGCCCCCCATAGCTCTAGCTATGCGCCTGATAATGCCTTAACAGTTAACCACATGGTTATTTCCATAGAACCTTGTGGTATGAGACCAGAATTTTATTGGAAGATCCTCCAATTGGTCACAACCCGGGCTTATTACCTCTGTTGCTGGGTCACTAACCACTCCTGTGGCCAACCAGCTCGCTCCCTGAACTCAGTTGTGCATTTACTACCATCCCTGTGAGACACACAGGCTTCAGTATTTCTTGGCCTGCTAGGCCACAAACAACATCAGAGCCTGCCTTAGAGTATTGCAGTGACAGGTCCTGACCACCTGATTGTAGCAGCCAACCAAGTGACTTCCTGAGCCTCCCAGCTCCACCTGATTCTGCTCAGCCTATCCCGAGTAACCCAGAGGTATATCTCCCAGCTGCTGACTCTACCAAATTGCCAGTACAATGTCTAACCTCAGTTCCTACTGAGCAAGCTATGCTGTGCTCCTATTGTAGGGGTAGCCAACCTCTGTCCTCGTAAGCTACCAACAGTTCACGTTTTCCAGACCACCTAGCAGGTGACAGGTGTATTCATTACTAAATAACACATTTGAAAAGATCCACAGGTGGAGCTTATTATATCACTTGTGATTCTGTGAGGATACCTGCAAAACATGCACCTTTGGTAGCTCTTGAGGACCAGGGTTGGCTACCACTGTCCTATTGTATTCCTGGATTTCGGTTTGTGCAGTTTTGTTCCTATCTGCTGCACAGATTCCTGCAAGTATTCTACGCCTGTGTCAGCTGGCTGCACAGGTAATTCCAGCCTGTTCCAGTTATCTGAACCAGTACCACACCTGTGCAAAGCAACCTCCTGTCTGCTCAGACTCCAGAAGCCAGCTATCAGTCAGTTTGCAAGATTCCTGCATTTCCGCTCTGCTTAGGTAAACCTGTAGCCCTGCAGTGCTATTAACCTCTGGGCACCCAGCTCTAATTTAGCATTGTTCATTGTTGCTTAATTTCTGACTCTCTACTGGCCACCAGTGAACTGTTTAACCCTGTCCATCCTGGATGAAGTTTAACTTTGCTTGTGTTGCATCCTGATATTGCAGTTTAGCCTATGACTGCACTAGAGCCTGAGAATCCTGTTTTATATTATTTACCTGGTCCCTGATTTGTTATGTTATCCTATTACCACCCATGCTGCATAGTGTGTTCCTGCTTCATTTGTCCCGGTCCTGGTATCACTACCAACTATCCATTACGGTGTTTGTTTTGTTTCCGGTTCCATAATATCTCCAGTGTTCCGGTTACAATAGAAGAGTGTCTTCTATTATTCTCAGTATCAACCCAGTTACAGCCTGATCAATCCAGTGGTACACTCTCTTCTACAACACATAACAACCTCTCTCCAACACCGAAGTCCCTGGTGGTCTAGTCTCCTCAGGCCTGCCAGCTTCCTCTACACACCTCCAGACACCCACACAGACTTTTCTCAGACACCGGGTTCACAAAGAAATACAAGTCTGATACAATTATCTTACCTGATCTGCTTTAGGGGACTAATAATATTTGTGATTGTTACATCTGTAGTTGTACAGCCGCACCTGGGACATTTATTTTTATGCTGTTTATATTTGTATATTATAACTGTTTGTTTGTGTGCATATAAATGCATTTTCCTATTTTATTAATTATGATTATTATATTTTACTTACAGTATATGGTGCCACAAGAGTTCAATAGCACTGTACATAGGGATAGAACATGCAACAGGATGAAGGTGAACAAGTTATAAAGGTACAAAACATATATACATAATTAGGTATTTACAATCTGCAAAATACATAAATAAAAGTGGGTCCTGCACATGAATGCTGACATTCTAAATGGGCTGACACAACAAGGAGAGGGGAACATAGAAGAGGGTGAGTTAGGGGGAGGCTTGATAAGTTTGAATTAAAATTTGAGTTTTAAGGGCACATTCAAAGGCTGTGAAGCTAAGCAAAAGTGTAAGTGAACATGGGAAGGCATCTCAGACATTAGGAGCAGCTTAGGAAAAAATCCTGAAGGTGTGATTGGAAACAGGTGATCAGTTAGAGGAGACAGAGGGCCTGATTCAGAGCCGGACGCTATTTGCGCTCGCTCGTTCAGCAAAAGGGGCCGGCTATTTAAATTGAGCGCTCACTCTTTGCGGTCTGTTGACGCCTCTATGTCTGAGCGAGCGAACGAAATATGCGCTCGCTGTTTTGTAAAGACGCCCCCTGGCCGCTCGAATCCTACGTCATCTCCGCTATTTATTAGATTAATCGAGTACATCGAAAGGTGTCTAAACTGTTCGCAGTGCTTGTAGTTGGATTTTCCTACCGCAATCATGCGAACAGTTCAGGCTAAGAGACAACCAAGTGACGTGGCCGATGACGCCTCATCCTGTCACTCAAATTAGCAGGCACTCGCTATTTTGCGAACACACTATTTCCGACCGCAATGACTGGTTGGCGCATGCGCATTATGACCCATACGCATGCACAGATGTGCGAACATCGCTCGGAGCGAACGAGCGGCTCTGAATCAGGCCCATAGTGCGCATAAGTGAATGTGGAGACAAGGATGTGGATAAAAGGGAATATCGTAGCTGAGCGCTTTATAGGTGAGGGGGAATTTGATTTTGCAGCAGCGGTGGAGAAGGGAGATCGAAAAATGAGGCAGACAGTGTAATTGAGGATGGATTGAAGAGGGGCAAGATAAAATTAGGTTTACATTAAAGTAATCAAGGATAAGTGCGTGGATTCAAGTTGTAGTGGATTCTAGAATGAAAAAGATCGGTGAGAAAGACATAACAATGAAAGTGTAGGGTTACGTCCAATTTTTTTTATAACAGTGGACCTATAAGAACTTTTGCATCTACCGTACTTTAGAGGCATTTAACAAGGAGACTCACTACCTGTGAATGGCAGTGGCTTTGAGGAAGATATTACTGCTGTTGAATTCGTTTTGGAATTGAGGTTTTATTTAAAATAATATATACATTTTAAGTGTAGCAATTTATGACATCCTCATTTGTAATATCAGAATTTCTACTTCAGGGTCCACAGGGTTGACCTTGGGGTATAGCTGGATCTGGATCCATGGGCACCACGCAGTTAAGCTTTGCTGCTCCCAGGATGCACTTGGGTCCGTCCTCCTCTATACCCCGGCCACAGGCACCTCAGTTTTAGTTGGTGCCCGGCCGGAGTCGGGTCACCCTGCGCAGTGGGGCTGCATAAGCAGCCCCTAAGCTTTATTCTTTATTTTTTTTAAAAAAAAAAAAAAAAAAAAGAAGAAGATTTTATTATTTTATTTTTACTGTCTTCTGAGCGGCAGCATCAGACTGTCCATCTGGACGTCTATGCTGCCGCTCCAACAGCCCCGCTGGCGCTGCGACGCCGGTACTGATCCGGGGATCGCAGCGGGACCCCGGAGTCAGTGCTAGCGTGGCTCCGGGACCACCCAAGGACTGCTGCCGGACTGAAGGGGCCAGGTAAGCCGCGTGCAGCGCTGTCAGCGCTGCACGCGGGGATAATGCAGTCTTCATGCCGCCGGTCTCTGGGGACAGACCGGCGGCGCTAGTAGCGGCGGCGGGCTCCCCCTCTTCAGGAATACCCCGCGTGTCCGCTGGCCCCCGGGGTGTAAGTACCGGCGGGGAACCGGCTTCCCCGGGGGTTTAGTACTAGCAGGGGAGGCAGCCTTCCCTGCTTCAGCGCTCCTCCCCTCAGCCCAGCGCGCCTTCTCTCATGTGTGCTGGCGTCGCTGGGCTGTAATCTCCTGGCCACTCCTCCTCAGAGCTCTCCGGCGGCCATCTTCCTCAGGCAGCATCGCAGAGCTCCCAGGCAGGCTTCCAGTGGACCAGTCCCCCTGCGTACCTCTCCCGCTGCAAAGGACAGTGTTCGCAGCGCTATAGCCCTCCCAGACACTGAATCTGGGAGGTTGATTGTAGCGGAAGGTGCAGTGAGTATAACTTCTCTGCATGGTATGTGACTTTTGCTAGTGCTGCTGTCTGTGCTTATTTTCTACTTACTGTCAGCTTTTTACCTATCCCTTTCCTTCTCCTACGGCCCGCAGGTGTGTGGGGGAGGGGTGTTCTTTCTGTGTACCTCACTTATATAAATCTACGTATTTGTGAGGTCCGTCACATACTGCGGTGTGCTCCTCAGTACCAGTTTGTGGGCTGTTTGGGTTGCATACTTGGGAGTGCGTGGGTGTTATACGCCTTACCTCGTTTCGGTGAGACACTTTTTTTGCAAAAAAGTTTGTGTCATGTCTGATGAGGGGAATGAGCGCTCCGAGGCTCCTGTGTTGTTTTCCTGCCGACGCTGTTCGGCTGGGGTTGACGGGGCAGAATTGTCTGAGGACGTTCTGTGCGGGCGGTGCCAGTTGGTACCTGGACCCTCTAAACCCCCGGTGGCGCAGGATCCTCCGCGGGCAATGTTTACGCAAGTGCTGGCGTCAATCGCGGACCGACTGGCGGTCCCGACTGCGGCCCCTTCTAGGGCGTTGCCCCAGCCTACCATGCCCCGTTCCCCGGGTGTGACTCGTCTGGTGCAGTCTCCTCCCGGGTCTCAGACTGTGGGTCCTTATGCGGGTTTGCCGGTATACGTGCAAACCCCCACGGTGCCGCAGCAGTCGATGGTACCTTTTCAGGGGTATCCTCAGGCAGTACCCCCGCCTTGGGTGGACGTCCTCTCCAGCTCTGTTCAGAGTCTGGCGGCTTCGTCTTCGGCTTTTCAACATATGTTGCACGGCTCAGTTCACGGACACGGACGTGTCTTCGGATGACGGGGAGATCCATGAAGACTCTGACTCGGATGCCGGGGCCCAGGAGATGGAGGCTAAGTCTTCCATTAATGTGCCGGCATTGGTTAGGGCGGTGCGGGCCATCCTTCACATTGAGGAGGATGTGCCCGCCCCCAGGTCAAAATACCCAAATTTTAAAAAGGCCAAGGTAGCTTCGACGGTTTTTCCCCTGTCCGATCAATTGACGGACCATATGGCAGGGGCCTGGCAGTTGCCCAGCAAGAGGTTCCAACCGCAGAAGCGGTTGGCTTCGAACTATCCGTTTCCGGAGGCTCATTGCAGGAAGTGGGAAACTCCTCCAGCGGTGGATTCCCACGTTACCCGCTTAATTAAAAGCGCTACGCTGCCTTTGCCGTCGATCTCCTCCCTGAAGGATCCCACGGACAGGAAGGTGGAGACTTGTTTGAAGTCTATTTACTCTCTCTCGGGGGCGGTGGCCCGTCCGTCCATGGCCATCTCTTGGGTGGCTAAGGCCATCGAGAGCTGGGCCAATGCTTTGGAGGATACCTTTCCGGAAGATGCTCCGGAGATCCAGAGAGCGGTGATAGGTCAAATGAGGGATGCGGCTTCCTACATTGGGGAGGCATCGTTAGACGCAAGCCTGCTAACCTCTCGGGTGTCGGCTGCAGCTGTGTCGGCGCGTCGGTCTTTGTGGCTGAGGTCTTGGAGAGCTGACACTGACTCCAAAAAGGGACTGGAGGCCTTACCTTTTAATGGGGAGTTGCTTTTTGGTCCAGACTTAGACAAAATTGTGGACACTCTGGCTAAGTCTAAATCAGCCTTCCTCCCTTCGGCTTCTGCTCCTACCAAGGTACGGAGCTCTGCTTTTCGGTCCTTTCGGGTTCAGGGCAAGGCAAAAGGTCAGTCCTTCCCGAGGCAGTCGACGACCAAGGCCGCTTCTAAGCCCAAGAAGCAGCCCTGGAGTGCCAGGCGCCCTTCTTCCAAGCAGGAAGATAAACCTTCTGCCTGATGGGACGGGCCTCCCTCTGGGGGACCTCAGAGTGGGAGGCCGACTTCTTCTATTTGCCCAGTGCTGGCACACTACCACCACGGATGCCTGGGTTCGAGAAGTGGTCTCCCAGGGGTACGCCCTGTCTTTTCGGTACAGACCGCCCCACCAGTTTTTCTGCACGAGTCCTTCTCAGGATACGACAAAGTTTTTACAGATTCAGGAAGCTATAGAGTCCTTGCTGACAGCAGGGGTCATTGTTCCCGTTCCTCAATTACAATGAGGGACGGGGTTCTATTCTCTGTTTCTGGTGCGGAAACCCAATGGTTCTCATCGCCCTATCCTCAACTTGAAGTCTCTGAACAAATTCCTCAGAGTTCCCAAGTTCAGGATGGAAACGTTACGTTCCATCATTCTGGCGATGGAACCGGGGGATTACATGGTGTCCCTGGATATCCAGGGCGCCTACCTCCATGTTCCGATAGCACCTTCGCACCAGCGGTATCTGAGGTTCGCTATCCTTCAACACCATTACCAGTTCAGGGCGCTACCCTTTGGTCTCTCCACGGCACCGAGGGTGTTCACGAAGATTATGGTGGTCATGGCCGCACATCTTCGGGACCAGAATGTACGGCTACTACCGTATCTGGACGACCTCCTGTTGCTGGCGAGTTCCCCGGAGGTACTGCTTCATCATCTCCACTTGACGGTCGCTTGCCTGCAAGCGCACGGGTGGCTGATAAATTGGAAAAAGTCCTCCCTGATTCCATCTCAGCGGATGGTTCATTTGGGAGCCCTGCTGGATTCTCGGCAGCAAAGGATCTTCCTGACCCCGGAGAAGGTCTCCTCCCTGCAGCTGAGGATACACAGTTGCCTGAGCAGTTGCCGCCTGTCGGTCCATTCGGCTATGAGGGTTTTGGGCTCCATGGTGTCAACATTCGACATGGTGGAATTTGCCCAGTTCCATTCCCGGCCTCTGCAAGGGCTGATTCTATCGGAATGGAACGGGTTACCTCACCGGATCCGCTCTCAGTTGCTGGTGTTGTCCCCGGAGGTTCGGCAGTCTTTGGCTTGGTGGCTTCAGACAGCTCATCTGATCGAGGGGCGTCCCTTTTGGATCCCGGACTGGGTCCTGCTCACGACAGATGCCAGTCTTCGGGGTTGGGGGGCAGTGACCGGCTCGTTGTCACTTCAGGGTCGTTGGTCTGCGGAAGAAGCTCTTCTGCCCATCAACATTCTGGAACTGCGGGCGGTTTATCGTGCCCTGCAGTCGTCCGGTCCCGCTCTTTACGGACGGCCGGTTCAGGTGCAGTCCGACAACGCCACCACGGTGGCGTATATCAACCACCAAGGAGGAACTCTAAGTCGGGCAGCAATGTCGGAGGTGTCTCGCATCCTTGCTTGGGCGGAGTGTCACATTCCAGCGATCTCGGCAGTCTTCATTCCCGGAGTCCTCAATTGGGAGGCGGACTTCCTCAGCCGTCACGACGTGCATCCCGGGGAATGGTCGCTTCACCCAGAGGTGTTTCAGCTACTCGTGGACAGGTGGGGGCTGCCGGAGCTGGACTTGATGGCCTCCCGTCACAAGTTGCCCGTTTACGGGTCAAGGACAAGAGACGCAGGCGCCAGTCTGGTAGACGCGCTGTCGGTGAAATGGACGTTTCACCTGGCGTATCTGTTTCCTCCGATATCCTTACTTCCTCGGGTTCTGCGGAAATTCAAGCAGGACGGCGGCACGCTCGTGCTGGTTGCTCCGGCGTGGCCCAGGCGTCCTTGGTACTCCGATCTGAGGTGTCTCTCCATCGACGCTCCGTACCTTCCTCAGCGTCGGGACCTGTTGTCTCAAGGGCCCTGCCTTTACCCGGATCTGGGTCGGCTGTCTTTGACGGCGTGGCTCTTGAGAAAGCTGTCTTGAGGTCTAGGGGTTTCTCCAGTTCAGTCATTGGTACCATGCTTAGGGCACGCAAGCCTGCCTCCGCACGGATTTACCACAGGATGTGGCGCACTTACTTTCAGTGGTGTGAATCCAGAAACTATGATCCTCAGGTGTTCCGGGTGTCCAGAATCTTGGAGTTCCTTCAATCAGGTTTGGACCTCGGCTTACGCCTGGCCTCTCTGAAGGTTCATGTGTCTGCATTGTCCGTGTGGTTTCAGCGACGGATTGCTACACTACCGGATGTTCACACCTTTTTCCAGGGTGTTCTCAGGATACAGCCTCCCTTCGTGCCTCCTGTGGCTCCTTGGGACTTGGCGGTGGTGCTACGGGTCTTGCAGGGTCATCCTTTTGAGCCTCTTGAGGTGGTGGACCTCAAGTGGCTGACGTTCAAGACCGTTTTTCTCCTAGCAATTGCTTCTGCCAGGAGGGTGTCAGAGTTGGGGGCGCTTTCCTGTCGCCCTCCTTTTCTGATTTTTCATCAGGACAGAGCGGTGCTCCGCACTCGTCCTGAGTTTTTGCCCAAAGTGGTCTCGAAGTTCCACATTAATCAGGGACTTGTTGTGCCAGCTTTTCAGTCGCCTGATCTTTCAGCTGGTGAGGCTTCCTTAGATGTAGTCCGGGCACTTAGAATCTATGTGGATCGGACTGCTTCGGTTAGGAAGTTGGATTCTTTGTTTGTCCTCTTCGGTTTTCACAAGAGGGGTTGGCCTGCCAACAAGCAAACGTTAGCCCGTTGGCTTCGTTACGTTATTTGTGAGGCTTATGCACAGGAGGGTTTACCTGTGCCAGCCTCTGTTAAGGCTCATTCCACTCGTTCTGTGTGTCCCTCTTGGGCTGCTAGACGTGGCGCCTCCGCTGTTCAGCTGTGTAAGGCGGCCACTTGGTCTTCAATTCAAACGTTTTTGAGGTTCTATGCGTTTGACACCTTCGCCTCTCAGGATGCATCCTTCGGGCGCCGGGTACTCCTTTCAGCACAGGAGCGCTCCCGCCCTTAGTTGAACTGCTTTGGGACATCCCCAAGGTCAACCCTGTGGACCCCCTATGGACCCTGAAGTAGAAAACAGGAGATATGGTAAGAACTTAACTTTGTTATCTCTGTTTCTACGAAGTCCATAGGGTCCACAGGGCGCCCGCCCTGACGCACCTGGCTTCAAATGGGCTGTGTGGCTGGTCACCGGTTTTCCGTCTCCCATTTCTGTGAGTATGGTTTCTTGTGTGTTCCAGTCTTCCTTCTCTCTGTTTAGTCTCCTCCTCCGGCCTTAGCTGCTTACCAACTGAGGTGCCTGTGGCCGGGGCGGGGTATAGATGAGGACGGACCCAAGTGCATCCTGGGAGCAGCAAAGCTTTACCTGCGTGGTGCCCATGGATCCAGATCCAGCTATACCCCAAGGTCAACCCTGTGGACCCTATGGACTTCGTAGAAACAGAGATAACAAAGGTAAGTTCTTACCATATCTCCTGTTTTATGTCATGTTGCAAACACAAAGAACGACAATATTTAAAAAAAACAACCACTTCTGTTCTTCAATGAACTCCTGTGACATGGTACAGTAGGATATGGTTTGTTATGTTGACATACAGAATGACAATATGGACGTTACGTCAACATGTGACATGTCAACATGCGGAATGTCTACATTGTGCATGTTGACAGTCGATATAGCGTTTCTCTTGTGTTAGAACCCTAACTGCAGCCTAACCCTAACAAGCAAATAAAAATAACATACAGCTGCTGGTTTGGAAATGTATGAAAGTTCTTTTATTAATAACACAATATAACAATAATATATATATATAAAATCAACACAATTCAGGTCACACAGGACCAATCAAAGCTGATATACAGTAATTCTGTGGCCACAGATAAATGGTATAAGTCCAGCAGTATACAATAAAGTGTTAGTGAAGCAAGGAAGCAGAATTTATATTTGTATGCATAGGCAGTAAGTGAGGGTTATTAGCAATGCAGGGGATATTATGGAGCATATGGACTATCTAATAATAGTCACCGTATCCAATATTGAGGGACACACACCTCTTTTCTCAATGGTAATTTGCGTGGTTAACATCTCTGGATACTTCTCTCCAATAGATTGAAACAGCACAACTGCGCACAAATTATCTACCACTGCTGGAATTCCAAGGGAGGCCTGGGGCCAGTTACCTGCGCTGCAGTTTCCATGATAATGTCACTGCAGGGCAGTGCCATGTAATGCACGCCAATTATATTACAGTGGAGACTATGCAGGCAGCAGGGCAGGGAATTTGGTGTGGATGATGTACCATAGACTTCATGCTGCACTCAAGTCAGCATCATTTTCCAGATGAGATGGCTGCAATAGACAGCAATTTGTGTGGGGATTCTTTTCTTTTTTATTCCACAGTTGTTTTGTTAAGAATTTTGTTAAGGAGTAATGCTTCCTCTTTGGTCAGTATTCGCAGTAATGTATGGTACACACTAGATGACTTGCAAACAATGCAATGACTATTTCCCTTGAACTCGCGGGAAGCTACAGTATCTAGTGCATACACAGTGTGAAATCTAACAGATGACCAAATAACATAAATTGCATCATTTGTTAGTTAAATCTTTAACTATATAATGTAACCATATCGTCTGGTTGTGCGTACACGCTGCACGATCTTAGGAGAATCGTTAACGAGTGACAGATTTTCCAGCATGTACAAAAGATCTGAAGATGCGATGAACGACGCCCTGGGAGAGCGCGCATAGTGCATACACACTGGAAGATTTAAATGATTTGTCGTTCCGATGCGTCGCAATTGCTCAAATCGTTCAAAATATCGTCCAGTGGTCTTTAAGACTGATCATATATAGCAATATTTCCATTAGGTTTTCCTAAGTCCCTACTTTGCACAATTATGCAGATGTGCTAAGTAGCTGGTATGCTAAATGAATTATTATCAATCAATTATATGACAAAGCTGTTATATTGCAGTGCTTTTGCTTGACATATTATACTAATCTCCCAGAAAAATTATTTACTTTTTAGAATGTATTCATGTCTTTTAAATGACTTCCCAGTGCAGTTATAAAATATCTTATATCTACAAATAAGGTGTTTTTAAATATGTTAAGCGTATTCTCTTGTTATTTTCATGTGATTAAGGAAACTTGAGGAAGGTAATAGTAATAACTGTATATTGTGTTTTTACTTTCAAGTCCTTTTACATAGTGTTATTAATCCCATGGAATAAAACAATATAGAAATAAAGTACACAACACTAAAGAATGAAGCAGTGCAATATGCAGCAGCTCTAATAGAGATCTCCTAATCTCCTTCAGGGAAAAACTATTAGAAAAGAAAAAAGAGCATATGGGGCTGGATGCCAAAATATGTCCAGACCAAGTTACTCAAAAATATTCCTATCAATCTCTGTCATCCCATGGAATAATCTGAAAGTTAGCAACACCAATAAAGATGATGAATTGCAAGAGTTCACAGTGACCAATCACTAGTATCAATTCACATATGTAACATGGATGGGTTCTTTTTTCAGGATGAATCGACAATGAGGGTTATGATCAGGATGAGGATAAGTTCTGTGTGTGAGGACGATGATGGTCATTGATTGTCAGTCCATAGTTGTGCTAGACACACCCCTTGGGTAGAGCTAGGGACACCCCTTGGGTAGAGCGATCACACTCACCTGTGAATGCGTGTGGCATGTATTTACTATAGTAATCTCCATGAAATTATTTAGCCTTATATCAGGAGGTTACAGCATTTTAAACACTTTCTTTTTGGATTGTACTAGGAGAAAACTTATGTTGGTGTTGTGTGTTCTGATTATTTCTAGGCAATAGTAGTGTGTGTATTGCATTTGCTACAGTAAAATATATATATATTTTTTTTGCACAACTAATACAGCGCAATGGTGGTACCATCTAGTTAAATAACCCCAACACTCTCTAAAATGCAACAATATTTATGCCAACATTTACCTTAATAAATAAGCCCCTTGCACAGGTATATTACATTGATTTTTCAACTCCTACCTATTTGATGGCCAAAATATGCATCTTACCCTATGTTTTCAAATATTGACTATTTGTACAGTGGCCCACAGTTTTTGGAAAGAGACTGAGGAGTTCCTCAAGATGTTGACTATATATTCCATTTCATCAGTTAGCCAGATACCTATAACAATCATTGCTAGAGTAAGGATGGTGCAGTACGTTTTCCAAGATGCTGCAATCTGACATGTGACTTGTCTAATAAATTTGTATAGATGTTCTGGAATTGGTAAGGAAAGTTAAACATTAGATTGTGGCTTAACAATGACACCTGTGATAGTAAAATCAGATTTATGACACAAGTCCTCAGTGGCTGAAGACTGGAACAATTCCACCATATTTACAGAAGAAAACCTTTGTCCATAATTTCACCAACATAAACCTGATGTGTTTGAAAAATGCTGTGACATTTTGCCATCTGAAAAGTGATTTAAACACATCTGTAATGTTTATATAGGACTTAGATAGCCCATCCCAAATATTGGACCTTTTGAGTCCAGTGCCTCTAAAAAATCTGACTCCAATTCAGCTAGACCAAGAGGATGTTGTAGAAATGGGTTGGGTATGAAATGCAGACTGCTTAAAAGCCGCCGGTTCAAATCCCGATACTGGATTCCAACAGCAGAGAATCCCGATGCTGGCTGGAAAGTATAGTTAACGCTCCGCTCTCCCCCTCCCCCCCTAACTCTAGACCTCCCTTGGGGTGCCTAACTCTAAGACTCCGGGGGTGGTGCCTAACCCTAAGTCCCCCCCCTGTGGTGCCTAACCCCCCCTCCCCGCACCCTAACCCTCCCGGGGGGGATGCCTGTCCCCCTAACCTCCCCGGTGGTGCCTAACCCTAACCTCCCTGGGGTGCATACCCCCCCGTGCACTTCTAACAGCTCCCGACGCCCGGCTTACCTACATTCGGTATGCCGGGAGTCTGGATTTCGGCATGGGGCTGTTATGAATCTCTGGGAAGATTCACAGTAAGAATGGTTTATCAGGAATAAAAAGTTCATAATTAGAGGTGTGAATTGATTGATAAAGAAGCTTTGAGGAATCGATTGATGGAGTCAGTTAATAAAGAAGCTTTGAGGACTGGAGTGTACTTGACTGGAGTGTGGCCTGATGGTCAAGTTGCAGCCTTAAGAGCTGATGTGTACTTGGCTGGAGGTGTGGTCTTGTGGTTGAATTGCAGCCTTGAGGGCTGATGTGTACTTGGCTGGGATTTGGCCTTATGGCCAAGTTGCAGCCTTAAGGGCTGATGTATATTTGGCTGAGATGGGGCCTTGTGGCCAAGTTGCAGCCTTGAGGGCTGATTAGGACTTGGCTGGGTTGTGGCCTTATGGCCAAGTTGTAACCTTCAGGGCTGATGTATATTTGGCTGGGATGGGGCCTTGTGGCCAAGATACAGCCTTGAGGGCTGATGTGTACTTGGCTGGGAAGCAGCGGAGACAGCTGTGATGTGTTAACTGAAGTCCACTCAGATGCAGCAGTGCAACTGAAACAGTAGTAAAATTGGTAACAAATAGTCCAGTTAGAGGCAGCAGTGCGGCTGAGACAGCTGTAAGTTTGGAAACAAATAGTCCACTTGAATACTGCAGTGAGGCTGATACTGTCATGATGAATAGATATCAAGTCCCCTCATACCACAGTACGGTAGTGACAGGCAAGATACACGATAGACAGGAGAGACTGGAACACACCACCAGGATGAACCACACACCGGAAGCAACATAATGAATGCTATAGCCGGCATCTGAGCAGAGACTCAGCTTAGGTAAAAAAGGAGAGGGATCCAATCAGGACAGAATGGAGATGATGGAGCAGCCAGATAGTAGGACCTCACGAAGTGACAGCCCGGCGTCCCAGTCTCTTAGCAAAGGGCCTGCGAGAACCTCCCGGAGCACTATTCAGACAAGATGCGGCGGCTTGTGACAGTACCCCTCCTTGACGAGGGGTTAAGGAACCCCTAGAACCAGGTTTATCAGGAAAAGTCTCAAAAAAAACCTTTTCAAAGCGGGAGTGTGCAAAGATTTTTCAGAGACCCAATAACGCTCCTCCAGTCCGTATCCTTTCCAATTAACCAAAAATAGTAGACCTCTCGGTGAAAATCTGGAATCCAAAATCTTCTCCATGATGTATTCTTGATGACCCTGGATGAGAACAGGAGAAGGTCTAACTGGACGTTTAGAACTGGACCTGGCAGAAGAAAAAAAAACAGTTTGAGTAGAGAGCAAATGGAATGTATTGTTACTTTTGAGTGTGTTGGGTAACTTCAACCGAAAGGCGACAGGATTGATATGAGATATGATACTGAAGGGTAAAATGAATCTAAGACCCAGCTTCTGTGAACGTTGACGAATGTTGATGTTTTTTGAAGACTGTCAAACCAGATCTCCAACCTTGAACATGCATGGCTTGCGATGTCTGTCAGTCAATGCTTTAGAATGAAAAGATGCTTTGAAAAACACTGCCGAACCTTCTTTCAAATCAAACTGAGCCTAGAGACTGGCATAGAGAAAGAAGTTATTCCAGAGACGGTTTCAAAAAGAATTATCTCTAGGATGCAGCACGGAATTGCAAAAAAAAAGAAAAAGTGGTAGAAGAAGAATGACAAGAGTTATTGAAGGCAAATTCAGCCAATGAGAAACTCAATACTTTTGATATTTGGAGACAAAACACCGGAGATATTGCTCCAAGGACTGATTAACCCATTCAATCTATCCATTGAACTGACGGTGGTATCCGGAAGTCAAGCTGAGGCTGATGCCAAGAGAAGAACAAAATATTTTCCAAAAATGAGTCACAAATTGAGTTCCTTGATCTGAAACAATGTCCACAGGCAATCCATGAAGACGGAATATATGTTGAATGAACAAAACAGATAACTCGTTGGCAGAAGGCAGTTTGGAGAGTGGAATAAAATGAGCCATTTTACTGAAACTGTCAACAACCGTCCAAATGACCGAACAGCAAGAAGAAGGTAGATCCATAATAAAATCCATTGCAGTATGAGTCCAGGGTTTAGACGGCACTGAGAGGGGAAGGAGGAGGCCAGAAGGAGCGGTACGAGAAGATTTATTATGGGCACTAACATCACAGGCCATGACAAATTCACAAACATCCTGGAATAAAGATTGCCACCATACTGAGCAGGAGAGTAATTCAGCATTTTTGGAGATACCCGGGTGACCAATGGCTTTAGCTGAATGACAGTCCGTAAGAACTGCTTTCCGAAATCTCTCAGGGACAAAGAGTAATCCCGACGGCTTTCCAGAAGGAGCTTCAGACTGACAAGAAAGGAGAGTATCAGCCAAATTCCTAGTCAAGGCCAAATGAATGAGATGCCGAAATTATGGTCTCTTCAGAAGGAGTAGTAGGTTGAGTGGGTTGGAAGCTTCGTGAAATGGCATCTGAGATTCCTGGAGCCAGGCCTGAAATAAATAATGTAATTAAAACGGGTAAAGAAAAGCGCCCAACGTGCTTGTCTAGCATTCAATCTCTTAGCAGTTTCAATATAAGACAAGTTCTTATGGTCGGTCACGACTGTAATTTGATGTTTAGCTCCTTCCAACCAGGAGAAAACACATGGATGAAACTTATTGTGCCAGGGGTCCTTTGGAGACAAGATAGCACCAACAACTTTGGAGGCATCTACTCAACAATAAACGGAAAATCCGGATCAGGATGACGGAGAAAGGGAGCAGTGATGAATGCAGACTTCAGAGAATTAAAGGCCTGTACCACCTTAACAGACCAGTTCGCCGTATCCGCCCCTTTTTTAGTCGGCTCCACAATAAGTGTGACAATGGGAGAAAATTATTTGATAAATCTGCGATAATAGTTCGCAAAACCCAGAAAGCCTTAGATGGCCTTAAGTGTGGATGGTTGAACCCAGTCGGAGATGGCTTTGACTTTACTGGAGTCCATAAAGAATCCCCGGGAAGAGATGACCTATCCCAAAAAAGAGACCTCCTTCGCCTCGAACTCACGCTTCTCCAGTTTTGCATATAGATTATTCTCTTGGAGTTTTCGTAAAATTTGTCTCACATGTTGGTGATGTTGCTCCAGGGATTTTGAATAAATGAGAATGTCGTCTAAATACACGATGGCAAAAACTCCAAGGAATTTGCTCAATACATCATTAATGAAGTCCTGAAAGATGGCGGGAGCATTTGACAGACAAAAAGGCATGACCAGGTGCTCATAGTGACCAGAATGAGTATTGAAGGCCGTCCTCCATTCATCACCCTCTTTGATCCAGATCAGGTTATAGGCCCCTCGCAGATCAATTTTAGACAAAATAGATGCCTCAGGAAGCTGGTCGAAAAGAACTGAAATTAATGGTAATGGATAAGAGTTCTTTATGGTGATGTTATTTAACCCCTGGAAATCAATACATGCTGGTAGGAGTGGGTTCAGCACTAGTTAGCTTGGTATATGTTTTATCTGTTCTTTCACCACTGCAGATTTCCCCCACATAATGGTGTCTATAGGCCTCAGCCCCTGTAATTTGCACCTCCAAACCCTCCTTACCTGAACCCAAGGGCAGTCTGCCTAGCAACAGTACAGCTCCCTGACAGAGGAAAGTCTGGCTTAGTAAGGCACTGCACAGGAGAGTGGCAGGGCGGCAGATGAAGGGGGGACTGGAGGCACCCAGGAAGGGAGTGCAGGGTGCAGACATGGTGGCATGTAGACAATGGAGTGAGCTCCCACCATCTGCTCTGAAAGCCCCGGCGACATGCAGACTGTGTGAGAGGTGCACTCTTGAGGTGGAAACAGTAATTACAGAATGACATCAGACGCAATCCACAAAATAGCACCTGACCAGTCCATCCAGCCTAATGAAATGGGGGAGGCTGCATTCATGGCAACAAACTCCTCACCCTAATTAAAGGGTTGAAGAGTTGGAGTAGATGCTCTCAGGGACTACCCTTATTCAAAAGGGTAACATGCCGAGGTAAGATGTCAAGTGGAACAAGGAAGTTCAGCTACAGAGGATTGTTGGTACAGTCCAAATAGCTGAAAAGCTGATCTGCTGATGACAACTGCAAAGCTCCTCTTTTCTCTCCACTCAGTGACTTTATGTGGCTTGAGTCTAGATAAGTATCCGACAAAGTCAACTTATTTTTACTCAGTGTATGTTTTTATTTCTGTATATATGCTGTGTGTAATGTCAGCATAATACTATGATCGTGGTCAGCAAATCTGGCAGTTTTAACATGTACAATTTCACCGATTTCCCCAATGGTTCGGAGACTCTGATGGCCACGGGTCAACATTTTTGACCGGCGTCTCGGCGGTTCTGATGCGATCAGGGGATCAGGAAATCGGCTGCCAGATGTATGGGGCATTTATTTTCTACTTGGTAAACTCTTCCCAGATTAGTCATTCTTCAGTGTAACTTTACAGGAAAACATGCTGCTAAAGGTTTCTATTTATTACAGAACTAGCAACCCGCCCTGGCTTTGCATGGGAGCAATTTTCAATTTATGGCAATAGTCTTTTTTTTTAGCCGAGGTCTTATAAGATTTCGTTGTAGACGACATTAGTTGTTTTTCCTCCTGACATCAACATGAAAAGATTTAAGTTTGACGTGACACCCAAAAGGGCTAAGTAAGTCCACTTAGGTCAACTCCTTAAGTGTCTGTCCCTGTGCTTTATTTATTGTTATGCCAAAGCAGACACTTACTGGGAATTGGACTAGTTTGAACTTAAAGAATAATTTTTCATATAAATGAAATAGGAACGTTAATAAAAAGGAAAAACTTAAATTTCGTATCAGTAAACAGGGCTTACGTCAATTTTCCTGGAGAAACCAGGTACAGTACTAGGTACCAATTTCTACATGTTATAAAATAAAGTCCATTGTTGTGATATAGAGTATCTAACGGTTTAGGCAGCGTAAGCCAAGAAAGCGCTCGGACGGCCGTTCATTGACTTGCGTAACTAAAATCAATGCTCGGCTCCCTTTTGTCCTACTCCTACATTAATGTCTTTCATACACCCAAACCTTCCTCGACAAATGCTATATAGAATAGTGAAAACTGTGTCAAAATCCATCCAGTGGTTCTCGAGCTTAGCCTGAACAAACAGACAGACGTGCACAAAGGACTTTATCTTATACTATGTATAGATAGATACACGTGGCCAGCTGTGACATTATAACAAGCCATTTTAAAAGAAGAGCCAAGTCTGCTCATGTTCTGGCTGATCAACTCCAGATGCTCAGCCAGATGGTTCAGGCACTCCCTGTTCGTGACACTATTCAGAAGAAGTGAGCTAGACGTCATATCGAGAGTCCGGCTGTTACTGTTCCAGAACCTGAAAGTTAATCTGCCAGAATGTTTGCTAAGTGATAAGAGGTTTTTAAATAGTTCCAAGAAAGTGGCAAACTTTAGCTCAGGCACAAAAAACAGATTTGGTTATTTTACGCATTGTAAATTACCTTTGTTCAGTGCGATATATCCACTTGGTATACAATCGGGAAACCGGCTGCCTTAATACCGACAGCCGGCTTCCCGACTGTCATATACCGGCAAGGGTGAAATGCCGGGCGTCTAGATGTAGACGCCTGACATTTCCCCGACGCCGGGAGACCGGCGCCCGACATCCCGATCGAAGGGATGCCGGGCGCCGCATGCAGACAGCTGTGGGGGGGGGAGGGTTAGGTTTAGGGCACCGGGGGGGACTTAGGGTTAGGCACCCCCCCGGGGGACTTAGGTTTAGGCAGCAGGGAAGGGGGGGTTAGGGTTAGGCACCCCTAAGGAGGGTTAGGGGGATAGGTTAGTTTATACTTACCTTAGCGACGATTGGGCTTCCGCTGCCGGGAACTCTGCTTTTGCCGGCCAGGTGCTGCCATGCTGCCGGCGGTATTTCATACCGATTCCATCCACTTTGGTGCCATGGAATCATGTGACTAGATTCACACCAAAACCACATAGGTTTACAGAGTAAGATTTGCTTGCTGAGGAGCAGCAGTTTGTACAGGATGCAAGGATAGCAAAGTGGAGTGAGGGTATCCCTTACTTTTGGAATTGGTGTACCGCTGCAGAAGATACCTTTGTGTGGGCTTGCTTTCTGTTCAAAGAGGTGCATTGCACAATGAGTCCATTTTGCAAATTAGGCCTTTTGGGTCTTTAATTTAAAACCTTATTTTGGGGTGAGCTTTGGCATTTGGACTGGATACTCAAAATCCAGCCTTAGGGGTATATTTACTAATCTGTGGGTTTATAGAAGTGGAGGTGTTGCCCATATCAACCAATCAGATTCTAGCTTTTACCTTCTAGAAAGTGCTAGATAATTGATAAGTAGAATCTGATTGGTTGCTATGGGCAACACCACCAGTTCCATAAACCCACACTTTAGTAAATAGAATCTGATGCACAAGTAAATAATGGGACGTTTATATGGTCATACCAACCATTCAGCCTCTTCTGAAATTGTCTTGTATAATTTGAAGGAAGGAGGGAGGAAACCATGGAATACTATACAGAGTTTTGTCGATGGTCAGTTGATTGTTCATGTAACGATGCTACTCTTCAAAACTAAATTCTGAATAGGACTTTTTGAACTATCACGGATGCTATGATTTATTATCTGATCCCTGAGTCCCTGGATTCTTGCATGCAATTGACCAATGAGAGCAAAATGCTAAAAAAAGTTAGTCAGCCAGCTCATGCTCACCGGCGGTGTCAGTCCTGTGGATGCAGGAACTATCGGACTATGGCCCTGATTCAGAGCCGGACGCTCTGACCAGAGCGCTCGCTCTGAGTCAGGGCCCACCTCCATAAATATGGAGCGTCCTCCTGGACGCTCGTATAGCTGTGGGTCACCACCCACAGCCTATACGAGCGTGCAGGATGATGGTCGCGATGGTCTTGACCATCGCGACCGTCGCCAGTGCGAGCGATGGTGATGATGCGATGATGTGAGCGATGACATCACTAGTGATGTCAGTGGGGCCGGCTTCTGACGGTAGGCGTTCCCTTGGGAACGCCTCTGTCTGGCAGGCACGCCCCTGGCACGCCCACCAAAGGGGGTGTGCTGTCAATCAACATCGACAGCACGCCCCCTCTGATCAGACACAACGAGCGAAGGAAAGTCCTTCGCTCGTCGCGTCTCGCGCATGCGCACGCCGGAGCTCCCTCCGTCGTGCGCATGCGCAGTGCACACCATCGACCCACTTGTCAAGTTTTCCCAACAGGTCATGTTTTGAGGATTTTTGTTTGTGGAAGCAGATGTGATAATTACTTACCCAGCAAAATAATTTGTGGACGATCCAAAAAAAACCATTATCAGTTAAGCCTGATAATTATTACCTCTTAAGTGTTCATTCATTTGCCCTTATTTCAAGACCTTTTTAAAAAATGCTGTACCAAACAGTTGCTCCTTTTTCGCTTTGCTCTCCCTGAAATTGTAAGAAAATGAGACCACCCTAAAAAAGTGAAAAGAAAAGACTGACATTTATTATCTTTTTGTAAGCATTAACTATGCACTTATCACCGGTACTTATTGTACTTTACTTTATACTACACTATTAAAAGTCAGCATCTTATCTGTTTGTTCTCCTGACTTTTAGCACCTGATAAAACATAAGGTGCAAAAGAGACAATGACCAGCTGTATATTTTCAAGGAAGTGTTTAATTAGAAAGATTGCTTTATTTTACACCTATGAACATTGGGCCTGATTCATTACAGATCGCTATTGCGATCGTGGCTGCGATTACGCACGCAGGTCTGCTTCGAAAATATGCTAATGAATGCAATCGCAAAGCCGTCACACAGCCAGCATAGAGACGCCCATTACTGCTATCACATATCTAATACCTTGCAGTGCTGCGTATACACTGGGAACATCGAGTAACATCGGCCCCTCAACACACAATTCTAACAGGTCTGACCTTACTCAGAAATTGCTAACCTCGTCACACGCAGTAAGTACTCCAGCTGCGTATGCCGTCGCAGTGGCTAATTTATGCATGTCCATGCACTGGTGTTCAAATGGACAGGCATGCCTGCGTTTCTCTAACCACTCCCCTGTCACCACTCCTAAACTGTGACATCCCTTCCCTCAGTCTGCGATGGCTTTGTGTCTGCGCAGGTGATCACAGTGCGTACGTATGCGCAGGACGCATCATCGACAGATCTACGTACGCTGTTGCAGTTGCGATCCGTGATGAATCAGGCCCATTGTTTGTAAATTGGCTTGAGTATAGTGCTGCGGCTACTTTTTTATTTTGACCACTTCATCATCTTCATCATAGTAATCAAGCCTGTATTCCCTCCAGGACTGATAAACCAATACAAATAGAGTCCTCCTGGTTACCCTTGGACAAAAAAGACTATTGTCTGTATTTTCTTGATTTTTCCCTGAATGTTAAAATATTTACTTAAGAAATCATTGTCCAGTTGCTTACAAGATTCTGAAATCTTTATATTTGCTACATTGCTAATTTAACCCACAAATGGCATTTACAGATTGCCCCATTGGCAGCAGTACCATTTAGGACTCTTGTGACTTTCTTTACCTTCTTAGACACATAATGAAATAATATTCAATAAGGGGTACATTTACTAAGAATCGTGTCTGGCCTGTTTTTGTCCGAGATTAAACACTGGTAGGAACGATCATACATGTTGTTGTTTTTTTTGTAAAAAGAAATTTACTAAGCTCCCGTTTTTGAAGGGATTGTTTTTTCCGATTGGTGTATGTGATCGTTCCTACCCATGTTTCCTCCCTGTGTTCTCACACTCCCACTCATGCAGCCTGCAAAAATTGCTTGTGTGTAATAATGTATGAAGAAAGGGTAATTTAAAAAAAAAAAATTATGTGGGCTTCCCCCCCCAAAAGCATAACCAGCCCCGGGGCTCCAGGAGCCAGATCTGGTTCTAAAAATACGGGGGACAAAACGTGTAGGGGTCTCCCATATTTTATGAACCAGCACTGGAATCCCAGGAGTCCCCTCTCTCCTGAGCACTCCAGGCCTAGGCTGAAGCCCGGGGCAGTTTTTCCTGCACCCCTGGTCGGTGGGTGCTGGGCTCATAGTGTTAATAATAGATGTGTACTATATTTTTTTACAATGGGACTACAGGTGACTGCTCTTTGGCACTTGGAAGTATAAGTGCCAGCAGGCGGCCGAATCCGGTACCCCAACTGTAAAAAAAAATAAAAAATAGTAAAAACATTGCTAGTATAAGTTTATTGCACACTAAGCACACATCCTTACCTTGTCCCTGGTGATCAGTCCCCTTCTCCAGTAGAAATCCATGGTTATCCATAAAAAAAAAATTAAATGCTCTCCTACCTCCTGGTACAGGTCAGTCCTCTTCTCGAGTAGATTCCCGGACCGGCCAAACAAAAATCGAATAACGCAACCCACATAAATGTCTTCCCCGGCAAATGACAGAGACCTTGTGGGTTATGTCAGTTGCCGGGCAACCAGCCAATCAGGATCCGCTTTAGAGTAGATTGGCTGTGACCCACGTGGCTGTCAATCAACAGCCAATCAGCGGCCAATTACTCTAGAGCGGCCTCTGATTTTTTTAACCGAGTTTGTTTAGAGTACACTCATGATTATAATCACGATTCTTGGTAAATTCCTGTGTTGTATTCCTGTCTATGGAAAGTACTGCCGTGTTCAGACGATGGTGTATTCATTTCTAGTTGTATTTACGGGTCCATTTTAACTTCTGATTCGGCCATGTTAACCTCTGAAAATGCAGAAATACACCCGTTTTTGGCATAGTAAATTCCTGTGTTTGTAAAAATGGCAAATTATTCTGGTAACTGCAATCTCGGACCTTGGATCGAGATTGCAGATTGGAAACACGAATCTTGGTAAATTTACGTTGTAGAAAGCAGTTTAATCTCATAGAAGTTTCCCTACTCTCAATTTATACTGCTAACTTTCTGTGGGATCATTATGATGGTCCCCATTCTGCAAATCTGATACTGCAGAACTGATGTAGGTCAGTTTAAAACATAATTTATTATTGAATGAAACTTTGTATTTGCAGAATAAGATCATGAATTGATTTGTAAAACAATGGCATGGGCTAGATATTTAATTAATGCCAAGATATTTACTATAAATATAGAGTCTCTAATCCCATGATACTCATTATAAACACAAATCTCCATTTAGGGAGCATCATAGCAATATAAGAAAAGAGGATGTTAACCAAGTGGCCCATTTATGCTTTATTGACATGTAAATTAAAATAAAAATGTACTGCATTTTCATGTTGGATAACCTAGTTCTGAAGGGGATGAATGAGGATCGGAACCTGCCTGCGTTCTGTAACCCCGTGTGTTAATTAAATATTTTTTATGTCTAACCTCAACTGACTGTGGTTTTAAATGTAACTTTAAAGGCAATTAATGTTTTTACTGTTGGGTGTGTTTGACTAATGAGCTTTACACTGATTAAAATACAAGTATTTTTATTAATTTTAAACCAGTATCATAATCACCATGAAAACTATCCACACTTAATAGTTAATTTGCAGTTTGATGGAACAATACCATGTTTTCACATTATGTTTTTGCTTTTATTCTGATTTTGTTGCCCAAGTAACCAGTGGTTGATAGTGTCTACATTGTCATTGGATGCTGCATTGCTGGCTGTGCTATAAATGTTTGGTATCAAGTGGGTTCTGATTAAAATGTTATTTAGATTTTCAGTAAATCCTTGATGAAAGGATTATTCCAGAAAAGTTAATTTGAGATCAGATGTTTTCCTGTATATACCCACTGTCTGATACAATGCATTATATAGTATACCATTAGGGGTGTGTTATATATTGTCCACATTCGTAATGTTGACATGCTCACAATGTGAACATTGAACATGTTGAAATTAATCATGTTGACACTGAAGAAATGTCGACAAAACATCCCTGATGGTCTAGCGGTGACTTACATGGTACAACGGCTCTGGCAGCTCCAGCAGTGTCTTCCAGCGGATCCAGCAGCACTTGCAATACCGCAGCCTAACCCTAATCCCCCCCTCCTGCAGCCTAACCCTAATCCCCCCCTCCTGCAGCCTAACCCTAATCCCCCCTCCTGCAGCCTAACCCTAACCCTCCCTCCTGTAGCCTAACCCTAACCTCTTCTCCTGTAGCCTAACCCTAACCTCTCCTCCTGCAGCCTAACCCTCCCCTTCTGCAGCCTAACCCTAATCTCCCCTCCCGCAGCCTAACCCTAACCTCCCCTCCCGCAGCCTAACCCTAACCTACCCTCCCGCAGCCTAACCCTAACCTCCACCATCCCGCAGCCTAACCCTAACCTCCCCTCCCGCAGCCTAACCCTAACCTCCCCTCCCGCAGCCTAACCCTAACCTCCCCTCCCGCAGCCTAATCCTAACCTTCCCTCCCGCAGCCTAACCCTAACCTTCCCTCCTGCAGCCTAACCCTAACCTTCCCTCCTGCAGCCTAATCTCCCTTCCTGCTGCTTAACCCTAACCTCCCCTCCTGCAGCCTTACCCTAAACACTCCTCCCGCAGCCTAACCCTCTCCTCGTGCAACTTAACCCTAAAGTCCCATCCTGCAGCCTAACCCTAACCTCCCCTCCCACAGCCTAACCTCCTCCCGCAGACCAACCCTGACCTCCTCCAACAGCCTAACCCTAGCTCCCCCGCAGCCCAACCCTAGCCTCCCCTCCCTCAGCCTAACCCTAACCTCCCCTCCCGCAGCCTAACCCATACCTTCCGCTGCCGGCCTGTGCAGAATGTCGCCGTTTAACATGTCGCCATTGTGAACATGCCAATATTGTGCACGACCAGACATGTTCAATGTCGACAAAATAACTGACGACATTATAAATGTCTACATTTTGACTACATCCTTCTTCTGTAGTCATCTGTTGAACCTGTCTATGAAAAAATTAGAAGAATACACTGAAGTGCCAGAAGTTATGGGATAGCAGCATGTAAAGGTAGCAGTATGTAAAGGTAATGGTAGGTGGTGTTACTGTAGGTGGTGTTACTGTACTGTGACATCTTGGAAATATCCAGACCTGCATCAGTTGTAATCTGATATATCGTGAGGTGATATAAACACCGGCTAGGCTGCTCATTGCAAGACGACGTTAATTATCGGGGCATGAGAGTGGGTGCTCGACCGGTCATTGACTGGTAACCACTACGTTGCAATACATGACTACTTGCACCCCCTCATGGACTTCATGTACCCCCACAACGATGGAATATTCCATCAGGATAATGCACCATCTCATCAGTCCCAACTTGTCCAGAGTTGGTTCGAGGAGCATTCTGGAGAGTTCCAATGAATCGTTTGGCCACCACATTCGCATGACATGAACCCAATCGAGCATTTATGGTACACAGTGGAGAGGTCCATTTGCACCCAAGATCCTACACCTACAAATATCAGGGAGCTGTAGGAAGCTATCAAGAGGGCATGGGCCAGCATCCAGAGGTCTTCCGTCCACTTGTGGAATCGATGCCACGTCGAGTTGCTATGGATACGGCTCTCCTAGCCTCCAGGATATCTGCCACTTCAGTAGTGACCCGCCGTATTCTTTGGCTACGCTCCTGGAAAGCAGATTCAAATTCAAATGGGCTCTAGAGTCTCTGCCTTATGCAGTAGACATCCTATTTGGTCCACAAATGGATAAAATTTTGTCTACTTTTGGCGACTAACAAGACGGCGTTCCTGCCCTCTGCATATAATACAAAGCCACGGGCATCATCCTTTCGCCCTCGACGCAAACCAAGGGTCAGTCCTTTCCACGGCAACAGACATCAGCCAAGGCCTCCAAGCCTAGGGCCAAACAAGCCTGGACTACTAGATGTCCACCTGCCAAGTCTGAGGACAATCCTACAGCCTGACAGGGCGGGCCTCTCCCTGGGGGCTCCCAGGTTGAAAGGCCGACTTCTTTAATTTGCCCAAGTTTGGCATCAAACTATGTCAGATGCCTAGGTAAGAGAAGTGGTCTCCCACGGATGCGCCCTCTCCTTTCTGAGGTGACCCTCCCAACAGTTCTTTTGCATAGGACCTCCATCGAACTCAACTAAAGCCTTGCTGCTTCAAAAAGCCATTCACTCCTTACTGAATTCAGGAGTAATAATTCGGGTCCCCTCCTCACAACAGGGCAAGGGCTATTCTACCATTTGCTTAGTTCAGAAGCCCAATGGGTCTCATCGGTCTATCCTCATCCTCAAGTCTCTGAACAAATTTATCAGGGTACCCAGGTTTTGTATGGAAACCCTCTGTTCTATTATCCTCGCTATGGAGCCTGGAGATTTTATGGTATACCTAGACATTCAGGACGCTTACCTACATGTGCCTACTCATCAATAATATCTCCGGTTTGCTACACTGCAGCAACATTACCAATTCCTGTTCTGCAGTTTGGCTTCTCAACGGCCCCTCAGGTCTTTACCAAGATCATGGAAGTTATAGCAGCCTCTTTTCATCATCAAGGGACCAGACTGCTCCCATACTTGGATGATCTCTTGCTGTTGGCAAGCTCCCCAGAGATGATTCACAGCCATCTGCAGGTAACCATTGCCTTTCTACAAATGCACGGTTGGCTGATCAACTGGAAAAAGTCTTCCCTGACACCCTCTCAAAGGATGGTACATTTGGAAGCCCTCCTGGACTCTCAAGTTCAGAGAATCTTCCTAACAGCGGACAAGATTTCAGCACTACAGCACAGATTATGCAGACTGCTTCACAATCACAGAGGGTCGATTCACTCTGCAATGCAGGCCTTGTGATCAATGGTGTCGACATGGTGGAGTTCACCCCGTTTCACTCCAGGCCCCTCCAACACTTGATCTGCTCAAATCCCAGACGATGAGCCTTCCCTCAGAGGTTTGTCTGTCCCTAGCCTGGTGGCTACAGACTTCTCATTTGAACCACAGTCGTCACTTTTGGATCCCGGATTGTGCTGTCCTCACCACGGATGCATGCCTCCGGGGGTGGGGTGCAGTATCCGGCCAGCACTCCTTCCAGGGCCAATGGTCCCTAGTCGAGGCAGTGATGCCAATCAAATTCCTAAAACTTTGAGCCATCTACAGAGCTCTCACTCTAGCTCAGAATATTCTGAAAAACAGGCCAGTACCAGTAGTCTGACAGCGCCATGGCTGTGGCCTACCTCAATCACCAAGGGGGCACTCAAAGTCAGTCAGCAATGACAGAAGTGTCCCGTATTCTCACCTGGGCCGAACACAATCTCCCAGCCATCTCTGGCAGGTGTTCATACTGGGGATTCTCAATTGGGAGGCGGATTTCCTCAGCTGTCATGACGTGCATGCAGAAGAATGGTCTCTACATCCAGAAGTCTTTCAGCTCCTAGTGGACAAATGGGGTCTTCCGGAGGTTGATTTCATGCCCTCAAGACACAACAACAAACTTCCATCTTATGGAGCCAGAACAAAGGACCCCAGAGCGGCCTTCATAGACACATTGTTGGTGAAATGGAACTTCCATTTAGCATACCTCTTCCCTCCAATATCCCTGCTTCCTCGAGTGCTTTGAAAGTTCAGACAGGAGCCAGGCACAGTCATGTTAATGGCTCTGGCCTGGCCCAGACGTCACTGGTACTCCGACCTTCAAAGGCTCTCCATAGACGTTCCTCTTCAGCTCCCTCTACGAGTAGACCTGTTTTTCCAGCTCTGTAGTCCGGACCATGCTAAAAGCATGTAAACCGGCCTCAGCCAGGATTTACCACAGAATATGGCATACATATTTCCAATGGTGCGCTCCAAAATACTATGACCCTCAGGTCTTTAAGGTTTCTAGAATTCTTGCATTTCTTCAAGCTGGATTGGATCTAGCCCTCCGCCTAGCATCTCTGAAAGTACAGGTCTCTGCTTTGTCTATCTGGTTTCAGGGCACAATTGCTCCTATGCTGCATGTTCACACATTCATGCATGGTGTTCTGCTGATACAACCCCCTTTGTCCCTCCTGTGGCTCCATGGAATTTGTCAGTAGTGCTCCAAGCACTTCAGGAACCTCCATTCGAACCAGTGAAATCAGTGGATGTGAAATGGCTCACTGTGAAGACTCGGTTTCCTCTAGCTATAGCATTTGCCCGTAGGGTATCGGATTTAGGGAAGCTTTCATGTCGCTCCGCTTTTTTGATATTCATCAGGACAGGGCTGTTCTTCAAACACGCCCAAGCTTCCATCCCAAGGTGGTTTCTCGCTTCCACCTGAATGAGGAAATTGTGGTTTTGGCCCTTAATTCACCAGACCTCTCGGCAGTTGAGGCCTCTTTGGATGTGATCCATGTGCGCTAAAGATATACGTGGACCGTACTGCTTCCATCTGGAAATCGGACTCCCTCTTCATCTTGTATGGATTCCATAAGGAGGGATGGCCAGGTAATCACAAACAGACTTTGGCCAGATGGATTTGCATGACTATCTCACAGGCTTACACACAGACGGGCCTTCCTGTGCCGACTAGTCTCTTCTCATTCTACTCACTCTGTGGGTCCCTCGTGGCAGCCCGGCGTGGCGCCTCAGCTGAACAGCTATGCAAGGCGGCCACCTGGTCTTCTGTCCACACCTTTCTCAGGATGCTTCCTTCGGGCGTAGGGTTCTCCTATCAGCTCAGGAGTGTTCCTGCCCTTGAACAACTGCTTTGGGACATCCCCAATGTCTCCCTGTGGAGACCTATGGACCCTGAAGAAGAAAAGGAGAGTTATGTTAAAACTTTCCTTGGTTAACTTTTTCTTCAAAGTCCATAGGGTCCAGAGGGCACTCTCCCTGACGCTCCTAGCTTCTATGGGTTTCTTCTCCTGGTCACTTGTTTCCTTCTCTGTGTGAGAGTGTGATTCCTCATTGTACCAGTCTTCCTTATCTCCTATCCTGCTCCTGCCTTGGGCTTGTTAACAAAACTGAATGTGCCCTCGGGCTGTGGTCGGGGTATAGGGGGAAGGACCAGGGCATCCTGGGATTGAAAAGCTTTGCTGTTGGTGTCCGGTCCGCCAAGTCTCGCCTACACCCCAATGTCTCCCTGTGAACCCTATGGACTTCGAAGAAAGAGTTAACCAAGGTAAGTTTTACCATAACTCTTCTTTTTGCAACATTTTGGAACTGTGCTCTTATTATTTTTAATTTTTTTTTTAAAATATACTAGGCATAACTGTTCTAAAAAGGACCACTAGTTAGTGCAATTTAAAGTATGTGTATTACTTACCTACTCTCCCGGAAATTGCAGGAGGCTCCTGAATTTTCGGGTAACCCCCCGCTCTCCCTGAAGAGTGTCCGGATCTCCTGCATTCCACTCACTTCCTAGTGAAGTAGGCACTGCTCTGAATGGAGGGGGCAGGGTGGAATGAGTGAAAACTTGTAACTTAGCCCCAGCTTCTCCTTGCAGATCTGCAATTCAGAGCAGTTTACCGTGACGGGGACAGGGCCTAATGACATAGGAGTCCGGCCCCACCTCCAAAGTGGCCAGTTGCGTCTCCTCTCCAGACTGGAGAGGAGATTTAAAAAGTTTGACAGGGTTGCATAAAATTTTTTTTTTTTTTTGAAGAAAAAAAAAAATAAAAAATGGATCTATTTGATTTAAATAGGATTTTTTTTATTTATTTTTTGAATAAACATTTAAACATTTTAAACATTTACTTAAAAAGGATTTTTTATGAAAAATCCTATTTAAATAAAATCCATTTTTTTTTTTTTAAATCCAATTTTATGCAACCTTGTAAAATTGAAAATTGAAAGCATGGTATAAATATGCCTACCTGGGCTTCTAAGCATCAGGAGTTGGGTTATTAATGCAATACAATCCACTAACACCCAGGGCTAACAAACAGAAATCTGGGGCCTGGTACGCTGATGTCTCTGGTGGGCTCCCCCTCAACTCCCCTTCACACACACATACCACCAATCTTGACCCCGTACCCAAACATACCTCCCCTGCATGTGCCAATACATGTAACACCAAATAAAAGACACTGTAATACTGCAATTGTGCAGATATCCGAGCATAAACAGCATACACAAAACAGGATATCAGAGCATAAATACAGTAGTATACACAAAACAGGGTATTGGAGTATAAATAGCATACACAAAACTGTATCGGAGCATAACTAGCAAACACAACAATATCGAATCATAAATAGCATACACAGAACGGCATAAATAGCATACAGAAAATGGTATCAGGGCATAAATAGCATACCCAGAACGGCATAAATAGCATACAGAAAACAGTATCCGGGCATAAATAGCATACACAGAATGGCATAAATAGCATACAGAAAACAGTATCAGGGCATAAATAGCATACACAGAACGGCATAAATAGCATACAGAAAACGGTATCGGCATAAATAGCATACACAAAAAAGGATATCGGAGTATAAATAGCATACACAAAACGGCATAAATAGCATACAGAAAACGGTATCAGGGCATAAATAGCATACACAGAACGGCATAAATAGCATACACAAAAAAGGATATCGGAGCATAAATAGCATACACAGAACGGCATAAATAGCATACAGAAAACGGTATCAGGGCATAAATAGCATACACAGAACGGCATAAATAGCATACAGAAAACGGTATCAGGGCATAAATAGCATACACAGAACGGCATAAATAGCATACAGAAAACGGTATCAGGGCATAAATAGCATACACAAAAAAGGATATCGGAGCATAAATAGCATACACAAAGCGAGACCAAAGCAAAGGTACTGTCCATAGCCCAAATATTACACCACAGAATGGATAGGAGTAGGACAAATAACAGGGGTAAAGTTGCAGTAGGCATGCAGATTGCAGAATCACGAGCCATCAGACATTCACTTACACTTTAGGGCAGATTCAATTAGCCACGGGACTTACCATGCAGCAGCAGCACCTGGATTTACTGCCCAGAGCTATTCAGTTACAGTACTTGCCAATTTCCAAACGCTGTAAGCCAGCAGCTAACGTGTGTTAACTGAAAGCTCCTGGGTTAAGTGCATGCAGCTATGGAATCACCCCACACGGTAAGACCCAGAGGGTGCATTGAACTCAGACTTCTTTCCTTGCAGCTCCTTTGATGTGCGACATTTGTACATGTCTGTGTGCAACTGAGTCTGGATCTGTGTAAAAAGGTCTCTGATGCGAGCGGCCAGGGCTTCTTCTCACGTTGCATTCCGCTGTGCTTCATCTGTGACTTTGTATGTGTGTAACACCAATTCCTGTGCGGTTAAAGTTGCGGCTCAGCATCTCTAGTACAGTGTGAGTAGTGTATCTCTGCGATGTGAATATTGCACAAAATTAAAAGGAAAACCTAGTACGCCACTCATCTCGGAGTGTCTCCGTTGCGCCAGGCGTTTTGCGCTGCATGGTGTACCGAAAACCAGTAAATAAGGACACATCTGTATGAATTCCCTGTTGCCGCCGAGTTACACCCATGCAGCCGCAAATGGAGATGTGGCTGAGAGGCATTTGCTCTGAATAGAGTGTATGCTCACCTCGTACACATGCACACTCTGAACTGCCGTAATAAATTAGATCCTAGATGCAAGGCTTCATTTAAATTCCATCTTGTGAAGATAGAAAGTTGCACCTGGTTTAGCTCACTTTGTGTAAGCAAACGTGAAATAGTTAATTATTTCTATATTTTATAGGGCTCATTTCATTTAATTTTGTTCCATATAGCATGTGATCATATTATGCAAAACGTACACATTTTCCGGCTCTATTGTTACACAGGCTGATGTAGAAGTAATTGCACCTTCATTGATGCTTCAATTCACTTTCTTACTATTCATTGACCACATGCTGTGCTACTTGTAAACACACAAACTGAACCAGAAAGAAAGTAGTGGAGGAAAATACGTATTAGCCACAGTTTAGGCCCACTGTGGTATGGCAGGTAGCACTATAATCCAACTACAGTTCCCAGCATGCTCTATCATACCCCTTTTACACTAGCAGCAATAACCCGGGTTATTTCACGTGAACGCGTGGAAATAAGCTGGGTCAAGTGACTGGCATTTCAACCCTGGTCACAAGGGTTGAACTTGTGTGAACGGGTAACCCGGGTTGATGCGACCCGGGTCCCGTTCTCTGCATAGGAAAAGCCGGAGCTTGGAGATGAGAGTGCCGACTCATCACGTGATGCCGATAGCATCATCGACCTGACATTAGTACCAGGTCGGGCCATCTGTCTGAGGTCGGGTTGCACGCGGAATGAGCGTGTGAACATAATCCCGGGTGCTAACTGGCAGTCATTGTAAAAGCAGTATCAGTCATCAATGCTAAGGCGTCTCTTCTAGTAGGGTTCCTTCATTTATTTTATATCAGATTTGCCCAACAGTGTGCAATATGTGGTCTTCTTTGGGTAGCGCTATAAAGTCTGCTATATAGAATAATACTTTTATTCCCTAAAAATCACCAACTTTATGTGAGAATGTGTAAGAAAAAAAGGAGGCATATAGCAACAGTGCCATCACCCCTCCATATAACACCACACTATCTCTGTCTCTTTAGCATCCACACAGCACTTTAAATATCAGGTTCCAGCCATGCACAAACATACAAGTTCTTTTTTAGTACTTATTATTGTTTTACCTATTGATACTGTTGTGGCCTTGACTCAAGAGTACTGGGGGAAAGGGGTATATGTTTTGTAAGAAACCACTGTTACACATGTACCCAGAAGCTGTGTGTGCAGCTCATCAAGGAAGATAATTGTCTGTAAGTGCCCACTGGCATGGTGCCGCTATGTGAGCTGTGTGCCTGCCATCACAATATGGCTCCTAGATGATCCTGTAACGCTTCTAAGATCTACAGGCTCCATAGCTGTCATGTGGACTGCTATGATGATAGTTACGCCACTGGTTCTAAGGACAGTGTGTAGCTCCCGAGATTAAGGTAAAAAAAGAAATAATCTTTAGCATCTATTACTTAATTTAGCCTATGTTAGTTCTATTGTTAAATTACTGGCAAAACGGGAGTAGATACAGTATGTGGGCCTGATTCAGCAAGGAGCGCAGTTGCTCACTCGCACGCAATCGGCGAATGTTGCATCTCGCGTGCACGGACTAGTCACTGCGATCGGGACTGCGATTGCAGAGGCTACACAGACCCATGGCAGAGTGATTGACAGGAAGTGCCATTTGTGGGTGGTGACGGGGGTTGGTCGAACGAATGCAGACGTGTCAGTGAGTTTGAACGCCATTACAGGGGTGTGCATGAAGTATCCTCTGCGAACCCATACGCAGCATGAGCACTCACTGCGTGCAGGAAGTTTACTAATTCCTGAGTGAGGTTAGGTCAACCACTATATTGCGTATGGGTCCGATGGTACTCGATTGTACCGATGTTTTCGCAATCTTGCTAAGTATTACGGATGTGAGTAAAGGGAAGGGGGTGGCTTCATGTAGTGCTGGGTGTCTGAGGCATTGTGATCGCATTCATTTGCATATTTTCGCAGTGGCCGGGTGCGTACATCTTATCACTTGCGTTCCTTGCTGAATCAGGCCCTGTGTTACATGAGAAATGAAACATGTTGGTAAACATGAAATGTGTGTATATAACTGAATTCATGTCTGTGTTTAAAGTGTTTTTCCTAATAGACATTTACTTATAATTCTTTTACTGTATCTGCATACGTAATGGTGCAATATATAAGAATTCCCTTTAAATATCAGTCAGCAGGTGAAGTGATACACTATTGTACTGTATATACTTGCTGCTCAATACATCATCTTGTGTTATGTTCCTGCTGTCATTTATGTTTAACTCTGCATTTACATGTAATCTTCAGTTTTACCAGTCTGAAACTACAGACAGTAACTCTGCTATAGATGAATGATGAGTGGATTGTGCAATATACAGATTAATATAGATGTTGTACGTATAGCTAATTTTGCACTATAAGGGGAATTTTTGCAGTCTCTCATGAACTTTTCTGGACTCAAATCCTTGTCTTTGTGTAGAACTTGTTTTGTGAGATACAGGCTCAATTAACTATGTACTGCAGTTTGCACTTTCAATTACTATCCAGTAGAAATGTACTTTAATGACCAATTGTTCCTAATGAGTAACTGCCACCTATTGCTAACAAGGTTCCTGACCCCATGGTTCCTGTCTACAACTAATTCACAGTTATTTTTAGTGGCAATGAAAGGAGATCTTTTTACTCTTTGCTCTTACTGTTATCCTTGTGTCTGACTGGGCTTGTTTTGACCTTTCATTCTGACCCTATCTGTTCTCTTGTCACTGACCCTAACTGGCTGATCCTGCTTTGTCAGACACCTGTACGAGCTATTGTCTGTGTATCTGTCTGATACTGTGCTGCCTGCTGATCCTGCACTGCCCAAATACATCCAGAATGTAATTGACTCCTGATTTGCGACAACTTATAAGTTGCAGAGTTCTTCATGTACAATGTTTTCTTGGCACACAATGGGCCCCTTAATGGATTCCTTTATGAGATACACAGAATGAATGTGCAGCCAACAAGTCTGCACGAATTGCATGATACTAGCATGTGAACTTGGACCAGAAATGTTAACTTGTTGTATTTTATATAATATTATATAGATTGATAAATAGAAATGCATTTATCCTCCTCACTCGCCAAGGGCATTATTAATGCTATTGTAGCTTCTTAACATGTTACTCTGTATTAAAACATAGCTGTTGGTTCCACATATTGCACTACATGCTAAGTTGACCAATGCATGCTATATTATGTCTGTGTATATATACTATACAGTTCAGTGTACTTTTTGCTTTCGGTTCCCTCTTTTCTCTGGTTTTTTTTTTGCAGTCCCCCTTATTCATATACTGTACGTGCTCCCAATGTGGGGAACCTCACTCCATCTTCTTGTCATTATCCTTGCTGAATGTTGTCTTGGGGTGTGTGTGTGTGTGTGTGTGTGTGTGTGTGTGTGTGTGTGTGTGTGTGTGTGTGTGTATGTGTATATTTTTGGTTAGCTGGGACATACCGGTTGCCTATGTCAGAAGGTATTTTTTCCTCAATTTTTATTTTATACGTAATATATTCTAGTATATTTTACTGTCTACATATTAATCAGTGTAATTGCTATTGTTCCACTTGATTGACATGCTGTTATGGCCCCTCTAAAGTTTTGTTCTTGGAATGTACAGGGAATAGAGGCATCACCGAGTCTAGTGACACCTGGTGCGCACTCTGGATACCCCCCGTGCGCCTGAAGCGCGCCCGGCCAAAAATGGGGCATGACCTACATAAAGGGGGCATGGCCCTGCGGGGGATCTTGATAACATCTCTCTGGGGGCAGCCCAGCATCACCGGAGATGCTGGGCTGCCCCCCAGAGACTGGGCTGTCAGCACTGTCAGCTCCTCTTCTATGACAGGAGCCGGGTCCTGCAGGAGAATGTCACACTGCAGCACTGGCTCCTGTCACTTCAGATGGAGCCTGCATTTTGGGGTCACCCCCCCATGACGCCACTGACGGGGAGGAAAAAACTTTCCACATGCATTCGTAAACTGGGTTCTCATGTGGTAATGCTCCAGGAAACGGAATCGGTATGAAATACAACTGGCCGCATGGTTCGATTCCGGGCAGCGGCAGTCCGACACTGGAACAGATCCCGGCAGCGTGAGCCCGACAGCGCTGGAAATCCTGATCGCTGTAAGGTAAGTATAGACTAACCTAACCCTCCTTAGGGGTGCCTAACCCTAACCTCCCCTCCAAGTGCCTAACCCTAATCCCCCCTGTAAGTGCCTAACTCTAACCCCCCCCCTTCCCCGCTGCCTAAACCTAAGTCCCCCCCGGGGGGGGTGCCTAACCCTAACCCTCCCTCCCCCTAGCCTAACCCTCCCGGGGTGGTGCCTAACCCTAAGTCCCCCCCGGGTGTGCTAATCCTAAACCCCGCGGCTGTCTGCTTTGATCGGGATGCCGGGCGCCGGTCTCCCGGCGTCGGTGAAATCTAGACGCCGGACATTTCACCCTCGCCCGGGATATGACAGTCGGGAAGCTGGCTGTCTGTTTAATGTCAGCCGGCTTCCCGGTTGCATCCCCAGGAAACACACCTTATGCCACCTGAGGTTTTGAAACTGAATATAATGGGGTACTCCGTACTCTCCTCTGCCTCTTCTAAGAAGAGAGGAGTGGTTACCTTAGTGACCACTCCTCTTAGTAACCGGGGGGTTACGCTATCTAATGTTAAATATGTATTATGCAGCTTTATATGCTCTCAATGTTTGCTCTAAGCATTTTCTGCAGTGCAACATCGCTAAACTGTCTCCTTACAGTGATGCCAATATTATAATTGGTGTGTATTTCAATCTAACAGCTTCTCCTTATATGGATTGCCAGCTTCCGCCACGCCAGCCCTGTCCCATTCCTTCCCTGGGAGTTCCCCAGCTAGCTTCCTCGCTTCATTTGGTAGATTTATGGAGAGTCTTTCACCCTACTGATAGGGATTATACATGCCTATCTGCTGCTCATGCCTCTGTGTCTCGCGTTGATTACATACTGGTCTCTCATAGTATTTTATCCAGGATAGTTGACTCGGCTATTGAACCTATTGGGCTGTCTGATCATGCTCTCATCTAGGTCTATACAGTAGTTGATTGTGGTACATACAAACCTTGGAGGTTCCCGTCCTAACTAGCAAATTTTGTTAAGTTCCGAAATATACTAGAGGCAAATTGGTGTGAGTTCGAATTCAATAACGGGGAGCATGCTCATGAGCCAATGCTTTTTTAGCAGACAGCGAAGTCTGTGCTACGTGGAGAAATTATGGCATATGACTCCAAGCATAGGAGGGACTCTTCTAAGCTATACCAACAGACTCAGACTGACCTTACCCAAGATTTTCTAGACTTTAAAACCAGCCATTCCCTCTCCACACACAAATTATATCAGAAAGCTAAATGCCACTTTGAAGGGATTCTAGGTCAATTCGCATCGAGGCAAGATATTAAAAAGCATTGTTCCTTTTACAAACACGGGAACAAATCGATTAGGCTTTTGTCCAATTTACTTCCGTCACATGGTGCTTCAGCTGCCATTTTCATTTTTAAAAGCTCCTGATGGTACCCGCATTCAAAAGGGAAGGGATATAGCCGATCTTTTGGGGGTGATTTTATGCTAATTTATACTCTTTTTTTCCAACTATAGATCATTCCTTTAAAAGAGGCTTTTTGGGGCAATACTTACATTCCTTTGATTACCCATGAACGGCTCTTTTCATTGCTCCTATATCTGTGGAGGAGTTGTTCCAAGCCATTAAAAATTGAAATCCTTAAAAGTCCCAGGCCCAGATGGTTTCAGGGGAGTTTTATAAAATTCTGAGTAAAGAGTTATGTCTTCTCTTGTTGAACACTTTTAATGCCATTGTGTCAGAAAACATTATTCCCCGCTACTTTAATTCAGCAATAACTAAGGTATTGCCTAAGTCAGGTTGTGATCTTAAAGACCCAGCTTCGTATAGGCCTATACGAAGTGGTGTAGGATGGAATCCATTGCTGGAACTGATGTAAGAGGAACAGATGAAAGTGAAGGAACTTGAGAATAGATACCATAGACAGTGAAAAATGTAGGTAATGCAGAGGATTCATTGTAGTGGTTATTATGGGTGAATTCAGTCCAAGGAACATGCTCAACCCAATCATTTTGTGTGAACAAGATATACATCCTCAAGAATGTCGCCAGGTCTTGATAGCTGAGTCAAATTTACATAGCTTTACTGTATATAAGGACTGTCACGCCTGAGGGTTGGAGTTGGTTGGAACAGGCATGGGAGGCTAAAAATGGAGACTAGGGAGGTGTGATTGAATCTGGGTGGCTTTAGACAGGACTTCCTCATGCAATGAGGGAAGATAGGAGACAGTGGAACTGATGGAGGTGATGAGCCCAAAGGTGAGGACAGTAGGGAACAACTTGATTAGTCTGGAAATTGAATTGGAACTGTAGTGGTTGAATCGGATAGGAACCGATGTAGTAGAATCTATGATATGGAATTGATGAAGCAGGTTTGGATTAGAACAGATGTTGTAGAATCTATTAAATAGAATCGATGATATGGAATTTGTGAAACAGGATCTTATTGAAACCGATGTTTGGAGACAATCGGGTTTGGAGAAAGTCAGGTTGGAACTGATGTTTGAAGACAATCCGATGGAAACTGATGTAAATGAATTGAACTTCATCGGTTTGAGACTGATGTTGATGAATGAAGAACTGGATCGGTTTGAGACCAATGTTGATGAATTGAAGAACTGGGATCGGTTTGAGACCGATGATGATGGATTGAAGTACTGGATCAGTTTGAAACTGACATCGCAGAGGTAAAACATAGAAGAAACTAATAGAATATGGGAAAAATAAGTCAGGATCGTGACAAGGACTTCCAGAATTTTGCAAACTGTACCCCCATGATCAGAAATTATTTTAATGGTGATGATATGGAGACAAAAAGTTATTTGAAGAAAAGTAGCAACAGATGAAAGACCACCAAGTGGAAAAAAGTTACCCATCTTAGAGATTGGGTAGGTTGGCGATAAAGTCCATGGCGATGTGTGTCCAAGGTTTGTTTGGAATATATAATGGAATGAATGAACCAAAAGGTATCTATCGATTAACCTATTGTTGAGCACTCTTGGAGCAGTTGGACATAAACTGATTCACATCCTGATGAAGTGTAGGTCACCAATAGCTTCAGCAGAGGAATTTAAAGGTTTTGCAAATTCTAGCATGAACAGAATAAGAACAATGGCCCTCATTCAGAGCCACTCGCAAACAGCAGTACGCTCGTTGCGCTCCGATGTTGACTAACCGCGCATGCGTCGGTGTAACACTGCGCATGTGCGTACGGCAGATTGCGAGTTTTTTTGGTCTCGTTCATCAAATAGCGTACAGGAAGTGACATGTCAAATGTGATTGACAGAACAGGGCGTTTTTGGGTGTTGACGGGGGTGGAGATGGAAAAACGCAGGCGTGGCGAGGCGTTTTTGGGGCGTACATACATTAGCAGATGTGAGCGTAAAATGTGTACGGACCGACTCATACGTCACTGGATGATCCTCTTTCCCTTCAAAATGCTCGCACAGCTTAGGGTCTGGATTACTCGACCACATTGGCGATGGCCTTCACCTCCATCCCGGCACTCCTCGATGTTGCTGCAATTAATCGCGGGTGGTCTGAACAGCATTTAGTGGTGGATTGAAAACCGGCTTGGTATGTGTATTGAAAGTAGTTTTTTGTGTTAGCACAAAAGCGTACGCAGGTGGAAATCATAGCTGCTAATGTGATGATTACACAATCAATTTACGTACATTTGTGGTATTTTCTTTGGGGCTCAATTTGTTGGTTAGGGCCTATTGTAACAATAATGTCATCATGTTTTTTTGGTTTTTCCCTTTTTCTTTTGGCCTGTTGAATTTGCCTCGTTATGTTAAATTTGAAACGTTTCTTAAAGAGCCCTTTTTTGGGGGGCCATGTAAAATGTGGTTCTTGCCAGTTTGTGCCTTTTGGCCCAGGATTAAATGTAATCCATTGTGACAATAATGTGAGAATACAATGTCAGTTTTTTATTTATTTTTTATTGCTCAAAGAAAAAATCACAATTCAAACATTTTTGGCCAAAGTTTTTTTGCAGGGTTCAATTCCAAAGTTGCAATAATTGGACCAAAATAAAAGATTAATGAAATGTAGAACACAAAATTAAAAACAATTCACAAGAAAGGAGAGGGAAGTTTTGACCAGAAAGGAATATGAGCCAAGCACAGAAGGAGTGTGGGAAAAGTCGCCATTGCTGTCACCGTTTTTTCACCCGTTTGGCTGGGGAAGGGAGGGCGCCAGACCGGGTCCGGGATGTCATCGGGCTGGCCTGTCCAGAGGCAGATGTTGTGGCCTCTGGACTAGGCACAGGGCTAGGCACATTTGGAGGATTGGCTGATGTTGTGCCAGAGGTGGAGGATCCTGATGTTCCGGCAGGAAGGGAGGTCGGCTCCACCATGTGCTGGCAAACGAGCTGCTCCAGGGCATTGGCGATGCGGATGTTGGCCCTGGTATTTTCCGCCAGGGCCTGACCAATGGTCACGTTGGCCGCAGCATTTTGCTCCAGGGCCTCAGCCACCCGTAGCAGACTGGCGTCCATCCTCTGCAGAATCTCCGTATGGAAATCCGATTTGAAATTGAGTTCTGTGAGGAGGGCCACTGCCTGCGAGGGGGATTGCCCTGGACTGGCTTCTGCAGGGTCCTCAGCCGGATGTACTGGTTCCTCCCCTGCAGAGCCAGCAGAAATTCGGCGGCCAAGGCTCCCCTCTGGAGCAGACTCATCCACCTGTGTCTCTGTTAGGAAAAATGAGAAAAGACTCACATTAGAATCTACATATTGGCCCACTAACATTTCAGAGTTGGTGACATCACAAGATTTACCTGGGACAACATGAGGAGCCGCAAAGTCTGGCATGTCCGTATCCATGTTGGACACGCCAAACACCTCCACAGGCTGCACACACTCCTGTGCCAGCTCTTCTAAATCCGTCAACTCCAATGACACAGGGGTGGGACCCCCACCTGTCCCCCTTGCATGCCTAGCCCTGTCCGCGAGTTTTTGCTTTAGGCGATATTTGAAGTCGCCCCATCTGGGGGAAAAAATGGAAGCCATTATCCTTTTGTTTAAAATGGTGTTTGTTTTTAGGGGGGGCAAGTGTTTACTTACCGCCGTTTGACATCCCGGGCTAGACGGACATAATCACCCACCCTATTGACAGCAACGGCTACCTCTTCCCACATTCTCCACTTCTGGCTTATACTCATATTCCTGTCTGCCTGTGGCAGGATGTCCACACACTTCTGAATCAAAACCTCCATCTCCTTTCTTGTGAAATGTGGCTGCCTTTTTTTTTTTTGCAGCTTTGGCCGGAATACTGGGCCCAGCAGCCTCTTCCATGTCATCCTCCTCACCTATTTGTGTAAATATTCAGATTTCTCTAATTCACAACTTGCCCAATCTTATGTTTCAAATTAATCATTGATACAAAATGCATGAAAGACTTACCGCCTGACTCTTGGGCATTGTTTCCCTGGTCTGTAGCCATGTCTGAGGTCCAAACAAGAAATACACCAGAATTTAAATGTGTTTTCGTGACGTATTTATACATGCGTCCTTATTTTGCAGCCGCATCATTGATTGTGCGTTCCTATGATCCCTCCTTAATTTGTGCGGGAAACGAAACACTATTTATGGCTTGGTGTGTCTCGAGTCGAGGTGGCGTTTTTGGATTGTTGGAGGTTACCTTGGTTGGAGTTACTTGTTTGCGGATAAAGGAGTTGGCGTTTGGAGTTTATTTTGTTTTCTAGATTTGCGTTTTTATTTTCCGTTCGCTTTTTTTGGATATTTTTTTTTTGCCTCGTTTCTTGATTTGGTAAGTTTTGTGAAGTCTAACTTTGGTTCAATTGGTGTCTCATTGTGTTTCTTCTTGTTATTAATTTTGTGATCCATAATTTCATATCTTTTAGCATTTTTTTAATTTCGGACCCAAAGACCTTTTGATTTGGAATCTTATATATTTGCTCTTGGTAAGTCCATTTTTTATCTTGTATTTGCGAACTAATTAGCGCATTTTTCTCAGTTTGTTTATTCATTTGTATTTGCGAACTAATTAGCGCATTTTTCTCTGTTTATATAGTGACTTGTATTTGCGAACTAATTAGCGCATTTTTAAATGCTTATTAATCCTGCAAAATTTTTTGTGGTTGCCCTTTCGCTTTTTTGGCTTACATTTCAACCCATTTTGATGTACTGTGTGCAATGTCGTTTTGCTCTTTGGGCAAATGTGTGTTTCGCATATTTTAAGTTTTGTCTAGCACAAAATTTAGAAACATAAATGCACAGACTAAAATTTTTCAAATTATTTTTGGGATTAATTTCAGTTTGGGCGTATCATGACAATACCCCGGCATGTAAGCAGCAATGGATGGTATCATCAAGCTAAGTTGTTCTTAATTTTCTTTTGGGGTGGGTCCAAAGCCTTACATTCCAATCTTGCCATTTCAGGTTGATCTTGGGCGGATTGTTCTGGCCATGCTCACGGAAGCCGACCAACCTCAATCTCGTCCCAGGCGTAGGCATCGTAGGCGTGCAAGGCCCCAGATATTTCGAACACGTGTCACCCTTTTTGGAATGCCCGATGATGAGGTTTTAAGACGCTACCGTCTTCCTCCCAAAATCATCATAGACACTCTCTCATTAATAGAGAGTGATCTTGAGCGGCAAATTGACAGTCCAACAGCAATACCACCACTTACGCAATTTATGGCGGTGTTACATTTCTGTGCCTCAGGATCGTTTCAAACAACGGTGGGAATAGTGGCGGGCATCTCACAATCCTCCTTTTCCAGGATCCTGAGGGCAGTGATGGAGGCACTTTTCAAGCACCTCCATCATTTTATTAAAATGCCTTTGGAAATGGGTGCCCTTAGTGTGGCCAAGGCCAATTTTTACCAAATAGCTGGCTTCCCACACATCATAGGGGTTGTGGATGGTACTCACATACCACTTCAGCCTCCAGCACGGCTGGAGGCAATATTTCGCAACCGAAAACACTATCACTCCCTGAATGTAATGGTGGTATGTGATGCCTCCCTCCAGATCCTGTCCCTGAATGCAAAATTACCAGGAAGTGCACATGACTCCTTCGTCATCCGGCAATCAGGGATATGGCACAAATTAAACAACCTCCAAGCTGGTGATGCGTGGCTTCTGGGTAAGTGTAGACCTTTAGTACATAACAATGTTAAGCTTGATACACAGTGATCCTGATGTTGTCTATTCTTTTTCACAGGAGACAGTGGATACCCTTGCATGCCCTGGCTGCTCACTCCTTATTTGGCTCCCACACCAGGTCCACAAAGTGAGTTTAATACCGCACTTACAGCCACCAGGCAAGTGGTGGAGCGCTGTATCGGCCTTTTAAAAGGCCGATTCAGATGCCTCCACCGCTCTGGTGGCGAGCTCATGTATTTGCCGGATATGGTTTCGAAAATTGTGGTCCTGTGTGGGATCTTTCACAACATCGCCATAAGGAGTGGTGTTCCAATGCAGCCAGAGGATGCCTTACCTGAGGATGGCCCCCCCGAGGTTGGTCGGAGGTCAGTATGTAGGGGGGCCATACGCGATGATGTGGTGGCCTGATATTTTAGGTAATTATTGACCAAACAACAGTGTGTATACCCAATGTGTTACGGTTTTTTAGCGTTCATCTTTTTTGATATTAATTCTTGCACCATCTTCTGTTTGTTTGCATAATCTTTGGCACTCCCACGATGACTACTTCCTGCTACCCTTCAAAAACCTTTATGTGGAAACTTCTGGAATATATTCTGACACCAATATTGCAACGCCATATTTTTGAAATCATGTGGGCATGGGCCTTCGTCAACCAGTTCTTGATTTGTTGTGTGTTTGTTTCGTGTTTTTGGTATGTGGTGTATTTCTGATTATCACTGTGTGTTTTGTTTGTGAGTGACCACTTTGTATTTTGATTGCTGTTGTGAATAAATATTTGGAGAGTGTAATTTGTTTCCTTTTTGGGCACGTTAGAAGCAAGTGTAAACAAACTCCCAAACGTTAATTTAACCTAAGGGGTAACCCAGTAATGAAGCAAGTGGAGCTAAAATGTAATATGTTTTCGGGGTACTAACCAACACACCAAGGAATCCTGTACAATCAGTTGCCTTCGTAAGATTGTCCTAAGCAGTTTGGCCACCAAATAGGAACCTGAAAAATGGTGTAAACTATCATGTTGACCACCACAAAAAAGGAAAATGACATTGGTACTGGGAGGTGTTTCTTGTGCCTGTTTGCATTCAAAATACAACACACAATCTGTAGTGAGATTCTGTGGCAATCCTTGCTTGAAGAGTCTACTTATGTCAGTGTAAAGAATCTTGGATTTACTCCAAACGCATGAGACAGAGCTTGATTTAAAACTGATTTATTATGAAACAATTTGAAAAAAATATATATATATATACTAATTCCTAAGGAGGACCAACAGATGGTCAAGGCCTGCAGAAGCCCGGTGACCTGCTCCCGCATACGGCCCACACAATAAATGATTTGTTCCCGACGCCTCTGTTCCTCTGTGGGTGACAAAAGTTTGGGGATTAATAAATCGATAATGAAGCAACATTCTAAAAAAACACAAAACAAGCAAACCAAAACTTAAAAGCTTGTGGGCAAAAAAAACATTACACGGATAAAACCCAGCACCCCAAAATGTCGTAGGCCAAAAATACAAGGGCCCTAAAAAAATGCACACAGGTGTGATATGTGTATGGTGACATCAGCAGGAACAGGTAAAGACAACCCCCAAAAATACCCTAAGGCGACAGAAAGCCAACAAAAATGGGGACGACACATGATTACATACAAACAGTTTGTGGTGGCCAAAAGAAAATTTAAAAACATACCGTTCTCCAAAACGTCCGAGCCAGAAGCCACTCCCTGGACCACCTCGGAGGTGGCTACATTCCCCAAACCTAGGGGCAGGGTGTTTGCGGAATCCTGGGAGGGGGTATTTGGAGGAGGGACGGATGGAGGAGAGGGGGAATTGGGCTGGAGGGGAAGTAGACCTGAAATCTCGGCCACAGGGTCTGGGGAGGAGGGGGTAATTGAGGAATTGGGGGTTGGAGAGAGGGGCCGGGACAGGCGTCTTGTCTGGCGATGCCGCCGTAGTCTTTGCTGTGCCCCTAAAAAATTTAAAAAATATTGTGGTTAGTTTCAACAGGAATCCAAAATAAAAAAAAAAAACAATGACTCAATAGGACAGACATGAAAACATGCACATGCAGATATGACTACAATGACTCAATAGGACAGACATGAAAACATGCACATGCAGATATGACTACAATGACTAAATAGGACAGACATGAAAACATGCACATGCAGATATGACTACAATGACTCAATAGGACAGACATGAAAACATGCACATGCAGATATGACTACAATGACTCAATAGGACAGACATGAAAACATGCACATGCAGATATGACTACAATGACTCAATAGGACAGACATGAAAACATGCACATGCAGATATGACTACAATGACTCAATAGGACAGACATGAAAACATGCACACGCAGTTAGGGCCCACAAGATAAACTTGAAAACCACAGTCCAGAAAACTTACTTTCCGCAATCTGCATGCGAAAGCATGCCAGCAAGCGGGGCGTCCGCCGGTGCAGGTCCGACCACCTGCGCTCCAGCTGGCCAATATGTCGGCGTGAGCCGAAGGAGCGCAGGCGGCGACGTACCTCCGCATATGCGGAACGCTTTCGCCTATTGGAGATGGGTGGAGGCTGACTGGTGATCCGCCTGTCCATCACCTCCGTCAGCACCAGCAGTTCGCGCCTGGTGAATGCGGCGGATCTCATGATGGCAATGGTGTTTTTTTGGCAAAATATTTTTAATAAAGCACCCAAAAAAAATTTGATTGGCTAATGTATTTGGGAAATTAACAGGACAAATTCTATTGGTTAGTGTATGAGTCATGTGTTCGACAGGGCCACAAATCTCTTGAGAGTTATGATAGGCTTGATGCAGTGACATGCGTAAGCAAATTTAAATAAAGAAATGAACCACAGAAAATTTGTGGGGAGACAAACAAATAGAACAATTGTTTAGTTGGGGCTAACATGTCTTTTGAACAATAAAAGCGAAGGTTTCAGCCGTACGTATTCTGCGAGCAAATACAAACACGGACAAGATTAAAGTTTATTGCATTGTGTTGAAAAAAAAAAAACAATTAAGCTAATTGATACATTGATTGGCATGATACGATTGAGGGAGGTAGGCAGAAAAAACGAGCAGGTCATCGGAATCTGACAGTCCCACTTCCGGTTTGTACTTGTGCGTGCGTTCCCTTCAAGCCATTTCGGGGATGTACGCTCGCTATTTGGCACGCTCGTTAGTTAGAGGAGGGGTCGCCTGAGTTTGGGGCGGATTTTTTGCTGCGTACGAAAATACGAGCGAGTGCTTGAATTTAAATATTTTTTTAAGTACGCCGAACGTACGTACGCCCACTTGCGAGTGGGTCTGAATCAGGCCCAATGTGCCCAATGGAGAAGGTTTTTACAAAGTTTTGGTGGAAAGAACATTTTTCCTGGATGAAGAACAATTGCATTCTGATTTTTGAATCCTGGTCAAAAAGTGATGTATAGATTAAAAGGACCAGCGAGTCTGTCATGGGTTTAAATACTGTGTGGACAAAACAGATGTGTCCACATACATCTATCCCCTGTGCGCTACAAGTCACGCTACACATAAGGTGTAAGTGCCGTACGTCTTGGTAGCGTCAGGCATTTTCCCTTAAAATGCATCTTATTCACAAAACAATGTGTCTTATTTGCAAATGCAATGTGAATAGTGTGCAAAACGCAGCTTATGCTGATTAAAATGATATGTAGCATGCCTACATTCTGTGTGCGACTTCGGTTATATCTGCATGCGAATTGCTACGCTACAGTGTCAGCGGCTGTGACACTGTAAATTTGCATTTTGCATGAACATACAGCCGTAGTCACACACAGAATATAGGCTTGCTACATTTTAATCAGCATAAGCTGCTTGTGTGTCCTATTCACAGTGCTTCGCAAATAAAACGCATTTTAAGGGAAAAAGTCACGCAAAAAGACTTAAGTCGCTACAGAGTCACGCCACATCATGGTGCGACAAGAAGGGCTGTTTAATGTACAAGGAGGCTAGATTTATGTGGAAACATCTGTAGATTTAGGTGATTTTTATTTGGCACCTTCCAACAAATATCTGTATTCCTAAAGGGAAAGACCAATAGCTCTTTATCCCCAATGGTGTAATTCATCTTTGCCAATAGAAATTTCTTGGAGTAAAACCTACAAGGATGTAAGGGCCTGATTCAGAGGCGCTCCTAAGCGGCCGCTCGTTCGCTCCGAGCGATGTTTGCACAACTGCACATGCGTACGGATCGTAATACGCATGCGCGAACCAGTGAGTGCGGCCGAAAATCGTTTGTTCGCTAAATAGCAAATGCCTGCTATTTTGAGTGACAGGAGGAGGCGTATGTGGGTGGTAACAGGGGAAGGTGCTTGAAAACGGGGAGTGGAGATCAGAACGCAGGCGTGCTTAAAGGTCAAAACGGGCGTTTTATGGGTGTGCATAATTAATACAGCAGCGTCATTGACCACGTCGCTGGGTTATTTTATAGTCAGAACTGCTCGCAAGATTGCGGTAGGAAAAACCAACCACAAGAATAGCGAGCAGTTCATACGATGGTCGATGTACTCGATTAATCTAATAAATAGCGGACATGACGTAGGATGCGAGCGGCCAGGGTGCGTAGTTTTCCAAAAAACGACCGCATGTTTTGTTCGCTCGTTCAGACCTAGAGGCGTGAACAGACCGCACAGTGCGAACGGTTCATTTGAATAGCCACCCCTATTTTCTGAACGAGCGAGCGCAAATAGCATCCGGCTCTGAATCAGGCCCTAAGTTCCCATCTCTGATAGAGTAATGCACAACAGAGGAGGTGTCCACTTGAAGATATGATTGAAGGAAAGTGTTGGGTTGTTGAAGAACTGGGCCTTAACAAAGGTTTGAAACAAAACAGAAAAGAAATATGCCCATGCTCAGTTCTACCCATATTGTATATATGTATAAAAAAAAGAAAGACTTTTGCTATCTGCGCTTACAATAATACACTGCAAATCTGTGTATATCTAATAAATAAAAGTATGGGAATTTTGTTCATATTTTGATCAAAACATTTGAGCTTGCAGCCAAAGCCGGCCCTAACCAAATTGATGCCCTAGGCAAGATTTTGGCTGGTGCTCCCTAGCACCGCCGTTCGGTCCACCTTTAACCCAGCACACCTCTCCTAGCACAGCACCCATCACCCAACAGCACAGATCATTTTGGTGCCCTGTGCTAGCAAGAGCATTGACGCCCCCACCCCCAAAAATAAGGTGCGACGACACAATAGTACCCCCAATTCAAATTACACCACACAGTAGTGCTTCCTTATTCACACAAAATATGTAGTATCCATACTCTGTGCTCAGCTCAGCACTATGTGTCTCCTTACAGGTGGGCTCAGTCTGCTGGACTCCGCAAAGGCCCATAGAAGGAGCTGCTGCGGCTGGGCATGCCCATCAGTGTTTCTCAAGCAGCCATTTTTGTTACTGCCCACTGCCCCCACTGTCTCTGCTCACCGCTCCTGCCGGCTGTGTGAGCTGTCACTCGATCAGAGCTGAACTGAGAACTCTGATCATGGCAGGACAGCCAGAGCAGACCGCCCATCCTGGTCCTGCTGCTGCCCGCTGTCAAGCTGAGCCGGCCCTAGGCTTGGTATGCATGCCCTTAGGCATCCTAAATGCCCTAGGCATTTGCCTAGGACCGGCTCTGCTTGCAGCCCGTCGTCAAGGGACCCCAATTCTCTGCAAGTTCCTACACAATCATATATGCCCAACACACCATTCAATTGCAGTTACATGCACTCACCTCTCAGGTACAGAGGGTAACATCTATACGGGGACTGGATTTTGGAACAAAACAGAAAGTCGTGCTAAAGAGCCTCAGAGCCTGCACTCAGGGCCTAATTCAGAGCCGGACGCTCTGACCAGAGCGCTCGCTCTGAATCAGGGCCCTCCTACCTAAAAATGGAGCGGCCTCTTGGACGCTCGCATAGCTGTGGGTTACCACTCACAGCATATGTGAGCGTCCATGATGATGGTCGCGATGGTCAAGACCATCGCGACCATCGGGCTTGCGACGAGACCCTGCGGTAGGGTCTCGTGGCCGCAAGCCCTGGAGTGATTTTGGCTCTATCAGAGCCAAAATCACTCCCATTGACATCACTAGTGATGTCAGTGGGGCCGGCTCCAGACGGAAGGCGTTCGCATGGGAATGCCTCCGTCTGGGCAGCCACGCCCCCGGCACGCCCACCAAAGGGGGCGTGCTGTCAGTCACCATCGACAGCACGCCCCCTTTGCTGCGAGACCCCGAGCGACAGCTTGGCTGTCGCTATGCGGGTCTCGCGCATGCGCACTACGGAGCTCCCTTCGTCGTGCGCATGCGCATTAGGGCACCATCGACCCGCTTGCGAGCGTCCTGCACTCGCGAGCGGGTCTGAATTAGGCCCTCAGTCCTACAGTAGTTGGATGCTGGAATAAGTTTAGAAGATGCACAGAGCAGAGTGGATGTAGACACTTACTGGATAGAGTGCACCACTCAATATAATAATAGTGTTGCTGAGTGGGGTGCACCACACTGTGCTTGCTGGATTAAGTGCCCAGTGTAGAATGGATACTGGTACTTGCTGAATTAACTGCACTGCATAGAATGGATGATGGTACTTTGCAGTCTGAAGTAAACTACTTAGAATGAATGCTTGTATTTGCAGTCTGAAGAGCACTAAACAGAATTAATGCTGGTATTTGCAGACTGAAGTGCACTACGCAGATCGAATGTTGGTATTTGCAGAATGAAGTGCAGGCACAGAACTAGGAACCGGAACACACCAGGGAATAGCGGCCAGTAGCAGGTCACAGGAGTGAAGTTGTTCTGGCACCTGTCTGCTCACTGGAACATCCTTAAATAGGGTGCCATAGGCCCTGATAGGCTCCTTGGGTCAGCTGATCCTAGAGCGGCTTCTGGTTGGTGAGCACAGTCAGCTGATTGCTGTCTCGGCTGATTGGAAAACACCAGATTCAATAATGTCTTCCACGGCCCGCTGGGGAACCCAAGTCCAGGAAGCGGCTTGGAAGCACAATGGGACTTGGAAGCACAATGTGTGACAGTAGTAAAATGTATTCTCCCACTTGCGAGAAAGGATCTCTTTTACATGAGCACAATGGGAAAGCAGGAAATGAGATTAGGCACCCCCGGGGGGGACTTAGGGTTAGGCACCCCCCCCGGGGACTTAGGTTTAGGCAGCGGGGAAGGGGGTGGTTAGGGTTAGGCACTTGGGGGGGAAGTTAGGGTTAGGCACCCCTAAGGATGGTTAGGGTTAGGGGGGTTAGGTTAGTAGATACTCACCTATCCACGATCGGGATTTCCAGCGCTGTCGGGCTTCCGCTGCTCGGAACTCTGCTGATACTTTGCGGCCGGCGGTGTTTCATACCCATTCCGTCACAAGGGGGGGTGGGCCGCTCCCGGATGACACCAAGGTGCTGGCTCCCCCTCAGTGACAGGAGCCGGGTGCTGCACTGTAGCATTAAGTGGAGCACTGGGCTCCTGTCACAGTGAGGGCGCACCTCCGGCACCCCCCACCACCCCACTGATGATAACAACAGGCTGGGGTTTGTGCCGCGAGGCATACCCCCTTTTTGGCACCGCGCGTGGCATCCCTCCCCGCACCAGGTGTCACCGTGGGGAGGGACACCACTGATTTCAGAGGCTAAAAGGTATGACCAGATACTTGCAATGGCCGTCCCCTGGTTGTCTTCCATTTTTTGCCCTCATTATTCAAATTAAATTCTAGGCTCTTGGACATCTAATTTTGTAAAAAAGAAGCTGCTTTGATGTGATCCAACAGCTCAGTGATAAGAGGAAGGGGATATCGATTTTTGATGGTAAATTCAAACTTCTATAGTCAATACAGGGGTAAAAAATCCAATCTTAGTTTTTAACAAAAGAGAAGCCTGCCACAGCAGGAGAGCAGGAAAGTCGTATGAAACCCCTTTATAAATATTCTTTAATATATTCCAACATAGCCTACATTTCAGGATAGACCCACAACCAGGGAGAAAAATACCCAAATTCAGTGGAGAGGCAAAACGTTGGTTGTTGTTTACAGAATAAATCTCAGAAGTAAAGGTATGGATCAGGAATAGAGGATAATGAATCTGGAATAGTTGATATACAGTAGTAGACTAAAGAGGAAAGCAATGACCAAGCCACATAGGAAAGGACCTGTGCCAGATGGGATGAATGTACTTGAAGTAAGGGAACAATCCAGATTTAGTGAATTTACTTGATGCCAGGGAAAGCGTAAAATGAGATGACTAAAAACTTTGAGAGTAACTAAAATGTTGACTTTTTTTTTTCTTTTTGGTAGTAACACTGACCTTCAGTTACACTCAGAGGTGTAATGTGAAGACATGGCACCCAGAGATTGCCCAATCTACAGCATTAGTTCTTTAAATTAAGTCATTAGTGTATTTGCCTAACTATTAGCCCCACGGTGCTATTAGCACGTCCTTTTACAGTACACCACTTAAGCCTCTGGGCCTGATTCAGACCCGCTCGCGAGCGCTGAGCGCTCGCAAGCAGGTCAATGTTGCCCAAGTTGCATGCGCACGACAGAGGCTGCTCCGTCGTGCGCATGCACGAGACCCGAATAACGACAGCCAAGCCGTCGTTATGGGTCTCGCACCAAAGGGGGCGTGCTGTCGATGGTGATTGACTGCACGCCCCCTTTGGTGGGCGTGCCGGGGGTGTGGCTGCCCAGACGGAGGCGTTCCCATGGGAACGCCTACCGTCTGGGGCCGGCTCCACTGACATCACAAGTGATGTCAGTGGGAGTGCTTTTGACTCTGATAGAGCCAAAAGCACTCCAGGGCTTGCGGCAGCGAGACCCTACCGCAGGGTCTCGTCGCAAGCTCGATGGTCGCGATGGTCTTGGCCATCGTGACCATCATTTTGGCCGCTCGCTATAGCTGTGGCTATGCGAGCGGCCAGGAGGCCGCTCCAAAAACTAGGAGGGACGGCTCTGATTCAGAGCGAGCGCTCTGTCAGAGCGTCCAGCTCTGAATCAGGGCCTCTGTCAGATATCTCCTGCTACTCCTGAGCAATCCAATCTGCACTGAAGGTGATTAGCAGAGGCCCAATATGTCAAATTGATATTCAGAGTCTCTTCCCTATAATAGTATTTTTATTGGAAGGGTCTAGCTGACCTCCAGATGTGGATGAGTGCCAGTTGGGTGCGACTAAATCCTGATAAATTAGAGGTCCTTATAATAGGAGAGCATCATCAAAAGACAAAAAGACAAGACTACAGCTCAGCCAACCAACTGGACTTAGGCTTGGGGGTTCAGAATTACAAAACACTGAACATATGCAGAATCTTCGTGTTGTCCTGGATTGTGGCTTGACACTCAAACATCATGTATCAGCCACAATCAAATCCTCATTCTTTCATCTGAGGAACATAGCCAGTATCAAGCACTTAACCCTTCAGAAGATCTGCCAAAAGTCATACATGCATTTGTACCATCACGCTAATGTTGGGTACACACTGGCAGATATATTGGCTGATCAATTGATCGGCCAGTATATCTTGTGTGCGTCGGCCAGTGTCTACCAGCGATATGTCTGCGAACAACGTTGTTCACAGACATATCATGTCGGCTGTGCAGCACAGCCGAAGCCCAGCAGAGGCCGTGGGGAGGGGGGTGTGACACGCCCCCACGGCCAGCGGGACCCACGGGCAGATGATAGATGATGGTTGTTCAGTGTGTATGAACAACCATCATCTGCAGATATATCTGAAGATCACGCGATCTGCAGATAAATCGGTTAGGTGTGTTCCTAGCTTTAGACTACTGCAATGCCCTCTATTTGCAAAAGAAAAACACCGCTTGCAGCTGGTACAAAATGCAGCTGCCAGGCTGTTAACTAACCAGCCCTATTCCAGCCATATAATACCCATTCTCTACTCCCTTCACTGAGTGTCTGTAAGATGGTGAATTTACTTCAAGAATGGTTTACTGATTTCAAAGCCTTACATAGCCAGCGTCCAAGATACCTGAAGCAGCTTCTGATTCCTTACAGCCCAACTCGCTTACTGCGATCTATAGGTCATTGTTTTCCAAACTCATTCCTCAGGGAGCACTAACAGTGCATGGTTTCCATTTTTGCTAGTGCACAGTTGTAGTCATTACTGGCTGACACGTTTTTAAAAGATCCACAGATGGAGCTAATTATTTCACTTGTGATTCTGGGAGGAGACCTGGAAAATTGCACTGTTGATGCCCCCTGAGGAATGGGTTTGGGAAACACTGCTCTAGACGAAGGACTATTAGCAGTACCTAGAATTAATTTGGGGTCGCAATTGAGGTTGAGCTCTTAGCTTTGCAGCCACGATTCTATGGAACTCGTTTCCTCGCACAAAGGCCTCCATTCTAGAAGCCTTCAAAAACAGAATCTACACCTACATATTTACTCACGCATTTCACTAATGGCCCTTTAGTTCCTAACAAAATGTACAACCCAATGCTTAGTTATCTTGTCTGTTAAGCTTATTTTGTATCTTGTTTTTTTTAAATGCAAATGTTAAGGACATTGAGTCCTATTTAAAGAAAAGTGCTACATAAATAACATTATTATTATGATTATTATTATAGGCATTATGCCACCCTTTGAAGAACTTATGCACTCCACAAAGGAGAATGTCTGTCCATGTTGTCTAAAACTCAGAAATGACACTGGTTTGCATGTAAATGGACCTTTAACCATTAAAAAATATTCATTAATATGTAATGATTAGCCCAGCAGACACATTTAACCAATTAGTGATTGAACTCCACCTTTAAGGTTTGCTGAAACCCTTAAAGCAAATACACAGAAAGAGTAATAGTTTCACAGCAGGTGCAAGTGGACCCGCAGATCCTTTTATTATTCATGAGGACAGGCACAATTGCATAACCTTTTGGATTTATATTTTGTATCTGATGAAAGAATTGCTAACATGTTTCCAAAATGTTATGTGATTGTGCCGTTTTTAGCGAATAATGAAATTCTAACTATATATAACCTTATATTAACATAATGTCTGCAGGTATTTAACTTAGATACATAATTTAATACCTGCAACAGAAGAGATAAACAATGAAGACAGACAGCAATTAGTAAGCTATAATGTCTTCTGCATGAACAATGTAATAACAAAACATACGAATGCAAACTGATCTCATTAACTGTAATATTTGTAATTTATAACATTTAACAAACCTGACAATTTTTAATGTTAGAAAGACAGAACAGTATTTTGGTAAGGCAGTATTTATGACACAATTATCTATTGTATTTTATGAAAACACTGCAACTCAGTAAAGAAAGAATAAAATGGGTTATACAGACATTACTCATATTGCCAAAATGAATTGTCTATTATCTCTCACATACTGTAGAATTTGACTCCATTACCAATTCCTAAGTAATAACCTTCTGCAGGATAAATTACCCTGCAACGTCTTGTCACAGAGACGGAGATCTGACAAATCCATTCCATGCAATGCAAACAATTGTCAGTCTTATGCTGATATCGGTGTATCGGGCAGATAATTGTACAATGTATTTCAGCGACTGACCACAAATTATCGGTATGTCAGACATGCCAAATCATCTGCCATGTCCAGAAGATGCGACAGTTTGTGAGCTGCAAGTCTGCAGCATCAGGCGGTGGACGCTGCCCCAGGCCGATCGCCCACCATTTTCCTTGTCCCTTCACAGGGGAGGAATGGGTAATGTTTCTTTCCCAGGGAAGGAAAGCAGATATAGTGGTCAATAAACTGAGACATCTGTGTATTGGCCACGATAACTGATGGATGCCGGGCTGTCAGATAAAATATCTGTGGTCTGACAGTCCAGCTTTCGTTATGAGAACTCACATGAATCCGGCATTTTCTGTTTCTTATATATATATATATATATATATATATATATATATATATATATGGGCCCAGCTGCATTGTTGCTCATAGCACAGCGGGTCGCACTATGCATGGCGCGAGACCCCTTCCCGAGATCGGGGACGCGCAATAGCATCTCCATTCAATTCTATGGAGACACACTCCCGCTATCGGGGACACGCCATAGTGTAGCATGGCACATAGCGCATTTCGCAGGCATGTTCATGCTGCGATCGGCAGCAAACTAAATGGGCGCATCTGTATACAGTGTGTGTATGTGTATATATATATATATATATATATATATATATATACATAGTGTGTATGTGTGTGTGTGTGTGTGTGTGTGTGTGTATATATATATATATATATATATACATACACTGTATATTGTGATAGAAGCACTGGAAAGGTGCTGGATGGCATGTATGTGTGTCCCAGACCCCCAGGGAATGTCTGTGCTTGTTGTTGGAGTTTTGGGCTTTTAGTAAAAGCCGGACAAAGGGTCCTGGGGTGTGGATGTGAGAAGAGGAGGGAGGGCTCCATCCACAGGACCATTTCAGGTGTTTGGGCCTTTCAATCTGAGAGCAGCATCCTCTGCTCTTGGGAGAGTGACATTTGACTGACATTATAGCCTCGCACCACAGTCCCTGCATAACACTGGCATGGAGGAGCAGCAGCCATCAACTTTGTGTCAGTGGCTGGCACTCCCTGTGGGGGTGCCACAGAGCTATAAAAATCAATGGATGGCACTCATTCATTGTTTTAAGCAGTGGCAGATTTTACCTAGGGACTGCAGCCCCCCCAGTAAATTCCACCACCTGCAGAGACTGCCTAGCAGTGGTTGTGACTTCTCATTGGAAGCACTCCCTCTGCTGATCACAGCCAGACAGGCAGTCCCAAGGGGGATGTTTTGTCCTCCTGGGACTACCAGTCCAGACTGCAATACTCTGAGTGCTTCCCATGGGAAGCCACTCCGTTGCTATTACTGCAGCCATATCTGTAGCTCATGCAGCCCTTATAAGCCAGCCTTTGTAGTAGCTCTGGGCTTAAGCCACGCCCCTTATTTAGGCTATGTCCCTCACATCAGCCAGACTTAAGCCCGCCTCCCGGTGACACCAGCTGTCAATCACCAGGATGGTAGGGAGGAGAGGGCTGCATAGACTGTGATGTACAGACCCCCCGGTCAGACAAGTAAGGAGCTGCCATTGGTTTTAAGTGCCCCGAACCCTTGGTGCTCTAGTTAAATGCCTTGGTTGGCATGATAGTAGCTCAAGCCTTGGGCATGGCCATGGTTTCTCATTTTCAGATTATATGTTAGCCCTACAAATATGTGGAGAATTATTAGTAAAAACAAGACCTCAACAAAAAATTACTTATTTATTAGATATTTTACTTGTCCTTGCCTATATCTACAGTGGGCATATGTATTTGTCTAAAATGTAGTTGGTGTGTATATAAACTTTAAAGTGATTAGTTATTCTTTCACTAACTCAATTACTTAAGTAATAGATTTGTTCCATCTGATTTTGAATCTGTCGCTAATGCTGGCCATACACGCTGCAATTATCGGGACGATCCGCCCGATATCGGCGGATCGCCGCGATAATTGTAGCGTGTGTGCGGGCGACCGAGGGTTAAATATTGCTCGGTCGGGCATGCTGGATTGTCCAGCATTCCCGTCCGATGCGATATTTACCCGGGAAACTGTCGGCCGCATCGGGCAGTGTATGCCCAGCGCGGCCGACAGACAGACATTTCCTGTGTTCCTTCCTACGGAAGGAACAGGGAAATGTCTCCTCGCCCCGGGGGCGGAGCGCGGATGTCGGGCTATACACTGAGATTTCTCTCTCAGTGTATGCCGGCGACATCTGCGGCTGGCAGGCAGCCAGATAAAATGTCTGTCGGTCTGACAGACATTTTATCTGTCAGTGTATGCCCAGCATTAGAAATAGAATACTTTATGGGCTCCACACCTTTATATTATTATAGTGTTTGTGCATCATGCCCTCTAGGGGACTTTGTATTCATACTGTATATTTGTAAACCAATCAGTAACAGGCATTTGGTGAGTACACAAGGACTGCAATGATGTAAGAGGTGATCTTCACACACAATACAAAACTACTGAGATTGCTGTGACATACATTAAGTCGTACATGCTTACACTTATTGCTGGGAGTTTAAATAGGAAATTACCTTGCAGGAGGGGGGTATAGCATTATCTAAACGGATAACATGGTGCTGATGTGTGGCCCCGTGCATGTTGGCCACTACCACACCCCCAACACACGCCGCATCATTCTGGAACTTCCTATAACATGAGGACACTTAACAATATTATCCAGGTCATTTTGTTTTCCCAATCCCTGCTTGTTGTATTTGTTAAAATGCTGTATGTGGAAATGGCCAGATATCTTGCAGTTTGTGAAAGGCAGGCAGTGATTGCAGGCAGTATTTACACACATATTCAGTTAGTCATTGCAGGAAAAGGTAATATGTCAGAGAAAATGCATCACAACACCATTGTACCTATTGTAATGTACTTAATAATGACATCCAGAAACATGGTCATCAAAACTCCCAGGGAAGGAGATAATATAACAACAATCCCCAAAATCTGTTTTGATGAAAATGACACAAGTTTAACAAAAAAAACCCCACTCATTATTACTACAGTACTTGTACATATAATTTGGTGGAATTATATCTGAATTTTCCTGTAGCCAAAGCTGCCCATAGGGAGTAACACATATCGGGGCCCGCCCAGGACTGTAACCGTGGATTTCATTACATTTATTTTGTCATGCTGTTCTATTTTAAAATAGGTTTGTACATGTAGCCAGTGAGCAGGGCAGGCGGTCAGTAGCCACATACATAAATTATAAAAAATACTCCCATGGTCTGTGCACTGTAGCAATAGGCTGCATGACTTCTGCCTGCCTCTCCTCCTCATAGCCACAGTCCAATCTGATGCCTACACACTGGGGCAGCATCCACAGCAGCAAGAGAAGAATCACTATGTTGAGGAGTTGGAAGGGGAAAAGTTTAGTCTGGGAAGGTTTTAAGACTGCTGCAAGACATAATTGAATGGTCATGTCCTCAAGCAGTACGAGCAGCTAGGTCATAAATTAAATACTAAATGCTCCCAAAATGCACTATAGGAAGAGTATTATGTACATGGCTATTTACATCACTGCTTCCCCTGCAGAAGAAACCCTCATGTCTTCATTACCAGCAGTATACCATACTTTCAGTTAATACCCATGACCAGGGGTGGATTGGCATTTTTGCGGGAGGAATCCCGGTGGGCTGAATGGTCGTGGGGCCACTTTTCTGTGAGGCCCTGCCCCCTTATTTATGTCACCCGCCAGGCTTTCACAGGCACCTGGCTGCCTGTCAGCATTCTCTGGCCCCTGCCTTAGCCTCTCTCTCTCTCTCTCACAAGAAGAGAGGCCAGCTGCAGCCTATTTAAACCCTGCCCAACATGCTGACGGTGTCACACGCCGCGGAGGGTTCAAGAGGAAGGTGGTGTGGACCCACGGCCAGCGGCGGGACATCAAGGGAGGTAAGCTGCAGCGGAGTTGGGGGCTGCCCAGGCAGTCTGTTAGCCTGATCGTCTCCTCTCCACTCTTCCCTCCCCAGGCTGTGAAGTGTAAAGTTTAATTTCACAGCCTGGGGAGAGGGCAGAGCGGAGAGAAGACAATCTGGCTAGCTGCAGCAGTGGCCAGGGGCGGGCAATGGGGCTGCGGGTGACAGCGGCATCAGCACTGGTGGATCCAAGGTGGGGAGCAATAAGGGTGATCGCCGCCCCGGCCCCCGTACACACAGGCCCAATTGCCAAAAGTCCCACCCACTTATTGTGTGCTGCTGCCTGTCAGCTGCTACCTGGGGGCACTGTATAAAGGGGCCTGCTACCTGGGGGCACTGTATAAAGGGGGCTGCTACCTGGGGGCACTGTATAAAGGGGGCTGCTACCTGGGGCCATTGTATAAGGGGCTGCTACTTGGGGACACTGTATAAGGGGCTGCTACTTGGGGACACTGTATAAGGGGGACACTGTATAAGGGGGCTGCTACCTGGGGGCACTGTATAAAGGGGGCTGCTACCTGGGGAAACTATAAGGGGGCTTCTACCTGGGGACACTGTATAAGGGGGCTGCTAATTGGGGACACTGTGTAAGGGGGCTGCTACCTGGGGGCACTGTATAAAGGGGGCTGCTACCTGGGGAAACTATAAGGGGGCTTCTACCTGGGGACACTGTATAAGGGGGCTGCTAATTGGGGACACTGTGTAAGGGGGCTGATACCTGGGGACACTGTGTAAGGGGGCTAGCCACCTGAGGTCAAGGGTTTATTTGGCTGGGGAAGAACAATGGCAGTAGCCATTGCCAATGGGGCCCAGCTGGCTGCTGGGAGGACTGGGAGACCATACGCTGCATGCATGCTGTCAGGTGACATGACAGGTCGGGCTGGGCTGATCATAGGGAGATGGAGTCTTCAGAGAGCTGTGCTGTGAGGAGCTGAGCAGTGAAGGGGGCTGTCATATGAGGGAGATTGTGTTTTGGATGGCTGTGTTGCGAGGGGCTGTGTTGCGAGAGGCTGTGTTGAGGGAAGCTGTGCTGTGAGGCGCTGTGATGTTAAGGGGGCTGTAATAAGAGGGAGACTGTGCTGAAGGGGGCTGTGTGGAGTGCTGTGAGGGCAGAGGGTTTTGCTGGGGGCACAGAGGAGATGGTGCTGGGGCAAAAAGGAGCTGGAGCTGGACAGTGGGATGTATTGGAGAGACCCAGGTGGATGGTATTGAAGAGTGACAGGGGGATGGTACTGATGAGAACCTCTGTTGCAATTTTGATGACATTGGCTTTATTCTTACGCTAACAGGCGGCTTCCGGATCATGTGATCTCCAGCATGAATAGTGAATACTGACTCAAGACCCTGCCTGTCCAGGTTCCCTGTTGCAAAGAAATCATATAGGTAAGAAAATATTTATTCACATGCTGTGATTATTCATTGGGGAGTGGGATTGGGGGCATATCCATCAGCTCCCGGGGCGGTGGGCATGCCCCCAGCATGATGAAAATAAGGGGAGTAGCTTGCAGGCATAGCATTTAACATGCGGCTACACCCCTATCGGCAAGGCCACACCCACTTTTCTACTTCAGGGTCCATAGGGGGTCCACAGGGTTGACCTTGGGGGTTATAGCTGGAACAGGATCCATGGGCACCACACAGTTAAGCTTTTAGCTCCCAGGATGCACTTGGGTCCTCCTCTATGCCCCGCCCCCGAGCCACAGGCACCTCAGTGTAAGCTGGTGCTCGGCCGGAGTCGGTCACCGTGCAGGGGGGCTGCAGGAGCAGCCCCCAGAAGCTTTTTTATTTATTTATTTATTTTAGTTTCTTTTACTACAGACGGCAGCGAAGGGCTGTCTGTACAGACGCCCACGCTGCCGCTCTGATCCCCGACTGGCGCCGCGACGCCAGTACTGATCTGGGGATCGCGGCGGGAGGGCAGAGTCCGTACTAGCCGGACTCTGTCTACCTCCCAGGACTGCTGCCGGAGTCGCCGGGGATGCAGGTGAGCCGCGCGTCGCTGGCTAGCGTCGGCGCGCGGAATGCCTTAAATGCAGTCCTTTAGCCTCCGGTCCTGGGGACAGACCTGAGGCTGCTGGCAGTGGCGGCGGGCCCCCCCCATAACCCGTGGGACCACTAGACCACCAGGGATAAAAGGGCAAGCGGGAAGCCAGCACCCCTGGGTTTATGGCCAGCCAGGGGAGGAAGCCTTCCCTGTTCAGCGGCTCCTCCCCTCAGCTCAGCGCGCCTTTCAGCACGTAGTCTGGCGTCGCTGAGCTGCAGACTCTTCGGCCACTCCTCCTCTGAGGTCTCCAGCGGCCATTTTCTCACAGTGGCATCGCAGATCTCTCAGGGAGCATGCGGACCGTTCCCCCTGTGTACCTCTCCCCTGATTAAGGACAGCGTACACAGCACTATAGCCCTCCCAGACACTGAATCTGGGCAGGTTGATTGTAGTGTAAAGGTGCAGTGAGTATTACTTCTGCATGGTATGTGACTTTTGCTAGTGCTGCCTGTCTGTGCTTATTTTCCGCTTACTGTCAGCTTATACATATCCCTTTACTTCTCCTACAAGCCCTACAGGTGTGTGGGGGAGGGGCGTTTCTACAGACCTCACTTATATAGATCACGTATTTGTGAGGTCCGTCACATACAGTTGTGTGCTACTCAGTGCCATATTGTGGGCTGTTGTTCAGCACATCGGTGAGTGCGTTTTACTTCTACCCTGGTGCCAGATATATAATATATTCTGTCATGTCAGACGAGGAGGTTGAGCGCTCAGTGGCTCCGATGTTGGCCTCCTGCGGACGCTGTTCTGCAGGAGTGGATAGGGAGGATTTGTCACAGGAGGGTCTGTGTAGTCGGTGCCAGGTGGCTCCTGACCCATCCAGACCTTCTCTGACGCAGGAACCACCGTGGGCGATGTTTTCTCAAGTGCTGGTGTCTATTGCGGACCGTCTATCGGTCCCGACTGCTCTCCCTACTAGGGCGTTACCCCAGCCGACCATCCCCCATTCCCCGGGTGTCCCGCAGTTATTGCGGAGTCCTCCTGGGTCTCAGTCGGTGGGTCCCTATGCGGGGTTGCCTATGTATATACAGGCTTCCCCTGTGCCGCAGCAGCCTGTGGTACCTTTTCAGGCCCCTATGGTGACTCCTCCACCCTGGGTGGATGTGCTCTCCAACTCAGTACAAAATTTGGCGGCCGCTTCCTCGGTTTTTCAGTCAATGTTGCAGACTGACATGCCTTCTAGGGTTTCAAAACGCTCACTCATGGCACGGGCTGCTCAGGTATCGGACTCAGAGGGTTCCTCAGATGATGGGGAGGTCCCTGATGACACTGACTCGGACGCCTCGGTACAGGAAATGGATACCAAGTCGACCATTAATGTGCGAGCACTGGTTAGGGCGGTGCGAGCTATTCTTCTTATAGAGGATGAGGCACCGGTTCCTAAGTCGAAGTTTCCTAGTTTAAAAAAAACTAGGGTGGCTTCTGCGGTGTTTCCCCTGTCGGATCAGTTGACGGATCATATGGCGGTAGCTTGGCAGGCGCCCAGTAAGAGATTCTTTCCTCAGAAGCGGTTGGCTTCTAATTATCCCTTCCCTGAGGCACATTGTAAAAAATGGGAAACTCCACCGGCGGTGGATTCCCATGTCACCCGTTTAACTCGGGGCGCTACTTTACCATTACCGTCGATATCCTCGCTGAAGGATCCCACGGACAGGAAAGTTGAGACTTGTTTAAAGTCTATTTACTCCCTCTCCGGGGCGGTGGCCCGACCGTCCATGGCCATCTCCTGGGTGGCCAAGGCCATTGAGGGGTGGGCCAATGCATTGGAAGATACCTTCTCGGATGACGCTCCGGATGTCCAGCGGGCGTTGTTGGGACAGATGAGGGACGCTGCTTCTTACATTGGAGAAGTTTCTTTAGATGCTAGTCTGCTGACTTCGCAGGTATCGGCTGCAGCGGTGTCTGCCCGCCGATACTTATGGTTGCGGTCCTGGAGAGCGGACTCTGATTCAAAGAAGGGCCTGGAGGCCTTACCTTTCAATGGGGAATTACTATTTGGCCCGGACTTGGACAAAATTGTGGATACCCTGGCTAAATCCAAGTCAGCCTTCCTCCCTTCGGCGCCACTGCCTGCTAAGGTTCGGAGTTCGGATTTTCATTCCTTTCGGGTTCAGGGGAAGGCGAAAGGTCAGTCCTTCCCGAGATAATCTGCGAGTAAGACTGCCTCTAAGCCCAAGAAGCAAGCCTGGAGTGCACGGCGCCCTTCTTCCAAGCAGGAAGATAAACCTGCGGCCTGATGGGACGGGCCTCCCTCTGGGGGACCTCAGAGTGGGAGGCCGACTTCTTCTATTTGCCCAGTGCTGGCACAATACCACCACGGATGCCTGGGTTCGAGAAGTGGTCTCCCAGGGGTACGCCCTGTCTTTTCGGTACAGACCACCCCACCAGTTTTTTTGCACGAGCCCTTCTCAGGACAAGACCAAGGCGTTACGGATTCAGGAGGCTATAGAGTCCTTGCTGAAAGCAGGGGTCATTGTTCCCGTTCCTCAATCACAACGAGGGACGGGGTATTATTCGTCTCTGTTTCTGGTGCAGAAACCCAATGGTTCTCATCGCCCTATCCTCAACTTGAAGTCTCTGAACAAATTCCTCAGGGTTCCCAAGTTCAGGATGGAGACGTTACGTTCCATCATTCTGGCGATGGAACCGGGGGATTACATGGTGTCCCTGGATATCCAGGACGCCTACCTCCATGTTCCGATAGCACCTTCGCACCAGCGGTATCTGAGGTTCGCTATCCTTCAACACCACTATCAGTTCCGGGCGCTACCCTTTGGTCTCTCCACGGCGCCGAGGGTGTTCACGAAGATTATGGCGGTCATGGCCGCACATCTTCGGAACCAGAATGTACGGCTGCTGCCGTATCTGGACGACCTCCTGTTGCTAGCGAGCTCCCCAGAGGTACTGCTTCAACATCTCCACCTGACGATCGCTTGCCTGCAAGCACACGGGTGGTTGATAAATTGGAAAAAGTCCTCCCTGATTCCATCACAGCGGATGGTTCATTTGGGAGCCCTGCTGGATTCGCGTCAGCAAAGGATCTTCCTGACTCCGGAGAAGGTCGCCTCCCTAAAGCTGCGGATACGCAGTTGCCTGAGCAGTTGCCGCCTGTCGGTCCATTCGGCTATGAGAGTTCTGGGGTCCATGGTGTCGACATTCGACATGGTGGAATTTGCCCAGTTCCATTCCCGGCCCCTGCAGGGGCTGATTCTATTGGAATGGAACGGGTTACCTCACCGGATCCGCTCTCAGGTGCTGGTGTTGTCTCCGGACGTTCGGCAATCTTTGGCTTGGTGGCTTCAGACAGCTCATCTGGTCGAGGGGCGCCCCTTTTGGATCCCGGACTGAGTCCTGCTCACGACGGATGCCAGTCTCCGGGGTTGGGGGGCAGTGACCGGCTCATTGTCTCTCCAGGGTCGTTGGTCTGCGGAAGAAACTCTTCTTCCCATCAACATCCTGGAACTGAGGGCTGTATACAGGGCCCTGCAGTCGTCCGGCCCCGCTCTTCACGGAAGGGCGGTACAGGTGCAGTCCGACATCGCCACCACGGTGGCGTATATCAACCACCAAGGAGGAACTCGCAGTCGGGCAGCGATGTCGGAGGTGTCTCGCATCCTGACTTGGGCGGAGGGTCACATTCCAGCGATCTCGGCGGTCTTCATCCCCGGAGTCCTCAATTGGGAAGCGGACTTCCTCAGCCGTCACGATGTGCATCCCGGGGAATGGTCGCTTCACCCAGAGGTGTTTCAGCTACTCGTGGACAGGTGGGGACTGCCGGAGCTGGACTTGATGGCCTCCCGTCACAATCACAAGTTGCCCGTTTACGGGTCAAGGACAAGAGACGCAGGCGCAAGTCTGGTGGACGCACTGTCGGTGCAATGGACGTTTCACCTGGCGTATCTGTTTCCTCCGATATCCCTACTTCCTCGGGTTCTGCGGAAATTCAAGCAGGACGGCGGCACGCTAGTGCTGGTAGCTCCGGCGTGGCCCAGACGTCCTTGGTACTCCGATCTCAGGAGCCTCTCCATTGACGCTCCGTACCTTCTTCCTGAGCGTCGGGACCTGTTGTCTCAAGGGCCCTGTCTTTACCCGGATCTGGGTCGGCTGTCTTTGACGGCGTGGCTCTTGAGACAGCCGTCTTGAGGTCTCGGGGCTTCTCCAGTTCGGTTATTGGTACCATGCTCAGGGCACGCAAGCCTGCTTCAGCACGGATTTATCACAGGGTGTGGCACACTTACTTTCAGTGGTGTGAGTCCAGAAATTATGATCCTCAGGTGTTCCGAGTTTCTAGGGTCTTGGAATTTCTTCAATCAGGATTGGACCTCGGCTTACGCCTTGCATCTCTGAAGGTTCAGGTTTCCGCCTTGTCTGTGTGGTTTCAACGGCGGATTGCAATGCTGCCGGACGTTCACACCTTTTTCCAAGGTGTTCTCAGGATCCAGCCTCCCTTTGTGCCTCCTGTGGCTCCTTGGGACTTGGCGGTGGTTCTACGGGTCCTGCAGGGTCCTCCGTTTGAGCCTCTTGAGTCGGTGGAGCTCAAGTGGCTGACATTTAAGACCGTTTTTCTCCTGGCAATTGCTTCGGCCAGGAGGGTGTCTGAATTGGGGGCGCTTTCCTGTCGCCCTCCTTTCCTGATTTTTCACCAGGATAGAGCGGTGCTCCGCACTCGTCCTGAGTTTTTGCCCAAAGTGGTCTCGAAGTTCCACATTAATCAGGAACTTGTTGTGCCAGCTTTTCAGTCCCGATATTTCAGCTGGTGAGACTTCCTTAGATGTGGTCCGGGCGCTTAGAATCTATGTGGACCGGACGGCTTCGGTTAGGAAGTCTGATTCCTTGTTTATCCTCTTTGGTTTTCACAAGAGGGGTTGGCCTGCCAACAAACAAACGTTAGCCCGTTGGCTTCGTTCCATTATTTGTGAGGCTTATGCACAGGAGGGTTTACCTGTGCCAGCCTCTGTTAAGGCTCATTCCACTCGTTCTGTGGGTCCCTCTTGGGCTGCTAGACGTGGCGCTTCTGCTGTTCAGCTGTGTAAGGCGGCCACTTGGTCTTCTATTCAAACGTTTTTGAGGTTCTATGCGTTTGACACCTTCGCCTCTCAGGATGCATCCTTTGGGCGCCGGGTGCTCCTTTCAGCACAGGAGCGTCCCCGCCCTTAGTTGAACTGCTTTGGGACATCCCCAAGGTCAACCCTGTGGACCCCCTATGGACCCTGAAGTAGAAAACAAGAGATATGGTAAGAACTTACCTTTGTTATCTCTGTTTCTACGAAGTCCATAGGGTCCACAGGGCGCCCGCCCTGACGCACCTGGCTTCAAATGGGCTGTGTGGCTGGTCACCGGTTTTCCGTCTCCCATTGCTGTGAGTATGGTTTCTTGTGTGTTCCAGTCTTCCTTCTCTCTGTTCCATATTCTCCTCCGGCCTAGGCTGCTTACCAACTGAGGTGCCTGTGGCTCGGGGGCGGGGTATAGAGGAGGACCCAAGTGCATCCTGGGAGCTAAAAGCTTAACTGTGTGGTGCCCATGGATCCTGTTCCAGCTATAACCCCCAAGGTCAACCCTGTGGACCCTATGGACTTCGTAGAAACAGAGATAACAAAGGTAAGTTCTTACCATATCTCTTGTTTTTCAGGCGCGCGCCTTCGGTGCACGCATAGGGCCACTTTCCGGATTTATTTTCAGGGCCACTTTCAATTCCCAATCCGCCCCTGCCCATGACCAATGATGACTGCACCATATTTGCAATGGAGATGAGCGGTTCGGTTTGGTTTGGATCTTCCTGTCAAGTTAAGAGCTCAGAAAAAGTCAAAACATCATCTTTCACGGATGCCATTTTGCCCCATTCTGATATCCGAACTTGAAAGGAAGATCCAAAATGCTCATCTATAATTCTCAATAGCAAGTATAATACAAATACAAATTTTATCACTAATACCCCTTTCAGACATACAACCCGGGAAATTTCCTGCTCAGACCCGGGAATTTCTCCTGTGCAAATTCCCGGGTATTTGGTCGAGACCCCCCTTTCACACTATAGTTTCTACCCAGGAAATTCCCAGGTAGACCCCTTTCAGACAAGAGCAGGGTTTTTCTGCTTACCTGCCTCTTCTCTGCCGTCTGCTCCTCCCAGCCAAAAGCCGGCCAATCGTAATGCAGTTTTTTGTTTTTTTTTATTATAATTTTTTAACATTTATTTTAATTCCCTGGTGGTCCAGCGGGAGTGCGGGCGGCCCGCTGTGGCACAGCTGGCCGGTGCTGGGGGTGGTGAGCAGCAGCGCTGAGCGTCCTATAGGACGCTCTGCGCTGTCAGCTCAAACAAAGCAGCAGCGCAGAGCGTCCTATAGGACACTCTGTGCTGTCAGCTCAAAGCAGCAGCGCTGAGTGTCCTATAGGACGCTCTGCGGTGTCAGCTCAAAGCAGCAGCGCTGAGCGTCCTATAGGACGCTCTGCGCTGTCAGCTCAAAGCAGCAGCGCTGAGCGTCCTATAGGACGCTCTGCGCTGTCAGCTACATGTCAAAGCTGCTTGGTGCTGCCCGGGAGTAGTAAATTCCCGGGTAGCACCATTCAGACAGAAGCAGGGTAATTTCCCAGGACTTAAGTCCCGGGAAAAACCCTGGTCGATTGCAGGGGCGGCTACCCGGGAACGTGTTCCCGGGTAGGTACCTTTCACACAGACATGAGACCCGGGAATTTTGGCCGAGGCAGGCCAAAATCCCGGGAATCTCAGTATGTCTGAAAGGGGTACAAGTCACTTGGATATCCCAGAGCAGTGGCAAACGCAGGATTTCTAGAGGGGGGGTTTCCAAATGCTTGATTTTAGAGTGAGTGTGGCCAGTCCATGAAGAGGGTAGAATTAGCACTTAACCAGCTTTAATATGCTTCATACAAAGTGTAGTGTATGTCATAATTCCAGCATATACAGGACCAGCTATCACAGTATGCCATTAGATGCGGCAGTATGGCCATCCTACCTGAGCTGAATGTTTTTATTTTAGATGTGGGCACCATTCCAGAGCATGGGAGCAAGCCCTGGTGTCTGGGGGAGCAGCAGAAGAACATAGCACTGCCCTGGACATATATGTATATGTACAAATTGGCCTGTATAGCAGCACATCCCTAACAGTGCATGTTGTCCAGTTGTCCTAGTTGGTGCACAGGTTATTTATTACTGGCTGATACATGTTAAAATATCTACAGGTGGTGCTAATTACTTCATTTGTGATACTGAGAATAAAATGCAGCACTAGTCAAATTCTATTACATTACTATTTCTATTGTGGTCATGGTGTGGGCAGGGGAGGGGGGTTTCCAGGCAGACGGAAACCCCCCCTGCGTTTGCCTATGCAGAGGGGAGATACAGAGACATAACTAGATAATTTAGCTCCCTGGGTGGAGTACTGTCCCTCCGCATGTAATATTAGTAATTTGGTTCATTTTTGTCTCCTCCACACTTTGTTTATTACTGAAGATGGATAAACATATAGCTTGTAAATGATAAAGCAGTCAGAAGAATTAATTTATTTCATGATTATTTTGTGTAGGTGTAATTTCATTGTTAAGGCTGCTGTTCAAATTGCTTGGCAACATTACAGGATTGATCGAGTGGCCATTTTAAGGATTTCAAAAAGATGAAGGGACAATACAAGTAACAGATGTGCAAGAAATGGATATTTGAGGCACATTAATGGGATGGCCCTTGAACCATTTATAGCTCACCGATATGTAAACATGGTCAGTTACTAATATTTTGGCAAAGTATTCATAGTAAATGGAAAAATATTATGCCAAATTAAATGATCAAATAAATTAATCCTATTTAATCAAATCATTAAATGTATACCTATTGTTTTGGCTTGCATTTGCTACTGTCACATATACGAAATGTTGCTTAGGAGAGAAAATTAAATCAGCTGGTGTAAACATTCAATAGAGGCCAGTCAAGGGGTAAAGGCTCTATACAAATAGTAACAAAAGAAACAAGATTAATATAGAAATTAACAAATTATGAGTATCGTTAATCATTGACCATGTTTCTCAACCAAACTGCTAAAAAACACCCTTCAGTAAGCTCCATGCATCCTTTTGAATTCCATTTATTACATCAGATTTTGAGTCACTTGTAGACAAGGAGTGATATCAGGTTATGGCCTTGATGTAATTAGTGGCGATGCTGGCCTATGTGCTGTTGCAGAATGGCACATCATCGCATCCACCTACATTGCTAGTTTTTCTTCTCCTCCTATAGTAGTGCACAGGAAAATTAGCAACGTAGAAGGTACCTTACCTTGATATGCAAATATGTGTGCAGCTGCATTTTGGCAGTGACATTTGGCAGCACATTGCCCCTAATTAATCAGCCCATGTTTAAAACTATTTCAGTTAGTTCTTAGAAACCTTGCATATGTACAGATTCTCCTGGTTGTAAGGCATATTGCCTAAACACTCTTATGTACAAAAAGCATATGTCAGATAACTACTATGGTAGAACAACATATGCGCTTATATTGGTACATGATCCCTGGAAAAGAGGTTGTCCAACTTGAAATTAATGTATTGTATATATATGAATAAAACAGAAATGTCTATCTACTTTCTTGTCTCTGTTCCTATGTTTCTGTAGTCTTTCTCTGTTCTTCTCTAATACTTCTTTCTTTCTCTCGTAATTCTACTGTACAGGCGGCTCTTGTCTCAGGCCTGGGATGAGACGTCATGATGTTGGGTGCTGCATGGCCCACAACTTAAAGAAGTGACAAGGAGCTGGGCAGCACATCAACCTTTGTACAGACCAGCAGCGAACAGGACAGGAGAGCCTTGACTAATGGCCATAAGTATAAAAATTTGCCTTTGAAACATTTTCCTTCCAATGTTGTAGTTATCGGCTGAACATGTGTTCCATGGTGCAGGTGGAATTTTAACTGAAAAACTGTAAGTTATCCCAAATGTGTAAAGAAAACAACAATGACTAACCCCAAAAAATTTATTACCGAATGTCTTGCACCACTCACATTAAAAAGAAGTATGCTCTTTTGCAAAAAAAAAGAACTTTACTATTTATTTATTTATTTTATTTATTAACAGTTTCTTATATAGCGCAGCATATTCCGTTGCGCTTTAAAATTGGAAATATTTATAGAACAAAACAGGGTAATAACAAATAGATGTATAGGTAGAAAGGCCCTGCTCGCAAGCTTACAATCTGTACTATGATAGACAACAGACTGATGTGGAACAAAATACATTTTCCAGATATGACAAAAGAGACTAAATTCCTTGAGATAAAATTAATATTTGCAAAGTGCGACCAGGAGATCTATGGGCCCCATTACTACAAAACATGGTCAAGCATGTGGAGAAATGGGCAGATCTCATGAATACCGCCCTCTTTACATCCCGTGCTACCTGCTACAAGGTATGTGGTCACACCATCTTGGATGTGTGGCTGCACCCCCAATGCAACAATGGCCTTGGACAGGCCTTGAGCAATTTGCACCCTCTTGGCGCTCCTTACTGTGCCTAATTTTGTGTATACTGTACGTGCAAAAACAAGATTTCATTCTGCGGTGCAAGATTGTTAGTATGAAATAAAGGGTTATTATCAGTGGCATCCTTTGCTTTGTGGAAGAGCACTCTGTCATGTCAGCGGCACAGAAACACCTTGAATTGTGAGATAGAATAAGACATATTAGGCTGATGGAATCTAAAAATTGGTGCAATTTGTGAATTTGATACGATTTTGGATGAATTGGTGCAAACAGAGTTTCTGCTGTGCTTTGCACAAATTTGTACTGACTCCTCACTAAATAAGCCTTTTATTTTCTATTCTGCAGAGCGGACCGTAGAATTCCCCTAATATTAATGACCGAAGTGGCATTTATGAATTGATTAAATTTAATGCATTTATTGTAGCTGTCCAACAAAGCATGTACACTTGTCTCTCATTCCTGACTCATTCATTTGGATGAGTCTTGACAAAACCAATCAACCTAATGTAACTCAATCTCTGATGTTTTCATTCACTAGACATGTTTTTTTCTACAGACTTATTAATTAGCAATGCATAGCAATTGGTTATAACATTAGATGAGTAAATATATCATTAATCTAGTGCATTAACGTTTCAGTAGACAAAATAATATGTCATACATAATTATTTTACGTGTTTTATCTGTACACATATAGACAGAATTTTATTTGCTTCTAAATCATATTCTTTGCTCCGTTAAGGTCGTTTTTTACAAATTAGTTTTCTAATAGAATCTTGTTGGTGAGTAGGTATCTATAGTATATACATTTAGAAGCTCATGGCTAGAAAATGTTCATGGGAAACCTACGTCTCTTGTTGGCTTTGGAAATATATTACATACTTAAGAATTTTTCCAATTTAGCCCAGACAGTCCCTTTTTTTTGAGGGGACTATCCCGCTGTCCCATGAGTTGGGATGGTTGTCCCAATTCACAAATAAGTGAGGGGTATCTATCCGCTCACCATGGTTTTTAGAGGATCAGTGTTGGGCTTGGCCTGGTGCTGTAGAAACTCTGGGTGCTGTACTGGGGGTCACCCATGCCCCACAATATGGCATGACTTCTGTTTTTCTGATAACCTCAGGAAAAAAGTTGGGAAGTATGATTTTGTAGGGCTGTAACAAGAATACAAAATATAAAAACAGATCAGCACATCCATACTGCAACACACACCTACCTGCAAATGTAATAGTGATAAAATTACCCTTTCATAATGAACCCAACCCCACAGTCAAGGTTGTCCTTTTTGGCCATCTACTAGCCCTACAAGCTGATATTGCCATGCTCTATTCTTCGTAAAGGAAAAAGAGTCTGGTATACATGTCTTCTGATAAGTACCAGAACTGTGTGCGTGTCAGGGATTGCCCTTGTCTAATATCTGTAATATATGGATCCCAGTTAATGTGACAAAAAAAGTAATAATACAATTACATACGTACATTACCATATATCCAATTGCAACAGTTTTATTTGTACACTGTATTACATATTATTGAATAGAAGCAAACCAGCGCATAGTTAAACCCTTATTCTCCAGGTTACCGGCGCATGGCAATATAAATAAATTATACATACAGTATAGATACACAACATTGTTGCCAGCAATAATTGAAAGTATAAAAGTATTGGCTAATATTTTTCCCTACACTCTTATCCATGTTGCACAAATTTATAAATTTATTTCCTCCTCTCTTAATAATACATGATAGCATCTGTGGTTCTACAATACTGTAGCTGGTGTGCCACAAGTTACTTGCCCAATTGGGATTGTACAGTTCGCCTCCCTGTGATTGTACAAACCTCTCTGTAACTAGGTAAATACTTTTTGTACAATGGTACATATCCTACCTTTTTACTCAATGCCAGAATTATAGAAATAATGCAGTTTTGTTATATAATATCAATGAAGACAGTGTCAATGTTCTAATAGTGACATACCTGGCCTATCAGCACCATACTTCATTTTCTGAAAACAACCTCATACAATAAATAGTGAAACTACTGTATGCTATTGATATTAGGCCAAGCTGTAGATTTGGGATATTTATCATTGGTTTATTGAGGTGGAACATTTTATAAAGACAGCAACTAAATCATTCTGTCACTGTAAAATAGAGCATGAAACAATACATTTTTATAGTAGGAGAAATCTGCCTATAGCTCTATAGCCACCCAGTGGTCAGCCGGGACAATGCATATTCTTGCATGAGGAAGAATGAATTATTGGTGTAATGTATAAAGCAGAAAATGGCTGAGGTGCAGTGCAAAATCTCCATTAATTACATTGTGCACTTCAAATTGTGTAGGTGCATCTGGATGTCCACCAAAGCTCATGAGTTTGCAGAGCAGGAGTGAGGGTATTCCATGAGTAGTAGGTGCATCCAGGTTTGTAAAGCAGTACAACCATAGGTGTAACTACCGTAGGTGCAGGGGGTGCGTATGCTATGGGGTCCCTCTAGGTCTAGTTACGCCCCTGAGTACAACTTTTTATTTTGCAGTGCGAGAGGATATGAATGAGAGGAGTGAAGAGAGCACCGGACTAGGGGCTCACTATGCTGTGCAGAATCTTACACAGGTATTTTACATTTTTAAAAATACAGTACTTGAATTCTGCACTCGGTGAGCTTGTGGATATTGGATATTACTTTTTATTATGACCTCCTACTTATGTAGGACTTAACACATAGGCTTTCTTCTTTATTATTCTTTAACCCTCACTTCAAATCTCACACTGGTGTGATGCCATGGGGAGGTTCTGCTGGGTTGGCCTGGGGGGTCCCGTGCCCTGCATTTGTTCCATAGGAGTGTTAGGGACCTGCCTGATAGAGGTCACCTGGACGCGGTGGGCCGGCCCATAATTATGCTAAGGACCTCTTGGATGCAATTTAGCAGTATTATTATTAGGTTCAGCATGGTTAGAGTGTGCACTTACATTTGTCTCACTTTTTCTGCTTGCAGCACTACAAGTCTCAGCACGTAGCGCCTCACATTGTGCTTTGGGTGTGCAATCTAGCACACCCTCCCCCTAAGTGTTTTAAGGCTGTCAGGCTGATCATTTGAGAGACACGCTACCTGGGGAAATGAGAGTCTATGGTGTCTCTATGAAAGAAAACATACTGCTGAAACCAAGTGAACTACGTAGTGAGCTAGGACCATTCTGTGTTTAGTTAGTGCTGGATGGCAAGGTGTTTATTTTTGTTTTGCTTTATAATAAAACTGACCGAGGTCAGTTGCACCAGACCAATGGACTTTGTGTGATCTCTCAGCTGCTGCGCAGTGCCATATACCCCATGAGATGGTACCAGTTCCCCGACCCTGCTACAGGCCAATAATACATGTGAAGTCTGTTTTCCACCTTTACTTTTTCATTAGAGTAAACATTAACAACAATTTGCAGTCATTATACAATCACACTGCCTTATACACAAATTTCTGTCCTTCTACTACCTTTGTTCCTCACTGCTTAACAAATGATACTTTGGGATAAAGCCACTGGACGGGCGTTATTGGCATCAAAATCAAATAGCCTAAAAATTACATTGACTCACCTCCTGTTTTGGATGTGTGCAAACGCCACATAGGTTGACGGGCAGCACTTTGCTATTTGTACATCATTACTTTCATTTTTTTGGGCTCAATTAGGAATGAAATATTGTTTTTATCTTATGTCCATGCATTCACCTTAAGCAGATGGAATGCCCTAGGGGCTATAACTATTGAGATCTATGACCATATGGAATCATTGGGGCAGCACAGAAAGATAGCCTATGAAAAAGAAAAGTGAAAACTTGGTTGCTCATGGTTTAAAAATCGTTTATTGAAAGTATTTTCACATTTGTGATAAAGCATTCTTACTGTACTTAGCATGACACTTCCATGATTATCCAGATTTATTACTTCTCAGCAATGTCCTTGGTACCATATGTTGGTTTATAAATATAAAATGATATACATGTAGAATGTTCTATAGTGTAGTTAAGGTCACAACTAGGGAAGCCAATCCTACCTCATTTTTTTAATCGGGAAAAAAATCTCAATCCCGGTATTCCCAGCAGTGGCGTAACTAGGGTATTTGGAGCCCAGGGCAAATTGTGGAGGACCCTACCAATATAATTATCAATATGATATATTGGAGATGTTATTAGAAACTTAGAAAGTATAATGTGTAAAATACCCTCAGCACCACAAATGTGTTAAACACACTGTAGTGCTCCCAGTACACATTATGCCACACAGAAACCTCAGGTCACACATGCTACAGTGACTCCTACATTGGTGATATAGCTGTGTGTGGGGCCCCTGGGCGACCGCCCCTTGCCGCCCTACTGTTAAGCCGGCACTACTCCCCAGCAATACTGGCTGGCAGCGACAAGGTTGGTTGGACCAGTGTTGAGGTAAGTGCACATGTGTGACCTGGCTTCCCTTGTCATTCATGCACAATGTCTTGGAAGCCCAGACTTATGCCTCCAGTGCCACTTATGGAAAAAAAAAAATAAGAAATGTTGCAGAGTTGATTATATTTTCCCCCATATGCAGAGTTGTATGCATCTGTGCAACCGAACACCCTTGTCTGTATGTTTGGCGATTTACCCTATACAAACCCAAGTGTGGCCTGGACCTGTCGTGAATGAACCCTGCCACCTTTGGCGTATCTATATACCCGTATATTATACTTACCTCTCCGGTGTCCCGCGTCGGCCGGTGCTGCAGACTGAAATCACTGAGAAAATGGCGCAGCGACCATTTTCTTGGTGATTTGAGCATGCGCAGTAGAGATGTCTCCAGGAACTTAGCGTGGGCACCATGTCCTGGAGACATGCGCAGTAGACTGACACAAAGCCAGAGTCTACTGTGTTGCCAGACAGGAGGGGGCCAGCATGGAGGCCGCACACAGGCTCCCTCCTCTCTTAAATCACACCTGCCTGCCACATGTAGTCCTGCTCATAGTGATAACAGTACAGAATTCTAAAGCATATCTATGTCTCCAGACTACAAATGGTCATCTTAACCTGAGCAAACTGGCTTCAAAACAGAAAGGACACTGAAGCCAATAACATTCTAGTACTGATTTATTTCTTCTGTAAATTATTGTAAATGCTGTAATGGTGGTGGCAATCCAGAAATGTTTTTAGCTTGCAATGTTGAACATCTGGCACCCAAAGCTAAAACCGCAGCTACCCTGTTATACAGTATGTAGGGTTCCTGTCGACAATCAAAATGTCAACACCAGAATGTTGTCATGTTCTAAATGTTGACACGTTTAGAGTGTCGAAAGATAACATGTTGATAATATACACCATGTCTATGTTGACATGTTTAAGATGTTGACATTGTGAATGTCAATAGTAACTATGTTGAAACATGCAATTCGGGTTAGCTGTAAGCTAAATTAGTACTGTCGACATTTTTAACAGGTTGACATTATAGTGTCAATATATTGAATGTCTACCATACTGCGCACGTCAACATATTATACCCAAACCAGAATGTGGGTACCATAGAGATACATACACACATTGCGAGGCTGCATAGGAATTAGTTCACATACGTGCTGCCTGCAAGTATTCAGCTATTACTATGCAAACATGAAGCCTGGGAATGAATAGCAAAGCAGCTACTGTATGTAGCATATGTGTTCCATAATATGTGTTCCATATGTGATCTGATTTAAAGTCCAATCTGATTTTGTTTAGCTAAATATGTTGAATTTTTATCCATGTAATGCTGCTTTTTAACCGCAGTCCAGCCCTGTTTGTGTCTAAATTAGCCATACAAAACACGGTCCCATTTTAATTTATTATGAAGCAGTCACACATGCATGGAAATGTGGTTGTAGGAAACATCTACAGAATGAATTGGTAATTTTGGAATAAAATCAATGACCTCATCACCATTAAAGGACCCTTGCTGTAAATCAATAGCTGCATCTTGTTTCTGCTGAGCTAGGATTTAATGGAAAGAAGAGTTTTGTCAGCTGTGACACTAGAGAAAATGTGGTTCAAATGGTCAGCATTTCAGGAGGGTTAACCCAGCCGTTCCCCTATTCAATGTGCCTGTTCCCATTCCGTTATTATCACAGCGTGCATTTTATTTTGGATTAAATGAGGGTAATTGAGACACTGCAATTACTGTAAATGGCAGAATAATAAAGTGCAACATATCAACACAGTACTAAAACCAAATGGGGTCTCTGTCTCCTGACGTTGGCCTATGACCAGTTTTCAGATTGCTGGATTTGATTGACGAAAACAGCAGAACTGAGCTGTATACAATACTATACGTACAGGTACAACCTTTATTACTAGAACATTTTTAGCAGGTCCTACAGTGCTGCTTAGAATATAGAATGTCAGGTTAATCAAATGGTGCCTTTCAGCAGAGAACCTTTTAAGGCTAATTACACATTTTCATTCTTTTGTGATGTGGACTGTTTAACATTTATCAAACATGGGCATCAGAAAAGGGTGCTCTATTTCTTTTTAAAAAAATGACTGTAAAAGAGTTTTGTAAATAAAAGTTTGGGTGTCAGCTTTAAATTCGAGATGAGCGGTTCGGTTTTAACTGTTCATTTTGTCAAATTAGCTCAAGTTCGGATTTACCCTATATGGTATCCAAAGCACGTGAGAGTCGGATAGCCAATATGAAGCCGTTTTTAAAATCCAAACATAACCGAGTAAAACTGAGCTGCTCATCTCTACTTTAAATAGTGAAGGGGTCAAAGCAGGGACGTAACTAGAACTTTGTGGGCCCCATAGCAACATTTTTAAGCCCCCCCCCCCCCCCCCCCCCCCCCTCCCAACTCAGGTCTCAACCAGAGTGTGTGTGTGTGTGTGTGTATTTATATAAAGGGAACAAGCAGACATGGAGGCTGATTACACTGTACAACAAATTAATACTTTTAATTTGTTTCCTTTCTAAAAATAGTCATACATTACTAATTTGAGGTCAAGAAAAACTAAAATGATTTCAGAATGTTTTTACCAGCTCTATTTTTTTAGCTACTCTACTTGCACTATACTGTATGTACATTAGTAATATAGTCATAGTGAAAAGCTATTTTTAAATAATCTGATATTTTCTTTATAGAAAATAAGTAACAGTTGTAATAATTAAAACAATCACAAATAAGAACACAAAATGAAACAAACATACAGCATACGTAACAAACATACAGCATATGAAACAAACATACAGCATACAAAAGTACTATCTAATATAGTGGCCTATTTATGGGGGTGCTCTCTCTTTGCTTGTCGCTTGTACTCCTCTTCTGGAGCATCTCTTGTCACTGTCCAACAGTAGTGATTCACCTACCCTGATATCTTTGGTCCATTGCTGAAATGTCTTGGTGGAATCGCTCACTATGCTTGTCACTCAGTGCACCACAGTTATCTTGTGTGGGTAATCCCGTGAATCGCATATATTTGAATAGGGGAGGGGACAAAAAACTAATTAATTTAATTGGGTCATTAGGCCCCACCCCGTCTGCATGGAACGCAGATTGCTGGTAAGATTCTCTCCATTCTGTCCACTTCACTAGGAATACCCCTATATCGTCATAAATGGGCTATATCTCGGAACTAAGAGCTAACTGAGAGTTTTAAATGTCATATTCATTCTTTGCATGCTGAAATCAATTAGAAGTAACTATTTTCACATCAGAAACATTTTCATTGTTGTGCAGTGTTATAGGAGTAGATAGTAGCGAGTGGGGTGTGATAGAAATGGGGGGAGGGTGGTAGAAGGGGGATTAGAGGGGGGCAGGGTGTACACTGTGTGTTCACAGTTGGTTATACAGTAGATAAACACAATTGGTTAAGGCAGTTATTACAGTAAGCAATAAGGCAGCAAATACAGTAGGTAATAGGCAATTAAATAAGGCAGTGAATATGGAAGAATATAATGTTAAATGGTGGGTACTGGAGGTCTAGAGTATAATGGCTGATAGTTTACCCGTAGCGGGAGAGGTCCAGTTTGTCTGCATGGAGCCACCTAATATACGGAGGGTGGGCAAATGTCCTGTGGTCAGAGTCAGACCAATAGAGGGCCAATTTCACAGTCCAGATCGATGAGGGGCAGTCCGGCAGGCAGAGTTCCTGGAGAAGCTATGTGGTCATGACGGCTGTGGACAAGAGATCCCCGCACTTTAACAGCGCAGGAGAAGAGGAGGCAGCAGTAACCATCGGAGACAGCAGCAGAGGCGGTGCGGGACCATAACGTGAATACCGGCAGTGTAGCTCAGACGGGAGGTTCCAGTGAGCTGCAGGAGAAGGAAGCAGGATCACGTTGGGTTGGAGGAAATCAAAGGCGGACCAGGAGACGAGGCTGAAGTTAGCTTCTTATTCACCTCTTATTCGAGCTCCAGCTTCTTATTGATTTTCCAGCTTCTTATTCAGAACATGTTATATTAAAACATTTAAATCAAATAGAATCACTAAGCTTTCATTGTATAAACAAAATATGGTATCTGTTACACAAATTTCAACAGGTTTTGGGCATGAAATAGGTTGGTAAAGTGGGCACAGGGACCAGATTGTCTATATTTGAATAAGTAGATGTAGTTGTGCATGGGTTAAATAGCCTTAGGCAACAACGTTGACACCTGACATCCACAAAGGAGGGTGTCACTTATGTGAACCTTCTTTGTGGATTCCAAGTGGATTGTGGATTCCAAGTGTCAAATTTGTTGCCCAATGCTATTTAACCCATTTTACTTGTGGAATGTAAAGGACTATGAGCTTTCAGACAATTAAATGAAACTGGTCGGCTATAAATCATAAGTACAAAGATTGTATTTGTAGTTTTCCTACAAATTATGGAAATGTTATATTTTTAGGTATTTGGGGAGAGAGTGGGCTGGTAGCCCACATGATAGTGGCCACACCCACACAGCACTGGTCACAGCTCCATCCCTTCTCTATATAGACCCTTGAACATTTAAGCTCCAGGACTTTAATCTGGCCCTGCAGAAACCAATTAACTTAGCACTATTTAAACTAGCTGTCTGAAAACTATAGATATTATATGACATGACTGTGGACTCCACAAATTCAGGAATGCTAGTGCAATATCTATAACCAAGAGCATATCAGGTTGTAGCATAAAGGTAAACAAGCTGGGGGCTTTTACCAGAGCATCCATGTTGATGAAAGCAAGCTGGGGTCAAAGCCTGTACAGTATATCAGTCGGAAGATGGTGAGAGCAAGCCCAGGTCTGATCCAATACAATAAACAAGAGCATGAACTGCACAGGTACAATCTGAGCCAAACACCCAGCAACCAGATAGCTAGAGCAACGCTATCACTGGCATCTGCATAAAGGTATGAGGGCTAGATAAATGGCCAGTGTCCAGTCAAAAGACTGTAGCCCTGGACAGATAATCATGTGGTTAGAGAAATAGGACTCAAGCCGACAACTAGACATGAGTGGCCTCATTGTCCCCCACTGATCATAACACCAATGCACTCAGACAATGCCAACCCTAACAATATTGTAAATTCCAGCTCTCATTGTAGCACAACCCCAACCATTGTTAGAACTCTGCTCTGTTCTGGGATCGGTATGAAATACCGCCGAATGTTAGCCCGGCGGATGTTATACTGACGCCGGAAAGCAGAACAACAGAATCCCGACTAAGGTAAGTTTCTAACTATCCCTAACCCTACCTTAGGGCTGCCTAACCCTAACCTCCACTCGTAAGTGCCTAAACCTAACCCCCCTTCCCCTAGCCTAACCCTCCTTGGGAGCAACTAACCGATCCCTCCCCCCCGCAGCTGTCCGCACCTGGTGCCCGGCTTACCTTCGTTCGGTATGCCAGTCGTCGTGCTGCCGGCGTAGATATAATGACAGGCGTCGGGTTTTTAGTCCCCTGCTGGGATTTGACAGTCGGGAAGGCGGCGGTCGGCATTTCGACCGCCGGCTTCTTGACTGCATCCCTCTGTTCTGTCATGTTGCCTGGCAGTGTGATTCCCAACCACCAGGGGTTGTCAGGCCTCTGGTTATGTGAGTAGCAGTACTGATCCTTCCTACTCTTTGGACTCTGTTCTGTGCCCAGGTGTCAGGTAATTAATGACTCAATTACCAACATGGACTACACCTGTCAGCTGGCTATTTAGTCTGTATGAGCCCAGCAGTCTTTGTTGAGTCATTAATGTTTCATGTTTGGTTTCTGTATCTCCCTGGTTTGCGGTCTGTAAGAACTTTGGTTTTCAGTTCCTGCAATCTCCTGTTTCTGCTAAGCAGAAGAACGTCTGCCATTAATTAGATTACCATTCTACTGTGTGTTTCTGGATTCTGTTTGCTTCTGCCATTCACCACATTGCAATTTTTTCTAGACTATGCGCCTGATTCAGCAGGGCTTGCAATTGCAACCGCGTACGCAGACCTGACGTTTGTTGCGTATGCACTGATCGCACTAGATTATGCACGCAGACAGGAATCCATTGCAGAGTGATAGGCCATGAGAGTTTGGGGATGGTGACGGGTGAGTGGTTGCAGAAACGCAGGCCTGGCTGTCCAATTGAACGCTGTTGCATGGGGATGCCTAAATTAGCCACTGTGCCTACGCAGCTTGTGTACTCACTGCATGCGTCAAGACTAGCAATTTCTGTGACCGGTCAGAGCTGCTGTAATTGTGCATGACAGGCCGATGAAACCGATGTATACACGGGACTGATGGGTATTACGGATGTGAAAGCAGTAGTGGGCATCTCTATGCTGGCTGAGCGGTGGCAGACAGCATATATTTGCAGCTTCATTGCATGCGCTTACGCTGCTGCAATCCCAACTGCAATCCATGCTAAATCAGGCCCTATGTTTGCTTCTGTTATTTATTGCAAGACTCCTGTATACCAGCATTTTTGCATTCTCCTGCTATGGTATCATGCCTTAGTAAATGTCTTCATATGTTTCATCATACTCTATTGTGATTTAACTTCACCCAGGGGGTTCATAACAACCATTAACTGGCTCCATTTCTAATGTAGAAATACTATCGACAATAAAGAATACCCAAGTAGACGGTTATGATCTGCGGCAGTGGATCATCTTGGTGGCAGGTCCCGACTGTACTAGGCAACTGGGACGCTGCATCATGCCTTGATTCCAATTCCGGCGGTTGCAGGCAGCCGGAACTCTGTCTGTGTCTGTGCAGTTCTTAGCTGCATTTCTTTCTGTCGGTCTGTCATACTCGCCTACCTTCCCGATTCGTCCGGGAGCCCCCAGAAAATCGGGATGCCGCACCCGTTCCCCCAGAAAAGCAGGCAAGCCTCCCGACGGCTGAATCATGTCATTTAATGTTTAGATGAATTTGTTGTATTATTATGATGATCTTGGTAATATTCCTACACAAACAGGCATCTTTCGGACCAGGGACGTTTCAAGAGAGGAGGGGGCCCATGTGTAGTCTCCGTCCTGGGCCCCCTCCTCTCAGTCCGGAAGCGCACTGAGCGCAGCGCCGCACTGATAGACTCTGGGCACTAAAGTGTGCCCAGAGTCTACAGCGCATGCACCGGTAACCGGGAATACGCCCCTGTTCCGGACCATGATATCCTACATGAATAGTGAATACCGACTGAAGACGCCGTCTGCCCCCGGGAGGATACATTTCTTCAGAGGTTCCCCTTTGTGAGAAACTACCATATAGGTAAGGTGCATATGGAATGGAATGGAAAGGAATGTTCCCAGAGTGACGACAAATTTTGGCGTGTCATGTTGACATGCCCCTATTCGTCAGTGACCACGCCCAATTTTTTGGTGCACACACAGTTGGGGAGTTTTTCATCTTGCCCTGGGCGCCAAAGACCCTGGTTACGCCTCTGCTGTTACCTCCCAGTACTGTCCAGGAAATCCCCATACATTTTTTGCCACCATGCATCTAAATTTATACTGAGACTCTGTATGAACAAAATGGAAAAGCATGTACTGTGCAACTCCGACACACGTGCAGATAAAAAACATTTCTCCGTCATCACCACAGCGTCTGACTCAGGCCCAGTAAGAGATGAGATAACATATAGGAAGAATTATGCAGTTTCCCAAAAGGGGGAAAATGACAGAATGAAAGAAGGACCAAACTACCCCACCCCCGCCCCTCCCTACACACACTGATAATAAAAACACCACACTATAAATAAAGTACAGTACCTACAAGGAAACAAAACATGATATAGTTATGGGGCCCATATATCTAGCCTCTATCGTGACAAATTCTCTGTTCTGCCGGGGTCGGGGGATCGTAAACATTGTTGGACAATCTCCATTCCCTGATTTGAATCTGAAAATGGTGGGAATCAGCAAGTCGGAGATTAACATTTTTTTGTTGATCTACCGTCAAATCGCTGATTATTGGAGTCTGCCGATCAGTGGATTGGCATTGTCAGAACCGGGAATCGGTGTTTAGATGTATGGCGTGCATAAGTGGCACAATATAGATCAGTTCCTTGCATATGTCTTCAAAAGGAAGTTTGTTATTTTTATGGTGGAGCTAGTGTGGATGCTGATACTGATTGACAGGCCTATTTTGTCAAGTAAACTGGAAATATAAAATGTGCTAGCTTAAGTCTCTTAACATAAGGAAGCTGTTACAGGAAATAAAACTACTGTCACATCAGAGTTCAGCTCTTAAATTCGATATGTGGGGAAAGTCTTTACAGTTTATTTCAGCAGCTCACATAAAAAAGGCTCTAAATACATCAAGTGGATTATTCACAAGGATCTGTCTATATTACCAGCACAAAAAAAACAGCTGGAGATTTGTGACACTATTCCATTATACTAATTAACATTCTAAGGAATAACCTCAGAACTCCATTTCAAATTAAGAAATATAGTACTGTATGTACTTTTAAGGTCAGATAGAAACCCACATCTCTCTTTTGCCAGCACTTATTATAAAAAAAAAAAAGGTAGCTAAAACATACTATCACACTTTTCATAGGAGATGATACCTAATGTAATGACAAAATACGTGGCACTACAGCCAGATAGGTAGTATAACAAGCACTTCTGTGGTGCACTGCATACCTTTCAGCTGAAAGAGTCACTGAGGGCTGCAGATCCACCTTCATTAAACCTCTAGTTCTCCATGCTCCATTTCATCTACCAGCGCCAACGGGAACTGTATCTTAGGCAGTCCCCCTAACTAATAAAGGTAAGAGCGGCCACTGATCACGCATGACTTGTACTTTTGGTATAAGTACAGGGGCGTTTTAAGAGAGGAGGGGGCGCGTGTTCATTCCCCATACTGGGGCCCATCCTCTCTCCCTGGCGGACGACCACAGCACCAGTAGACTGCATGCACAAGTCGCTGGGGAAGTGGTGTGGCCACTATTTTCCCAGCGATTTCCTCACTGCGCATGCGAAAAAATGCAGGAAAAATGGCCGCCGCAGCCATTTTCTGGCGTTTTGTGCTGGGCTGAGACACCCGATGCAGGACCTTGGAGAGGTAACTATTAGATAATATGGGTGCAGGGTATCCAGTGCTGGACCCAGGAGCCCATGTGCACCGCACACCCTGCACCCATTATAGATACGCCCCTGCATAAGTATATATAAACTAGCACATACATAAATTGGCTCGTACTGAGGGCCTGATCTGCACAGGCACATGACAGTCTGCTGCCGTTTGTCGGTGGAGAGGGGGTGTGTCGCTGCCTTTGGGGGGGTAGGGAAGAGGCCAGGATCTCCGTTGACTGACAGAGATTTCCTAGCCTCTTTCCCTCATCTGTGGTGGCCGGCTTGCATGACCCCATCTGCGATGTTCTCGCAGATTGCCCAATGTTGCATTGTACAATGTAGCTCGGATAAGTAATGCATGCAGGAGACGTGATAATTTCTTGTTACATATGCACAATTGGGGTGTTAGCGAATGGTAGTTCAAAAGAAAAGGTCACACATACACGGTAAGAATGAAGATACCAGGGAACCGATAGGAGAACATTGTTGGCAGAATTGTGATTTTTAGATCGATCCTATTGATACATCATCATTCCAGGGTCATGCACAAAAAAAAAGTTATGCATGTGGCACATAGATCGATCTTCAATGTCCATCTCTACAAATGGTTGTGATATCTAACTCAGGCCATTTATACAGCGAGTGTTCTTCTCTAACACGTGTTCCAGTATGTGCTTTTAAATAACAAAAGGCGTCATGACAGGATGAGACACCTGCTGTTAGTGTGCTGTGCACCCTGATGCCTTTTAGCTGAGAATCTCTGTGCTTAAGCGTTTTGGTTACCTGTTGCTATAGCCTCTGTTCTCTATGAGAGCCCCATTACTTGTATGAATGGCCTGGGGTACATACTGTATAACCTTTGAAAGCAATGACACTGTGTATATGAGCATACCTCCTAACCTTCCCGATTTCAGTCCCACTTTTCGTCACTGTCCCGATGTCCAACCCTCAATCGGTCAGAACGTTGGGGGGACACTCTTGTCACCGCTGTGCTGCGCGGTGCCGGGGAATGAATGCTGCCCATATTTAGTACTGAGAGGAAGCTGGATCCTCCTGCAGGTGCTGTGACTGCGCCTACCACGTTGCATTAGTCTTGCTTACTAGCATTGTGAATAATGTCAACAATATTATAACCCTACTTTTGTGTTGGACCCCACTTATTTTTGATTTATTCTGGCATAGAAGAAGCTTGAATGATAAAGCAAAGTTATCTGAAACTGGAAACCCCTTTTTTAAGCACCTTCAGACCTATTGTAGAATAGCGCTTTTATATAATTTTATGTATATAATTATATACCATTATTTTATACTGTGAATTTCTTATCTTATTTACCAAGACAAAGACATTGGGCTGATTCAGCACGGATCGCAGCTGCGTAATCGCACACAATGAATCTGCAAAAATATGCTAATGTCTGCTACTACTCAGCCAGCATAGAGACGCCCACTACTGCTTTCTCACATGCGTAATTCTTCGCAGTCCTGTATACGAGTGGTAACCGGCCCCACAGGCACAATTACAGCAGGTCTGACCTGTCTCAGAATTTGCAAGTCTCGTCGCACTCAGTGAGTACACAAGCTGCGTAGGCAATCACAGTGGCTAATTTATGTACGCTGTTGCAATTGCGATATACATGCTGAATCAGGCACATTATCAATTATAAATTTAACTTGCTAATTAAGTGAAAGGGGACATAGCACTGCCGGGGAGATGTATCAAGAGAGATACAGTTTAGTAGTTGCCCAAAGCAACCTATCAGCTTCTGTCATTTCAAATTTTGTCCTAGATAAACAGTTAAGGTGGGTACAGATTGCCTGAAATGTCGACCGATGGTGGCAGTGAACGATATATTCGGTGGTCGGTAAACACTGCACATTCCGGTAACCGCCAGCCCAATATGTTGTTTACTGGCACCATTGACCTTGGTGGCGTTAGCAGCTGAGTCGCTCCATCATCCATTCATGCACGGATGACGGAACAACTCCGGTGTTGGCCAGCAGGGGCATGCATAGTGGGTACACACTAGATGATGTGCCTGACATGTCGGCACGATCCACGGGATTAGACGACATATCATCTAGTGTGTACCTGGCGTTAGAAGCTGATTGGTGGTTTTGGACAAATTCTCCACTTTATCTCTCTCCAAGGCTGCTGTATGTAATATATGATTGGGTCTAGCAGCTATACAGCACCAGCAGGACCTTACAGTAACAGTCATATCAGTAGTAATATGTGCACCATGTGAAAGTAGCAGTCAGTAAGGAATGGAGACTCTGGCAATGAATACATAAAACATTTTTTATTATATGGTAAAATATATTATGCTGAAAATGTAACATCAAATAGTTGTGGGTTATCCCTGAAAACAGTCATTTTTGTGGGGGTACCCACAAATATTAGGCACCACCTGAATATATGTTCTAGAGACTGCAACAGATATTACTTTGATCACAAAAGCAGCTACTATAGGTTTCTATAAATTTACCAAGCATTCCTGAGCTTGGCCTTGGGAGTTAATGACATTTATAAATGGCAATATCCATTGAGGCCTATGGGCTACATGATGAAAAACTTCCCAAGAGAGGGGTACTTGGGATCCCTACACATTACTTCTGGGTTTATCAGACTGTGTATGTGAGAACGGACAGTAGAGTGCTTGAATTAGCGATAATTTTACTTCTTACATACCGGAAGGACAGGCTCCTATCAGAGCCCCTGTTCCTGCATGTGATTGGTAGGTGACTGATGGGTGATCATAATGGCATAACATACTTGGGCAACCTCCTGACTCACGAAGAGTCATCCTTCAGCACTCAGGAGAGGAAAAACCCCCTGTGGGGGAAACCTCTGGGGAACCATGGCTTCAGGATTGCCCTTCCCTCTGGGTATTAAGAGGTGTACTAATAGGTACAGGGAGGGGTTCAACACAAGGGTAAAAAGAGGAAAAAGGTCCAGGACTTTCCCACATGCCCCTTATAAGGCTCATCATGCCACTGATTTGCATGTCCTGTTTTATGCCCCCCTAACTTGTATGTCCAATATTGTGCCCCCCAATCTGTATTGGTTTTCCCCTGATCTATCTACTGTATTGTGCTTTTTCCACCTCCCTTGTTTGATCTGTGTTATCTGGGGCATAAGTTCACACCAGCAGTCTGGACGCAAGTTAGTTTTGCACCCCCCCAAAAAAAGGGGAAACAAATATGGAGTACATATAATATATTGTTTCTATGGGGCCTTTTTATCAAATAGTATTTGTGGGATATTCCCTGAAAAATACTTGTTTTTGAAGGCTACTTACAAATATTTAGGATTCCCCAGATTTACCATGGAGGGACTACAGCAGATATCTCCAATATCTGCTGCTGTCTCTCCATTTCTGACAGCAGAAGCAGCCCCATAGCTTTCTATGGGGGCTGCTAGGCTGTCGGATTTACCTTCACCTTCTGCAGCTTGGCCCTGGCAGCTAACACCATCTTTAGATGGTGGTAGCCGCTGTAGCCTATGTGCTATAGATTGCAGAAATTAATGAGAGAGGGTTTTGTAAGAACACTACTTGGCAATGGCAGCATATTCACGGTCAGTAGACCGCGCAAGCGCAGTAGCACTGCAGAGTCCCATTCCGGTGTTCCAGAAGTCCAGTCCCATTCTCGTGTTCTAGTAGTCCAGTCCTGTTCTGGTTTTCCAGCAATCCAATCCCATTCCGGTGTTCTAGCAATGCAGTCCCGTTCCGGTGTTCCAGCAATGCAGTCCCGTTCCGTTCTGGTGTTCCAGCAGTCCGATCTCGTTCTGGTGGTATAGCAGTCAGGTGGTACAGCAGTCCGATCCCATTCCGGTCTTCCAGTAGTCTGGTCCTGTTCTGGTGTTCTAGCAGTCCGGTCCCGTTCTGATGTTCCAGTAGTCCGGTCTCATTCCGCTGTTCAAGCAGTCTGGTCTCGTTCTGGTTTTTCAGCAGTCCGGTCCTGTTCTGGTATTCCAGCCTGGTCCCATTCTGGTGTTCTAGCAGTCCGGTCTCATTCTGCTGATCAAGCAGTCTGGTCTCGTTCTGGTGTTTCAGCAGTCCGGTCCCGTTCTGGTGTTTCAGCAGTCCGGTCCCGTTCTGGTGTTCCAGGAGTCTGGTCCCATTCCGGTGTTCCAGGAGTCTGGTCCTGTTCCGGTGTTCTAGCAGTCTGGTCCCATTCTGGTGTTCCAGCAGTCCAGTCCCATTCTGCCGTTCCAGCAATCCGGTCCCGTTCCGGTGTTATAGCAGTCCGCTCCCATTCTGGTGGTACAGAAGCCCGGTCCCATTCCAGTGGTACAGCAGTCCGGTTCCGTTCCAGTAGTCCGAGTCCAATGCAGTATACGTTGGCCGGTCCTAGACCAGCATCCAGTATACTTGTTCCAGTCTGGTCACCTTCCGAATCCAGTTCAGTCATACTAATAAAGAACTGTTTACAGTTAAGCACCACTACAGTTATCACTCATATCTGCCTCATCCATACAGCCCAGTGGCCCCAGTTCCTGTGCCCACAAAAAGCCCCAATTCCTGACACTAACTATGTCACTGCGCCAGAAGCCTTTGACAGCCTACAGGTGGGAACTGACACTCTGCAGATCCTGTCTGACTCTGCTCCGCAGCTCCATCCAGTCATCTGTAGTCCCAGGGGCTGGCTGGCAACTTTTGGCCTGGGGGGCAGACACAAGTAAGTGGCCCGATTTCTCCACCAGCGCATTGCAATGGAGAAAAGACACATTATAATAGCCTAATTAGGTGTGCCTAATGTGGGTGTGCTTTAAATAATGTAGAGAGGTTTGCAGTGACAGCCAGATTAGGGAGCATCGCAGTGACTACCATATAATGCAGAGAGGTTCGCAAGGACCATCAGATCAGGGAGTGTCGCAGTGACTGCCATATAATGCAGAGAGTTTCGCAAGGACCATCAGATCAGGGAGTGTCGCAGTGACTGCCATATAATGCAGAGAGTTTCGCAAGGACCATCAGATCAGGGAGTGTCGCAATGACTGCCATATAATGCAGAGAGGTTCGCAAGGACCATCAGATCAGGGAGTGTCGCAGTGACTGCCATATAATGCAGAGAGTTTCGCAAGGACCATCAGATCAGGGAGTGTCGCAGTGACTGCCATATAATGCAGAGAGGTTCGCAAGGACCATCAGATCAGGGAGTGTCGCAGTGACTGCCATATAATGCAGAGAGGTTCGCAAGGGCCATCAGATCAGGGAGTGTCGCAGTGACTACCATATAATACAGAGAAGTTCGCAAGGACCATCAGATCGGGGACTGTCGCAGTGACTGCCATATAATGCAGAGAGGTTCGCAAGGACCATCAGATCAGGGAGTGTTGCAGTGACTGCCATATAAAGCAGAGAGGTTCGCAGGGACCACCTGATCAGGGAGCGTTGTAATGGCTGCCAGATAACGCAGTAATCACCAGATTATGCAGAAATCATCAGTGACCCACATATAACACAGGTATTCTGAGTATACAGTAGCCCTCACACACAATAATAATACCCCCCCCACATTCACACACATTACTACATCACCCCCAGCACCGACAGTATTAAAACACCCCATCCCCCCAAAGATAAAAATTACAGCCCCCCATTGCATAAGTATTCCAACACCCCCCCCTTCCCACTCAAATGTCATGTAAACATGTAGTCCTTCACTGGCACTTACCTGCCTGGAAGGCTGCTCTGTCTCTGGTCCCTGCGGAGCTCCAGGGTACAGGAAGAGATGACACAGACAGGATAGACTAAAGAAAGGGCGGAGACTCGGGGTGAGGGGGCGGGGTCTTCAGCAGGGACATGAGGAGATGGATTAATATAGTCAGACAGGGTAAGAGAGGGGGTGGGGCCTCCCGGAGAGGGGGCGGAGCCTTAGCCAGGGAGAGGAAGGAGCCCGGGGAAGGGACAGAGGACACAGAAGTAGGTGCACAGCCCCTGCAGCGGAGCGGCCTCGGAAGGAGTGCTACTCAGTGTGCAGCCACAAGCTACATAGGGCGACAGACAGCCCGGTAACAGGCAGAGAATGCTGCCCAGCCGCTCTGATGCTGCTATAGTCGGAGCGACTGAGAGTACTTTCTGCCTGTCACCCGGCCGTCAGTCATGCCTGTGTACTAGTGATACCGGCCCTCACTGAGGCAAAAGTCTACCGGCCCGGGGGGCTTATGGCACCCTGCCCCCCGGCCCAGCCCGCCACTGTGTAGTCCTAACTTCGCCAATGCTTCAGAAGCATCTGATATCCTACAGGTGGGAACGGACACTCTGCAGCTCCCTCCAGTTAGCCGCAGTCTTCACTACGTCACTGCTCCAGAAGTGGCTGATGTCATACAGATGGGAACTGACACTCTGCATATCCTACCTGCCTCCACTCTGCAGCTCCCTCCAGTTGTCTGCAGTCCTACCTACGCCACAGCTCCAGAAGCAGCTGACATCTTACAGATGGGAACTGACACTCTGCAGATCTTACTTGACTCCACTCCGTGGCTACCTCCAGTGATCTGCAGTCCTGACTACGCCACTGCTGCAGAAACATTTGACATCCTACAGGTGGGAACTGACACTCTGCACATCTCCTTGCCAGAACCCTATATTTCTATAATTGTACTAATATATTTTTTTACTTATTTTCAATTTAATCAATTTCATCCAAAACCAAGATCCTGCCTCATAGAGACCCAAATTATCTGTTCCATGTTTTATCTACCCTAGTGTTAGGACCACGTTAGTACCAAACAATACTCACATGATGCATGTTAGTCACAATGATAGAGCTAACTATCCTTTATATTAAAGATGAGCAGTTTGGACTAATAGGGGATCATTTGTGACAATAGGATGGATAGGTGGGGACAAATATGATAAGATATGGGGGGTGGGGCATATCTCTTGCTCACAGCCCATGTGGTGATAAAACAAAATCAGCTTAATCATTACAATTGGGACTTAGTTGATAAATACACCCCTAAGCTTCTGTATGTCATTGTTATCACCTACTAAGCACATTTACCTCAAACTACCGTATATACTTGAGTATAAGCCGAGTTTTTCAGCACATTTTTTGTGCTGAAAAAGTACCCCCTCGGCTTATACTCGAGTGAAGTGTGTAGCGCTGACTGGACGGAGTTTGGTCAGCACTACACAGCACAAACACACAGCCACCGGCGCCGGCAGCTGTCTGTTTGTTGTAATCAGCAGCCGCTGAGAGTCTGTCAGACTCTCATCGGCTGCTGCTGCTCCCACTGCGGGAGCCATCTTCCGGCTCCCGCAGTGGGTAATGGGAGAGACGTCATGAGTAATGACATCTCTCCCATGCAAAGCGGCCGGAGGAGCTGTTAGCGGTGGTTTCAGGATAAGTGATTTTTTTTAAATTCTTATTACGTCTCTCTCTACTGGGGGGGGGGGGGGGGACTACTGGGGGCGATTGCTACAGAGTGCATTACCAGGGGGGAATTACTACAGGGGGCACTAAAAGGGGGGATTACCACTGGGTGTACTACCAGGGGGCGATTACTACAGGGGTCACTACCAGGGGCGATTACTACAGGGAGCACTACCAGGGGGGACTACTACAGGGGGCACTAAAAGGGGGGGGGGGATTACCACTGGGTGTACTACCAGGGGGCGATTACTACAGGGGTCACTACCAGGGGGCGATTACTACAGGGGGCACTACCAGGGGGCGATTACTACAGGGGGCACTACCAGGGGGGATTACTTCTGGGGGCACTAAAAGGGGGGGATTACCACTGGGGGCACTACCAGGGGGGGATTACCACTGGGGGCACTACCAGGGGGGGATTACTACTGGGGGCACTGAAAGGGGGGATTACCACTGGGGGCACTACCAGGGGGGATTACTACTGGGGGCACAACCAGGGGGAATTACTACTGGGGGCACTACCAGCTGCTGCATTTCCCACCCTAGGCTTATACTCGAGTCAATAAGTTTTCCCAGTTTTTTGTGGTAAAAGTAGGTACCTCGACTTATATTCAGGTTGACTTATACTCGAGTATATACGGTAATACAAATAATTTTATCTGCTCGTGTCTGCATTTCACTCCATCATCCTGTTTCTCCTCACAGCCCATTGTATTACTAATGATCCCTCTGCCAGTACTCCTCATTTTGCACTGTCCTCTGTTAAGCTGGGTACACACTCTTCCAAACTGTGATCAAACCGACCCTCAACCAACCAGTTGGTCTGACACTGGACAGATTGGATCAGCCGATCCTTATCGCTTGGTCAGGTCTCCTGATTTTTACATATACTTAAAAACTAGGAGGACCGACCAGCGGTCAGCCGACCAATATACATGTGTGTAGGCTGCTGTGGTTGGAGCTGGCGACCAGTCTCATATCCCGGCAGCTCAGCACACCATCTGCAGCAACTGTCAGCCAGGCACATGCCAGCATCAGCGGCACTGCCCAGCTTAACAGCTGCTGCAGCCGGGGTTGGTGTTCCACAGGTGCTGGTGTGTCGGGGCAGGCTTGCTGGGACGTTTAGTCTGCATGTGAAAAACAATATTATCAATTTTTTTTTCAAAAATGTTTTTTATTGAAATAAATAAAATAAAAAATATAAAAATTACAGCTTGACACTTATTTTTGTAAATACATTTTAGATTTGGTATAAAATGAAAAAAGGATGTGCAAATTTACATTGTAACATAGTGGAAGAAGGAAATAACTACCATGTTGTTCTGTGCACCATCACAACATATGCTGCCAACATAATATAAAACATGTAAGTACATCATTATGACATCTAAGTAATTAGATGGTGTTTTAAGTAATGAAAATATAGGAAACTATAAAAAAATGCTTTTAAATTCTTTCAATTTTGTTTTGCTTTCCAATATAAATAATATTAAAATTGAAATTAAGTAGATATTTTAATCTAGAGAATAGAGAGAGGAGCGATAAGGATGGGTGGAGGAAGGGGGTTTGGAGAAGAGGGGAGAACAGTTAAGGAAACACAAAGAATGAGTCACATAGGCCCAGCGCCATCGTTATCTATCAAGTGCAGGTAATTGAGGGATCTTGCTTTAGCATTATAGTTTCATACCATATTGTTGATGTAAAACAATGCATTTGTTTTTTAAGATCATCATGTAAAGTATAACTAAAGCTTTCCCACATTGAGAAAAAGTGTTCTGTTTTCCCTTGAAGAGAGGATTTAACCCAGTCCATTTTAAAAGACAAAATAATAATCTCTTTTTAAAGGTGGAGTGAGCTAAATTCACTGCTGAAGAATAATTTTTTTGTCAACAGCTGACAGAATTAGTCCCTGTTCTTCCAGACACTATGGGGTATATTCAATTGGGCGCGATATTAAAACCTTGCGCCCCTCGCGTCCAATTTTGGAATCCCGTGGGTATGCGCACTCCCTATACCCGTGGGATTAAAAAAAAAACCCAGTGGACGCGGGGTTTTCATCACTGAAAATCACGAGCCGCGTAAATAAAAACAGTCACTTACCTGCCCGGGGGTCCCCGGTGGTCTCTATGACACCCGGGGGCTTCCCCTCTCTCTTCTTACTGGAGAGGGGGCTGCTGGGAGTCCCAGGGGCTCCTGGGAGGCTCCAGGGGCTGGTGGGTGGGGCAAGGGCTGCTGAGAGATGTAGTTCTCCCATCACCCATTACAGGGGGGGGGGGCACAGTGACACTGGGGGGGCACACTGACCCCGGGACACACACACACTCATGCACACACGCACTCACATACTCACCCCTGCTGCAGAAGAGCCGGCTCTCGACACAGGATGAAGAAGACAGCGCTGCTGAAGGTAAGTAATTAAGGACTAATTAAGCTAATTGGATACTTCCAATTGCTTAATTAGTCCTCAGGGGGGGTGACGCGGGGTTGTCAGAGCAAGTCTCGAGAATAAAAACCTCCCGATGCGTGTTTAAAAAAAACATGCACCTAAAAGAGTAGCAAAAAACCCGCACCTGCAGGAAAAACCTCGCAGGTGCAGGTTTTTTGCTATTCTCACAGCCTATTGAATATGGCCCTATATGTGTGTTTGTCCTCCATGCTGTCTTATTGATTCCTCTAAAATTATAATTTTTTATTCCTAAATTTGTCATTCCTCTCTGTACTTCTCCTAATTGTGTGTCCTTGTACATATATTCCCTGTTCTATCTATCTTGTCCTGCCTTTCACCCTAATATACTGCACTCTGCTTTCCTTACCCACCTCCATCATACCCTGCTATGTATAACTTACCTTCCTCCTTCTTCTTGGCAGGTAACTGGAAACTGCAGCAACTGTAGGTAGAATGTTACAGGGTGAAGCACTGTGATGTCACAGGATAGGTGTATGATGTCACATAGCAATGCTGCTGAGTTACAGCTATAATACATATACATTTTATACATCAGTTATAACTGGATTTAGATGAACTTGCAGTAGAAAAGAGAATAGTGTAGAAAATGAACTATAAGGCAATGTTATACAGAGTGCCTCAATATATACGTGAAGGGAAAATATAAGTGAAAGGAATATTTAGATTATATTTTAGAAGGAAAGAAAGCTTTTTTTATATAAATATGTTTATTGTTCAGCAAGAATATAATGCAAATGACAAAAAATAATACAAGAGTATATAGTATCAAATTCAGCAGTTATTTTTGCTTTGTTTTTTTTCCCAACATAGCAAGCACTGAGTTCCTTAACATTTTCAATTATATAAAGGACAAATACATTGAAAGAAAAATAAAATAAACTAGATACATCACATATCGGCAACTAAATATAATTTCAGACCCCTGAAGGTCAGAAAGAAAAGTGCCAAATATATAATAATGCAATACATTATAACACAATATTGAAAATAATGATAATATCCACGTTGTAACAGGAAAATAAGAAAAATCAGACGATATGCTATATGATATCTGTAATATGTGGTGAGGGAAGTGAAAAAAATCAAATGTCATACTATTCAGGGCCATAAGGCCACATGGACCATAAGGGGCAAATAAATGAAGTTTGTTATGAGATTTGCCTCAACAAAAACTATTCCGTGTGTTTGAGTACCTTCCAAAAGTTAGCCTGAGTCTGAGTTGGTAAACATTCAATATAAGCATCATATAGTTTTTTAAAATACTAGGACTACTTATTCTATGGCCATTCTTCTTTCATGATAAAGACTTACAACACTTGTGTCTTCTGCTCGGCCAAAGTGGGAGAGGATCTCGATATCCAGTGCTGAAGAGTTACTTTTTTAGCTACAGTGACCATAATTGTTAAAAGAGGTTTCCAAAGTCCCAACGAAGAGTCTACTTCCCAGGATGGATAATTAGCAAAAGGGAAAAAAGTAGAGCTGCAGCACTTTTAGGGAGCCTCAGTCTCAGTGTGACACCAAGATAGTACAGAAGTTTGTCTCAAAACTGGCTAATCCTTCAGCAATGCCATATATTATGTGACAGTGTGGCATTGGGACAAGAACACTTAACACAGTTCCCAGATTTCAAAGCTACAAAATGTCTCATATGAGCAGGGGAGACATAGGTTCTGTTTAATATCCTAATGTGAATCTCCTGTAGACGTGCGGACTTAAGGGTTGGAAGAACAATTTTTGAACAGGCTACAATCGACTCAAATTCAGGCAATTTAGGTATTTCTGATTGCCATGCCTGGGAGGTGTTAGACCAAATTAAGGTATTTGTCTCTAAAGATCTGAAAAGAGTGACGAATTCTAAACCTGGTTAAATGGCTATAAGTGAGTACCTCAAATAAGACATCTGGTGCGTGTGGAGTCAAGAAAGGATTATCTAAAGATTGGGCACAATGTCATACTTGCAAGAACATAAAAAAATGGGAACGGGGTAGGTGGTATTTTTGTTGCAGTTTTAGGGTGTTCTGTTATTTGTTTGGTACACACTTGCTTTGTATGGACAGATTGACATTAGAGTGACCAGGTCTGGTTACGGTAATTGGGGTAGATTTCTGTAGCTGAATATTTATTTGCAACATTGATACCGGTTATTCTCCTGTTTCCGTGTTGTGTGGGGCCAAATAGCGCCTTCGGGCTCCCACTACACTGCTACTACTGTATTCTGTAAAAATACTATTGTGTTTCTGCCCCAGTGTATCTAACAGCCATATTGTATTTTGGTAATGGAATTATTACTACTGTTTATTGGGTTTTGTTTTCTATCCGAACTACCATATTTATTACCTTTTATGCATGGGTTTATTCTTATCGGTATCAGAATCATACTGTATGTTTTAATCCTTGGATCTCTGTATGCTGATCATGTCTTAACATTCTATTGTTGTTTGTAATTTTTAAAAAATAAAAAAAAATTTGGGTGTAACTTCTAAAAGTCATATATAAACATGATTTTAAAACAATATGAAATGTATTGGTTTAATTAATGGTTTACATTACTTGAAGTTATTCTTTTTATTGCACTTTATTATACCATATTCAGAAATACCAGCTTAAATTGCTAGTATATGAGATATCCACAAGAGGGCAGTAAACCTTTATCTATATCTATTATACTTAAATGCCTGAAAACAAAATAAGTTACATGTTCTGTATGATGGAAAACTTGGAAATGTAATCACCTGTAAATGTGTTACTATATTAGAGTACTTAATGCTGTCTGCCTTTGACAGAGCATGGAGAGCTTTCAGTGAACAGTGAGTACATGTACACCATGAGACAAGTAAAAGGTGTCACATGGCAGGGAGGTCCCAGTTGCCACACACTCCAAAAATATACTGATAGGTTAATTAGCTACTGATGAAAAAATGTGTACATGTGGTAGTTTGTAAGCTCCACTGGGACAGGTACTGATGTGAATGGCCAAATATTCTCTGTACAGAGCTACGGAATGTATAAGAGCTATATAAATACTTGGCAATAAATAATAAAAATAAAAAAAAATAGTCAATGTTCTTGCAGCGGCTGAATTCTTGGTCAGGGGTGTAAGTAGACCATCTAACTGATGGAACCTCTGTAGTAGAGAGGGATACCCAGAACATGTTCAGAACTATGCAAGTGAGTAGAGAGGGATATCCAGAACATGTTCAGAACTATGCAAGTGAGTAGAGAGGGATACCCAGAACATGCTTCAGTACTATGCAGCTGAGTAGAGAGGGATAGCCAGAACATGCTTCAGTACTATGCAGCTGAGTAGAGAGGGATAGCCAGAACACGCTTCAGTACTATGCAGCTGAGTAGAGAGGGATACCCAGAACACGCTTCAGTACTATGCAGCTGAGTAGAGGGATACCCAGAACACGCTTCAGAGCTATGCAGCTGAGTAGAGAGGGATACCCAGAACACGCTTCAGAGCTATGCAGCTGAGTAGAGAGGGATACCCAGAAAACGCTTCGGAACTATGCTGCTGAGTAGAGAGGTATACCCAGAACACGCTTCAGTACCTTGCAGCTGAGTAGAGAGGGATACCCAGAACACGCTTCAGTACTATGCAGCTGAGTAGAGAGGGATACCCAGAACACGCTTCAGAGCTATGCAGCTGAGTAGAGAGGGATACCCAGAACACGCTTCGGAACTATGCTGCTGAGTAGAGAGGGATACCCAGAACACGCTTCAGTACTATGCTGCTGAGAAGAGAGGGATACCCAGAACACGTTTCAGAACTATGCTGCTGAGTAGAGTGGGATACCCAGAACATGCTTCAGTACTATGCAGCTGAGTAGAGAGGGATACCCAGAACATGCTTCAATACTATGTAGCTGAGAGGGATACCCAGAACATGCTTCAGTACTATGCAGCTGAGTAGAGAGGGATACCCAGAACACGCTTTAGAACTATGCAAGTGAGTAGAGAGGGATACCCAGAACACGCTTCAGAACTATGCTGCTGAGTAGAGGGATACCCAGAACACGCTTCAGTACTATGCAGCTGAGTAGAGAGGGATACCCAGAACACGCTTCAGAACTATGCTGCTGAATAGAGAGGGATACCCAGACCACGCTTCAGTACTATGCAGCTGAGTAGAGCGGGATACCCAGAACACGCTTCAGTACTATGCAGCTGAGTAGAGAGGGATACCCAGAACACGCTTCAGAACTATGCTGCTGAATAGAGAGGGATACCCAGAACACGCTTCAGTACTATGCAGCTGAGTAGAGAGGGATACCCAGAACACGCTTTAGAACTATGCTGCTGAATAGAAAGGGATACTATGCAGCTGAGTAGAGAGGGATACCCAGAACACGCTTCAGTACTATGCAGCTGAGTAGAGAGGGATACCCAGAACACGCTTTAGAACTATGCTGCTTAGTAGAGAGGGATACCCAGAACACGCTTCAGTACTATGCAGCTGAGTAGAGAGGGATACCCAGAACACGCTTCAGTACTATGCAGCTGAGTAGAGAGGGATACCCAGAACACGCTTCAGTACTATGCAGCTGAGTAGAGAGGGATACCCAGAACACGCTTCAGAGCTATGCAGCTGAGTAGAGAGGGATACCCAGAACACGCTTCGGAACTATGCTGCTGAGTAGAGAGGGATACCCAGAACACGCTTCAGTACTATGCAGCTGAGTAGAGAGGGATACCCAGAACACGCTTCAGAGCTATGCAGCTGAGTAGAGAGGGATACCCAGAACACGCTTCGGAACTATGCTGCTGAGTAGAGAGGGATACCCAGAACACGCTTCAGTACTATGCAGCTGAGTAGAGTGGGATACCCAGAACACGCTTCAGAACTATGCTGCTGAATAGAGAGGGATACTATGCAGCTGAGTAGAGAGGGATACCCAGAACACGCTTCAGTACTATGCAGCTGAGTAGAGAGGGATACCCAGAACACGCTTTAGAACTATGCTGCTTAGTAGAGAGGGATACCCAGAACACGCTTCAGAGCTATGCTGCTGAGTAGAGAGGGATACCCAGAACACGCTTTAGAGCTATGCTGCTGAGTAGAGAGGGATACCCAGAACACGCTTCAGAACTATGCTGCTGAGTAGAGAGGGATACCCAGAACACGCTTCAGAACTATGCTGCTGAGTAGAGAGGGATACCCAGAACACGCTTCAGAACTATGCTGCTGAGTAGAGAGGGATACCCAGAACACGCTTCAGAACTATGCTGCTGAGTAGAGAGGGATACCCAGAACATGCTTCAGTGATATGCTGCTGAGAAGAGTGGGATACCTAGAACATGCTTCAGTACTATGCAGCTGAGTAGAGTGGGATACCTAGAACATGCTTCAGAACTATGCTGCTGAGTAGAGTGGTATACCCAGAACATGCTTCAGTACTATGCTGCTGAGTAGAGAGGGATACCCAGAACATGCTTCAGAACTATGCTGCTGAGAAGAGTGGGATACCTAGAACATGCTTCAGTACTATGCTGCTGAGTAGAGTGGGATACCTAGAACATGCTTCAGAACTATGCTGCTGAGTAGAGTGGGATACCCAGAACATGCTTCAGTGATATGCTGCTGAGAAGAGTGGGATACCTAGAACATGCTTCAGTGATATGCTGCTGAGAAGAGTGGGATACCTAGAACATGCTTCAGTACTATGCTGCTGAGTAGAGTGGGATACCTAGAACATGCTTCAGAACTATGCTGCTGAGAAGAGTGGGATACCTAGAACATGCTTCAGTACTATGCAGCTGAGTAGAGAGGGATACCCAGGACATGCTTCAGAACTATGCTGCTGAGTAGAGTGGGATACCCAGAACATGCTTCAGTGATATGCTGTTGAGAAGAGTGGGATACCTAGAACATGCTTCAGTACTATGCTGCTGATTAGAGTGGGATACCTAGAACATGCTTCAGAAGTATGCTGCTGAGTAGAGTGGGATACCCAGAACATGCTTCAGTGATATGCTGAGTAGAGTGGGATACCCAGAACATGCTTCAGTGATATGCTGCTGAGAAGAGTGGGATACCCAGAACATGCTTCAGTGATATGCTGCTGAGAAGAGTGGGATACCTAGAACATGCTTCAGTACTATGCTGCTGAGTAGAGTGAGATACCTAGAACATGCTTCAGTACTATGCTGCTGAGTAGAGTGGGATACCCAGAACATGCTTCAGTGATATGCTGCTGAGAAGAGTGGGATACCTAGAACATGCTTCAGTACTATGCAGCTGAGTAGAGAGGGATACCTAGAACATGCTTCAGTACTATGCAGCTGAGTAGAGAGGGATAGCCAGAACATGCTTCAGAACTATGCAGCTGAGTAGAGTGGGATACCTAGAACACGCTTCAGTACTATGCAGCTGAGTAGAGTGGGATACCTAGAACATGCTTCAGTACTATGCAGCTGAGTAGAGAGGGATACCCAGAACACGCTTCAGAGCTATGCAGCTGAGTAGAGAGGGATACCCAGAACACGCTTCGGAACTATGCTGCTGAGTAGAGAGGGATACCCAGAACACGCTTCAGTACTATGCAGCTGAGTAGAGTGGGATACCCAGAACACGCTTCAGAACTATGCTGCTGAATAGAGAGGGATACTATGCAGCTGAGTAGAGAGGGATACCCAGAACACGCTTCAGTACTATGCAGCTGAGTAGAGAGGGATACCCAGAACACGCTTTAGAACTATGCTGCTGAGTAGACTGGGATACCTAGAACATGCTTCAGAACTATGCTGCTGAGTAGAGTGGGATACCCAGAACATGCTTCAGTGATATGCTGCTGAGAAGAGTAGGATACCTAGAACATGCTTCAGTGATATGCTGCTGAGAAGAGTGGGATACCTAGAACATGCTTCAGTACTATGCTGCTGAGTAGAGTGGGATACCTAGAACATGCTTCAGAACTATGCTGCTGAGAAGAGTGGGATACCTAGAACATGCTTCAGTACTATGCAGCTGAGTAGAGAGGGATACCCAGGACATGCTTCAGAACTATGCTGCTGAGTAGAGTGGGATACCCAGAACATGCTTCAGTGATATGCTGTTGAGAAGAGTGGGATACCTAGAACATGCTTCAGTACTATGCTGCTGAGTAGAGTGGGATACCTAGAACATGCTTCAGAAGTATGCTGCTGAGTAGAGTGGGATACCCAGAACATGCTTCAGTGATATGCTGAGTAGAGTGGGATACCCAGAACATGCTTCAGTGATATGCTGCTGAGAAGAGTGGGATACCCAGAACATGCTTCAGTGATATGCTGCTGAGAAGAGTGGGATACCTAGAACATGCTTCAGTACTATGCTGCTGAGTAGAGTGAGATACCTAGAACATGCTTCAGTACTATGCTGCTGAGTAGAGTGGGATACCCAGAACATGCTTCAGTGATATGCTGCTGAGAAGAGTGGGATACCTAGAACATGCTTCAGTACTATGCAGCTGAGTAGAGAGGGATACCTAGAACATGCTTCAGTACTATGCAGCTGAGTAGAGAGGGATACCTAGAACATGCTTCAGTACTATGCAGCTGAGTAGAGAGGGATAGCCAGAACATGCTTCAGAACTATGCAGCTGAGTAGAGTGGGATACCTAGAACATGCTTCAGTACTATGCAGCTGAGTAGAGTGGGATACCTAGAACATGCTTCAGTACTATGCAGCTGAGTAGAGTGAGATACCTAGAACATGCTTCAGTACTATGCTGCTGAGTAGAGTGGGATACCCAGAACATGCTTCAGTGATATGCTGCTGAGTAGAGTGGGATACCTAGAACATGCTTCAGTACTATGCAGCTGAGTAGAGAGGGATACCTAGAACATGCTTCAGTACTATGCAGCTGAGTAGAGAGGGATAGCCAGAACATGCTTCAGAACTATGCAGCTGAGTAGAGTGGGATACCTAGAACATGCTTCAGTACTATGCAGCTGAGTAGAGTGGGATACCTAGAACATGCTTCAGTACTATGCAGCTGAGTAGAGTGAGATACCTAGAACATGCTTCAGAACTATGCTGCTGAGTAGAGGGATACCCAGAACACGCTTCAGTACTATGCAGCTGAGTAGAGAGGGATACCCAGAACACGCTTCAGAACTATGCTGCTGAATAGAGAGGGATACCCAGACCACGCTTCAGTACTATGCAGCTGAGTAGAGCGGGATACCCAGAACACGCTTCAGTACTATGCAGCTGAGTAGAGAGGGATACCCAGAACACGCTTCAGAACTATGCTGCTGAATAGAGAGGGATACCCAGAACACGCTTCAGTACTATGCAGCTGAGTAGAGAGGGATACCCAGAACACGCTTTAGAACTATGCTGCTGAATAGAAAGGGATACTATGCAGCTGAGTAGAGAGGGATACCCAGAACACGCTTCAGTACTATGCAGCTGAGTAGAGAGGGATACCCAGAACACGCTTTAGAACTATGCTGCTTAGTAGAGAGGGATACCCAGAACACGCTTCAGTACTATGCAGCTGAGTAGAGAGGGATACCCAGAACACGCTTCAGTACTATGCAGCTGAGTAGAGAGGGATACCCAGAACACGCTTCAGTACTATGCAGCTGAGTAGAGAGGGATACCCAGAACACACTTCAGAGCTATGCAGCTGAGTAGAGAGGGATACCCAGAACACGCTTCGGAACTATGCTGCTGAGTAGAGAGGGATACCCAGAACACGCTTCAGTACTATGCAGCTGAGTAGAGTGGGATACCCAGAACACGCTTCAGAACTATGCTGCTGAATAGAGAGGGATACTATGCAGCTGAGTAGAGAGGGATACCCAGAACACGCTTCAGTACTATGCTGCTTAGTAGAGAGGGATACCCAGAACACGCTTCAGAGCTATGCTGCTGAGTAGAGAGGGATACCCAGAACACGCTTTAGAGCTATGCTGCTGAGTAGAGAGGGATACCCAGAACACGCTTCAGAACTATGCTGCTGAGTAGAGAGGGATACCCAGAACACGCTTCAGAACTATGCTGCTGAGTAGAGAGGGATACCCAGAACACGCTTCAGAACTATGCTGCTGAGTAGAGAAGGATACCCAGAACACGCTTCAGAACTATGCTGCTGAGTAGAGAGGGATACCTAGAACATGCTTCAGTGATATGCTGCTGAGAAGAGTGGGATACCTAGAACATGCTTCAGTACTATGCAGCTGAGTAGAGTGGGATACCTAGAACATGCTTCAGAACTATGCTGCTGAGTAGAGTGGTATACCCAGAACATGCTTCAGTACTATGCTGCTGAGTAGAGAGGGATACCCAGAACATGCTTCAGAACTATGCTGCTGAGAAGAGTGGGATACCTAGAACATGCTTCAGTACTATGCTGCTGAGTAGAGTGGGATACCTAGAACATGCTTCAGAACTATGCTGCTGAATAGAGAGGGATACCCAGAACATGCTTCAGTGATATGCTGCTGAGAAGAGTGGGATACCTAGAACATGCTTCAGTGATATGCTGCTGAGAAGAGTGGGATACCTAGAACATGCTTCAGAACTATGCTGCTGAATAGAGAGGGATACTATGCAGCTGAGTAGAGAGGGATACCCAGAACACGCTTCAGTACTATGCTGCTTAGTAGAGAGGGATACCCAGAACACGCTTCAGAGCTATGCTGCTGAGTAGAGAGGGATACCCAGAACACGCTTTAGAGCTATGCTGCTGAGTAGAGAGGGATACCCAGAACACGCTTCAGAACTATGCTGCTGAGTAGAGAGGGATACCCAGAACACGCTTCAGAACTATGCTGCTGAGTAGAGAGGGATACCCAGAACACGCTTCAGAACTATGCTGCTGAGTAGAGAGGGATACCCAGAACACGCTTCAGAACTATGCTGCTGAGTAGAGAAGGATACCCAGAACACGCTTCAGAACTATGCTGCTGAGTAGAGAGGGATACCTAGAACATGCTTCAGTGATATGCTGCTGAGAAGAGTGGGATACCTAGAACATGCTTCAGTACTATGCAGCTGAGTAGAGTGGGATACCTAGAACATGCTTCAGAACTATGCTGCTGAGTAGAGTGGTATACCCAGAACATGCTTCAGTACTATGCTGCTGAGTAGAGAGGGATACCCAGAACATGCTTCAGAACTATGCTGCTGAGAAGAGTGGGATACCTAGAACATGCTTCAGTACTATGCTGCTGAGTAGAGTGGGATACCTAGAACATGCTTCAGAACTATGCTGCTGAATAGAGAGGGATACCCAGAACATGCTTCAGTGATATGCTGCTGAGAAGAGTGGGATACCTAGAACATGCTTCAGTGATATGCTGCTGAGAAGAGTGGGATACCTAGAACATGCTTCAGTACTATGCTGCTGAGTAGAGTGGGATACCTAGAACATGCTTCAGAACTATGCTGCTGAGAAGAGTGGGATACCTAGAACATGCTTCAGTACTATGCAGCTGAGTAGAGAGGGATACCCAGGACATGCTTCAGAACTATGCTGCTGAGTAGAGTGGGATACCCAGAACATGCTTCAGTACTATGCTGCTGAGTAGAGTGGGATACCTAGAACATGCTTCAGAAGTATGCTGCTGAGTAGAGTGGGATACCCAGAACATGCTTCAGTGATATGCTGAGTAGAGTGGGATACCCAGAACATGCTTCAGTGATATGCTGCTGAGAAGAGAGGGATACCCAGAACATGCTTCAGTGATATGCTGCTGAGAAGAGTGGGATACCTAGAACATGCTTCAGTACTATGCTGCTGAGTAGAGTGAGATACCTAGAACATGCTTCAGTACTATGCTGCTGAGTAGAGTGGGATACCCAGAACATGCTTCAGTGATATGCTGCTGAGAAGAGTGGGATACCTAGAACATGCTTCAGTACTATGCAGCTGAGTAGAGAGGGATACCTAGAACATGCTTCAGTACTATGCAGCTGAGTAGAGAGGGATAGCCAGAACATGCTTCAGAACTATGCAGCTGAGTAGAGTGGGATACCTAGAACATGCTTCATTACTATGCAGCTGAGTAGAGTGGGATACCTAGAACATGCTTCAGTACTATGCAGCTGAGTAGAGTGAGATACCTAGAACATGCTTCAGTACTATGCTGCTGAGTAGAGTGGGATACCCAGAACATGCTTCAGTGATATGCTGCTGAGTAGAGTGGGATACCTAGAACATGCTTCAGTACTATGCAGCTGAGTAGAGAGGGATAGCCAGAACATGCTTCAGAACTATGCAGCTGAGTAGAGTGGGATACCTAGAACATGCTTCAAAACTATTCTAGTTCACAAAATCAAATGAGCATAATATGAAGCAATCTGTAATAGAAATGATACCATTTAGCTTGCTCAAGAGAGAGAAGAAATCCAGAGGGGACTGGAGGGTTCATTGTAATATGTGATTATTACAGATATGTAATCATGTATCTAGGACTCCAGTGCTTACAAATATGAAGATAAGGGTTTATTTCATAATATGGTGCACCATACCTTAAATCTACTACAAAATATTTGGAAAGTACTGATATACTGTATTTTCCCATAGCACTCTAGCATTCATCTAATCATTAAATGTCTGACAGTGGCTGAAAGAGGAGGCATAAAGCGATCTTTAAATTATTTATGCTATGCTCAAACCGATTTAGTCTGTATATGCTGTGGTCTAGTATTAATCCTTATATTGTGTACCCCTATTATTAACTATCATGGAGAAAGCAGATGGTTAAATTTTAAAATGTTATACTTCAAACATGTAGATTCATGAGAAACCTAATAACAATGGGTACCGATAGATAAATACACTAAAATAACTTTTTTAAGGACATTTTCCTTAAATAACGTTATTTTGGTATTCATGTAGCCACTTAGCACAGGCGATATCACAGATATCTCCGTGCTAAGTTCCCCTGCGTTAATTTCCACACTCCCCATACATTAGTATGGGGATGTGGAAATTGTGGTATTCATCAAATTCCGAAAATTATGAATTTTCGGAATTTGATGCAGTTACTATTCGCCACTGTGAGGTTACGAATAGCAGAATCGACTTACCTGTATCTGCGTGTGCAGGTCCCCCGACGAGTCCCTCCGGCGCTCTGCTCCGTCCTCAGGCTCCGGAGGCTGGTCGGACATGTGTGCTCCCCAGCAGAGCACAAGAAAGTTTAGAAAAAGGAAAAAAAAAATATATATTTTTTTTTCTAATCTGTCATGTGGTCTGCTGGGAAACCACATGACAGACCAGCAGGACGGAGCCGGAGGCTGCTGCGTGGACAGGTAAGTCGGGGGGAAGGGGGGGGGGTCGGGGGGTACACAAACTTAACGCATCAGTAGGCAGTGCTGCGCATTCGCTGGTTTTACAGATGTAACAGCGCATGCGCAGCACTGTTTCCAGATGCGATAAGTTAGTGTAGGCAGGGAAAAGTATCTATTTCCCGAAAAGCTGTCATCGCAAAAATGACAGCTTTTCGGAATAGATACTTATGGAGAGGTGGAATGATGAATTCCACCTATAATTAGCTAGAACTCCATGCGAGTTCTAAACCTAATTATCTCCATCGAATTTTTAGGTTTAATGAATAGGCCCCAGAGTATAGTAGTTAAACATACATTCAAGTTATGGATATGATACTGGGCAATGTCTATCAATTAGAGCACGCAGTGTATGCTGTATGCCGTATGTGATAGTCTTTCATTTAAGGGTAGATAGGTGGTTTCTTTGTCTTTAGTATCATTCAAAATCCTCACTACGTATCGCAAATCCATTCCAAGTGGACTTTACCTAGGCGATTAGCGGGACGCTGCAATCACCTACAGTCACTTTCAACTATCAAATTAATTTTATTAACGTTTACCATTCTCCTTGAGAATATCAAACTTGCACTTAGTATTAACAAATTATCTACCAGCAATCATTAAGTTTTCTACAGAGCACTGCGTGCTCTAATTGATAGACATTGCCCAGTATCATATCCATAACTTGAATATATGTTTAACTACTATACTCTATTTGATATTTATCTATCAGTACCCATTGTTGTTATGTTTCTTATGAATCTACATGTTTGAAGTAAAACATTTTAAAATTTAACAATCTGCTTTCTCCATGATAATTTAGTTACTTAATAATAGGGGTACACAATATAAGGATTAGTACTAGACCACAGCATATACAGACTGAATCGGTTTGAGCGCAGCACAAATAATTCACTTTTATATAACCAATCAGATAGAGTCAGCTATCTAGTGCTGCAGCTTGCCATCAAACACTTAGTACTCAGAGCCTGATTCAGACCCGGACGCTATTTGCGGACGGTCGTTCCAAAAAAGGGGCCGGCTATTTAAATTGAGCGCTCGCTCTTTGCGGTTTGTTGACGCCTCTATGTCTGAGCGAGCGAACGAAAAATGCGCTCGCTATTTTGTAAAGACGCCCCTTTGCCGTTCGCATCACACGTCATCTCCGGTATTTATTAGATTAATCGGGTACAACGAAAGGCATCTGAACTGCTCGCAGTGCTTGTGGTAGCTTTTTCCTACCGCTATCACTGACAGCAGTTCAGTCTAAAAGACAACCAAGTGACGTGGTCGATGACGCTTTACTAATTATGCACTCCCATTAAACGCCCTTTTGACCGTTAGGCACGCCTGCGTTCGGATCTCCACTCCCCCGTTTTCAAGCACCTTCCCCTGTTACCATCCACAAATGGTACATTCTGTCAATCAAATTAGCAGCCCCTCGCTGTTTTGCGAGCGCACGATTTCCGACCGCAATGACTGGTTTGCGCATGTGCAGTTGTGCGAACATCGCTCAGAGCAAACGAGCGGCCACTTACGAGCGGCTCTGAATCAGGCACTCAGGCCCTGATTCAGAGCCGGACGCTCTGACAGAGCGCTCGCTCTTAATCAGGGCCGTCCCTCTGTCTTTTTTGAGCGGCCTCCTGGACTGCTCGTATAGCTGTGGGTGACCACCCACAGCTATAGCAAGCGGCCAAAAAGATGGTCGGGTAGGGTCTCGTCTGCCACAAGCCCTGGAGTGCTTTCGGCTCTATCAGAGCCGAGAGCACTCCCACTGACATCACTTGTTATGTCAGTGGGGCCGGCCCCAGACGGTAGGCGTTCCCATGGAAACACTTCCGGCAGCCACGCCCCCGGCACGCCCACCAAAGGGGGCGTGCTGTCACTCACCATCGACAGCACGCCCCCTTTGTATCGAGACTCGGAGCGACAACTTGCCCGCCGCTATCCGGGTCTCACACATGCGCACTGCCCCAACATTGACCCGCTTGCGAGCGCTCAGCGCTCGCAAGCGGGTCTGAATTAGGCCCTCAGTGTGCAGGTCCACACAGCCGTTTGTTATTCAGTGATCTTTGTACATGAAATTATCACTGAGCAGCAGTAATTATTCACGGTTTTGTTTCTTTATGCTTTTAGTACTTTATGGATACTAGTAGCCTGATGCAGAGTTGAATCAATGTGTGACAAAAATGCCGAAGCAATACACATTCACACAAACCGGCTCCTAGAGAGCTGGGCAGGGCTCTGGTACGAGGGCAGTGACCGATGGTCGCGTTAGTGATCCAAAGCAGCATCTATGGACACTGCACTCAGATCGCAGATGTATGGTGGAGGCGTCCATTTCCTACAGACATGTCCTTCTGCATTTGCATTTTAGTTGGACGGTAGTGTACAGCTGCCTCCCTGCGAATATGCAATAACATCCATAGTAGAATCAGGCCCTATATCAGAACTACCTTTGAGGAAAAGAACAAGACGGTAGGCTTCAAATCATAGAATGGCCAGCAGAGTCTCCAAACCTAAACCCCATCCAGCTGGTTAAAGATGAATTGGACATAAGGGTGAAAGCAAAGTAACCTACAAGTGCAACGCATTTGTGGGAACTTCTGCAACAGTGTTTGGAAGAACTTCCAAAAAATATTTGATTTTCATGGTAGAAAGAATGCCAGGAGTGTGCTCAGCAGTTATATCTGAAAAAGGTGGCTGCTTTGCCGAGTCAACAATTTTCAGTTTTGTTATATAAAGTGATTGTTTCTTTTTTTTTTACATTTCCCATTGTGTATTTGTTCTATACTCTCAGAGTACACTGACACATCAAACTTTGTAAATTTCAATAAAAACTGGAAAATTGGGGCTGCTCTAATACATTTGATCGGTAATGTAGTCCTACAAGCGGCCATCAGTCTATGTTGTATGCCCGTTACACACAGTATTATGCTGAACTATGGTGTTGGGCCTTTTCCTTACCCCACATGACATAATTGTGCATATTGTGTTACGTTTAATTGTACTCATGAATTACTGTATGTTCATTTATTATTCTTTTACTAATACAACCCTTAATGGTATTAATGTATAATTGACTACATTATTGTACTGTGACTGAATGGCGCACAATTCTTTTGTACAAACACCTATTGCACATATGTTGCTGCTGTCTAATTAATGACACCTGCACAGGACACCACTAATGCACCTCTGCTTGGTTTCTTTGTGGTGAACTGTAAAGCCTCTCACACAATGTGCTATTGCTAGCAGTAAAATATGGTTTCCTCTCACTTGAAAGTTATAGTAAATTACACATGCAGCTTACTATGAGGTTAATAGCCACAACTTTTGATGGTTTTAGCATCACGTTCCAGAAAATGCCACACAGCCTAAAAACTACAATTATTAAGACTCAAGTTTTAAAATGATTTGCCCTACAAAACATATTGGCAGGGGCGTTTCTATCCATTGGCCAGGATGGCACTCGCCAGGGGCGCCGGCCGAGGGGGGGGTGCCGTCCGGAGGGACTGCCGGCAGCTGCTTGGTGCGAGCAATTAATAGATGTTTTTGTTTGTTTTTTTGACACAAGGTGCGCGTGATGTCATGACATCACGCGTGCCGCGTTGCAGCACTCTATCTGTGTGGGCTGAGTGCGGGAGGAGGGGAGGGGGCAGGGGAGCCAGTAGGGGGAATGGCAGAGGACACAGAAGAGGGATGGCGGGGGAGCCAGAAGGGGGAATGGCAGAGGACACAGAAGAGGGATGGCGGGGGAGAAAGAAGGGTGGTGTCTGGGTACAAAGAAGGGGGAATGGCTGGGGAGACAGAATGGGGAATAGCTGGGGAGACAGAATGGGCAATGGCTGGGGACAGTGGTGGGCTGGGCCGGGGGGCAGGGTCACTGTGACACAGACTGCACCGCGTGTGTAGCGCTGACCGGACGGAGTTCAGTCAGCGCTACACAGCACAAACACACAGCCACCGGAGCCGGCAGCTGTGTGTGTTTGCTGTAATCAGCAGCCGCTGAGAGTCTGTCAGACTCTCATCGGCTGCTGCTGCTCCCACTGCGGGAGCCATCTTCCGGCTCCCGCAGTGGGTAATGGGAGAGACGTCATCATGACGACGTCTCTCCCATAATGCAAAGCCGGCCGAAGGAGCCGGTAGAAGCGTCGGGACCAGGAGCGGGAGTTTCAGGTAAGTGTTTTTTTTATTAAGTCTCTCTCTACTGGGGGGGACGACTACTGGGGGCACTACCAGGGGGGGGGGGATTACTATGGGAGCACTACCAGGAGGGGATTACTACTGGGGGCACTACCAGGGGGGTGGATTACTACTGGGGGCACTACAAGGGGGGGAGATCTACTACTGGGGGCACTACAAGGGGGGCTACTACTACTGGGGGCACTACAAAGGGGGGGGCTACTACTACTGGGGGCACTACAAAGGGGGGGGGGAACTACTACTGGGGGCACTACAAGGGGGGGATACTACTACTGGGGGCACGACTACTACTGGGGGCACTACAAAGGGGGGGCTACTACTGGGGGCACTACAAGGGGGGACACTACAAGGGGGGGCTACTACTACTGGGGGCACTACAAAGGGGGGGGCTACTACTACTGGGGGCACTACAAAGGGGGGGGCTACTACTACTGGGGGCACTACAAAGGGGGGGGACTACTACTACTGGGGGCACTACAAGGGGGGGGACTACTACTACTGGGGGCACTACAAGGGGGGGGACTACTACTACTGGGGGCACTACAAGGGGGGGCTACTACTGGGGGCACTACAAGGGGGGGCTAATACTGGGGGCACTACAAGTGGGTACTACTACTACTGGGGACTACTACTAGGGGCACTACAAGGGGAGGGGACTACTACTAGGGGCACTGCATAGGGGGGAGGGGACTACTCCTAGGGGCACTACATAGGGGAGGGGACTACCACTGGGGGCACTGCATTGAGGGACCACTGCTGGGGGCTCTATATAAAGGGCAATACTGGGGGTACTGCATAGGGGGGAGACTACAACTGGGGCCACTATTTAAGGGGCATTGCATAAGGGTTACCACTATTGGGAGCACTGCATGGGGGGTGGACTGCTACTGGGGGCACTATATAAGGGGCACTGCATAGGGGGTACCACTATTGGGGGCACTATATAAGGGGCTTACTACTGGGGGCACTGCACAGGGAGGACCACTACTGGGGGCACTATATAAGGGGCTTACTACTGGGGGCACAAGGGGCACTGCATAGGGGGGGATCACTACTGGGGGCACTACTGGAGGATTGCGTAAGGGTGTTCTCTCCTGTGGCACACGGGGCACTACGACAGGGGGCTGCCCCTAATCTTTATTTTTACCTTACATTAATCCCATATGGACCCGCCTCCTCCCTGAAAAACTTGAGGGGGGCGGCCCCGTAGCACGCACGTTCTTCAGGCACCCTGGCTGCACGCTACTCCTCTGCCAGGGCCGCCTGCATGCATTTGCCCCCCAGGCTAAAAGTTGCCAGCCAGCCCCTGGCTGGGGACACAGAAGAGAGATGGATAGGGAGACAGAATGCAATTAATCAGAAAATATGGAGGGGGGCACCTGTCCATTACTTTGCCGTGGTGCTCATACCCTTAGATACACCCCTGCAAGGAACATAAGGTCCCTCTGACTACCTTACTTAAGCTGGGTACACACCTAGCAGATATATCTGCAGATGATGGTTGTTCATACACACTGAACAACCATCATTTGTGTTCTGTGCGCTGGAGGGGGGCAGATCGCCCCCCCTCCCCGTGGTTGCCTCTGACCGCCCGTACACACAGCACGATGCCCCAATATATCTGTAGATATATTGTGCAGCGGCCGTGCAGCACAGCCGACTCGATAAGTCTGTGAATGACGTCGTTGGTACACAGCTTAACAACCGACCATCGGGGCTTGCGACGAGATCCTATGGTTGGGTCTCGGCAACTGCAAGCCCCAGGGAGCTTTCTGCTCTGATGGAGCAGGAAGCTCCCCATTGACATCACTGATGTCAGTGCGGCCGGCCACAAAATGGTAGGCGTTATGGAAACCACCCCCCGGCCCGCCTACAAAACGGGGCGAGCTGTCGATCAACATCGACAGCCGCCCCTTTTGTAGCGAGCTCTGGAGAGAGAGAGTTTCTCTCTCGCTCCAGGGCTTGCACACGCGCAGTGCGGCCTACCCAACGACCAGGTTGCGAGCATATCGGTGCTTGCGACCGGGTCTGAATGAGACCATATGTCCCAAAAAAAAGCAATTAATTAATCTCCAATCTGGAGAAGAATAGTAAAGATGTATTGCAAAGTATTAAAGGACTGTATGTTGTTGGAATCCATATGCATTGCAGGTGACTAGATTACATTTATTTGTATCACTGTGAAATATGTTAGACATACAGTAGATCTGTAGGTATTTACAGTGTGGTCACACCTGGACTCCCTGTTTCATCTCTCTCCAGGACCATAAAGGAATATATAGCAGAATGTCTCCTGTTGTCATTGCTTCACCAAATTATGATACAATCCTTTACGAGCATAATGGTTTATTATACTGTTTCCAATATTAAAGGCAAACCATTACAGTGATGGACTTGATCCATCTCAAAAGAACTCTAATTACAATTACTTTCTGCACAGTGGGGAACATGCATACCTGCAGAGTGTACAGCCATGGCCAAAAGCTTTGAGAATGACAAAAGTATTGGTTTTCACAAAGTTTGCTGCTTCAGTGATTTTAGACCTTTTTGTCAGATGTTACTATGGTATACTGAAGTAAAATTACAAGCATTTCATAAGTATCAAAGGCTTTTATTGTAAATTACATTAAGTTTATGCAAAGAGTCAATATTTGCAGTGTTGACCCTTCATTTTTCAGACCTCTGCAATTCGCCCTGGCATTCACTCAGATGAATTACTGGTCATAGTCATTCTGGGTCAGAGAGCTGGTAACACACTGTAGACCTAGAGCATTGCAAACCTGTGAGACCTGTACATCTATGTTACTTTTACCTGTATCTTATTTCTGACATGTATAGTATTAAAACCATACACATAACACTCTTATTTTAAATGTGACCATGTGCATATTCAGTTCATTATCTCTATAACAATAAGTATATCTGAATCATATTGATGTAATTTTGGAGAGTGCAGATAAGATGTGTCAGGGCTACCCAGGATTTGTATGAGGAATGCCACATATATGTTATATAAAGCACACTTGTTGTTTCAGCCATATGAGAACCATGTGCTCTTCTGTTCAGGATTTGCCATGCTGTGCATTCAGAGATGCTCTTCTGCATACCAGTGCTGAAACTCTTAATTATATTAGTTACTGTCACCTTCCTGTAGGCATTTTCTCCTAACCGCTTATTAAGAAGGTATTCCACCCACAGAACTGCCAGCTTACTGGGTGTTTTTGTTTTGTGTACCATGCTCTATAAGAGAAGCGTGGTCAGGAGTGCTTAATTCAGGAAACATTCCTGGAAATCCTGTTTCCTGAATTAAGCACTCCTGACCACGCTTCTCTTATAGAGCATGGTACACAAAACAAAAACACCCAGTAAGCGGGCAGTTCGGTGGGTGGAATACCTTCTTAATAAGGGGTTAGGAGAAAATGCCTACAGGAAGGTGACAGCAAGGTGAATGCACAGCATGGCAAATCCTGGGTTGCCTAGAAAGGATATGAGAGGGGAAACAATGGACGAAATATGGGGGAGACGACAAAGTTTCTTCCAACAACGTAATGTGGGTGTAATAGTGGGGTGTGTAATGGTTGGGAGTCTGGGAAACCTAGGGACAATTTCTATAGCCTGAGCTAGACTGCTTTCCTCCAACATAATCCACTGCTTGGAACCTTTTGCTCCAAGCGGTTAAGCATGATAGCATGATAATAGCTAGTGATGTGAGAAAGTTGCAAGCCCCCATCGCGTTTACGACGGTAAAGGATAGCATGCTTAAAATGTGGTGTGGAATTGTTCCAAACAAACCTACGAATGAGATGCTCCACTTCCGCAAACCAAGATGGGGGAATAATGAATTGGAAGGGTTTGCATAAGATATAGAATTTTGGGTAAGGAATTCATTTTCACCAAGTTAATTCTACCAATCCAGGATAGACGCGTGGAGCGCCATCGAGTATAATCATTTGAACAATTAATATTGAGCTGATAAAACCATATAGTGTTTCAATTTCATTATGCAACATAAAGTGTATGCGTTGGCATTTCATAATAAATTAAAGAAAATCTTGGTACTCAAACACACAATGTTTGAGAGATTATTCCTGAGAATGTATGCCAGGCACATTAATGAAAAGAATGCTTTACTGTTGGCATGACACAGGACTGATGGTAGCGCTCACCTTTCCTTCTCCGGACAAGCGTTTTACCAGATGCCCCAAACAATCTGAAAGGGGATTCATCAGAGAAAATAACTTTACCTCAGTCCTCAGCAGTCCAATCCCAGTACTTTTTGCAGAATATCAGTCTGCCCCTGATGTTTATCCTGGAGAGAAGTGGCTTCTTTGCTGCCCTTCTTGACACCAGGCCATCCTCCAAAAGTCTTAGTCCTGTGTCATGCCAACAGTAAAGCATCCTGAGACCATTCGTGTGTGAGGTTGCTTCACAGCCAAGGGAGTGGGATCACTCACAATTTTGCCTAATAACATAGCCATGAAAGAATGGTACCAAAACATCCTCCAAGAGCAACTTCTCCCAACCATCCAAGAACAGTTTGGTGATGAACAATGCCTTTTCCAGGATAATGGAGCACCTTGCCATAAGGCAAAAGTGATTAGTAAGTGGCTCAGAGAACAAAACATCAAAATTTTGGGTCCATGGCCAGGAAACTCCCCAGACCTTAATCCCATTGAGAACTTGTGGTCAATCCTCAAGAGCCGGATGGACAAACAAAAACCCACAAATTCTGACAAACTCCAAGCATTGATTAGGTAAGAATGGGCGGCCATCAGTCAGTATGTGGCCAAAATTTGATTGACAGCATGCCAGGGCGAATTGCAGAGGTCTTGAAAAAGAAGGGTCAACTGCAAATATTGACTCTTTGTATAAACTTAATATAATTGTCAATAAAAGCCTTTGACACTTATGAAATGCTTGTAATTTTACTTCAGTATACCATAGTAACATCTGACAAAAAGGTCTAAAAACATTGAAGCAGCAAACTTTGTGAAAACCAATACTTGTGTCATTCTCAAAATTTTTGGCCATGGCTGTAGTGGCCGGGTCGAGTTCAGAAGGAAGTTATGTACACTAGTGCACATTATTATTCAGGTCCACAATGAGATTACAGTTAAAAAAACAACAACAAACATACAAAAACAAAACAGTGCTGGGAAGAGCTTCTCGAATAATATGCACATACTGTACATACACTGACTTATACACAGGTACATAAAAGGGGATGTAGTTATGATACCTATGTACAGGATGCCGGATGATGAAATCCTAGTGCCGGAATCCTGCCCTGGGACAGAACACCGGCGCCGAAATCCCGACGCCAGTTCAGATGTCAACGCCTGAATCCCGACAGCCGGCTTCCCGAATGTAAGCATAGTGTGCCGAGTTCGGTGTTAGTCGTGGGGGGGGTTAGGTTTAAGCACCACAGGGAGGTTAGAGTTAGGCTACGGGGGGAGGGGGTAGATTTAGTGTTAGGATGTGGGCAGGGTGGGTTAGGTTTAGGCACCACTTGGGGGGTTAGGCACAGGCACCATGGGTGAAAGTTAGTCACTAACAGGGAGGGTTAGGGTTTGGGGGGTGGGGTTTAGGATGTAGGAACAGAGGGTTAGGTGGGAGAAGGGGGGAGGGTTAGCATACTTACAGACCCCTGTCGTTATTTTGACAGCTGGCATCCCGACTGCAGGTATTTCATACCCAACCCCAAAAGGGTGATGTGAAAGAGTTTCATCAGTGAATTAGGAAGGTGCCATAACTCATTAGATGGTTGAATGTTCATACTGTTTCTCTTTTGAGATGCTCAGTAATGAGATATTCTGCTTTGATGTCTAGGAGTTTATTTACTAAAGGTGAATTTTGGCTTTTTGGTGTATTTATAAGTGATTTTGCAAATCAGGGATTAACTAAAGGCAAAATTTACTTTAATATATACTATAAAACTGCATCTCGCCCAAAATCGATCACATATTTACGATACTTTAACATATTCCACTACAAGATCCCCCTCATTTACCAACAGTCGGCTTGGATATTGACTAAAAATCAAATTTCAAATCTGACTTTAAAAGCATCCACACAAAACACCTGCCTGCGGCAGGCAAGTCTGGTAGAAGTTTGCACAGATCGCTAGGATCTGCGCATGCTCTTATTCTTAAAAGAGGCTAATAAGGTAAGAATTAAAAAAAAAAAAACTCTGTGGTGTCCCCCTTATATCCATAACCAGCCCTGGACCTTTTAGCTTGTTCTGGTCATGGAAAATCAGGGGGAAAACAACGCGGGTTTCCCCCTATTATACATTAATCAGCACCAAGTTGAACTGGGTGGTAATGCCACAGCAGAAGGACACAGTGTGGGGTCTCCCTGCCAAAGCAGTACACAAGCCCCAAACTGGTCATGGCTGTCAATACTTGGAAAGTGGGGACTCCTCAAAAAAAAATTGATGCCCCTCCCCCTAAGCATTAACCAGCCCTGGGATGAAAACCCGAGGGTTCTTTCCTGCATCTTTGGTGGTGGTGGATGCAGGGTAAAATGAAGTAGTAATGTTTTTGGAACTACAGGTACTAGCAAGCCTGCCCTTTGGAACTTGAATTACAAGTGCCAGCAGACCAGTGGCACCTGTACGTACACTGTGAAAAAAATATTAAAACAAACCACAGTTCACACACACCAAATATTGTAAATCTTTATTACACATTCACTCACTTACTCATCCTACTCCTTGAAAGCAGGGTTACTTACTCCCTGAAAGAGGTTGTCCTCTTCTCCAAATAGAAGTAGTAGGTCTTGGTAAATTAAAAACACATCTGAGACCCTATGGACATGTCATGGTCATCTCCATTCACTACAATGGAGAAGCCATCTCCATGGCAGCGACAGCTCTCAGCCAAATGGTGCAAAGCTGAGCAGTGAATAGCTACAGGTTAAAAAAAGTTTAGGTTACCAAAAACTGAAACATTATGTAAAGTTCGGTTATTTAAACAAGAAAAAGGCCTAAATGGATTAAAAACTTACAGCTGTTCTGCAGCAAAGATAAGAGGTTTGCCTAGGCCATGAGGCACTGACAGTGACTGTGGGCTTGATTCGGATTCGTATGCATACCGGATGGTGTACATACAAATTTGATGGTTTTGCGGGTCTGTGCAGGGCCCATTCTGTGCATGTGCACAATGGATCCTGTGTGGTCGCTTGCAGTCCCCCCTTAGCTACAGCATGATTGAAATGCTGCAGCGTTTGGGGGCAGAGCGGGGTCGGTGACCAGGACTACTCAACAAAACTGGGGGGTTTCATCCCCGTTTTATAGGTTTGCCGAGCCCAGGGTCTTCGCTGGCAGATGCAGACTTCCTGGACACAGCAGAGGGGTTCCGACAACAGACGCAGAGGGGAGCGGCCATCGTGACCGGGGGTGAGCTGAAGCAGAGTCTACAGATGGCGCTCTTGGATCGCAGATGCATGGAGAAGGTGTCTATTTCCTACAGACATCTCCTGCTGCATTTGCATTTTAGCTGGACGGTATTGCACAATCGCTTCACTGCGGCTATGCAATACCGTCCACATCGAGCCCTATGTCAGAAATACCTTTGTGGAAAAGAACAAGACGGTAGGCTTCAAATCATGCAAAGACCAGCACAGTGACCTAACAAACCCCATCCAGCTGGTTTAAGATGAATTGATCATGAGGGTGAAAGAAAAGCAACCTACATTTGTGGGAATTAACACAACTTCTGCAACAGTGTTGGGAAGAACTTCACAAACAATATGCCAGGATTGTTCAGTAGTTATATCTACAAAAGGTGGCAGCTTTGACCAGTCAAAATGTTTGATTGAAATTTGTTATATAAAGTGTTTTTTTTTTTGTTTGTTTGTTTTTATTTCCAATTATTTATTTATTCTACACTTTAATCTCAGAGTACACTGACACATTAAACTGTGTAAATTTCAATAAAAAAATGGAAAAAATTATCTGCCACCAGGGATGCAGGGAAGGAGCCATGGGAGTTCAGGCCAGATCTGGTCAATGCTCAGGAGGGGGGGGACCCCTTTTTTTGTTTGGGGGGGTCTCCACTTTCCACAGATTGCCAGCTCTGGGCTGACCAGTTTGGGGCTGCTTTAAAGCCACGTTGCCATTTTCCATGACCAGAACAAGCTAAAAGGTCCAGGGCTGGCTATGGAGTTAGGGGGGAACCCTACAATGTTTTGTTTTTTTTTCATTTTTTTCATTGTTTAGCCTCTCTTAAACATGCACATATCACTATGATCTATGCAAAATTCTTTATTTATTCAAGTTGATATTCAATTTTCAGGTTCTATTTGCATTTGGTTTTGAACAGAGAGGTCAATACAGAATGCATTTACACTTGCTAAAATTGACTTATCACATTTGATTTTGAAATTGAATGTTAGTACATGAGAGATTTTGGCAGTGCACTACACAATTGATTTGAGTCGATTTCAGTTGAATATCAACCTTTAGTAAATATACCCACTATTCTCACACGCGACAGACTTTTAGGACTTTAATATTATGGTCATGTTCGTAGAAGCAGTGTTTAACAACTAAGGGTATTTTCCTCATTCTAGTGAGAACAGATTGGGCGATCCTAATAATGCCAACATGTACTAGGGCACATTGGTTTAGTGCTCTCACTGTCATGACAACAAATCTCAAATTGTGTTCTCAAGCAATATATTACTTCCGTAGCATTAAAATCAATGAATTATCTGATCTTGATGCCTTTGCCGTGTTTGTTTTGAATCTCCTCTATTTTGCGCACGTGCTGACCCAATTGATAGTAGTCTTTCAGAAATGGTTCCTTTGTTTAAAGTTCTTTCAAAGTGGCTTTTAACCAGTATATCATTTAGTTTGGTCAATCTACGCCAGCTTATTGGTACTTTGGGTTTCAGGTGGTGTTGCATATTATCCAGCTTCTACAGCTAGGGTTACCTGTATGGTACATTGGGGGAGATGTACGAAGCCCAGAAACGGTATCAGCGCACGTTATGTGCGCTGATACCGCTTCTCCCCGATGTATGATCGGGGGTCTGGGCGGTAAATGACAGGGGCGCTATGCTCCCCTGTCATTATCGGCGCTGCTATCTACAAGATAGCAGCGCCGAGCGGCAGGGCCATGTATGAACGGTCATAACGCATGACCGTTCTTCCGGCTGTAGCTGTCGCTAGCCTATCCCCAAAGCAGGGACAGCGCTGTCCCTGCTGCGGCGGCTGCCGGCTCCAGGGCTCCACTCGGGGATCTCGCGATACTTGCGAGATCCCGTGCATGCTCAGTGGAGCCGGTCGGGAAGAGAAACAGCGCATCAGCACTAGGCTGATGCGCTGCTGTCTCTAACGGGTAGCGCCGGAGGGGGGAGTTAACGCTCCCCCTCTCCGGCCGATGAGATGTTCTTACATCTCATCGGTAGTGCTTCCTGCTTCGCCTCGGTAAAGAGGCGAAGCGGGAAGCGTTATAGCGGCACGGTACGTGACGCTATAATACATCTACCCCATTGTAATTTACTTAGCAGATTGGAGTTGTGGTGTGTTATTTTATAGAAGTGTTTTTTGTTTAATTTATGTGTGTATGTCTTTTGAATACATTGCTATCACTGTATCCAACTATGGATATTCTTATTTATATTATCCATAATTGTGGAGTCACTCACTTTACTTGACATTTATATCTGTTAGCTGATTCTGATGTAGGGCATGCTTTTTCTAACTATTACAACAAATAGGGAACAAGGTGTGAAAGCATTCATGTATATACTATATAAGCAGAGATGTTCTGTCAACCATGGAAAGGATGGTGAATGTAATTTACCCGTACTGTAGAACATACAGTATGACATTAATAGCACCTGATTTTCAAGTAAACTAAATGGAAACCTGCTGCAGTAAATAGTCATATTTTCCAACGAGAACTTGTTTTATACTTACTTTTGCTTGATAAAAAAAACTAATTACTCATTTAGAAAGGTCAGTCACGTGACTAAGTAATACATAGTGATGCCTCTCCTGTACCCATACCATGGGATTATGATATTTGGTAGTGCTCATTTTAATCTTTAATCTATAACATCACTAAAGCTAACACTTCAATTGTTCAATAATTTCTGAGTAAATCATATATTATTTTGACACAGATTAAATAAATAACAACGTAAGACACTAATTTCCAAAACTCATTAGGATGCAAATTTAATAAATCATTAATATCCAAATAAATCCATTTTTCCATAACAGGCATTAAGAATTATTCTGAATAATAGAAAAAAAAACCTTAAAATGTCTAAATTTCAGAATAAGAGTTTATCTACCCTGCTACCTTTTAACATTGCCAAGTTGGTAGCGTGTATAAAAGTCAGCTGCTTTAAATGACTTGTCCATATGTAATTTTATATATATATAATAAGCAAAATATTAGTTTGCATTTTTCCCTGGATATCACCGTTGCAGTAAGAAATTGGTAGCTAAGTTCATGTCATTGTTTGAAGCCCTTAAAGCAGTCAAGACATCCGCTCTGGAAAATCCCATCTCCATCAACTGTGCGACCTGTCATTGTGAGGATACAAGAAGTTAGTCTTAGAGACAATAAATGGTTGCTCATGATTAATGCATTCTAACACAAATCTGACCAGCAGAAAATAGCTCTCCCTTCCAGTCTGTGTTGAAACACCAGACACAGGGGGAGATGTATGAAGCTCAGAAGCGGTATCAGCGCACGTTATGTGCGCTGATGCCGCTTCTCCCCGATGTATGATTAGGGGTCTGGGCAGTAAATGACAGAGGCGCTATTGCACCCCTCTCATTATCGTAGCTGCTATCTACAAGATAACAGCGCGAACGGCAGGGCTTTGTATGAACGGTCAGTTCGCCTGACCATACTGCCCTCTGTAGCTGTCGACAGCTACAGCCTGGCAATGCCCTATCCCCACAACAGGAACAGCGCTGTCCCTGCTGCGGTGGCTGCCGGCTCCTGGGCTGCATGCGGGATCTCACGATACTTGCGAGATCTCGCACATGCTCAGTGGAGCCGGCCGGGACTGAGACACGGCGCATCAGCTCTAGGCTATGTACTCAGGCAGGGATCACCGGAGGGGTGAGTTTTAACTCCCCCACTCCGGCCGATGAGATTTTCGTACATCTCATCGGTAGTGAAAAAAAGTAAGCAGTTGATATCACCAGCGCTCTTGGATATGATCTAGAGAATTCTTAATGGCTCTGATTTAAAAGAGTCAAACTTCTTCCGTTCTCATATAGTGCTGTAGTTCCTTATATGCTCAAAAACAATGAAAGAAAAGGATAGTGTAATACCCTTTAATAAGCACAACATACAACAATCACATAATACATGCAAATGATTAATAAACAATCGTATCCACGTCGATCCTCGTTGTTAAAAAAAAAAGGGAATACAACCCTTTAATGATGGATCATGTGGACTCACACAAAGTGGCAATGCATAAATTACATTGGGTAACAGTGTAACAAAAGTAAAACGGCATTCACTCTAAACAATCCCCAGATGGTCTGATGAAGGGATAATTACCGGCTGGATGTAAAGAGCTGTCAACTGACAATCCTTGAACGGTGATGGAGGAGGTTACCAAGTGTCGGGGTTCGACAGAGCTGAGAGGCGCTTTCCCATCAGCGGGTGAGATCCAGTCTGCAGCCGGACTTACCCCGATACCACGCTTATGCCTTTAAAGAACTGTCCTTCATCAGACCATCTGGGGATTGTTTAGAGTGAATGCCGTTTCACTTTTGTTACACTGTTACCCAATGTAATTTATGCATTGCCACTTTGTGTGAGTCCACATGATCCATCATCAAAGGGTTGTATTCCCTTTTTCTACTTCAGGGTCCATAGGGTATCCACAGGATACCTTGGGGGTATAGGTGTGACGTCAGTCGCAGGGCACCAAAGAGTTAAGCTTTCAGCCTCCCAGGATGCACTAGGTCCCCCTCCTATACCCCGCCCCCGGGCCAAGGCACCTCAGTTTAGTTTGGTGCCCGGCTGGCGTCGGGTGCACCTGTCGGAGTGGGGGCTAGAAGAGCCCCTGAAGCTTTCTTCAGTGCAGCTGTGGCTGCACATCTGGATGTACAGCATGGACAGTCAGTCCTGACGTCCATGCTGTCTTCCCTACACCCCCGCCGGTACCAGAACGCCGGTACCGATCCGGGGATGCTGGTGAGCATCTGGGGTCACAGCTAGTGGTGACCCCAGATGTTCCGAACCATGGCCGGATCCAAGGGGGACAAAGGTAAGCAGCGGGGTCCCGCGGTGGGTCCCCGCTGGTCACATGGTCCTAAGTCCCCAGGCAGGGGGCTCCCTGGGGACTGGCTGCAGCGTGGAGCCAGGTACTGAACCTGCGCTTTCCACTACCCCCTGGGACAGCGGACCGCAGCTGAGCGGTAGCGCTGCGGCGTCCCAGGGGTTAAATGCATGCCAGGGGAGCGCGCCTTCCCTATCTCACAGCCGGCGCCTCCCCCGCTGCACACAGCCCTCTCTGCACTGTGCTGACTGGTCCTGTGTCAGCGCTCCTCCCCCAGGCCAGCTTCTCTCTGCTCCTCGGCGGCCATCTTCTCTGCAATGCATGGTGAACGCTGCTGGAAGTCTGGAAGGAAGCATCGTGGTCTGGGTCCCCCCGCATACCTCTCCTCCGCTGTGGCTCAGGTCTGTGTATGCAGCACTGTGTCCTACCAGGCCCTGTGTCTGTGTAGTTGAGTGATCAGCGCTGTTAGTGCAGGAATTGTTATTTCTCTGCATTGTATGTGACTGTGCTAGCGCTGCCTGTAACTTTTCTTCTCTAAACTGTCAGCTTTATTACTGTCCCTGTTCTTTCTGCTAAAGCCCTTGTGGTGCGGTGCTGCAGGGTGGTCTCTCGCCTTTTTAATACTTAATTGATGAGAGAGGTCACATACGTGGTGCCATCATGTCTGAAAGTGATTTTCCCCTCCGGCTACAGTGTACCACGTGCAAAGTACCGTTAGCGGAGGGGGAGGGTATTGCGGAGGGCCTTTGCCGGCAGTGTTTGTCCATGGCGCGGCCTATTACGGTTACAGCACCGGTACAGGAGCCGCCCTGGGCTTGTTTCGCTCAGGCGTTAACAGCTTTAGTGGGCCAGTTAGCTCCGCAGCCCGCGTTTACTCCGATGGGTTTGTCCCAGCAGTCTGTGGTGTCGTCACCCATGCAGGGGTTCCCACGACAATTGGTGGTACCCCACAGTCTCCCTATTTCCCCGCTCCCGGGTTCTCAGGAGCCAGCGTGGGTTAACTCCCTGACGAGTTCTGTACAGCACTTGTCGGATGTGTTGCAAGGGGAGTCTGTGATGCGGCCTCATAAAAGGCCGGTGGCGTCTCTGTCCGCTCCTTACGAGGATGACGAAGGGACGTCTGATGATGGGGAGATTCTGGATCCTTACGATCAGGAACCTCTCCATACTAAGGTCGCTGATGCTAAGTCCAAAGTATATATTCCTGGACTTATTCGGGCGGTCCGCACAGCCTTGGTGATTGAGGACGAAGTTCCCCCAGCGGCTAAATCTAAGTATGCCTTTTTCAAAGATGTGAAGGGCGATGCCACAGTCTTTCCTCTTTCGGGTCAGTTGGTGGACCATTTAGAGGAGGCGTGGAAACAACCTGGCAAAAGATACCAGCCGCAGAGACGCCTGGCGGTGGCTTATCCGTTCGCAGATAATTATTTTGCTAAGTGGGAATCCCCTCCACAGGTGGATTCTCACGTGACCCGTCTTGTCCGTAGTGCCACATTGCCGATGCCATCCATGTCCTCCCTTAAGGATGCTACGGACCGCAAGGTAGAAATCTGCCTGAAGTCCGCTTATTCCCTTGCAGGGGGGGCAGCACGGCCGGCTATGGCCATTTGCTGGGTTGCCAGAGCGATGGAGCGCTGGGCGGATTCATTAGAGGCTTCTTTTGAATCCGACTGTCTGGCCGAACAGGCGGAGTTGATTGGCAATCTCCGTGATTCGGCCACCTACATCAACGAGGCGGCTCTAGACATTAGTACTCTGGTGTCTAGAATTTCTTCAGCAGTGGTAGCTGCTCGTCGCACCTTGTGGCTGCGATCCTGGAAGGCGGACGCAGATTCCAAGAAAGGTCTGGAAGCGTTGCCGTTTACCGGAGAAGTTCTCTTCGGTCCGGATCTGGATAAGATTGTGGCCACGCTGGCGGCAGCCAAATCTGCTTGTCTCCCGTCGGCCGCTGCTCCTTCTGGTTCTGGACCATCCTTTCGGTCATCTAGGGCCCAGGGCAGGCCCAAACCACAGTTGTTTCCTCGACAGGCTGGCCCTAAGAAATCGGTCAAGCCCCGGAAACAGGCATGGAGTACCAGACGTCCGGCCCCCAAGCCAGATGATAAGCCTGCGGCCTGACGGTCCGGGTCTCCCCTTGGGGGATCCCAGGGTGGGAGGCCGCCTGCTGCAGTTCTCCCGGCGTTAGTCGTTCACTACGACAGACACTTGGGTTCTGGAGGTGGTCTCCCACGGGTACGCCCTCTCCTTCCGGCACAGACCCCCGGCTCGATTCTTCACCACGGGTCTCCCATCAGACCGGAACAAGGCTACGGAGCTGCGGAAGGTATTGCACACTATGCTCCAGGCTGTAGTTATAGTGCCTGTTCCATTCTCCCAGAGGGGCCAGGGTTTCAATTCAAATCTATTTTTGGTACAGAAACCCAATGGGTCATATCGTCCGATTCTCAACCTCAAAGCACTCAACAAGTCTTTGCGGGTCCCGAAGTTTCGGATGGAGACCATACGGTCCATCATTCTGGCGCTGGAACCTGGGGACTACATGGTGTCATTGGACATACAGGACGCTCACCTGCATGTACCTATTCTTTTGCGCCATCAAGAGTTCCTTCGGTTTGCAATCCGCAGCGACCACTTCCAGTTTCGGGCGTTACCTTTTGGCCTGGCGACAGCACCACGTGTTTTCACCAAGGTGATGGTGGTCATGGCGGCTTCTCTGCGGCTGCAAGGAGTCCGCATGTTGCCGTACTTGGACGACCTGTTATTGGTGGCAGGATCTCCAGAGCTCCTGTTACACCACTTGGACCTGACCATTGCACTGCTGCAACGGCACGGCTGGCTAATCAACTGGCAGAAGTCCACTCTAATCCCGTCTCGGTGGATTCTGCATCTTGGAGCCTTATTGGACTCGGGACAGCAAAGGATCTTCGTGACGGAGGACAAGATCTCTGCTTTACAGTCAAGGGTGCGCAGTTGTCTGCACAGCCGCCGGGTGTCCTTACACTCGGCGATGAGGTTACTGGGCTCCATGGTGTCGGTGTTCGACATGGTGGAATACGCCCAGTTTCACTCCAGACCTCTGCAGCACCTGATCCTGTCCAAGTGGAACGGGCTGCCTCAGTCTCTGAAGTTCCAGACGATTGTGCTCACCCCGGAGGTTCGCCTGTCCCTTGCGTGGTGGTTAAAGACGACCCACCTCAACAAGGGACGTCCGTTCTGGGTTCCAAATTGGGTCCTGTTGACAACGGACGCCAGTCTTCGGGGCTGGGGAGCAGTTTCGGGTCCACACTTGTTCCAGGGCAGGTGGACGCCGACAGAAGCGGAGCTTCCAATAAATATCTTGGAACTCCGTGCGGTCTTCAATGCTCTCCAGCAGGCACAGCGGTTTCTCCAGGGTCACCCGGTGCAGGTCCAGTCGGACAACGCTACCACCGTGGCCTACATAAACAGGCAAGGAGGAACTCGCAGTCGGGCGGCTCTCGTAGAGGTCTCTCGGATCCTGGTTTGGGCGGAGCGCAATCTTCCGGCCATATCAGCGGTCTTCATCCCGGGAGTGCTAAATTGGGAGGCGGACTTTCTAAGTCGCCAGGACGTTCATCCAGGGGAATGGTCCCTGCACCCGGACGTTTTTCAACTACTGGTGGACAGGTGGGGTCTTCCAGAAATCGACCTCATGGCGTCCCGGCACAACAACAAGTTGCCGGTGTACGGGTCTCGCACAAGAGACGAAGGGGCGTCTCTGGTGGATGCTCTGTCCGTCCGGTGGACGTTCCGGTTCGCATACCTGTTCCCTCCGGTCTCCCTTCTTCCACGGGTAATCCGGAAATTCAAACAGGAAGGAGGGACGCTCCTGTTGATAGCTCCCGCGTGGCCCAGATGGCACTGGTTCTCAGACCTTCAGGGTCTGTCCGTGGACAGTCCTCTGCGGTTGCCGCTACGACCGGACCTTCTGTCTCAGGGTCCTTGTCTTCACCCGGACCTGACTCGGCTGTCTTTGACGGCGTGGCTGTTGAGACGGCCATGCTGAGGTCCCGGGGGTTTTCCAGCTCTGTGGTGCGTACCATGTTACGAGCTCGGAAACCGTCTTCCGCGAGGATATACCATCGCGTGTGGCATACGTTCTTCCAGTGGTGTCGACCGAGAGGTTATGCACCGCGGGAGTTTCGTCTGTCTCGGATTCTCGCCTTCCTGCAAGTGGGACTAGATCATGGGCTTCGCCTTGCTTCTTTGAAGGTACAGGTTTCGGCCCTATCTGTCTGGTTTCACCGTAGGATTGCTACAATCCCGGATGTGCGCACCTTTATGCAAGGTGTTCTCCGTATTCAGCCGCCCTTTGTTCCACCTGTGGCGCCTTGGGATTTGGCTGTGGTCCTGAGGGCTCTCCAAGGACCGCCGTTTGAACCACTGGGCTCAGTGGATATTAAATGGCTAACAGCTAAGACTGTTTTCCTTCTGGCCATTGCTTCGGCCAGACGTGTTTCTGAGTTAGGGGCTCTTTCTTGTAGACCCCCTTTCTTGGTTTTTCATGGGAACAGGGCAGTGCTCCGCACTCGGCCCGAGTTTCTTCCCAAAGTTGTTTCCCAGTTTCATGTTAACAAGGAAATAGTTGTTCCGGCCTTTAACTCACCGGGTCTTTCCGTGGGTGAGGCCTCTTTGGATGTTGTGCGGGCCTTAAGGACTTATGTTGACCGCACTTCTTCGTTTAGGAAGTCGGACGCTTTGTTTGTCCTCTATGGCTTCCGTAAAAAGGGTTGGCCTGCTTCAAAGCAAACTTTGGCAGCCTGGATCCGTATGGCTATTTCTGAAGCTTATCTTCATGAAGGCCTACCGGTCCCTCCTTCTCTGAAGGCTCATTCCACTAGGTCTGTGGGTCCTTCGTGGGCAGCTCGACGTGGTGCCTTGGCAGTTCAGATCTGCAAGGCTGCTACGTGGTCTTCTGTCCATACCTTCGTGAGGTATTACAGGTTTGACACCTTCGCCTCTCAGGATGCTTCCTTCGGGCGGCGGATTCTCCTTTCTGCACAGGAGCGTCCCCACCCTTAAAGGATACTGCTTTGGGACATCCCCAAGGTATCCTGTGGATACCCTATGGACCCTGAAGTAGAAAATATGAGATATGGTAAGAACTTACCCTTGTTATCTCTATTTCTACGAAGTCCATAGGGTTCCACAGGACTCCCGCCCTGTCGCACCTATGCTGCAGATGGGCTTTGCTCTGGTCACCGGTTTTCCGTCTCCCTCTGGTGAGAATGTGATTCTTGTATGTGTCCAGATCTTTGTTCTCTCTCTTCCTTCTCCTCCTCCGGCCTATGGCTTGGTAACTAACTGAGGTGCCTTGGCCCGGGGGCGGGGTATAGGAGGGGGACCTAGTGCATCCTGGGAGGCTGAAAGCTTAACTCTTTGGTGCCCTGCGACTGACGTCACCCCTATACCCCCAAGGTATCCTGTGGAACCCTATGGACTTCGTAGAAATAGAGATAACAAGGGTAAGTTCTTACCATATCTCATATTTTTTGACAACGAGGATCGACGTGGATACTATTGTTTATTAATCTTTCGCATGTATTATGTGATTGTTGTATGTTGTGCTTATTAAAGGGTATTACACTATATCCTTTTCTTTCATTGTTTTTGAGCATTTAAGGAACTACACCACTATATGAGAACGGAAGAAGTTTGACTCTTAAATCAGAGCCATTAAGAATTCTCTAGATCATATCCAAGAGCGCTAGTGATATCAATTGCTTACTATATTTCACATATTGTACAATGGTGGAGGGTTAGGGGAATACCCTCAATTGGAATTGAGACACTAGGCAGCTCTTCTGCGCACTGTGTGATTAACCAATTCTTTTGTTACATCTCATTGGTAGTGCTTCCTGCTTTGCCTCGGTAAAGAGGCGAAGCAGGAAGTGTTATAGCGGCACGTTAAGTGCCGCTATACAGGTTGAGTCTCCCATATCCAAAATGCTTGGGACCAGGGGTATTTTGGATAACGGAATATTCCGTATTTTGGAATAATTGCATATCATAATGACATGTCTTGGGAATGGGACCCCAATATACACACAGAATGCATTTGTGTGTTATATACACCTTATACACACAGCCTGCAGTTAATTTTATACAATATTTTCAATAATTTTGTGGCTCAAACAAAGTTTGTGTACAGAAATGAAATTCATTTATGTTTCATATTACACCTTATACACAAAGCCTGAAGGTTATTTTATACAATATTTGTAATAATTTGTGCCTTAGACAAAGCGTGTGTACATTGAACTATCAAAAATCAAAGGTTTCATTATCTCAGTCATGCCAAAATAATTCCGTATTTCGGAATATTTGGATATGGGAGACTCAACCTGTAATACATCACCCCCACAGTTTGTTACATCATGTCTTATGCATTATCCTTTCAGTGCCCACAACTGATAATGGGGGGGGATGTATTATAGCGGCACTTAATGTGCCGCTATAACGCTTCCTGCTTCGCCTCTTTACCGAGGTGAAGCAGGAAGCACTAACGATGAAATGTACTAATATCTCATCGGCCGGAGCAGGGGAGTGATAACTCCCCCTCCAGCAATCCCTGCCTGAGTACACAGAGCATCAGCCTAGTGCTGATGCGCTGTGTTTCAATCCCAGCCGGCTCCACTGAGCATGAGGGGGATCTCGCAAGTATTGCAAGATCCCCGTGTGCAGCCCTGGAGCCGGCAGCCACTGCAGCAGGGACAGCGCAGTCCCTGCTGTGAGGATAGGGCATCGCCAGGCTGTAGCTGTCGATAGCTGCAATGGGCAGAATGGTCAGGCGAACTGACCGTTCATACATGCCCTGCCGTTCGGTGCTGCTATCTTGTAGATAGCAGCTACGATAATGACAGGGGTGCATAGCGCCTCTGTCATTTACCACCCAGGCCCGCGATCATAAATCGGGGAGAAGCGGCATCAGCGCACATAACGTTCGCTGATATCGCTTCTGAGCTTGATACATCTCCCCCAATGTCTTTAGGGAACTATCCCTGCTACAGTATTGGGGGAGTGAACACAATGGCGATACTCCTGCAGGCAGGGTACATGATGTGGGATGTAATGTAATGTCAAGATCCGGTCAGAAGGTCAACAACCAGAATGTGGACTATGAAGACTATGAACATGTCAGCATTTTACTGAAATCGGTATATTTTTGAGTGTCGACCTAAAGTCTATGTCGAGATTCTGATTGTGGACTTTTCATACCACACCCGTAATGTCACAATTGTTCAGATATATATGCTGTACTAGTAAGTGGTATTACGGGTGCTTCATCCTGCAGTCATTCATAGAGAAAGCAGCACAGGCTGCTGAGATACAGCAGTTACATAGGAAGCCCATACTAAATTATTAATGCTAATCAAACCCTAACTTCTGATTGAATAAATTAGACCACAGGATTTGGGGTAAAGTAATTACTATTATGTGCCATTAACAGCTATGGAAAGCACCTATCAGAGCTTTTTAATGAGTTTTTCACAATACTTGGTTGTAAGAAATGAGATGAGAGATAAAAAAGAGAAATGAAACTTGCTTAAAGCCAAGGTGCTGAGTGCATTGGATGCCTATCAAGATATGGAAACAACCAAAAAAAGAAATAGACACAATTGTTCATGGACAATAAACATAGCATGTAAAGCTGTTCTCAATAGCAATGAATTGAGAAGAACATTAACTGCCAGATAGCGCCGTACTAACCCCACCCATGCAATAACAGTTATACTGCAGCCATTTCCTCAACTGTTATGTGCTTAATCCAAAATCAATAACCAGAAAAAGCTATGACACTGGGTTGGAACAAAGCGAGAGAAAAGGTATCAACATTTCAAGGGGGTAGGGGAATAGTTAAAAATATCTGGGGATTTCCATAATGCCAAATGGCATGATACATAATTCTTTTATCTAGGTATGACATTTTGAAATCATTTGCATAATCTGTACTTTGGACTTTTTCATAATACTGTAATGAAACATGTGACTGTTTAAATGTAACTACTCTAAAAACTAGAAATCTATTATGTGGTACTGAATTAACTTGTGCAATGAGATTTTCATTTTACTAGACCAAATAGACTTTTCTTCAGCACTCACCACAATCAAAACCACATGTAGGGCATGTATTTTGCAATAATGTACTTGAACGAAAGCATCAACAACATCCACACACTGCCATCTCTGTATATTTGTACTATATATTTAAATATTTGCATTTGGACCCATTGGGGTCCTTTAGTAGATTCTTGGATTTCTGGTAATTGAATCCTGTACACGAGTCCGGGACTCCACTTACACTAAATGGGACTCTTTAGTTCCTATTTCTTATTCACTAGCACTTTTAATGGTTCACATTATTGACATCAAATGTATATAAGTAGTTCTGAAAGCATTGTAGAGATCAGTGGCGGTTCTAGGGGTGGGCTAACAGGGCAGACGCCCAGGGCGCCGGCCCCTAGGGGGTGCCACTGAGTCCCCAGAAGGTAAAAAAAAAAAAAACAGCGCCGGTCCCCCCCGCCCGCTGATATTTGTTATCAGCGGGAACCCGGCTCCCTCACTGCAAAGGCAGCCGAAGCTCACTCCAGAGCTCCGGCTCCAGCAGAGAGTACTATGGGAGGGGTATCATGATGTCTCTCCCATAGATCCGTGGTGGAGCCATGGTCAGACCGGACGGCAGCGGACGCAGGAGTGGGGCCTAAGGTAAGTATTGTGTTTGTATTTTTTATTTTTCAGAAGGGAGGCATGGGGGCATTACTACAGGGGGCATGTCTATAGGGGGGCATTACTACTGGGGGCATGTCTATAAAGGGGCATTACTACTGGGGGCATGTCTATAAGGGGGCATTGCTACTGGGGGCATGTCTATAAGGGGGCATTACTACTGGGGTATGTCTATAAGGGGCATTACTACTGGGAGCATGTCTATAAGGGGGCATTTCTACTGGGGGCATTACTACTGGGGGCATGTCTATAAGGGGACATTATTACTGGGGACATGTCTATAAGGGGGCATTCCTACTGGGGGCACTAATGGGGGCATTCCAACTTTGGGCACTACTATAGGGGGAATTCCTACTGTGAGCACTACTATAGGGGGCGTTATTACTGGGGCACTACTAATGTGGGCACTACTACAGTGGGCATTGTATTAGGGGCACTACTACTCAGTACTGTGGGCCTTGTGTATAAGGGGCACTAATTTGGGCATTGTGTAAAAGGGGCACCACTGTGTGTCATAACATGAATAAGGGGCTAATGTGTGGCGTAATTTGAATTGGGGATACTGTATTATAAAGGGAATTACTGCATGTGGCATAATGTGTTATACAGGGCATTACTGTATGTGGCATAATGTGTTATAAAGCCATTACTGCGTGTGGCATAATGTGTTATACAGGGCATTACTGCACGTGGCATAATGTATTTATAAAGGGCATTACTGTGTAAGGCACATTACTGCACATGGCAATTATTTGCCACGAGGGGAGAGCTTGGGGGAAGCCCAGCACCTTCATAAGTGCTGGGCACGCCCCACAGTGTGATGAATTGGGGGTGTTCCACAAGGACACGCCCCCTTGCCGGAAGCGCATGTGCTTTCAGCGCATGCAGAGGAACGTCATCTACAAAAAGTTGTTTTTTTTTGGGGGGGGGGGGCGGCCGCAACTGTGAACTTTCGCCCTGAGCTCCACAATGTCTAGAACCGGCCCTGGTAGAGATATAACTTTATATTCTCTTGGTTTTATAATGAGATATATTTCATATAAGTACTTATTTCTGCAATTTTTTATATGTATTTTTCATTAGTGTATTTGCTCCATTACACCTGTATATTAAATGTTTTATATCACTAAGTCTTAATAAATATATTTATTCTGCCACATCAATATATTGATCAATTAATAGCGTAATTCCACTCCTGGTTTTATTGCCCATAAGCTGTTGGAATAAAAATATGTTTCCGCTACGCATGTGATATACAATCACTGGTTCTGTTAGAACGGTCAAAAACATACTGCACAGACTATGCTGCTGATATGAAACCCCATTCTAACCACCACCTGAGTCACTGTTGTTCCATGAAATTAAAAATAACTTGTCTAAGAACACAGGGCCTGATTCAGAGCCGCTCGTAAGCGTCCGCTCGTTCGCTCCGAGCGATCCTCGCACATCTGCGCATGCGTATGGGTCGAAATGCGCATGCGCCAACCAGTCAGTGCGGTCAGAAATCGTGTGTTCGCAAAATAGCAAGTGCCTGCTAATTTGAGTGACAGGATGAGACGTTTGTGGGTGGTAACAGGGGAAGGTGCTTGAAAACGGGGAGTGGAGATCCGAACGCAGGCGTGCCAAACGGTCAAAACGGGCGTTTTAAGGGTGTGCATAATTAACAAAGCAGCGTCATCGACCACGTCACTTGGTTGTTTCTTAGCCTGAACTGTTCGCATGATTGCGGTAGGAAAATCCTACCACAAGCACTGCGAGCAGTTCAGACGCCTTTCGATGTACTCGATTAATCCAATAAATAGCGGAGATGATGTATGATGCGAACGGCCAGGGGGCGCGCATATTTCGTTCGCTCAGACATAGAGGCGTCAGCAGACCGCAAAGAGCAAGCGCTCAATTTAAATAGTCGCCCCCTTTTTCTGAACGAGCGAGCGCAAATAGTGTCAGACTCTGAATCAGGCCCTCAGTTCATACATGGAATGAGTAGTTTTAGTTCTACTGTTAAAGCTGTACCAATTAGTCCATTTTAGTGGCATTAATGCTTCAGTGAACCTTACAGAAACATTTTTAAGCATCCAATAAGGATGTATATAAACATGACGGAACACTACAATTATGTTTTCAACTCTGTCACCAAAGCTTTTAAGGGGTCATCTTTAAGTTTACGCTATAAGGCTGGCTCACCCATACAGATGGATTTTTGACATGTTCAACACTGTGAAACACACCTTCATAGTCTTCTTTGTGATTTAAATCTAAAAAAGTAACTGAAACAGTGTGAACATTTTTCTTTTGATTACTATGTCACTTTATTATTCAAGTAAATAGCTCCCACCTAAACCACTAGTTCTCTATATCAGGGCCTGGTGGTGGTGGGCCCGCCTTTTCAAGGGCTACCTCAGTGGTATACTGACCCTTGTTTCATATATCGTCAAAGGATGCAGGAAAAGATAACTGAATATGGAGGCAGTGTGTCTGCACTGCAGCACTAAGTATGACCAAGGCCCTTTGCCGGTTCACAAATTGGGACCACATATATTGCTTTTCACAGGAGAAGTGAGAGATAAGTAGTGCTAGTTGCCACAGCAGTTACAGATGTTCGGCAATATCGGTTTGTGCACAATTGGCTTCCACTTGTTCCCTGGCAGTGGCCAATTAGAAGCCAGCAGCACATAATCACGTCACGTGACCATAAATGCCCCGGAGAACTACTGCTAATTGACATATTAGTGCCCATTGTTATACTAATGGTAATGGGCATAGTAGTGTACATAGCTGCTTATGTGCATGTTGGTTTCATTTTACTACTGATTGGTGTATTACAATGGATGAACATATTAGTGCCATCTTACAATAGCTGTACATATATTGGATAGATTATTGCTTCTGGTATCTCACATTTCAACTTAGGCAGCAGACAGATTTGCCCATGATTGTGGTAGATACAGGTATTGGGTATTGTCTATGTATTGGTATGACAAATACAGGGATCATAAAGGAATCATGTAGCTCTTTGGACAAATGGAGCACAGTCCTCATAGTAAACTGCACAAGTGTGCAGCTGGTTTGGGAAAGTATAGCATAGGACATGCTATACTTTCCCAAACTTCCTTCTGTCCCTTCCCCACCACCATCTTTTGGAAAGGCAATACACTTACATCACTCCATAGGGAACAATGATCTCTATGTGAGCATCTATTTCTTATTAAAAAAAGGTATAGTGAAGTAACGGAGGAAATGATGTCTGTGTGAACGTATTCTTTGGGTAATATCTCTCTCGTCTTACCTGGTCTTCAGGGGCTGGAGGAGGTGGAGTTTGTGGTTCTGCATGGTTAGCTGCTCGCTGCTGTCGAAGTGGCTGAAAAAAGCGATTCCAAGCAAATATTCCACCCTACATGTAAACAAAAACAACATACTTACATCTGTCCTAAAATTGCTGCCCCAATATACTTATTAAGCTAGAAGACTAGTTATTTACTATAGTGAGTCAAAGTTAGGTATACAGTAAGCAAGTTAAATTTGCGCTACAGGAATCACATATTTCGCCAGATAAGATGACTAAAGAAAACACTACCTATTCACCTAGCAGGAGCATTTCACAGAGCCACTCAGCATGTTGAGAAAACAAATATATATACACACACACAGTATAAATTTCTATAGGCATCTGCCAACTCCAATTGCCCAGCTATCTGGACTAAGGAATTGAGCTTCATGATTTTCAGAAAATGCGTTTACGGATGAGAGATACTGTAGCGGTAGTGGGCGTCTCTATGCCGGATGAGTGGTTGCAGACACTCGCATATTTTCGCAGCAGAACTGCGTGCATAATCACAGCTGCAATCGCAATAGCGATCCATAATGAATCAGACCCATAAACCCTTATTTAAAGGTCGTTCCAATTATAAAAGCCTGAAAACTTAAGGTGCGTACACACGGTACGATCTGTACAACCAACGATATCGCTGAATGATTTCCCTTGAACTTTCCCGATGTAGAGGACGAACGATATCATTCGTAGACATGAACGATTTCACCAACGATATGAACGATTTGACAAACAATCGATATGAACGATTTGACAAACAATCAACGATGAACGATATTGTTGATGATAATCAATGGTGCTGAATTCAAATGCAAATTATTGGTCCAGTGTTTCTTGAGGGGTGTATACTGGCCAGATGTTTGTGGAAGGGTGGGAGGGGCTTTTATGAGGTGATAAATAGGTTTCGGCCATTTTAAAACTCTGCATTTTTGCTCTGTGTCTAGTTTGGTTTGGTTTATACCTGCTGAACGCTGTTGCATTGCTAAATTGCTCTATTTTCTTTTTGGCTTGCCTTTAATAAAGTCTTTCTACTTTGCCATTGTGATGGATCCCATACGCCATTAACTAATGGTTGCTTATGCTGGAGTTGTGATATTATCTATAGGGAGAAGGCCTCGTTCCTGTTGAACAAAGGAGTGGCTGCTACGGAGGGATTCCCTTTCTCACATGCCACTTTTGATTGAGATTCGTGAAAATAATCTGGATGACTACCGGAATTTCTTGAAAATGGATGAGGTCACGTTTCAAGACTTTCTTGGTCTTGTGACCCCAGAGGCAGGATACTAACATGAGGAGATCTATATCTGCTGAGGAGAGGTTGGTGGCTACCCTGCGTTACCTTGCTACCAGATGATCCTTGGCTGATTTTAAATTTGGCACCCTGATCTCACCCCCGGCTTTGGGCATCATTATTCCTGAGACCTGTAAAGCCATATACAAAACCCTCAAAACTCAGTATTTTAAGGTAAGATTTTTTTTTTGTAATGTATGCACTTTGATATATGCAGCAAAGTCACACTGTATTCGATCTAGCTGTATATGCTTCTAACAAACTTGTATATAGACCCAGGGGAGTATCTATAATGGGTGCAGGGTGTGCAGTGAGCTAGTGGCCCCTAAGTATTAAGTATAAGCAACATTAGTATTAAGTATGAGAAACATTGTCTGACTCCCCAGTTTAATAGTCCTTTTATGTTATGAGATAATATACTGCATAATCTGTAACCCGTATTTCTTTATTTTTACTTTATTTATATCTATTTCTCTCTGTTGTTTCCATCGTCTGTTGAAGAATGGCAAACCATTGCTCGTGATTTCAACAGGAAATGGAACTTTCCCAATTGTGGTGGTACCATTGACGTCAAACATGTCAGGATAACCCCACCAAGCAAATCCGGGTCTTTATATTTCAATAATAAAGGATTTTTCAGTGTCGTCCTGATGGCAATAGTAAACGCCAACAATGACTTTATTTTTGTTTACGTGGGGAAAAATGTCCAGGCCTCTGACGGTGAATCATTTAAGGACACTCTTTTCTATGAAAAATGAATCTCCAACAGCCTTAATCTACCACCTGCAGCCCAATGCAAAAATGGCTTAACTTTTGTCTTTGTAGCCGATGAGGCATTTGCCTTATATGAACATTTATTAAAGCCTTTTGCCCAAAGGGGTTCAACAAAGGAGAGGCGTATCTTTAACTACAGGCTGTCTAGGACACAACGGACAGTAGAAAGCACTTTTGGAATTCTCAGCAATCGATTCCGGGTGTTTTACACTGCCATCAATCTATGTATAGATAAGATTGATTGGGTGGTTCTTGCCTCTTCTGCTCTGCACAATTTACTATGTAGGAAGAGTGCCTCAAAAAGCCAACCCACATTACCACCTGATTCTACAGAACCCATCAATGAAATGTGGCCCTCTGTGTGTGGACCACCAATACCGGATGTCGACTCTGTAGGGCTAAACAGGTCAGGGAGCAGTACCTGGCTTACTTTAACGGAGAAGAGGCTGTGTCATGGCAGGATGACCAAATTGCCTAATGTAGTAATTGTAAAAAAATAAAAAAGTATTCTGGAAAATGCTTATAAAACAATAATTTCTGAAAAAGTTTATTTATAATAAAATATGAAATATTTGTACCTAATAAAAACTATTTTTGTGTACTTCAAACTAATATATTCAGTGTATATATATATATATATATATATATATATATATACTCACACACACAGACATATATATATATATATATATATATATGTATATATATATTTATTAAAAGGTAATCTGGTGCATGTGAAAATATATTTACAATGCACTGAAATAAATGGGTGTATATTACAAACCCAATGTGGAACATTATGGTACAGCTCTGATGAAGGTTCAACTTTAGTGAGGGTGTAGAAAATAATGTTTAGGGTACTTACCTCCAATGTGTTTACCTTTAACCTTTGAATTTTAGATTATTTACTAAAACACCAATTGTGACCCATCAAAAGTACATGTTTTTATATGTTTTTAAATACACAAATTAGATAAAATGGTTATATGTATATTTTTAAATGTTATCTTTATTAATAATATGTTGGAATGTACGCCGCAAATAACAACACAAAACTTTATTCTGTTATATAATTTTTATATAAAAAATTAAATGGCTTAAGGTGACGAATTCTGGACAGGATACAGTGATTATAACCAAGCCAATGAGTGCCTCTAGAGTAAAGAATACTCCAGTCAGTAAAATAAGGCATATGAACATTTGGTCATGTATAGTAGAGATCAAAATATTGATGCTGACATAACTGGGCAAAGGATAAGATGCAGAAATATCCGTACACAGGGACTGATTCAGAGGCGCTCGCAAACAACGAGCACTCGCTCTGAATCAGGACGCCCACTTTTTTTTTTACCCCGCCTCCTGGCCGCTCGCTAAGATGTGGGTGACCACCCACAGCTTTTGCGAGCGGCCAAGTGATGGTCGCGACCATCGGGCTTGCGACGAGACCCTTGCAGTAGGGTATCGTTCCCGCAGGCCCCAGTGAGCTTCCTGCTCTACTAGAGCAGGAAGCTCACTACTGACATCACGAGTGATGGCAGTAGGACCGTCCACAAACGGCAGTCGTTCCTTCAGGAACGCCTCCGTTTGTCCAGCCACCCCCCGTCCCCGCCTACAAAACGGGGCGAGCTGTCGATCAACATCGACAGCCGCCCCGTTTGTTGCGAGCCCCGGAGCGAGTGAATTTCACATTTCGCATGCCGAACGTGCGCAATGCCCCACCATAGACCCGCTTGCGAGAGGGTCTGAATCAGGCCCACTGTCCACAGAAGTCACTAAGAAATATACAAATGCATAATGTCCAGCAACACGGGCAATTGAACTAAAAAAACATATCTGTATGCTAGGATGACCAACTCAAGATCATCCTCAAGAAAGAGCTGGAGAAAAAGTACAGATCAACTTTTAAAACATGCCAAAAAACCAGTAACAAAAAAAAAAATCACAAATAAAAAAACTGATTATCGCTTTGTAGAGTGGACTATGCACTCCTCCATGCTAACTGCATGCCACTCGTGGATATTCCAGGGAAGTGGGATGGTGGTGCAGGGCTTCCACACGCATATTGGGGATATGAGTGTGGAGGAGGATTTGTGGGCTACGGCGGAGGGTGATGATAACTAGATGATTCCGGTGGAGTGGGCTGCGGTGGGTTATACGGAGTTAGTGACGTGGTTTCATCCAAATGTCCGATCGAACCACGACGCAACGCCACAAAACAGACGTTTCTTCTCTGCAGAGATTTTGTCTCAAAACGGAGGATGGAGAGTGTCCAGTGAGTGGCAAAATACATCTATATCGTTGATCGTTGAAACCTGTACACGCTGAACGATATGAACGAATTTGACAAGATGCCGTTCAAATTGGCCTGCATGTACTGACGACCACAGACATCGTTCATGCGGGAGCGCGCATCGTTGGTCGTTCATTGCATACACACTGAACGATATGAACGATTTATCATTGAACTATATCATTATCGTTCAAAGATGTACGCACCTTTACATTCTGTGCAGAACAATTTTTATTTTCTCATAATATATTGCAACATTTACTAAGCAATAATGTACTGTGCAAAAAAATGTTGCATGACTAGTCTGTATTAGTAGTGGAATGTTCTCTCTCATATCTATAGATACATACATATATATATATATATATATATATATACATACACACATACTGATACGCCTACAGAATGTGGCGCTATAAAGTCTGACTGTCCAATATTGTTTTTTTTTTTACTTCATATTTCTACACATTTTCAATTAATTTATTTGTCACAATTGCTGGGAGATTATGATTATTATTATGGTCTAACTTTTCTGTAAATAATAAAAAATAAGATGTCACCTTTTACTCTTTGTAACATTATGTACTACTGAAACATTATTGCACCATATAACATTTATGGTTCTTTCTAAACCTAGACTTCTTCATTTTTTTCATCATTTTTGACCATGAGTATTTACATCAAGAGAAATCTAAGGAAGTTTTGTAATGCGCTTTCTCGATAATTACATTTTAAATCAGCTACTGTAGTTCAGTCAGAATATTGGTACATACTGTATACATGTTTGTCATTCAGATTCATACAACAGCAAGTCTGAATCCACAATGTTTAAGAGTAATACAATAATTTACTCTGAAATAGAATCAAACCTATTAAAGAGTGTACAAGAGGACGAGTGGAGAAGTTGTCCATAGCAACCAATTAACTTCTACCTAGCATTTATTAAGTACAATCTATAAAATAATTAGAAGTTGATAGGTAGCTATGGGCAACTTCTGCACTCTTTAGAACAGTAGTTCTCAACATCGGTCCTCAAGGCACAGTAGCAGAACAGGTTTTAAGGCTATCCCATTCCTTTGAGCTTATTTTGTAAAACTGGACCAGGATTTTCAGCTGTACCAGTGAATCATGTGTAAAAACATACAAAGGGCCATCGTTGCAGCTTACACTAGTTCCATTTAAATGGTTAACACTCTAAGGCAGGGGTGGAGAACCATTTTTCTGCCAAGGGTCATTTGGATTTTTATAAAATGGTTCGCGGGCCATGCAAAATTATCGACTTAAAAAGTAGCCTGCTATATTTGGTCAAAAAATTATTATGGCAGACTTACCTAGATAACTCCTTTTCTTCGAGGTACATAGGGTCCACAGGGAAACCATGGGGATATTATGGTTGGAGACCAGGCACCAAACAGTTAAAGCTTCAGCTCCCTGGATGCCTCGGGGTCCTCCTCCATATATACCCCCCCCCCCCTAGCCATAGGACTTCAGTTTAGTTAACAAGCCTCAAGGCAGGAGACGGAAGAGGACAGGAAGACCAATCGTACACCAGAAACACTCTTACACAAAATGAGGGAATCTGTGACCGAAAGAAAAAATACCCAATGAAGCCAGGTGCGTCAGGAGTGGGTGCCCTGTGGACCCTATGGACTTTGAAGAAAAAGCGTTATCTAGATAAGTCTACCATAACTCTAATTTTCTTCTTCAGGGTCCATAGGGATCCACAGGGATAGCATGGGGAAATCCTAAAGCAGTTTCCCTAGGGAGGGTGACGCTCCTGAGCAGAAAGGAGAACTCGTCACCCAAAGGAAGCATCCTGAGAGGCAAAAGTATCAAAGGCATAAAACCTAAGAAAGGTGTGGACAGAAGACCACATGGCTGCCTTGCACAATTGTTCAGCAGAGGCACCACAACTAAATGCCCACGATGGCCCTACAGATAGAGTAGAATGTGCTGTCACCGTGCTTGGGACAGGAAGATCAGTGTACGCCTGAGAGAGAGATAGTGATGCGTAGCCATCTCACCAGAGTCTGCTTATGAGCTGGCCATCCTTGTTTGTGAAAACCATATATTACAAAAAGAGCATCTGATTTTCTAACAGAGGTTGTGCGCTCCATATAGATACGGAGAGCATGAACTACATCCAGGGAGGCTTCACCTACAGAAAGATCTGGAGCCTGAAAAGCTGGAACTACAATTTCTTCATTCACATGAAACCGGGACACTACCTTAGGAAGGTAACCCTCCCTTGTACGAAGAACAGCTTTATCCTGGTAAAAAATGGAGAGTGATGAGAAAGCGCTGCCAAATCAGAGACTCTGTGAGCAGAAAAGATAGTGAGAAGAAAAAGTGTCTTCCCTGTCAACCACTTTAAATTTACAGAGTCTAGAGGTTCAAATGGGGGCACTTGTATCCCCTTAAAAACCAAAGACAAATCCCACGGTGCTACCGGTGGAACAAAAGGAGGCTGAGCTCGCAGAACTCCTTGGAAAAAAATTCAAACATATGTTAATGAGGCAATCTTCCTCTGGAACCAGACTGAAAACCTGCACTCTCAAAGTAGTCAGACGGAGACCACGGTCTAAACTTGCCTAGAGAAAAAGCCAGTATACTGGAAATACTAAACAGCTTAGGATCATACTTTCTGTGGGAACACCATTGACCAAAAGAATGCCATACTCTGTAATAGATGTGGGCAGAGGCAGGCTAAGCATCATGTGAATTACAGAATTGGAAAAACCTTTTGCTCTTAGGATGGAAGATTCGAGAGCCACGCCGTCAATGAGGTAAGTCCTGAAGCCGGCAGGGGCCCTCCGTTAGCAGATCCTGCCATAGAAGAAGAGGCTATGGACTGTCAATTGACAGATTCTGCATGTCGGTGAACCAATGATGTCTGGGCCAAGCCGGAGCCACCAGTATTACTGTTCCGCCTTCCTGCTTGAATTTCCTGAGAACTCTTGGGAGGAGGAAGATCGGAGGAAAGAGACATGCCAGCTTGAAATCCCATCTTACTGCCAGTGCATCCACGAAGGCTGCTGCTGGGTCTCTGGACCTGGAACCGTACCTGGGGACCTTGCGGTTGTGACGTGATGTCATGAGATCTATCTCTGGTAGACCCCATGTGTTTACCAGGAGCTGAAACACTCCTGGACGGAGAGACCACTCTCCGGTGTGTATGTCCTGGCGACTTAGGAAGTCTGCTTCCCAATTGAGTATGAATATTGCTGAGATGGCCGGAAGAGGACGTTCTGCCTAAATCAGATCCCTTGTCACTTTTTTCATGGCTGTGTAACTTCTTGTGCCTCTCTAATGATTGAGGTAGGCCATTGTTGTCGGACTGGATCTGGACCAGCTTGCCCTGGAGTAGGTCCTATACCATGACAAGTACTTTGTACACTGCTGGCAGTTCCAGATTGTTTACTGGCAGATGACTTTCCTGATTTGTCAATCTTCTCTGAAAGGTGTGATGACCTGTCACTGCTTCCCATCCGCGAAGACTGGCGTCTGTGAGCACCCAATTTGGAATCCAGAATGGGAGAGGGAGAGAGAGAGAGATTCTGCACATAATGAACACTGAAAACCAAAGGCTCAGATGGCAATTTTACAATGTGCTAAAAAGATTAAAAGGTGTCTTTAGAAGATTATGTAATGCATGTCTTATCTAGAATAAAACAACAGTGTGCTCAATGATATGGAAGCAGCAGAAGCCAAATGATCACACTGGTTACAGTTTTATAAGACGGTGATGTGTATTATTTCCTGTGCTCCAGGCACATCCTCTCAAGCAACATAAAGATATATTAAAGAATAAAACAATGCACAGACCAAGATAAACCAAATATCAATATTGTCAACAGGATATTAAATTGAAAAACTGATATTTCTATTGGAATCGGTATGTTACACCGGCTAGGCCCGCCCGACGTGGACGGAAATCCTGATCGTCCGAAAGGTAAGTATTTCCTAACCTAATCTACCCCCTAACCCTCCTTTAGGGTGCCTAACCCTAACCTCCCCCCCTGTGCCTAACCCTAATCCCCCCTCTAAGTGCCTAAACCTAACCCCCCCTTTCCCCGCCGTCTAAACCTAAGTCCCCCGGGGGGTGCCTAACCCTAAGTTCCCCCCCGGGGGTGCCTAACCCTAACCCTTCCTCCCCCTAGCCTAAACCTAACCTCCGGGGGGGGTGCCTAACCCTAAGTCCCCCCCCCCAGAACCCTAAACGGCTCAGCATCCCTTCGATCGGCGTAGGTTAATTGACCCTCGCCGGGATTCTGTAGTGGAGATGCCGGCGGTCAGCATATCGACCGCCGGCATCATAAACGTATACCATTTCTATCAACAGTATGTTAAATTCTTTGCTCTGAATCAATTAGAGCACAGGTTCTCAAACTCGGTCCTCAGGACCCCAAACAGTGCATGTTTTGCAGGTCTCCTCACATAATTACTAGTGAAATAGTTAGTTGCACCTGTAGATCTTTTAAAATGTGTAGGTGGGTAATGAATGCACCTGGTGACATGCAAAAAGTGAACTGTGTGGGGTCCTGAGGACCGAGTTTGAGAACCACTGAATTAGAGGATACTGGACCACTGGGTATAGAGCCACTTTTAGGACACTGGCACTTTAAATCATTCATTTATTTTGTTATCAGTTGGTTATCTAGAGCAAACATATTACACAGCGCTTTACAGAGAGTAATTGTTCTTTCATATGAGTCCCTACAATATATATTCCCTATCACATGTACACACATATACACTAAAATTCACTTTAGAAAAAGAAGACCTTGAGTATAAATGGGGAGGAGCGCAATATCACACAGCAGTTTTAGAGAAAAGGATTTAACAAAAGTATAAAAATACTATTTCCTCTTTCATACGCTTGGAGGACACTGGACCATGGGGACATCTCAAAGCAACCCCACTAGCTGTAGTGCCCAGCAAATTATGCCAAAAATATGATCCTTTGTAGCAAACACAATGAATTTGTAGATTTCGTAAAATTAGGAACCGAAGACCAAGTTGCAGCATGACATGTGCTCAGCCAAAGCTCTGTAGAGCACCTCCCTAAACAAGGCAGGGACCAGTCTGCTAGGATGGGCCTTTACACTGTAAGGCGCGATTCCTGTGCAGTGGAGCACCGATCACTCCCGCATCCACCTGAATTGGGCCCAGTGTACTTGTTTTTGTAGAAAAGACATTGGTATAAAGTTGCAGACTAAGCATAATAATGCATAGCATGGGTCACTCATATATACGACCTGTCTTTTGCTTTTATTTTACCATACATTGTTTACGTTTTTGTAAAAATTTTTACTTTTTCCTCAATTTTGCTTCTTTGTTCGCTTATAAGGGTCTATTCTCCAAGTCCTGTTTTACAGTAAACAGGGCTTTTCTCTGCTTGTTGCTAGTCACTGAGCAGATTACCGTGGAGAAATGAATTACTTCTCCAGCAGCACCCTGGCTCCGAGGCTGAATCGCATCACCATACTGTAGTATGGTGATGCGATTCATTAAAGGACGGAAAGCTGAGCTTTCTGCTTCTCCTGTGTGTTCAGATTTGCCATCTATGGATGGCGTAATATGAACACAGTGATAAAGCGGGCAGGGAAGTTGCCTACTTCCCTGTCTTCTGCCCAGCAACTGGCGCTGGCTCCGCCTCTTAAAATATCAGCAGCCTCTACTGTACTGCGACCCGGCGCATGCGCAGAACAGACCTGGATGGCGGCTCCTCGCTTCTCCGAGAGGACCGCAGCTGAAAACAAGATCACCAAAAGGATAAGCATACATTAATTGCTACATAGCCAAGCTATATATATCAAATCAATATGATGCAATAAATATAGTGAAAAGTAGCAATTCATTTACACAAATCTACATGAATAGACCCCATACTGTACTACGCACTTAGTATTAGTGTTTTTTGGCGCAGCTAAGTCACAAAGTCTGTAGTGCACTAAACAGGGCTATTTGGCGTGATTTGAGAATAGGTGTTTGTGGTCTCCTTTGTGTGTGTACAACATGCACACTATGGGCCTAATTTACTAACGAGTGTTATCACCAAAACGAGTGGTACATTTCACTGTGTATGATAAATGGTGCTCCAGCCAATCAGCTCCCAACTGACATTTTTCTAACAGTTGACAGTTGGGAGCTGATTGGCTGGAGCACCATTTATCATACACAGTGACATTTATCACTCGTTTTGGTGATAAAACTCGTTAGTAAATGGGTGCCTATATCACATAATCTTTACATTATCCAGGACTTTTCTTTAAACAATTTATTTTGACATACCTATGTGCTTATTCATTCATACAAGTCAAAGCCCCCATGGTGCAGTCTGCATCCATTTAAACAAATAGCGGTTTCTGGCTTTGACTTGAGGGTAAAAACATAAATCGGAATTTTGTTACGTGTGTGTTTTTAAAACGTGAAACAGGATCTCTGTGGTTTTAACTGCGCTGAGGAAGTAGTAGACTGTTTCCTGCTAAATCACATAATGATATATGCCACTGAAGTGACAGCTTTTAACACCGTGAGAGCTTAGAACACCTGTATATTTATTCAAATAAGTAAAATGAGTCAGGAACTTTTGAGGAACTGTTATTTTATGAAGATCCAACAATGTAAAAACATTAATTTCACTATATGTTAACCATATTTATAGTTGCCTTCATTTGAAAATAATTACTGAGGAGGAACCGTATTTAAAGGAGGTAAGTTTTGGAGCAGTACAGTCTCCATCATTACAAGTTCACTAATTGTAGTTGTGTTTTTTGGGAGTTTAAAAAGTTCTTCTTTGATAATTCTTTAGAAATCTCCGAAAACAAGAACTGCATGGTATACAAAGGGCTCAATCCAATTAGGTGCGAGTTCACTTGTTGTGTGAATAAGTACAGTACCTCTAGACTCACAGTCTTTAGAAAAATGTCCAGGGTGAGACAGACCCGCGAGGGGGGCAAGTTGTAAGGCTGTTGCCGGCATTTCTATGCCATTGCAACGGCAACTCGTCCCCTTCGCGGCTAATTAGATTGAGCCCATACACTAAGAGAAACTGTAATGGACAGTTTAAAAAAACAGGGACAGCTCAACCAAAAAATCTTGTCCCTTAATTGTTGGCAGCCATGCAATTTTATGGCTTTGTGCAGAAATAGTGTACCTGCTCTTGCCGTCTTCTTCCTAGCTGGGATATTTGGGAAAACATTATTTGCTGATCAAGCAGCTCTATTCTCTGTTGCCTCTGGATGTCCACAGTCGCACCCATCCCAACATGGGCCTCACCGACTGGCTCAATGGATGAGAATACTGGATCGATAGTTTGAGAAAAAATATCAGCAACCCAGTTTGGGACAAACAGTATCTGTCGAACATTCAGAAAATCTTTATTGTAGAAGAATCCAGAAATCTGTAGAAAATAAAACAATATGTAAATATTCCTGTACTCTGAATGTACAGTTATATAGTTGAGTCATTATTTTCGTTTGACAGGATAAAAAAAATTTAATTAGACAAATTTCATCTCCAAATTCACTAGATGTGATAAAAGACAGAAAGGCTAATGTTAAATATCTGCTGTCAGGATATGAAAATGATTACATATGTATTTGTGATGTTATACTATGCCTTTTAATATTGCATTAATATGTATTTTAAGTTTAGCGGTGCCATTTTGCACCCTCTTTTCATGCTTGTATATGTTACAATATGAGATTTTCTCCTTCTCAGATCTGCTGCATCGTGAACACCAGAGATGGGGAACCTCCTGCTAGGGGGCCTTATAAGGCCCTCAGAGTCATTTGGTCTGGCCCTCTGAGCTTTTTTTGCTAGCCTCATTTGGCTAGCAGGGTCCTTAGAATGACTGTTCAGATGGTCACGCCGCTGCCCTTACAGCTCCTCCGAGCATCCTCATGATGCTCGGGGCATTGCTGTAATCACCGGCGATTGTGTCCCCACCCCCGTGTGCCATCACATGGAGGAGGCGAGGCCTGCACCAGGCCCGCAAATAATGTTATATGTATCAAAATGACCCTCGGCAGAAAAAAAAAAGTTTCCCACCCCTGGTGTACACAGTCAAAATAATTTTAAAATAGTTCTATGGGTTTTATTTTTCGTAGACCAGGTGCGACGTACCAAGTCACATAACTTTGGTGGACCTTGGGGCAATACAATGTCTAACAATTCATGGTAATGGGCTTTTAAATGCTCACTTCTAATAAATAGATATTAACTAATCATAAAGCTGCGTACACACGTAACGATTTTTTGACCAATTTAACTATAACGACGTCGTTATCGTTCAAAAAATCGTTCAGTTTCTGAGTAATAACAATGAACGAAAATCATTCAAGCGCGCTTCCATTTGTAGTTCATTTCAGACTGACCAACATAACGATTTTCATTAAGGGAAGGAACATTTTTTGTTCATCGTTGTAAAAATCGTTCATTACACTTCAAAAATCGTTCACTTTTCAAGGGAAAATCTGACAGATAATCGTTGGTTACAAAAGCGTTAAGTGTGTATGCACCTTAAGAATAAGTGGTAAGAACTGCATTTAACATTCACAAAAGAAAACTATTATTGTGCAGTTGTCAAACACTGTAAAACGGTTATTTCCATGGAGAAATCATTAAAACTTGGGACTATCCCTGGAAATTAGATACAATTGTCAAATTGTATATGGATGATGACTAATTATTGCCTGATGGAATCAACAAATTAAAAGAAGTCCTTTATAGTAGTATAGTTTAATAGGTCTCTGTACAGCTCTGCAGACCACTGGTAGTGATCCCCTTGCATTAAAATTAAATTATTACTTTACTGGCTCAGTCCTACTCCTCACAATACCTGGACAACATGGACTTTCCACGTTCACAAAAATCAGTGGTGCAGACCACTGCTATCAACGGCATAAGTCTACCCACGGCCATACCTCCAACCAGGTGCAAGCCCACTCACTCACTTTTCTATACTCGATATAACATGGGCTGATCCATGCACCATTAATGGAGAAGTGTGCAACCAGCCAGCTAAGCAGGCAGATATTCTGAAATATCAATTACGCGGCAGCACTACTTAGGTGGCCTCAGAGGGCATCCAGAGGCCTTGGAATCACCAGGGTGGTTTTTAGTGAGTCCTCTCCAGTGCCACGGTCCGTGCAAAGAGTCTGGAAACGTTACTACTGACTTAACTTTCCTGGAATTGGTAGCTTAATATCATTGAAGCACGCCGCTGCTGTAGGAGGACATTCAGCATCAGAATTTGATTTGTGCTTTTACTGGCAGGCCTAAATTTGTCAGCAGAGAATCACTAAATACCATCCACAAGCTCCGGGCCACTTACTAAATATGAGATGCGGAGTAACCACGTCGTACTGTAAGCTGCCGCCTTGCACTCAGCAGACAACGGCTCAAATCGCCAATAGTGAGGCAACTGCCAAACATTTACACCAGGCAAAGCACATTTTAATATTTATTAACAGATATTTATATAAATGCACATATATTCTGCAGTGCTTTACAGAGAATATTTCAGTCTTTCACATCAGTCCCTGTCTGCGGAGCTTTCAATCTATATTCCCTACGACATTTACACACACAGATATAAACAATGGTTATTTTTTGTCAAAAGGAAATTAACCTACCAATATATTTTTGGATTATTAGAGGAAATCGGAAGACCCGGAGAAAACCTACACAAACACAGGTAGAATATACAAACTCCCTACTGCAGGGCCTTTTAGCTATGACTATTTTATGCTAATCACTAAGTCAACCATGCTGCCGATCCTTTTAAGCTTGCTTCCAAGATCATGAGTTGGGAACAGGGAGGACATTTTGCTGTAGCCTTTATTTAATCTCATACAGATTTGCCACTGGAAGCAAGCAGAGAATTTTGATATTCTTCATAAAGTAGCTTTAATCACTCTTTGGGATCCAACAATCTATAGATACAAACCATTAAGTACAATGCCAGTATTCTACTATATTTATACAAGATGGGGTAATACTGTAAAGCATATAGAGTTTTAGAAACCCTACATCCATTTTCCCAAAGTCTCCAGGTGTCTGCACATAACAGCTTCAACAAACTTACACAGAGGCATGCTACATCTCTTATCATTGTATATTTCAGGTAACCAAGACTTAGATATTGTGCACCGGCACCTAAAGGCAGACAAGATATTTTGAATAGCCAAACTGTAGAAGACAAAGACAACAATCAAGCACTCAATATTTTACCATAAAACCATTGTCTTCCATTAACTTGTTGGCGTAAGTTTCTCTTTACATAGATGAAGCTCTCTCCATGCACTTCTGAGATAATGTAGCACGCTCAGCCCATACAGAAAATCAGTGTACTTGGAGACTTTCTTACAGTCCTAGGACATAATTATGAGTTGCTTGTAAGACCGAATGCACCTAGCGATTTATTGCATATTGTGCATGCGTTGCGGTCTGTGGGCGTGATTCAGAGATTTACACTAATGCAATCGCAACAGCATACTCTCAGGGATCGCAAATGCTAAAATATGCTAGTGCCTTCCAAAGCATAGCCGAGCATAGAGACGCCCAATGCTGCCTTCTCATATCCATCCGACGACCTACAACAGTGGTACTATTAACACACATCGGGCAATCACGCAGCATGGAAGTCAGGTCTGACCAGCCGCAAACAGTGCAACTCTCCTGACACACAGAGATATCTCATACTCTGAAGGCGGTCACAATGGCTAATTTATGCACAGCCATGAAATGACGTTTAAAAGGTCAGACACGCCTTTGTTTTCTAACCACCCCCAAAACGCTGACTACCTGTCACTCACTTTGTGAGTGGTTCTAATGTACGAGAGTAATCACAATGTAATCACTGCGTGTGCGCTGTTCTCATGCATGCGCAATAGCAAACAATATCTTTTTCTCCGAAAATATCAGCATTGCATCAGTCTCTGAATCAGGCCCTGTATACACATCTTTGCTAATATACACACAATTCAGCATATTTAGCATCTCATTCGTTTCTCTGAGGTCACTAAATGGCCGTTTCTGGGTACTAACTGGGTGGCAACATCGTGAACGCATGCAAAAGAACAGTCTCGTGGATGTGTCATGGGCACGCAGCCAAAGTTACTCACTATTCATTAGTCATGCATTCTGTGTGCTGAATTCAGAGGCACGGATGATACTTTCTCCCTAATACAGAAGAGTGGGGTGGAGAAATCGCAAATATGCATATGTATTATGAAGTGTGTATAGTCACATTAGCATTCTGTTTGCAATTTATTTGCATTCTGATCACTGTGGGCGTCAAGAGATGTGTTTGCTTATGTGCGACTCAGAATCAGGCCATTATTAACATTTGATAGCACAGAACAAGCCTTCTTGAAAAGTTAGGACCATCAATGGCCTGAAAAATGGCTAAAGATAATCTCAGACTATATGGACACTCTGGGCTAATCCACATATTTTACCACATCTGCCAGGGCTGGGTGTGCTTTCAAGGCAGAATGTTGGCCTGCTTATGTCCACTCATCTGCTTTCAGATTAGCTCTCTGTGGCTTAGGGGACTTCCTGTTACAAGTCGCGGTCACGACTTGACCCTTTCTGACAGCTTTCCCAGGCAGGACTGGGTTACTCCTGTTGTTCCTGTTGCTAGGCAATCGGCACACCTCAGGAAGTGATGTCTCATCCACAGGTGCAGCTTGATTAAGTGCTTCAGCCTATTTATACTCACTGTACTATTGCACCTGTGCCGACTATAGCGTGTCTGTGGATTTCACCAGTTTAGCTGCATGGGCAGCTTTTGTTCTCTCCATGATATTGCTTCCATTCGGCTTCCTAGTCACACCAAGTAGCTCCCGTGCTACCACCAATCTTCAAACTGCTTCCTAGCCACATCTAGCAGCTCCCGTGCTGCCAACGTTCACCATAGAGCTTCCTAGCTGCACCAAGTAGCTCCCGTGCTACCACCAATCTCCAAATGGCTTCCTAGCCGCATCTAGCATCTCCCGTGCTGCCAACGTTCACCATACGGTTTCCTAGCCACACCAAGTAGCTCCCTTGCTACCAGCATTCTTCATTTGGCTTCTTAGCCACTCCAAGCAGCTCATGTGCTGCAACATCGGCACCACCGCCGCAACATCGGCACACTTGCTGCACCATCGGCTCTCAAAGGCATTTGCTAACCCTAGATTGTTTATCTACGGCTATTGCTGCAACATCGGCACCATCGCTGCAACATCGGCACAGTTGCCGCATCATTGGCTATCAAAGCCATTTTCATACCCTAGACTGTTTATCTACGGCAATTGCCGCACATCGGCACACTTGCCGCACCATCAGCTTTCAAAGCCATTTCCAAACTCTAGACTATCTTTCTACGGCTATTGCCGCAACATCGGCACCATCGCAGCAACATCGGCACACTTGCCACACCATCGGTACCATCGCCATATCATCGATGCAATTGCCAACTCATCAGAACCATTACTTGTATCAGCTCTAACTGTACACTTCATCTCTTGAATTCCCTTGTACCTCCGTGTGAGCCTCTACTACCCCGAGCGTGAGTCCAGGCAGCTGCCTAAATATCAGTGAACATATAGTTCTAAGGGAACAAGGGGCGGTTGTTATTGGTGAAGACCTCACTAGCCAAGTTCTAGGGGTCTCACATGGAGCAGGCAGTGGGATTCATAACACTTCCATTCTTTTGTCAGTTAGATCCAAGAAAATATTTTTCCAGTTTATATAATTCATAACAACACTCATGGTGGAGACATCTACAGATCACTTAAATGGCACTAACATTCTGTCAATATAAATGAACTCCTCTAGAAATGACACTATTGCGACAAAAGTAATTGGACACTAACATCAAATGGATCAATGAGATTTTATTGACGTCAGTACTTTGTAGATACACCATGTGCAGTGATTACTGCAGACACCCTTCTTGGCAAACTGTCCACAAGTTTCTGGACAACAGCAGGTAGTATGTTTTGCCATTCCACCTTAAGTACAGTGATCAACTGTGACTCTGAAGAAGGTCGAGTCGGCCTAGAATGCATCCGTCTATCCAGTTCGTCCCAGAGGTTCTCAATGGAGTTAAGACTTGGACTCTCAACTGGCCAGTCCATCTGGGTTACCGAATTTTCTGTATACCAGTGTCTGCTGCAGCAGCAAACCATTTCACTTGCGCGGGGGTGTCCAATCACTTTTGTCTACATACTGTAATAAAGGTCATGGGGCAATTAGGTGAGATACATTTTCTACTTTCAGGAGACTCTCATGGGCTTTCTCCTCCACTGACAGCATGAAAACATGGAGTGGTGCATTGAGTGAGTTGTGCAAGATTAAATCAATATAATTTTAAACCCAGAACTAGAAAAGATAACTCCTCCCTCTAGGAGAGGGCACGCCGGCCAACGGAGAGCTGCAGTGGCTTCATCAATGAAAGGTGATGATGATCTATCTTCAACACTGTTCAGTGGCAGCATAGACCACGGCTATCTGTGGCTCCGCTTCACAATGCAGCAATAGTACAAAGGGAGCCGGGAGAAAGTAGTGAAGGGAGGAAGAGGGAGGCGGAGCTGTGCCTGGTGCGCTGTGTTTATACAGGCATCCTTCTGGTGAGGAGTCTCATCGGGGTCACTGCCATTGCCCAGTGCTAAAAAAAAAGAATCAATGGCACAAGTGTCAAATGACTGAGCAGAGAGAGCACCTAGCTACAGTGTGCAACAGCTACATCATAGTTAAAAAATAGTTTTAATTTGTTGCTAATCTAATGCTCAGGGACGTGTGGTTAGGGTAGGCAGAGCCTCCCCTGTCATACGCCCAGAGTTTTGATATAAAAACTGTGTTTTTTATACATGTGTGCCTCCCCAGCCATGGACCTCAGCGCTTGTTACTGCTAATGCTATCCTTAAACTACTGGCAAATATAAAAAAACATATAAATCCCTGGCACGTTACTGTAACATCATTACCTTAGTACAGTGGTTCCCAAACTGTGCACCGTGGCACCCTAGGGTGCCGCAGCGCTGTAACCAGGGTACCGCGGACCAGAGGGAAGCTGCTGCCAGTTTTTCTCTATCATCTGCATCAAGTTCCGGAGCGGAGGCAGGGCGGCGGTTAGGCGCTGTCACAGGAGGGGGACGCAGCCGGAGGGAAGCTGCTCTTATCACTATAGGAGCCAGAGGCATGAGGGGGCGGTGGTCAGATGTGATTGCACAGGAGCAGGCAGTGGGCTGCCTGTTTTGATGCTGCGGCAGGAGGATCTGAGGAGCTGAGGGAACGTCTGCAACCAGTAATGTTAGCTACTGTGGAAACTATAGGCTGGGGGGGGAAACAGCTATGAGTGGCACTGTCTGTATACTAACTATAGGGTGTGGGGGGGAGGGGCAGCTATGAGCGGCACTGGCACTGTATACTGACTATGGGGTGGAAGGGGGCCAACTATGAGCGGCACTGGCACTGTATACTAACTATAGGGAGGGGGGGACAAACTATGAGCGGCACTGGCACTGTACTCTTAATTATAGGGAGGGGGATGGGGGGGAAACAGCTGTGCGTGGCATGGGCTCTGTATACTAACTATAGGGAGGGGGATGGGGGAAACAGCTGTGTGGCATGGGCTCTGTATACTAACTATAGGGAGGGGGTGGGGGGAAACAGCTGAGTGGCACTATTAATGACAGCTATTGTTCTTTGAAAGGAAAATATTAAAGAAAAAAAAATTATAAAAATATTATTTTTCTTTGGATTTATGTGTATGTTTTTTAAAAACAAGTTAATAAGTATTTCTGTCCTGACCTATATACTAATTACGTAATTTTGACCCAACTACTTGGGTCAAAAAGGTACTGCTCGGTAAGTAATTTGGCTTAGGGGTGGCCTTGAAAAAAATGAAGGAGACCCTAAGGGTGCCTTGAACTGAAAATGTTTAGGAACCACTGCCTTAGAATAATAAACCTGGCATCATATAATTTATGACATCATAAAGTACCACAGAAAAAGAAAAAAGTGAATGCCATTAATTAAGTACTGATAGACTTATCCCATTCCATGGAACATGCTGTGGGGCTGTGAGGTATTTTATGATGGTCATTGGCGTTCTGTGTATTATATGGCACTAATTGTGGTGTTCTTTATATTGTATGGGTGTCACTTGGATGCTTCGTGTATTGGTCACTGATGATCTCTGTATAATATGGCAGTCACTTGATGCTCTCCGTTTTGTATATCGATCACTGTAATGCTCTCTATATTATATAGCAGCCACTGTGATGATCTCTGTATTATATGGCAACCACTGTGGTGAGTAAAGTAGTATCGTAAAGGCAGTTATACTTACGTTTGAGCCTTGAGACAGTGTAGCCTGCAAGCTCCATGTAAACAAGAATACATCACAGAACTGCACTGGCACCTTAATACAATGTACAATGTGACTAAAATGTGTTTTGCCCTCACCCTACAGACATTTCAGCCCTTACAATGTTTCACTAGTGTCAACAGAATGAAAGTCGATGTGGTACTGCATGACAACACTATGAATGTTAACAAAATATACCACCCACACACACATTATTTACTAGCTGAAGTATCCGGCATTGCACAGGTTTAAATCTTAAAGTTATTAAGTTTTATTATGTGATGTTGTCCAAATTCATCCAGTGGAAGGCCCAGAATAGGCTCCCTGGGACAAAGTTTTGCCCTGCGCACTCCGCCGCGAGGCCCGACCGGGACCCCAACCACTCCATTAGGCATCTCAGACCAATTGCCACCCCTCTGAGAAGTATTCATTCAAATTCATTCAGGGGAAGGCCCAGAACAGGCTCTCCGGGCTAAAGTTCTGGCCAGCATACACCAACGGGAGGTCTGAAAGGAACTTCAACCCCCTAGCATTTCTTCTGGGATCCAATGTTACCACTCTGTGAAGTTCTCATCCAAATCCATCCAGTGGAAGGCTCAGAACAGGCTCCCGGGTCAAAGTTATGCCCAACGTACACCAACGGGATGTCCGACCAGAACCTTATCCCCCTTAAACATGGCCAGGATCCAACTGGACCACCTCGCGTTGGTTTCATTCCAATCGGTGCAGGGGTGTCCAAATGCATAACCGGACAGACCGACAAACAGACAGACCAATTAACGCTAAGTAGCGCCATACATCCGATATTTGGAATGCACTTCGGCGTTCTATTAGATTGACACTAGTTTTAGTGCTGTTTGCAGTGTTCCCTAGCATCTGAAGAGTTAGCACACAGCAGACTCTGTTGAGCGATTAGTAGAATAAGGTATCAAGTGGTATAGTTAAGCTGCTTTGGGCACTTCTGGTCGCGTAAGGCACTGAGGGGCGGAGCTTAAACTTTTGGTAATTGGCAGTGGTATATGAAGGGGACGCTGGTAGGAGGCCAGGTAGGGTTTTTGTCTGTGTCCTTCACTTTGGTGGTATCCTGAAGACCACGTTTTAGCGGTCGAAACGTCGACTCGTTATGCACCTATGTTGTCATGATGGACTAAAATGTGAACTTATTTTCACAAAGCATTGAAAAGCCCTGGTGAGTGAAGCCCTTTTTTTGGAGTTATGTGTGTATGTATTATATATATATATATATATATATATATATATTGTGATAGGATCACTGGTAAAGTGGTCTGTGGCAGGTACATTTGTCCCAGATTCCTGTCTTTTGTGTTTTAAACCCCCAGGAGAAAGTCTGCAGTGTAGCAGGCTTGAGTTTCGGCTTTTTGAAAAGCCAGTTTGGGACCTGGGGGTTGTGGGTGAGGAGAGAGGGAGGGCTCCACCAACGGCCACTCCAGGTTTTGGTTCTCTTAGCCTGGTAACAGGCTTGTTAGTTTTCCACCTGAGAGTGGCCAATATAAGCCTTATGTGTTTAGGGCTAAGTGTCTCACCTGGGAGAGCAGACAGGGAGTTTGCTCAGAGACACTGGAAAACCTAACTGTGAGTGTTGTGCTGTGCTTTTTGTTGCTGGTGAGGGCATTAGGCCCTGCCAGGTTCTGGTAGTGAGGGAACCACCTGTGAAGTTAGTGCCCCGACAGGGCTAGGATTTATGTTTATGTTTTCTTTATGTTATTTCTGACATTTGTACAATAAAGACTGGCGCCGACCAGTTTGTACTCGCATCCAGACTGGTGTGCTGCTTCCCTGCTGCTGTGTGTGTGTGTGTAAGGAAGGAGTCCCCTACCCAGGAGAGGGACCTCCTAATCTGACTGTCACAATATGGTGGAGAATGCGGGCACCCACACACACTGAAGTTGCAGCAAGAGGAAAACTTTCCGTTTAAAAATTAAAGGGACAGACACCCAATTTGTGAGTGTGGAAATAACGCTGTGTCCTTGGAGTCCCATAGAGGAGGCGTCAGCCAATGCTCAGAGAGGCAAGGTTCAGCTTCCAACCTACACCCCAAGACAAAATGGAGGACATAATTAAGGCCTTGCTCCAAGCTACAGCAGCTCAGCAGGAAGCTACCAGGGCTCTGCAGGAATCCACCAGGGTGCAACTGTTGGCCTTGGAGACAGCCCGGGGCAACAACAGGTTGCCATCGAGGAAACCCACCAGGCCTTAGCGGAAAACAGCCAGGCCATAAAAGAGGTGGTACAGCACCTGGTCGCCCGGCCCAGAGATGTTAATACGGGTCCTCCCACCACCACTCACTCCGTACGAGCCAGTCACTTCCTCCAAAAGATGACTTCGGGCGATAATGTGGAGGCCTATCTCGCCGCATTTGAAAGAACGGCCGAAAGGGAGAGTTGGCCCAAGGAGCAGTGGGCAAGTCTGGTGGCACCTTTTTTGTCTGGGGAGCCACAAAAAGCATATTTCGACTTATGCCTGGCTGATGCCAAGGACTATAAAAAACTAAAACAGGAGATCCTAACTCGCTTGGGAGTCACCACCTTTGTTCGTGCCCAACGGGTCCACCGCTGGGAGTTCCATAAGGACAAGCCTCCACGTTCACAGATGCATGACCTCGTCCATCTGTCCTCAAAATGGCTACAGCCCGAGACGCTGACGGGACCACAGATCGTGGAAAGGGTCGTGATGGACCGGTACCTGCGATCATTACCTGTGACTCTGCGCAAGTGGGTGAGCCATGCAGACCCTAAGTCCGCAGACCAGTTGGTCGAGCTGGTGGAGAGGTACGTGGCGGCTGAGGAGCTGATGAGTATGCCCCACCGAGCCCTGATGGCGCACCGGCAAACTCCCACAGACACTGGTAAGACTGTTCCAGGGGAGAAGGGTGCTGGGCGGTGGAATGTACCTAAGACTGAGGGTGTAGAACCTGGAGACAGGCCTGCCAGGCCGGGAAGGTTCTTGCCCTGTAAATGACTAGACATTAATATGACTCAGTGTTTCCGATGTGGAGGCTTCGGCCATATTGCCGCTAATTGTGCACTTACAACTGAACCTATGCAATGTGATACTGCTCATGTCTACCGCAGGGGGTCTTTCTTTGCACAGATAGCCTGTACGGCTGACCGTCAGGCTGTGACTGATAAGCACATGTGTGTACTCACTGTAGATGGCAACCGAGTAGAGGCACTGTTAGACTCTGGTAGCTTGGTGACACTTATAAAAGCTGAGCTGGTGAACCCCTTGCGGCGTGAGGGGAAAACTGTTGGTGTAACCTGCATACATGGGGATACTCGATATTATGTTACTGCCGAGGTGAACATCGAGACACCATGTGGTTCTGCTATAGTTTCTGTAGGTTTGGTACATGGTCTGATGTACGATGCAATATTGGGGAGAGACTTTGCTCACTTCTGGAAGTTGTGGGAAAGCCGTTTTGTTCCAGAGGTGTACAACCCCGATCCATTTGAGAAGGTTGTCGATGTAGTGGAGGAGGGAGTTTCTTCTGAGTCAGAGTTATTCCCTTTTTCTACTATGATTGGCGAACTAGAGAATGCGGAGCGTGACGGTGGCCCGCCAACTGATGTGCCTCCCATTGAGGTGGGAAGTGTTGTTGGGCCAGGTGATCGTCTGCCTGATTTAGAGGTCAGAAGAGAGGTCTTTGCCATGGAGCAGTTGAATGACCCTACTTTGGTAAAAGCCAGGGAGAATGTAAAAGTAATTGATGGTAAACCCGTAGACCCTGATAGTCCTTTGTCCTATCCCCACATGGCAATGTGGCAGGATTTGTTATATCAGGTGGCTAAGAAGGGGGAAGATATTGTGGAACAACTAATAGTTCCCAAAGCCTACAGAAGAACAGTGTTGGATCTGGCCCATGGTCATATAACGGCAGGCCATCTAGGGGTAGAGAAAACCACTGAGCGAATAATGCAGAGGTTTTTCTGGCTCGGGCTTCATAAAAAGGTATCAGACTTTTGCGCATCCTGCCCTGAGTGTCAGTATCATGCTCCCAAGCCACATTTTAAGGGTCCACTAGTTCCATTGCCTATTATAGAGGTGCCGTTTGAAAGAATAGCGATGGATTTGGTTGGACCCTTAATGATGTCTGCCAGGGGACACCAGTATATTCTGGTCATAATGGATTACGCTACCAGGTACCCGGAAGCGATCCCGTTGCGCAATACGTCAACCAAGACCATTGCCAGAGAGCTAGTTCATTTCTTTAGGAGGCTGCGTATACCTAAGGAGATACTAACTGACCAGGGTACACCGTTTATGTCCAAAGTCATGAAAGAGTTATGCCGCCTGTTCAAAATCAAACAGTTAAGAACTTCGGTTTATCAACCCCAAACCGATGGGCTGGTCGAGAGGTTTAACAAGACGTTAAAACACATGCTTAGGAAAGTGGTCGACAAGGATGGTAGGGATTGGGATTACTTATTGCCGTATTTATTGTTGGCAATAAGAGAAGTTCCCCAGTCCTCCACCGGGTTTTCACCCTTCGACTTGTTGTATGGGAGACACCCAAGGGGGTTACTAGACATTGCCAAAGAGACATGGGAGGGGCAGTCTAGTCCTTACAAAACGGTGATTGAGTATGTTTCTCAAATGCAGGAGAGAATTGCTGCGGTAGTGCCGATAGTGAGAGAGCACCTGGAACAGGCTCAACAGGCACAGCAGAGGGTATACAACCGCAATGCTCGGTTACGCAGCTTTGCTCCTGGGGACAGAGTGTTAGTATTGGTTCCCACTGTGGAAAATAAACTTTTGGCTAAATGGCAAGGGCCCTTTGAAATCTTAGAAAGAGTGGGGCAGGTCAATTACAAAGTTTACCAGCCGGGGAAAAGAAAGCCGGAACAGATATACCATATAAATCTGTTAAAGCCCTGGAAAGATAGAACGGTACTGTCGGCCGACCGAGCCCCTCCAGTAAATCCAGGGCCCTTAGTTCCCGAAGTGACAGTGGCAAAAACCCTGTCGGCAATTCAACAACAAGAGGTCAAGGAGTTCCTGATTAGAAATAGGGTGCTGTTCTCTGACGTACCTGGGAAAACCTCGGTCATTAAACATGACATCATCACTGACCTAGGGGTTAAAGTTAATCTAAAGCCCTATAGGTTACCAGAAGCACAAAGAGAATCGGTGTCGAAAGAAATTAAAAATATGCTAGAGTTAGGGGTTATTGAAGAATCACATAGTGAATGGTCAAGTCCCATTGTGTTGATTCCAAAGCCCGACGGGAGTGTGCTTTTCTGCAATGACTTCCGAAAGTTGAACAGTGTTTCAAAATTCGATGCCTACCCGATGCCAAGAGTGGATGAGCTGATTGAGAGACTAGGGACAGCAAGGTATTTAACCACTCTTGACCTAACCAAAGGGTATTGGCAAGTTCCGTTAACCGAGAGCGCCAAACAAAAGACAGCTTTTTCAGCGCCAGAGGGCTTGTTTCAGTACAAGATGTTGCCCTTCGGGCTACATGGGGCACCTGCTACCTTCCAAAGAATGATGGACAGGATTCTAAGGCCCCATAGATGGTATGCGGCTGCTTATCTGGATGACGTGGTCGTTCATAGTCCTGATTGGCAGTCTCACTTATCCAGGGTACAAGCAGTGTTGGACTCCATCTATAAGGCAGGTTTGACAGCCAACCCAAAAAAGTGTTGTCTAGGCATGGAGGAAGTAAAATATCTGGGATACACCATTGGCAGAGGCCTGATAAAGCCTCAGCTCAATAAAGTTGATGCCATACAAAACTGGCCACGGCCTCTGAATAAGAAACAGGTGAGAGCCTTCTTGGGAATTACGGGGTACTACAGGAGGATTATACCCAACTTTGCCACCATGGCAGTCCCACTGACTGACCTGACCTAAGGCAAACTAAAAGTCATGGTAGAATGGAGTCCTGAGGCAGAGAAAGCTGTATAGAAACCGTTTTAATCCCTACACCGTTCACCTGATTTGGATGTAATTACCCTCAAATTAAATCTGAAAGTCTGCAGTTAAAGCACATGTTGTTTGTTTCATTTCAAAGCCATTGTGGTGGTGAATAGAGGCCAAAATATAAAACTTCTATCAATGTCCCAATATTTATGCACCTGACTGTATATATACACACACACAAATATATATATATATATATATATATATATATATAAAATAAACAATTAGTACTATATTTAATGCATTCATAAGTCTGATCAGTCTATTAAGTTGCTTGTTAATAATATAGGCTGAATTTGTTAATTTAAAATAAATATGTGTATTAAACACATACTAGCATCTGGTAATATATTATAGCTAAAGGGCAGTGCAACTCACTTTTTCTTATTTGTTATGGTTAGTATTTAGAGGAAACTTATTTAAGAGAGTCTTGCAGTCCAGTCCTTAATTGTAATTCAGTTTGCTATAAACAAATTTGTGTTTTATCTTATTTACTAACTGGCACCATCAAATCCAAAATAATATATCCCAAGAATAGAGATATGTTACTCACAATTAAATAGGGGTCTCCCAAGATGGTCTTCTTGTATCCTCTCTGTCCCCTCACTATAGTAGTAAGCCATGCTGCACTGTTCCGATATAAATAACCCCCTTCTCTACCATCTCAATTAAATATGATCACCTTATTTAGGTTGCAATGGTTCAATGATGATTGCAAAGTTTATTGTTAATAATTAAATTTTATTGACATGTATTCAGGTATCTTGAACAACCTATGTGATACTTAAACTGTTATTTGCAAATCTTTTACTAAAAAAAATTAAAAACAATATAGAAATACAAAAATAATATGAAAAATTGTCTCTGTAAAGTTACAATATTAATTTCTTAACACTAGAGGTCTAATAATACAACTTTCAGTGTCTGCAAAATGGTCAAAATTACAAATAACACAGAAAAAAAAGCTTTATAAAAGGTCTCCGTGGTCATTCCCATCTCCAATATACAGATGAAGAGAACACATAAGGCTAATTGGAATGGGCGAGACAGAGCGGGTGCGGCAGGGAAGGACAGAGCAGGGGGGGCAGTCTGGACAATGTGGAGGGCAGACTGAGGTGACCCAGGTCCCTTTTATTAGTACTCATGATATTAAATGTTCTGTTGGAAACTAGAATATATTATTGTTAATAACAAAGCACAAGTTCAGTTTGACAATCCCCCAATGACTTGCTATATTCTGATGTTGAATACATATAATGAAATGAATATATGGGGTGTGCTACCTACTACCAATTTTCATATACAGTGCATCCGGAAAGTATTCACAACGCTTCACTTTTTCCATATTTTATGTTACTGCCTTATTCCAAAATGGAATAAATTCATTTTTGTCCTGAAAATTCTACACACAACACCCCATAATGACAACATGTAAAAAGTTTTTTTTAGATTTTTGCAAATTTAATAAAAAAAAAAAAAAAACCCACTAAGAAATCACATGTACATAAGTATTCACAGCCTTTGCCACGAAGCTCAAAATTGAGCTCAGGTGCATCTGGCAAGCACTGAGACTCTCTCTGTATTATTTGAAGGTCACTGCAATGCTCTCTGTATTATATGGTGGTCACTGCGACTATGCATCATTTGGTGGTCACTGTGCTGCTCTCTGTATTATATAGTGGTCACTGCTACTCTCTCTGCATTATATGGTGGTCACGGTGATGCTCTCTGTATTATATGGTGATCACTGCAATGCTCTCTGCATTATATGATGGTCACTGCAATATTCCCTGCATTAAATGGTAGTCCTTGCAATGTTCTTGCATTAAATGGTGGTCACTGCAATGTTCCCTGCATTAAATGGTGGGGATTGCAATGTTCCCTGCATTAAATGGTGGGCATTGCAATGTTCCCTGCATTAAATGGTGGGCATTGCAATGTTCCCTGCATTATCTGGTGGTCACTGCGATGTTCCCTGCATTATCTGCTGGTCACTGTGATGTTCCCTGGGGGTACTGTAATGTTCTCTGTATTATATGGTGGTAACAGTGATGCTCTCTGTATTTTATTGTGCAGACTGCTATGTTCTCTGTATTATATATGTGTCACGTTTGGGTCATGGTGGTCCCCTGTAAAGGGATTAGAAGACATGGACCCAGGTTGAGAAAGGAATCTGAGGCAAGGGGCCTGGATATATGCCTTCCTCATCCACAAGTACCGGATGTTGGCTAGACCTGACCAAAGGCGCGGAGTCTAACTTACTGGGAGGTGTTCACCAGTGATCCCTCCAAGAGGGATTTAGGTTTAAGCTGCACCCAGCAAGCAGGTTGCGGCCCTTTGGTCAGGTATCCTGCACAAGTGGGAAATGAAAGAACACTATCACGGGGAAAGCACAGGAGGATGATACTGGAAGTTTTGTACAGGACTGACACATTAAGTATACACACTGTGGCTTCAGATGCAGAACTGGCACAGGAGAATGGCACTCGGAGTTTGTACATGGATGACGTATTAAGTACACATGCTGTGGCTTCAGATGCAGAACTGGCACTAGGAGTCTGTACTTGGATGGGAATACAACCCGATTTACAGCCGGACACAAGTCCGCCAGTTCAAATCCCGACAGCGGCAGGCCGACACGGCTGAAAATACAGATCGTCCCCAGGTTAAGTATGAACTAACCTAACCTAACCCTCCTTAGGGGTGCCTAACCCTAACCTTCCCCCCAGTGCCTAAACCTAACCCCCCCTTCCCCACTGCCTAAACCTAAGTCCCCCGGGGAGGTGCCTAACCCTAAGTTCCCCCCGGCGGTGCCTAACCCTAACCCTCCCTCCCCCTAGCCTAACCCTAACCTCCCAGGGGGGTGCCTAACCCTAAGTCCCCCCCCCCCGGGAGCCCTAAACCTAAGCAGCTGTCTGCAGCAGTGCCCAGCATCACTTCGATCGGGATGCCGGGTGCCGGTCTCCCGGCGTTGGAAAAATGACCAGCGTCTACATATAGACGCCGGTCATTTCACCCTCGCCGGGATATGACAGTCGGGAAGCCGGCTGTTGGCATAATGTCAGCCGGCTTCCCGATTGCATACCACTTGGATGACGTACTAAGTACACATGCTGTGGCTTCAGACGCAGAACTGGCACAGGATGATGACACTTTGGAGATAGTACGTCATCCGAGTACTGATTACACACGCTGTCGATAACAATAGGAGAGTATCACTGGAAGAAAGGAGCTTGGAACCTGGAACGCTGCAACAGCAAGTATATGCTGGAAATAACAACGTTGTTGTCTGGAGCCCAGCTAAATACCCTAAGGTAGCAATCCATTGGAGGATAGTGTCGGCTGATAGCAACCAATGCTACCGTTGGATAAAGGGCAATCAGGTGATGTAGACTGTCATGGCTGTGCCCATGACAGTCACCTCAGGAACCAAATCACGGAGCTAGCACATGGCTGTCCTAGCAGACCCCAGGTATAATCTTCAGTGCATCACTTGCCGCCGCACCTGGCGTCTGACCACTCGAGAGGTCAGTGGAAGCTGGCACTGAGGTGAGTAACTGCTGATCCTAGGCCGCAACCTGAAACTATGGCTGTCACTGTGATATTCTTCGTATCATATGGCACTGACTGCAATGCTTTCTGTGTTATATGTTGGTCACTGCGATGCTTAAAAGGGATGACCAACACCGTGTGCTGCACAGTGATCTGACACTGATTAGGGGATAGAGGTGTTGCAGCACACTATCAGTGACAGGCTCAGTGCGACACTATGTGTGTGGAGGTCTGATACTGCACCCACACCTGGTGGACGCTCAGCTCTCCCCCATGCTGCTTCCCATTCTGCAATTTAGGGGCGCCAAAAGGAAATTATATCTTGCCCCCGCAACCTAAAAAAGTTGTGGTGTCCCTGACCACACACATAAATGGTGCTCGGTCTGAGCAGACAGAATAGCAGATATAATATGTATACATCTTTTAACCACATTTGCCAGCTTTGATCATGGAGGTCGTTGTTGTGTGAACATATAAAACTTATATCTTTGTAGATATTGCTTTGTGTATGCCCAGAATTATCAAGAGATACTGTATTCACTATGTGACTGCTGAACCTGTTTGAGGCCAATATATGTTGGACAATGTGGTTTAGAAAAACATATTCTGCAGAAATGTCTTTTCCTGTTTTGATGCAGCAATATCCTCAGTTACAAAATATATTTATTTTCAAAATATTGTGTGTGCGTGTGTGTGTAAACTTGAAAAGCCTTCTATTAACAAGTTCACACGCTCAATTAAAAGATTGCATCAGTAGACAGCTTGGGTGTGCCAGAAACATACGGAAATTACTCCTGGTCCCTACATTGTAATCTAGACATCACACTGATCATATTTCCCCCTTAAAATGGTATTGACTGCAGCCAGTATTGTTTAAATTGATATGACAAGTGGCTTTTAGAAGTCAATTTTGTGGGCGATGCCCGTGATCTAGTGCGCGTATATGTCACACATACACTAGCCCTGAGATTGCTTATTTTAGTATGCACCCTTATGGAGCTGTAAACAAAAATACGCCATTTTGGGTCAAAATCGGGGTGTTTTGGTGTGCTGCTGTTGGTGTATCAATCTTACTGCAATGACACATCACAGACAGTTTGGGGTATGGTAACTGCTATATTGAATAAATTAACATATTTTAATTCCACCACCAAAACAGAAATATCTTCTCTTCAGTGGTCTCAGAAACTTAAACAATGTATGCCTCCAGTACTTTTACTACTCAAGGAAGCTGAAGCCATGAAACAAACAGTAACTGGGATTTGAAAAGCTCCTAATGCAACTAAATGGTCATAGCCCTTACAGGGTAGCTATTATAAATCATAGCAGTCCCATACAACCCAATTAGTGGGGTCCACCCATGTACCATACCAACATCCAGAAGATTGAAATACAGTTCTCTCTGGTGGATATTAAACAAAAACAAGATTTTATACTCAAAGTAAGATCAATTCCATATGGGGAACACTGGAAACAATGGGTTTAAATGAGAAAGTAGGCACTAAATAGCTAATTATGTTGAAGCTGAAACTCCGTTCCCTCTTAAACCCTCCCATCTCCACTTGCAGCTCAATTTTTACTCTTCCAAAACACCAAACACAACAAAATAACATGGACTCTACGGTGAGTATAAAATCTTGTTTGCTCATTTGCCCTATCTGGGTGACACCAGATACAATGGGACTTTCCAGAGCAAGCCTAAGAGGGAGGGGTACACTCTGGCAATACCATGAGCAAAACTTTGCACCCATAACTAGGTCTTTAATAGCAAATGTGTGGAAACAGTAACATTTTGTAAATGTGTGCACAGTTTCAGGTAGTGGCTGTCACGTTCCGGACTATTAAAACCACTTTCTTACCGCTCCAGTGCCTGTCCAGGATAGTACAGAGGTCCGCTCACGCTGCATATCAATCCCGGCTGGTGATGAGGTCTGTCTGTGCTGCTCCTGCCCAGTCTGCTCAGTGTACTGTTACTGTTATGGAGATGGCTCTCCGCAGCCTCTTGCTCACAAGCGTGTCTTCCCAGCATGATGGCACACAGGCTGCAAGCAAGAGTTCCCTCCTAAAATACTTATAGTGCAGCCATGTTGGACTCTGTCACCTGCCTTCTTCCACTCAGAGTGCTGCTCCCAGACCAGCTGATCGCAACATCCAATTCCTGGGGATTCACCCCTATAAATTCCATATTCAGACTGGCCTCTGTTGCTAGTACATCGCTTCTTGCTAAAGTTACAGCTAAGTGCTGAGCTCCCAGGTACTCTGTATCTGAACGGTCCCAACCGATCAAGTTCCTCAATTCATCAACATAAGACTCATATCAATTAAGTTCTTCAAATCTTCAACATCGGTTTCAAACCAATCCAGCTCTCAATCCAGCAAACAAATTCTGCTCATTCATTCATTATTATCATCGCCAGTTCTCATTCCAACCTGCTGTTTAATAAAGACATTTCATTCTTGTTCTCGCCTTTGGGCCCATCATCCTCTGCAGCTCCTCTACCTCCTCACAATACATGATGAAGCCACCCAGGTTTATTCACACCTCCCAAGTCTCCTCTTCAGCCTCCCACGCCTGCTCCAGCCCACAACAACCCTCAGGTGTGACAGTGACCAGGCAAATCTGCTCAGCCGAGGCAACTCTCCTAGAATGTGCCCTGATGGGCTCTGGAAGTAGCTGTGCCACAAACAAACAAGCCTGTCCAATAGTCTAATCAAGCAGGCAATGGACTGCTTGGAAGCTGCCAGGCTCCGCTTGTGAGCATAAATGCACAATGCCCTGACCACATCCAAGAGATGGAGAGAAGAACTCCTCTTTAAAGAATTCAACTGCCAAAATGCTAGCAAAACAATTTCCTAATTGATATGAAATCTCAAAATCACCTTCAGACTGAAACAATGGCCTTGCGCGCAAAAATACCCTGTCAGGGTGGAAAATATAAAAGTGGTGATGTACGAGAAAGAGACGCCAGCTCAGAGACACTACTTGCAGAGGCTACAGCTGACAAAAATGTTTTTTTTTTCCAAAATAAGCCACCTTACGTCTGCTGCATGAAGAGGATCGAAAGTAGCTTGATGTAAAACCTCCACACCCAAATTCAGATCCCATGGTGGAACCGGTGAAATATAGGTCGACTGAATATTAACAAGTTGGCACCTCTGACAGCAAAGCTAATCGTCTCTGAAAAAGAATAGATAAGGCCAAAATGTGTCCCTTCAAAGAAGCAAGGTGTAGACCTTGGTCTAGCCTCACCTGTAAGAAAGAAAGAATGAATATGTGGCAACCTGAACTGAGTGAGAGGCCAACAACCACCGGAGCTCACACCTGCCAATATACATCTTTCCAACTCTATGATAGATGGCTGCTGTCACTGGCTTCCTAGCCTTAATCATAGTGTGTACAATCGCTTTTGTGAACCCTCTACAACTCAAAATCTGCGTTTTAAGTAATACTAACAATGTCTGAGGAAGTCTGAATCTTGCTCCATAACATTAACCCGAAGGCAATCAGCTCTATCGCTGTAACGCTCAGCGTTCCACAATCTGATTGAAAACACCCTGATGGAGTTCCCACACTGCTGAGTAAATCTTGTGCCGACTCAGAAAGTCAGTCTCTCAATTTTCCACTTCCAGAATAAAAACCGCCAAGATGACTGGAAAAAGCTTCTCTGCCCATCTCATTATTCAGTATGTTTCTAACATAGATCTTATAACTCCACAAAAAAATGACCCACAAAATCAATTAAAAATTAGAGATAGGAGGTTTTACTCTAATCAAAAACCCCTTCGACATCCCCCAATAAATTACAATCAGAATTGGAGATCATATTCCAATTTTCAGGGGAATAAAAATTACAGATATAAAAAAAGATAGATCAGAATGGTCTTATCCAAAAAGACCTCTCAGAGGGGAAGGAAGATGGCAAGAGATGAATTCAAGACCTTATTTCTATCACCCTAACAGATATGATACATTCAGAGAAGAAGATTATGATAATCATACTCCCAGACAGTAGTGTTTTTTAGAGAGAAGACACCGTATGAACACTCGACCGATGCAATAAGGAAAGATACAATTAAAAAGAGAGGGACACGGGGAGGTAGAAAAAAGAAAAAGAAAAAAAGAGAGTAAGAATAAAAATACTAATGAGGATATTTTAGAAAAAAAGGATGATGATGTAAAAATCTTTAACCTCAGTAAAAAAAATTGAACCAATGAGGAGAGTGTCCTCAAAAAGGGATTAAAATTAGCTCCGAGTAACCATGTTAATCAATTTAATACTTTTGTAGATGTACATAAGTTCTCTAGAAAGTTAACAGTGAAAAAATTCTTTAAAATGAAAGAAGATGAAGGGGAAACACAAACTGGTACTACACAAACATGTATTACACCAACACCATTTAAGAAAAAATCCACCTTCAATCCTGTTCATGTTAGAGGGAGCATGATCGAATGCTTCACCAACTCAGTTTTGGATGATGTGAAGAAACTTGACGATATTAAAAAGATCAAACAGAAGAAACCTTATGGGAATCTAACTAAGAAAGAAAGACAGGCGGTAAAAAACTTGAGAGGACAAAACTATTGTTATAAAAACCTGTGACAAGGGTGGAGCTGTGGCAATCCTGGATAAACAATATTACATTAAGGAGTTAGAAGATCAATTAAAAAAAAGATGATACTTATCAGAAACTGAAAACCGATCCAACAATGAAGATTAAAAACAATAAGTTTCTGGAGAAAGGGACCACCAATAAAAAAAGAGTTTGAGTATTTAAATATTGTGAATCCTAAAACACCAGGAATATATACGTTACCTAAGGTACATAAAAACCCTACAGCCCCCCCAGGGAGACCGATCATTTCAGGTACAGGAAGTTTGATCACAAATCTGTCTGAGATGATTGATTTTCACCTTCAGCCGACAGTACAAAAATGTAAATCCTATTTGAGGGATACCCTCGATACTATTAAAAAAATAAAAGGTGTGGAGGTCTTTGAGAATATGCATTTAGTAACGGCTGACGTAACATCGCTCTATACATGTATTAACCATGAAGATGGAATAGAAGCCATAAAATGGCATTTGGAACAAACAGACATGCCAGCAGATAAGATTAATTTTATTTTAGAAGGTACTGAATTTATTTTAAAAAAACTATTATTTTTTCTTTGAGGATGATTATCTTCAATGTGTCGGAATGGCCATGAGTACCAAGTTTGCACCCGCCTATGCCAACCTATTTATGTCCTGTTGGGAGCATGATGTGGTGTGGGGGGTGGATGCAGACTTGGTATCATGGTTTAGGTTTATTGATGACATCATGTTTATATGGAAGGGCACAGACATAGATCTAGAATTATTTTGTGAATCACTGAATCAGAACAATAGGAATATTCACCTGACTTTTGACATCAGCAGAACACAGGTGAATTTTTTAGATTTGACTGTGTATGTGAAAAATAAAATCATACACACAAAGGATTATATTAAACCTACTGATTCAAACAGTTATATACCCCAAACCAGCAATCACCATCCAAACTGGTTGAAAGGTATACCTAGAGGCCAGTTTTTACAACTACAGAGAAATTGTAGTGAAGATGTTCATCTGAAAACACAAGTATCTGCGATAAGTAATAGATTTCTCAAAAAGGGTTATGATCCAGATTTAGTGGAAGAAGTGGGAGAAGAGGTACTATCAATGGACCGAGATAATGTACTCAATAAGAATACAAACCAACGTCAACATAAAAATATTTGAGTGGGCATTCATTACAGGCTTTAACTGTGAGCACAGAAATATAGAGATAATTTTTAAGAAACATTGAGGAATCCTATTGAAGGATCCGGTTTTAAAAAATACAATTCCACCGAACCCAATATTAATTTATAGAAAAGCCCCGAATTTAAAAGACATGTTCTTTTTATTAAGAAGCACATTACCATCTACAAATTGCAATCCCATCCGTACAAAAGGGTTTCACAGATGTGGACTTTGTGTAGCATGTAAAACCATCCCATCATCAATCACTAAAACCACAAATTTCACGGTAAAAGGAAAGGAGTATAATATAAATGAGTTTATTACGTGCCATAAAACCAATGTAGTGTATTTAGTTGAGTGTAGATGCGGCCTAATACACATAGGACGAACATCAAGAGCTTTAAAGACTAGACTTGCCGAACACTTATGTAATATTAAGAAAGGCATGGAAACACACACTCTATCCAATCACTTTAAGACTACTCATAAAATGTTCAAATAAAGAACTAATTAGATTTATCGGCATTCAGAATATAAAATCTAATTGGAAGGATAGAGATTTAGAGGGTAATCTTGCTACAGCTGAAATGAAGGGGATTTTTAACCTCGATACTTTAACACCAGGGGCTTAAACGCTGATTTTGAGCTGAAATGGTTTTTACAGTAGACTTCTTTCATATTTTATTTGTATTGATTTTATTTTTATGTATTTATTAATATGCATGGGTGTATTTATTGGGATCACTTTTGCTTATTTTTAAAGTATTTGCTGATTTATGTATTTATGTTTAACCATCTGCGGGTTCAAGTCCTACCATTATAATGTATCCAGGGAGTTTGGGAGGAACTCACTAAAAAGTGGCACCTCGATTTAAAGATACACATTTCCTGTTTGCGTTCCATTGAGATGGAACGCGATCCCGGAAGTGTCAATATTTGAGACACTTCCGGTGAATAATTACTATATGAGGGCATCCTTGCGAGTCACCTACGTTCCATGACTGTGGAACGTAACCATGGAAATACCAGGGCGTGACGCACTTCCGGTGAAGCCGTGCGGGTCATCTGCGGTCCAACAATATGTAGTGTGATCGCGGGAGTCCTGGTATGTGATGCACCTCTGGTGAGGTATACACCACCGCACTGGATCTATTTGTGGGTTATGTACCATAACCACTGTTCCCAGGGTTGGCGCATTAAGCCCACATTAATAAGTTATTTTTAATTATAGTACATGTTTTTATTATGAATTAAGGGGATTGACATCACATCCGGTTGGATCATGTGACCGGATCATGTGATCGGTAGAATGTAGATTGATCCCTGTATAAAAAGACAGGTAGGATGCACCTCTCATTTACACCTTGATAAAGATCATAGTTCGGAACGCGTTGGTTAAGAGAGGACTCTTTGCATCATCAGTAAGGAGATTTTGGGGGTGGTGAAAGATCGCACTACCAGTAAGGTACTTAGGTACATTTTGTTTTGGAGACTGTTCCGGATGGCTCTATATACAGTGTACCATAATGATTGGTACCTGTACCTGGATATTGTGAAAATTCTTCTTCCCCCAATTTTTTGGATTGTGTGCATATATTTGTTTTTTGATGTCTTCTGTGTATTTGAATAAATACTGAAAATTACCTGCTGGTTTATTTTGGAGACATAACAAGGAATTTTTGGATACAAAGAAACCTTGATGTGCTTTATGCCGTGTTTATCCAAGTGAGTTGGGTGCGTGTTCCAGTATTGGAAAAAGATACCTTTATGTATTTTTCCCTACCATTGTTAATGTGAGTAGGGTGCGTTCGACCCTTTTATCTGGTCGTATTTTAAGATATTACATTGTGCCTAAATATAAGGAAAAGATAACTTTCTAGGATTTAGACCTATCTATTTACATGTGAGTGTGGTACGTCACCTTTCTACATAGAGAGAGCTAATAAGGATAAAATCATTTCCCATGAAATCTTTGTTTATATGAAAACATCTATGAACTTTGCAGACTATTCTACACAGATGGTTTCTTCTTTTGTCTCTTCTTTTGTTTTGTATATATGCATTGCCTGAGGAGGAATCATCCCAAGAGAGTGACAAGCCTAATAGGACTTATGAGTATATTTTATTTTATAAGTGCTTTTAAGAACACTACCTACTTTGTGTGTTGAACTTCTTGTGCCATCCTGACTGCTGATGTATGCCACCAACTTTCTAATTGTATCTTGAGGATGCCCCTGTAAGAGGTAGTTCCAGAATTATGATTGGGAGAGCAGACTCATTTCTTGACCAGTGGTCATGAAACTGCAGACCCAAGGTAAGCACCCCCAAACAGATAAACTGGCACCTGTAGTGACCAGGGTCCTATACCAAACTGAGAACTGGCACTTCCATGTCAGATTTGGTTTGTGAAGCCACCAGGGGTGCAACTGGCATGTCTAAAAAGAAATCCTCAACAACAGTTTGTCCAGTCTCAGCTCTAGTCTGGACCAACAAAGTAAAATTTGGTGTTGAAGACCTCTGGAGTGGAATCTTGCAAACGAAGTGGCCTCAAAAGAGGCCACTATCTTCCCCAAAAATGTCATGCACACCAGGATTGACATTCGCAGTGCATGCAGCAACACTGCCACAGAGCTGCCACTTTTTCCTCTGAAAGGAACAAGTGGTGGCCAATAGCATTCCTAAAAAGACCATACTGGGACATTAGCAGCTGGGACTTTGGGAAAGTTATGATCCAGCCGTGCTCCAAAGCTTCTATTACAACCTGCAAAAGAAGGTTGAGCTGTGCATTGTACCATGCCTGGATCAGTACGTAATCCATGGAAGGTAGAACGGTAATGCTCTGTGTCACCGCAGTCAAGCGACCATGGCTGCTATAATTTTGGTAAATACCCTTGGAGCAGTAGCAGTCCCAAAGGGTAAGGCTTGAAACTAGTAATGCAGAGGAACCATTGTAATCCTGAGAAGCTTGTGATCCCCTGCCCAGATTGGCACATGTAAATAAGCTTCCTTAATGTTCAATAATGCTAGGAATTCTCTGCCTGGCGCTGAAGCAATGACGGAGCGCAGAGATTCCATTTTCAACATGTTTACAAATAAATGATGGTTCAACCCTTTGAAATTGAGCGCTAGGTGAAAAGAGCTGTCTATTTTTTTAACCAGAAAAAGGTTGGAGAAGAACTCAAACTGTTCTTGCCCCTCTGGCACTGGAACACTGACTACCGATATCAACAGTGCTAGGACTGCCTGTTGCCGAGCCACTCTTCTGACCGGATCTTTCATCAGAGGAGTAGAAAATATATGTGCAGTCGGGGACCTGCAAGATTTAAAATGTATCCTTGGAACACAACACCTGTGACTCAAAAATCCAAAGTTGATCTAAACCAGTGGTCCGGAACTAGCCTGTGGAGTGTCACGGTGAAGACTTATTTTCTGGTTTGATTCCCGAACATCTAGTTGCCATGGCCATGTGGCCCCGGATATTTCCTCTTTTCTAGGTCCCAGGCTGTACCATGAAGGAAAATAAGACTTTCCAGGGAAATTAAAGGGCCTTAACCTAGGAGTTTTAGCCCTAGGAGGTAATACCAGAAGGTAGGAACTCCTATAGACTGGGAAATTAAGTTATCAAATTCTGAACCAAACATTACTTAAACACAATGTTTCTTAGAGCGCGTTGCCACAGAAGAATCAACCAATTTGTCTATAGCATTAAAACTGAATAGAGTCCCTTCTCAAAGTTAAGGCCTCCACCCGGTTCTACCATATTACCCTGATCCACAGAGATAGGTGACCTGGGAGCTACCAATGGCTGAACACAGGGTATAGTGGAAACACTGTCTGCAATTTACCTGATGAGTTAAATCTGAAATGGACTGAGCCCTAACAGGCATCTCCTCTAAAGTCGGCAAACCCTCAGACGTGCGCTGAGTAACTTGTCTTGTGTGTCACACAAAGGATCTTTGCTTCCACCTGGAATTTTGTTAGAACATATTGAACATACATAGCACAAAGCCTGAGCATTCCCTTGCTTCAATTTGGGTTGATTGTTGCAATTCATACACAGAAAATAGTTATAATGTCTGCCTAATACTCCAAAGAGATAGTGCAGTATTAAAAAATATACCTTAACAATTAAGGCAGAAACCTGCACCCCCTGTCTGCAACAAAAGTTATAACAAAACAATTTAAGAGAAAAGAAAAACACCCTACTGGCAAGAAAATATTAGCAGAACCAAATCAGCCTTCTTAGCCAAAGATAACCCCAAAACAACCTGCAGCTAAACCTACTCTACCAGTGATCGCAGATACGCGCTATAGCATGTATTTTACCCGGTAAAATAGCAGACTGACCCCTTTGGCACCTACGGCAGCTGCATTACAGGGACTGACGGGACGATGGCCCCTGCACCCGGAGAGAACACATCCTCTGGTAAGTGTGCTGATTTCTGGTGCTCCGGGCCGGCTCAAGGCAGAGCAAGAATGCTATAGTGCACGCTGTCCAGCCGCTGGGACCTGCACCGAGCCTCCAGGGGTGTTTGTGGGGCCCACTTCTGTGTGCAACGGGGGATAGGAGTTGCCCGACGGTTGCCGGGCAGCTGTCCATACTTGTCGGCCCGGCAGCATGGTATGAATTCCTAATGATCTATACACCCTAAATGTCACTATTTAGCGTTATAAGTCGCACAAGAAATAATCACTTTCCAGACTTTGATTGTGGTTCCAAAGCACAAAAAGATATTATTCACCAAAAAGCATATAGTTACACGCTGTGATCTAAATACAATTAGCGCAAATAATTATACATTCACTAGGCTCTGGATCCAGATTTCCCGACATCAACTATGAAACCTCCGTCAGCAGAAAAGACAGATGGCTAACTACCAAATCCAGGGTGCTTGCATTTAAACCCTTGCAGAGATAGGCAATTCAATAGAACAAGTTGGCATAATCCCATTGGTTCTTCCTCCTGGTTCTTCTGTTAAGGTGCAGTTCATAGGTCAATTTGTATTGTAATAGTTCAGCCTCCAACAGTCCTTTGTGTCCGTTTTCCCGCCAAAGAACAAGTCTAGACTGGCTAATAACATTACATTAACAGAGTACATTTCAATGCCTATCTCTCTATGATCCATAATTTCCAGACGCATGTTGTGATTTCCTTGCCGATGGAACCGGAAATCTGCAAATAAACAGTGGTTCAGAATGGCACCAAACACGGTCTGTTTATCATGTACTAAACACTAGATATCAAAATACCTGCATTTCTCAATATAATTAATAATGAACATAACCTTGAATATTAACCTTAATGCTAGGGAACCTTTTTATGTAAGTATGCAATGTGTCAGTGCGGGGATTTTAAGAAAAGACGCTAGTTAGCGTTGTGCGTCTACGTGTTTGTGGAGTACACCATGGTACGTGCTTTACAGGATTGTTCATATTATATGTAATAATAAATGTACGTATTAGTATAATGAGGACTTTTAACCTGGGGCAGTTGCGGACTAATAATCATAACAGCACGGGGTATCGTACAGTCGCTGCTATGCGTCATGTATATTATATGTATAATTTAATGTGCGCATGGGGTATGGTGGGACTTTAAATAATATGCGGTAGCAATGTAATCGCACGATGCTAATAATAGCACCGCCGTATGTACTGATATTATGAGACTCACTAAAATGGCGCTGGACGGCCATTCGCAAAATTGCGTCTTGTTGCCATTCACAAAACGGCGTCGTGCAAATTTTAATTCGAACAGATTCTGTCTCAGCCAATTATCCAGCTACGACAGTCCACCCTTTGATAGCCAACAACATGCTATCACACTCTGATTTTAAAAATGTAATTTAGGCTTACATTATGACATATTATATAATGTTATTTAATGTTATATTATGGGATGGCACAAGGTGGTTCTTAAACCATCAATAATGTGTCTCTGGGAGGGACATAAAACTACCCTTATACGCACACCGCGGATCATGGGAAAGATGTGGGGATGCACCTAACCTATAAAGGAAGTCTTGAAGGGGATAGGGACTTACATTATTTATGATGTTTAAAATAACATTTAATAATACATTTCATGCATGGCTAAAAATTATACATCATCTGATGGTACACTCTAGTTCAGGGTTGTAATGCAGTCCTTCATTTACCTCAGTATTCATATTGTTACTGCTAACCACCATCATAATTTAATTCCTTCGATTTACCTTATCTTTACACTTTCCATATTTCAACACAGTAGGAACAAATTTGACACATAAGCCAATTACTATGATGTCAACCAATATGAGGAGAGGATCAGGAGCTAACCTATACTAGCAATCATTTCCTGGACCCACTCTGCTAGACCGGAGAACCATTTAACTGGGTTCAACCAAGAAACCCATTCCTCTACTTCAGTCACTGAAGCATTTATCGTTCTTCCAAAATTCCCATTTTAACTGCAGAATTTCTTCAATCTTCCGGTCTATCACCTCCTTGGGGTCACTAGTATCGTTTGTGATGTAGGTGCAACACTTTACACCAAATTGGGTGGCCAAGGTTACACAATACCCTCCAGTGACAGCTGTTAAATAATTTAACACTAGCCTGTGTTGCACAAGTTCTTTCTTATAAGCTTACAACTCCCTACCTGTATACCTAAACGTGTCATCATACATATTGGTGATACCTATTAATTTAGCAAGATCTTGAATATATCTGAAATTTAGAGTACCCCCGAGCGATCCTGGTGGGATCCAATGCTACCAAAACTTGAAAGCCAGTTGTTTCACTAATCAATTGCGTGGCTTTATGTACATCACCAGGTATCATATTTCTTTTGTCTCTGTGTTCATACTGTGTGTGAAGATATGGTGATGGTGTGTTTTTATGAATACCAAGCATTTCACCATGTGTAAGAGTCATAACCTCTGGAACTACTCTTCCCAGGTAACACAAACCTTCAGAACTCGGAGAGCCACTTATATGCTTTTCTACCACATATGAAATATACATCATCAGGAGAACATAAGGAATAGTAAACATCATTATCGTCACACACATTTCTCTCGCCAGTGATCCTATTTCAGGTTCTCCCATTTGACTCATGCAAGTTTCTGGTTGCAATATTTTGGCACAATATCCTTCTGGTACCCTATCAACCATTTCCTTGGTGGAACTTAGTGTATATTTATACCGGAAGTATCTCCCACCTAGTCTAATTGTGCGTAGAAGTTCAAGATTTATAGGCTCATAATCAGCTCTTAGTGAGAAGGTCATCGTCTGGTTATTCCCTGTCACCTCCCAACTTCCTGGTTTATTGAAGTTGGTGAGGTTCATACATAAAAGTGATCTATCTACTTGGTACTTGTGGAGTTTAAAATGAGGTGGTTTGGACTTAAGAAACACCCAACAGTCAGTTTGGTTTAAAATTTTGCCCACCATGGTATGATAATCCTCTAAAGGATACCCACCCCAATACTGGTTATACCTAGGTTGGCACCGTTGGATGCAATTCTCATCAATTTGGGACCCACAAAACTCACACATACAATAATCCTCAGACGATAGACCTTCACACTGTCTCCGTGTTTCCAAAATAACAGATCTCTTAACAATTACTGTACTGGGTTTGGTCAGATACTGCCCTTGTGACTGTATTGCTCCTTCTTCCAACTCCACTCCATTGATATCATCATCAGCTCCCCTCTCCGTCCTCTGTCACAGAAACCAGAGATCCCGAAACAACCCAGGATAATGAGAACTCTGGGAGAAAACACAAAGATAACCACAGTAGACCACTCCGTTGCTGAAAACAATGATCTACAAATTTCTTTTAACTCAGGTATCTCACTGTAACCTTTAACCCTCCCAGAACAGACTCGCAATTGACAGGTCTACGTTATCTGCCTCGATTCCGCCTTGTCTCTCCACCGGTTGGTTGACCTTCTTACAGTGAGTGGAATGGACCCAGGTATCTCTCTCTGCCACTTTCAAGGAAGTTGTACTTGTCAGCAACACCTGATATGGACCTTCCCACCGATCTGTCAAACAACCTGAACGCAAGAAATTTCTGATCATAACAAATTCTCCAGGTTCAACATCATGAGTTTGTTTCAGGCATATCATGTGACAACAATTTCAGTTTCTGCTGTTGCTGCTTTAACTGTTTACTCATTGTTATAAGATACCTTACAGTAACCTCGTTGTTACTTTTCAAATCTTCCTGCGCATCAAATGAGGTTGTCTTCCAAATGGTATTTCAAAGGGGGACAGATTGAGAGAGGGTCTAGGAGTTGTCCTGATACTGTGGAGGACAAGTGGTAGTGCTTCTGGCCACCTCAGTCCAGTTTCTGCCATGATCTTTCTTAATTTATTTTTAATAGTACCATTCATCCTCTCCACCTTGGCACTGGCTTGTGGTCGGTAGGGGGTGTGAAGTCGGCTATTAATACCCATCAACTTACACATGTTCTGGAAGACATCACCTGTGAAATCAGTACCCCTATCACTTTAAATAATTCTAGGGATACCGTATCTGCATACAAACTCTTGAACTATTTTCTTAGCAGTAAACGTAGCAGTATTAGTGGCAGCTGGGTATGCCTCAACCCAATTAGAAAACACATCAGTGCACACTAATACATACTTGAGATTCCTGCAGGGTGCTAACTGGATGAAATCAATTTGTATTACCTGAAAAGATCCGTCGGTCGGGGGAATGTGGGATGGCTCGGTAGGGATTGTGTTCCCAATGTTTTTCCTCAAGCAGGTCAAACAGGACATTGCTCTCTTTTCCGCTTGGGAAGAAAAACCTGGTGCACACCAGCATGCTCTCACCAATTTGCACATACCTTGTTTTCCCAAGTGAGTCAGACCGTGCGCTGCCTCAGCCAGGCTTGGGTAGTACGCCTTGGGAGCCACTGGCTTACCTTGTCCATCTCTCCAGAGTCCAGAGGACTCTTGCCCACATCCCTTGGACCTCCGGACTGCCTTTTCCTGAATGGAACACAAATTTTGCAACTCAATTAATTTCTGCATATCAATCGTTTGAAACATCATTTGGTTAATTGGCATGTACACTTTTAACCCTGCTGACCATTTGGCAGCTTCGTCTGCCCTGTTATTGCCCAGTGACACCGGATTGTCCTCACATGTATGGGCTTTACACTTAATTATGACCACTGCCTTAGGCAATTGGATCACTGTCAGTAGTCCTTTCATATGTCTGGAATGTGCGACTGGTGTGCCTGCTGCAGTCATAAAATTTCTCAGACGCCATAGAGCACCAAAATCATGTATTACCCCGAAGGCATACCTAGAATCAGTGTAGCTATTAGCAGATTTGCCTTTTGCTAATTCACAGCTCTTCTTAGTGCCACCAGCTCCGCCACTTGGGCCGAGTGAGGTGGACCAAGTGGTTCGGCTTCTATGATGTCTTCGTCATTTACAACAGCATAACCTGTACATAACTCTCCTGTATCAGTTTGTCTATGACAACTCCCATCCATGTAAAATGTCACATTTACATTTTTCTAAAGGTGTATCCTGTATGTCAGGTCTTGCAGTAAAGGTCTGATTCAGATACAACATACAATCATGTGTATCAACATACCTGCAGAACTCACCTTCCGCCAGCGACTCACCTCTCTCCACCCTTTGTGCATCCTGGGTCACATATGGTAAATACGTTGCTGGATTTCACATACTGCACCGCTTAATGGTGATGTTTGCTGTTGCTATTAGGGCTAGTTCCCATTTCGTGAAACTTGCTGAGGAGACATGTCTGGTTTGGGCAGAATTTAGCAAAGCAGATACAGCATGGGGTGTATAGACAATCATATCATGGCCTAATACTACGTCCTCACTCTTACTGACCAATAGAGCAGTTGCTGCTACACTTCTTAAACACATTGGGAGTGATCTTGCTTCAGTGTCCAATTGTGCACTGTAGTATGCTACGGGCCTACTGGCATCACCATGTTCTTGTGTGAGGACACCTGCTGCGCAACCGTCGGCTTCTGTACAATATAACCCAAAAGGTTTTTCATAATCAGGTATTCCCAATGCAGGTGCTCTTGTCAGACTATCCTTAAGATTAAGGAAAGCCTGCTCTGTTTCCTCTGTGTGTGTGACACGATCAGGCTTTGAGGTAGAGACTATGGCCCTGATTCAGACCCACTCGCGAGCGGCTGTCCGCTCGCAAGTGGGTCGATGTTCTGCACTGAGCATGCGCACGACGGAGGGAGCTCCGTCGTGCGCATGCGCCAGATGCGACGAGCGAAGGAAAGTGCTTCGCTCGTTGTGTCTGATCAAAGGGGGCGTGCTGTCGATGTTGATTGACAGCATGCCCCCTTTGGTGGGCGTGCCGGGGGCATGCCTCCCTGACGGGGGCGTTCCCACGGGAACGCCTCCCGTCAGAAGCCGGCCCACTGACATCACTAGTGATGTCAGTGGGAGTGATTTTGGCTCTGATAGAGCCAAAATCACTCCGGAGCTTGCGGTTGAAGACCTCAACCGCAGGCTCCGGCTCGCAGTTTCGATGGTCGCGATGGTCAAGACCATCGCGGCCATCAAAATGCACGCTCGTATAGCCTGTGGGTGGTGACCCACAGCTATACGAGCGTCCAGGAGGACGCTCCATTTTCATGGAGGTCGGCCCTCATTCAGAGCGTGCGCTCTGCTCAGAGCGTACGGCTCTGAATGAGGGCCCATGTCCTGTAATGGCAAGGCCGAAATAGAAAAACCTGGGATCCACATTCTGCAGTATCCACACATTCCCAAGAAGGTACGGATTTGCTGTTGGTTACGTGGCACTGTCATGTTCTGTATGGCCTGGATTCTGTCGGTGGTCAGATGTCGTAATCCCTGGGTTAGGCAATGTCCCAAATATTTAACCCTGGACTGGCATGGCTGTAATTTGTCCTTAGCAACCTTGTGTCCTGTCTGTGAGAGACGAAGCAACAGTAGTTTAGTATCATTTAAACATGACATAAACGAATCAGAACACATTAATAAATCATCTACATGTATTAATATAGATCCATTGGCAGGTTGAAAAGATTGTAAACAGACGTGTAAGGCCTGGGAGAAGATACTGGGGCTGTCTATGAAGCCCTGGGGAAATTGTGTCCATGTGTATTGTAACCCCTGTATGTAAATGCAAATAGGTACTGACAGTCAGGGTGAAGGAGGACAGAGATGAAAGCAGAACAGAGGTCAATTACAGTAAAATGGGTTGCATTTGGTGGGATCTGTATGAGGATGACAGCTGGATTCGGCACTACGGGGAATTGGCTCTCCACTACCTTATTAACCCCTCTAAGGTCCTGTACCAGCCTATAACCCCTCCCACCACTCTTCTTCATGGGAAAGATGGGACTGTTGGCTACACTCACTGTACGGACCAAAATTCCCTGTTGTAATAACCGCTCAATTATGGGATAAACCCCAAGCTCTACCTCCTGTTTTAATGGGTACTGGGGAATTTTTGGAGCTTGCCTACCACTTTTTAGATTTACCATTACGGTAGCTACGTTTGCCATCAATCCAGTGTCCTGTCCATCTTTGGTCCAGAGGGACCCCGGTATCTGAGATTACATTTGTTCTACTTGAGATGGATTTTTATCTGAAACAGTAGAGTGAAACATTAACCTTTGGGGAGTGCCCAGTATATCCATCACCTCATGCGCAACTCTCTCTGGGATATCTAGAAATATACCATCAGGGGTACAATAAATGACACATCCCATTTTACATAACAAATCCCTTCCCAGTAGGTTAGTAGGGGCCGCTGCTCCAGGAGAAAGGAATGCCTGGTATGCAATGGACAGATAGTAACCTCTGCAGATTTGGTTAAAGGATAATGTTGCATTTTACCCGTTACACCCATTGCTGGTACTGTTTCGCTGGTCATCTGTAAATTAGATAGATTTTATCACTGATCTGGTCGTCCCTGTGTCAGAAAAGAATGTTTAGTACCAGCTACATCAATTAACATTACAGGTTCTTCTCTAACATCCCCAGTTAACCTAACTGACTGTAGACTACAAGTGTGACCTGACCCCTAGAGCTTACTATCTTCTTCCAGCAAAGCGTTCACTGCTGTGACATGAGCAGGTGATGGCTGGAATTGTCCCTTCTGTTGTGGGTGCCACTTCTGTAGGTATGTCAGTGTTCCCTGGTTTGGGGTTTCCAATTTCTTAGCCTTACAGAACTTCCTTATATGGCCCTCCTGTTTACACCTATAACACCTTCGTAGCTGACGTGTTGTGAAAGGTTGTTGTTGTGTGGGTTGGGGAATGAGGAAAGATTGTGGTTGTGTACAGGGATAAGGGTTTGGAGGTTGTATGGCAAGAGTATATTGTGGCTGAGTGTGGTAAGAGTGCTGCGGTGTTATTTGCATTCCTTCCAGAGCTTGGATACTAACAGCCATTAGTTTCTCGCTCTGCATTTCTCTCTTCTTAAAGATGTTTTTATCATGTTCAATTGTAGATTCCCTGAGTGTCTACTGTAACTACCCTCCACCCAGGACGTGAGGTCTGAACCCTGGCTTTTAGAGTGTCCTTAAGACCATTCATAAGCACTGTGATTGTCATTTCCCTGTGATGGGTGTTGTCTTTTATGTCCTCTATACCTGTGTATTGGGTAATAGTCTGCAGCACTCTGGTAAAATAATCTGCTGCAGACTCACTCTCTTTCTGTTTAATCGTGAAGATTTTACTCCAGTTAACAATTAATGGGAAAAATGCAGATAAATTGGGTGACAATGTGGGTTATATTTTCCTGATTACCTGTGTCAGTTACTGGACTATCTCCATCCAATGCACAAACCGTGATAAACTTTGTCACGTCGGTATTGTGTAGAAGACATGCCCGTAATACCACTCGCCAATCTTTATTGGTTAGCTCATGAGCATTACCTAAATCCTTTACAAGTCTCTGGCACTTTGCTAATTCTTTCCTAGGGTCGGGGAAATCTGTCATTATAGAATGAAGTTCTGCTCTCGCCCATGGACAATGCATCGCTACATCCCTTGTGGCTACTACACCATGCACGTCCGGATTCCCATTGGGAACAGTTATTGTCTGGACGGGATGGATGCCTGCCATAAAGCTACTTGGCCTGGTTACCTAATTGAGGGTTCAGCCTACTGCTACTAAGTATGGTATTAGTAATCTCCGCTACTGTTGAAGCGGGTGTTAGTACTTCCTGTACTGGTGGGGCTATCTCGTTTCTGGTACTAGCGGGGCAGCTACCTGTGCTTGCTGTGGTGGTACATTTAACATTGGAGCAACATGGGAAAGAGCGGACATCACAACAGGTTCATCTTCTGCATCATAAACATGTTCCTTATGGTTACTTAGAAGATGGTACAAATTACTTGCTACATTTTTATGAGATTATAGATCGACTGAACCTACACCCCCATCCGCATAGGGCGGTGGTGGTGCACATGAACTACTGACATTACCTTTCGCAACGCTACCTTGCTGTGCGTGCTACTTTGCGGCACGCACGCAATGCTATTTGCGTGTGCGCTCCCTTGCATCGTGCACGAGACGCTAGTTTGCATCGCGTGCACACCGCTAAGCCACATATCCCCCTCGTGCTGCCACAACTTCAAGCAATCGTTTAACTTCACCCTTTTCTTCAGAGACTTCACTAAACATATACTGTCTCTGAGATTGTTCAGAACCTCCGAATCAAAACTACCAATTTTAGGAATAGGTGTTCTACTTTTCTTGGTAATTTTGACCCATATGTCGCAATACGCTGTAGCGTACGCACCATACTTTTTAAACATAACATACCTGGCCGATCCTAACGGCCCTTCCATCTGCATCGCATCATTGACCATTACTAGAGATTGCCCTGCACCCATCTGGGAAAACGCTTATCAATTTCTAGAGAAATTCGATTAGTGAACGACTTTCAACGAGCTTCGTTCACTCACTTCCTCCCGTTATACACAGCAAACCCGCCTGGCATTACAGTTGGCCTGCACAACGAGGAGCAGACTAACCACCTATTGTAAATTATTCTACTTGCGGACGTATTAAACCAAGCTTCAGCCGCTCGCTCCTTCCAGCTATACCTCACTTCACCGCTACGTTATGATCCGTGTGTATACACGAGGATTAAAGTAACCACCTAGCGAATTATTTTACTTGTGATAAATTTAACTCCAAGCTTCACCACTAGCTTCCTACTTCGAGTTTACTCTCACTGGTAGCATCTAGAAGTTCCAATAACTCCTAATCTTGCCAGCAGTTTCACTCCCACGACACCCACTTCACAATCACAGTTTATATAACTATGCGGTCTGCTCGCATTGCCTGCGGAACCTAATTGATCAATGGACTTTGCGATTAATGGGTGTTCAGACCAAGAAACCCCTTAGTTTCTCGATAACCTAAACCACAATGTACCTGCTTTGTACACTGGCCCAGTAGTTTGTACTGCCCCGTCAGGCACCTACCGAGTTTACACTGAGGTTTAACAGACAGTAACCTCCACTTACACTTAGGCTTAACAGACAGTAGCCTCTACTCTGCAATCACACATTTCAATTATACACTCCTTTTCTGCGCAGAAAATAAAAACCTTTTTCCCTTTTTATGGCAGTATAATTCAGAGGTTTTAACAAGCAATCACGCTATATATACAATGACCGTTGAACACGTGGCAGCAATACAGGAAATATGCGTACACTATTGTGCGACTTCCCCTTTTAACACTAACCTTTATCAACGAAGGAAAACAAACTTTTTCCTTCCTTGTCCCTGGATTCTAGTCAGTGCTTCTTGAACTCAACACAATAACTGATAGCGGTCTCTCAGCAACAAAGTGGTAGCAGGTTTTCGAAGGCTTGTGTTACCGTGTGAAATGGTAGCGTGATCTCACTCTACAAGCCCCCAACTATGAATTCCTAATGATCTATACACCCTAAATGTCGCTATTTAGCATTATAAGTCGCACAAGAAATAATCACTTTCCAGACTTTGATTGTGGTTCCAAAGCACAAAAAGCTATTATTCACCAAAAAGCATATAGTTACACGCTGTGATCTAAATACAATTAGCGCAAACAATTATACAATCACCAGGTACAGTCGAATACATACGCATGCGCTCTGGATCCAGATTTCCCGCATCAACTATGAAATCTCCATCAGCAAAAAAGAAAGATGACTAACTACCAGATCCAGGGTGCTTGCATTTAAAACCTTGCAGAGATCGGCAATACAATAGAACAAGTTGGCATAATCCCAGTCCTTTGTGTCCGTTTTCCTGCCAAAGAACAAGTCTAGACTGGATAATAACATTACATTAACAGAGTACATTTCAATGCCTATCTCTCTATGATCCATAATTCCCAGACGCATGTTGCGATTTCCTTGCCGATGGAACTGGAAATCTGCAAATAAACAGTAGTTCAGAATGGCACCAAACACGGTCTGTTTATCATGTAATCATGTAACACTAGATATCAAAATACCTGCATTTCACAATATAATTAATAATGAATATAACCTTGAATATTAACCTTAATGCTAGGGAACCTTTTTATGTAAGTATGCAATGTGTCAGTGCAGGGATTTTAAGAAAAGACGCTAGTTAGCATTGTGCATCTACGTGTTTGTGGAGTACACCATGGTATGTGCTTTGCAGGATTGTTCATATTATGCGTGTTGTGTTCACAGCGCAACTGTGCATATTGTATATTATATGTATAATTTAATGTGCGCATGGGGTATGGTGGGACCTTAAATAATATGCGGTAGCAATGTAATCGCACGATGCTACTAATAGCATCGCCGTATGTACTGATATTGTGAGATTCGCTAAAATGGCGCTGGGCGGCCATTCGCAAAATGGCGTCTTGTTGCCATTCGCAAAGTGGCGTCGTGCAGATTTTAATTTTAACAGATTCTGTTTCAGCCAATTATCCGGCTTCGACAATGGAGTGATATTTGTGACAGGCAGCCTAGCAGACTAGCTGCCTGTCACTACAGTGCGGCAGTCTTGCGGAGCTCAGTGAGGTGAGCAGGGAAGTCCCGAGATTGCCCACCACACCAATGTACTGACTGAGTTCCCCGCAGCCAGCGCACTGTAATGACAGGCCCTGATGATATATTCTGCTGCCCACACTAATTTTTTTTTTTTTATGTATATGTATTATTACAAGCCCCCAAGTGTGCCTCTGCCCCAGCCCCCCATGTGTGCCTCTGCCCCCCAGTCCCTCCCCATGTGTGCCTCTACCTCCCCTCCCCAGTGTGTGCTTCTGACCCCCCTCCCCATGTGTGCCTCTGACCCCCCAGCCTTTGTGAGCATCTGCCCGCTTCCGCGTCTCTGTGTGCCTCTGATTGGGGAGCACTACTTGTTTCATTTTTACTGGCCCCACATATTCTGATGTAATCCTGCATCTTTGTAGCCTGGCAGAACTGGACTTTTCCAGGTGACTCAAAGGCAGCCTGATCCTGGCGTGACCCAGAGATGGTGATGCTGTGACATGACGTCATGTAGCTGCATGCCACCTCCCGCTACAGTAACACAGCAGAGCAGGCTGCAGTGCAATGAATTTGAATCAATGTGTTTCATTTTTTTTCCCCGTGGGGGCCAATGTGTTTGTATTTTTTCCTGTATGGGGCCAATGTGTTTGTATTTTTTATCCTATCAGGGCCATAGTTTGTGTTTTTCTTCAAGTGTTTGTTTTTTTTCCTACCAAGGCCAATGTCATCTGCTACATGCTTCATGGGATGTAGCTGCTAAATTGTTAGATTTACAGATCACCTTAATTTAGATGGGACCCAGAAAAGGTCAGGTAGGACCCCAATTTTGTAAACCAAGGGGTCCTTGGGACCCACATTTTTTTTGGCTCAGCGTGATCACTGCTCTTCCCTTCAGCCTCAAACAGGCATGAGGTGGTGGCTTTTTATACAGATGTGTCCTCATACATCTAGTCTCTATACGCCACGCAACACGACTGATGTGAGTGAATCACCAAGTCCCGTGGTACTCTCCCAGTGTATGGTGCCTTTTTGTGGTGAAAATGCATCTAAGTCGCAATGTGATGCGACAGTGTTCTCCCCAGGCTGTTTTCTGTGGGCGCATCGCCCGGCAGAAACAGCCTGCCGCCCAACACTTTTCCCCGCTGACCCCCGCAGCAGTGGCGAGCGGGAGACCGGCCAGCAAGTAAAGGTAAGTGCTGGGGCCGGGATCGGGACCAGCCTGGGGGCATTGCACAAAGGGGCCAGCCTGGGGGCACTGCACAAAGGGGCCAGCCTGGGGGCACTGCACAAAGGGGCCAGCCTGGGGTCACTGCACAAAGGGGCCAGCCTGGGGGCACTGCATAAAAGGGCCAGCCTGGGGGCACTATTTAAGCCTGAGGGCACTGCATAAGGGACACTTTAAACCTGGGGGCACAGCATAAGGGGCCAGCCTGGGGGCACTACATAAGGGACCAGTCTGCGGCACTACATAGGGGCACTACTTCAGCCAGAGACATGTCGGGCTGGATTGGTCTGGAAGACCCCCACCCGACTACTTTTGGATGCCACCCGGCTGGAAAAAAATTCTGGGGAGAACACTGTGCGACTAGAATGCAAGGCAGACTGTGCTGATTAATTTGATGCGATGTGACACTTGTATATCTGTGTGCACCTGAGTTTGTATATGAACCACAATGGAACTTGGCATGAAAAAAGCTGCGGCCTATACATTGTAGCATTTCGTATACAGATTCAGAGACTCAAGCTGGGTACACACCTAACAGATATATCTGCAGATTGAATGATCTGCAGATATATCTGCAGATGAAGGTTGTTTATACACACTGAACCACCATCATCTGTCAACTGACCGTGGGTCCCGCTGGCCAGGGAGCGTGTCACACCCCCCCTCCCCGCGGCTTCCGCTGCAACTGTAGTGGGAGGCGGCTGGCCGCCCGTACACACAGCATGATGGACAGATAAATCTGCCATCGGCTGTGCAGCACAACTGACGTGATACATCTGTGAACTACGTAGTTCACAGACATAGCGCTGGTGCACACTCGCCGACGGGCACACGATATATTGGCTGATCAATTGTTCAGCCAATATATCCGCCAGTGTGTACCCAGCATACAGTAAGTCGCAAACAGATATACTGTACAAGTGTCACATATCAAATTAATCAGCAGTCTGCTCATGTGTTCTATTCGCATCGGATTGTGACTTAGATGCACTTTTGGAGCAAAAAAAGACACGGCACTACAGACACACTGGAGCCCTTTGGGCGGAATTGAATTGATTATTCCCCTCTTCGCACCCGACGGAGCTATTCTATTGTTGCTCCTGTCGGGTGCGATCAGCTGCTAGCGCTCAATTTCAGCTCGCAGCCCCAGAGGGGTGCGGGCTGAAATCGGCGAAAAGTGTCCTGTTTGGGTGCCCAAACGGCACTTTTCGCGATCGCGCCCAGCACTTTGGTCGGGGTTAGCCGTTTTACGCGGCTAAACCCGACCACCTTGGGTGCGATCAGCGTGAAACGCTGGCACAATTGAATAGCGGCCCGCGATCTCCTGTCACTTTAGACGGGAGATGCGGGCCGCAAAATCAATTGAATTCCGCCCTTTGAGTTTTGGGTCGAGAGAGGCTTTTCTAGCGTGACTGCAGCAAAGATGTATACGGACACATCTGTTTGTCCCTGCTGCCCCAATCAAGATGGCCGTCCTCATCTGCCATTTCCAATCACAGTTCACTGGAAATAATGAAAAAATAAATGCAGCATTTATTGGGGAAAGGGTCCAGAGGCCTCAATTACCACTCCAGTCCCCCAAAAGAGCTTCCTTTTCCTCTGCTCAGCATTAACCGGCAGTGAGCTTTAGCAGTATGCGGCGACCGCAGCAAGATGGCACCATCGATTACAGGAAGATACTGATGAAATGACTGCACCTGGAGGAGGCTCAGCTGGTCCCTAGCGTCCTCCCTTCACCGCCTGACCGGAATCCCACAGGGTCATACTCCGGTTGGCGCTTGTGCCCCCCTAACACGTCCAAATGTTCAACTCAGGTAGGCTGGAGCACTGCTGCTGAGCCACCCAGCGCGTCCAAATGAAGCTCCAGGGAGGCACCCTGCAGCCTGTGGAGCTGCCTGGTGCATCCTTAGTATTCTCCGGGCAGTGCTCCACTTCCTACAGATGGCTGCCTCATGCCGTAGGCGTGACATCATGATGACACAGGTTTTAGCCTTGTTCCATGACATCACAGGTTTAGCCCTGTTCCGGCCTTGGTTGTGAAAATATGAAAATATAAAATAAGGGTGGCTACTCCCCAGTACAGGAGTCTAAAATAGGTGCAATATTAGTGGAATTTTAGGCTCATAAGAGTCACATTCTAAAAGTCTTCTATATCCTTTCTAGTGCTAATTTAAGCAAACATTTGTGTTTTTTTGGAAGAGTAATATATGCTTTTGTGTTAAGTGATTTCTGTAACATTAATGGGATCGGATGACATGACCCAATCTTTTAATAATTATGAGGAAGCAAACACTTGTTTTGATATTTTTAGCTCAGGAGAAACATTGGAGTCCAAAATTGATTATTTATTTTAAAGACAATTTTATTGAAACGCCTTGATAACAAGTCGTACAAGATGACTTTGCACATATAGTAACATATTACAAAAAGAAAAAAAAAAAAAACATATACCAATTGCAGTAGCACAAATTCACAATGCGGGTGTAGATAATTATACACTCTATATGGCAAATAAATTAGTACTACAGTTTTGGCACCCAAAATTGATTAATTTTGTAAGAGGAGATTAATTAATAAGAGGAGAATATAATACTAATAGTAAAATAAATACATTGACTTGGACCCTGGAGGGAGGCAAAATAGTTTGTTGGCTTGTAGTTAATATAGAAAGTGCAATGGAAATAAAAGTAAACAGCCTTATGCCAACAAAAGGAAAAATATACAGTGTGATATTTTTCCATTGAAAGATTTGTTAGATTAGGGAATGAAGCGAGTTAGTTTGTAGCCTTTGACTACAGTGTTCTACCTTGGATAAACTTCACAGGCGCTCCACCTGACACTATACTGCTCCAGGGGTCTGACGGACAAAATCAGAGTAGCACTGCGCTTATGTGACAGGCACAGTAACAGAGATCGCGCACATGTGCTTGAGTCAGAGCGTTGTTTGGACTGTGGGATAGTTGTAGAGAGGATAGATGGAGAGTGCAGACGTGCACTGTGTCTCAGCGTGCTGCACCGTGCATTACTGGACACAAGTTTATCTGTATCTAGCCAGCCAGTATCTGTAAGAGTCTTTAAAAATTATTGAAATATTTCAATTTAAAATTGTTACTCTCTAGCTCAAATCAATATAAAGGATTTAAAAAGTTTTCATTATTGCAAAGTACAGTATTACACATCCCCACCCAGCTGGCAAAACTTTCTGGGGTGAATACTGGACTAATCTCATCCCCATGGGCATCAGTTAGTCTACCCTGCCCCAGATGAGTTTACAATCCATATTCCCTACCACATGAACACACCCACATACATTACAGTTCATTTTTCTCAGAAACCAAAATTAACTGACTATGTTTTTGGATTGTTGGAAAAAACCTGATGGAAACCCACGCAAACACTGGTTATAAATACAAACTCCACAAAGATAGGACCTTGGTGGGAATCAAATCCAAGACCTAAAGCTGGGTACACACGGCGATGTTTTGAACGATTTGCCTGATTCTGACAGATCACAATTTCAAATCGTTCAAATCGTGCAGTGTGTACCCACAATGTCCGGTGGTGCGCGCGCTCCTGTGGGCGCATAGTCAGGCAGCTACATGCAGCTCAACCCGACGATGTGGCTGAGGACCCCATGCAGCGGGATGTGACAGGGGCCAACATATCGGGCAGGCAGGCATCGGATCCTCTAATGTGTACCAGCATCCATGCTACTTTATTGTTCTAATTGGGAATAGGATAAAAATAATCTCTTAAAAAGCATTCATGGTCCTTAGCCACTCAAAGAAATCATTATGTGACCTTTCCTTTTTTACAGAAAACCTTTCAAATGAAGAAGAAAGGGGTGTAGTCCATTATGCAGACATTTACAAAGTTGACTTTCAATAAACTTAACCATGTTGACAGTGCTGTAATGTCAACAACGTATTTTTTTGTATTGTGACCTTGAAGATAAATTGACAGCTAGAGGGGCTATAATAGTGATTTTCAACATTTTCAACCCGAGGCACACTACACAAGATTATAAAATTGCAAAGGCATACTATCCGGCTATGCGGTGTGCATGACCAATAAAAAACAAACATTGGCTCCCACATAAAAATATACACACATATTGGCCTCCACAGGAATAGAACACACTACATTGGCATCCACAGGAATAAAACACACTACAATGGCCTCCACAGGAATAAAACACACTACATTGGCCTCCTCAGGAATAAAACACACTACATTGGCCTCCACAGGAATAAAACACACTACATTGGCCTCCACAGGAATAAAACACACTACATTGGCCTCCAAAGGAATAAAGCACACTACATTGGCCTCCACAGGAATAAAACACACTACAATGGCCTCCACAGGAATAAAGCACACAACATTGGCCTCCACAGGAATAAAGCACACAACATTGGCTTCCTCAGGAATAAAACACACTACATTGGCCTCCACAGGAATAGAACACACTACATTGGCCTCCACAGGAATAAAACACAGTACATTGGCTTCCTCAGGAATAGAACACACTACATTGGCTTCCTCAGGAATAAAACACACTACATTGGCCTCCTCAGGAATAAAAAATACTACTGTACTAGCCGCGGCACACTTGACAACCACTCGCGGCACACTAGTGTGCCACGGCACAGTGGTTGAAAAACGCTGTCATGGTAAATTTTATATGCAAGGAACATCCATTAAATATTTCTAAGAATAAAATTTTATGAACTTGGAAGTAGAATTTAGTACAAGCTTTGTTACAGACAAAACAAAAAGAAAGGACGGACATGAGCCCATACTGTATGTGTGTGATCAATGAGATTACAGTGAAGACTATGGTCCCAAGTGTGGGGGAAATAGGGACTGTCTGAGGAGTAGTGTGTTCTTTAGTAAAATGGAGATGACAGTTTTGAAGAAAAAAAAACAAAAAGCACTTTTTTTTAAAAGGAGGCCAATGTCAGCATGCTAGAGCATTACTTGATACTATGTAATGTATCTAAAGGATACACTGGGTAGACCAATGGTGGAGTTTTGAAGGGAGCTGGGTGTAGATGTGATATTTGGACGGTAGACAAATGATGCTTTATATATACAATTGGATGTCTTTTAATCAAATAAGACAATAAGAGTCTCGGGGGTATATTTACTAAGGCGTGGTTTGTCAAAGCCGTTGATTATGGTACACGATGTAGTCACTATTCCAGAAGTTGGTGCTCAGAATAACGGCTCCAAAATACAGACAACAATCGGAATCCCAGCGCCAGAATCCCAACGTTAAGTTTTAGGGGGGAGGATTAGGTTTAGGCTGCTGGTGGGGGGAGGGTTAGGCTGCAGGAAAGGTGGGATAGGTGGAGGGTCAGGGGTTAGGGTCAGGTGTCGTGATTCTGACTGTCAGGATGCTGCTGTTGGTATTCTGTCCACCGGCATCCCGTAGCCAACCCCATGGTACTTACCATGACGAAACATATTTAATGTTTATACAAACAGAAAAACTGTAGTACCTCACTTTAAAGTCACCCCTTCCACACATCTAGGGTAAAGCCCCATTTACCATGTCAAGTGAGCCAATGCAAATTACCTTACTTTTATTCTCTGCACACATTTTATACTATAAGATAATTTAAATATGCACATTTAATATTTAAAAGAAACAAGTTTTAGAATTACAATATAAGGGTTTGAAAATGTCAAAAATCTCCAAATTTTGCCACTTGTGAGCATACAAAAAGCTAAGAATTGCCGATCTCTGAGACAACTTACCTGCAGCAGTCAGTTATCTCTATCCTATATCCGGAGTGCACCATAACAAGTGGACAGTTATAAAAGAGCTTCCCTCCCAGCCAAGTGCTAATTTCATCCAGAAGACGCACTACATTTATGAACAATTCTGGTGAGATTGCTGAATTTTATACTTTGTTCCCATCTTGGAGTCTGAATTTGAATTTGGAGTCTCCTTTCCACATCTGCTCCAATTTGGATGCCTTTGGAGGTTACAAATAAGCCTATAGTGCTGCCTAAGATACAATACATTTAACTGGTATGCCTGCCCCTTGGGTGTTATAGGATGTCGACATTCATTTTCAGAATTCCTGCCCCCACTACTCACACTCCTCTCTTTATATATCACTTTTGGAGCTGTGATCATACATTAGCAGCACTGTTCTTTTATCTCTTATTTTGAACATTTAACAACTTTTATCCATACGGTCTCTACATCACACAGCTTCCACTCCAGTTTTCATCTCACTTATTACCTCGTCCATAGCCTTTCTTCAAACACCCCCTTATTCAGTGTCCACATATTCCTCTACTTTATCCATCCCTATCCTCCCCCTCTTGTCTCCTCCGCTTGCTGTTACCCTTTTTTATCTCATCAGTCTCCCTTCCAACCCTCTGCTTCTTTTCTCCGCCTTTCCTGTTCCTCCACTCTCATTCACCTCCCTTCCCTCATGGCCTTCTAACCCCATAACTAAGCCCCATTCCCTCCTGGTTCTGCCTGTCACCTCCAGGGCTGAAAAGACAAATTCTGGGCCTGGGTACAGCAACATCCTGGCTGCACCCATTTGTGGGTGGGTCTAGCATGTGAGATGCACCCACTCACAGGAGCATGTAATAGCACCCAGCAGCTGGGGCTAAAGTAGTCACTACTGTATCAGGATGGCGGGACAGTCTAATAATAGCTGCATTTTAAGCAGGATGTATTTAGATGCTAAAATGTAACAAAAATTAAAGTGATACAACTTTACTTTGTACATCTCTCAAGTAAATAACAAACAAAATCTATTTTTTGTCATAGAGATAGATGAATGAAGGACTTAACTTTGACATTACATCAGGTCATCTTAAACACACACATTCCGCAGCACATATCCTAACCCACTGCTCCATCCTCACTATCTACCCCTATCTGTGTCACCCCTGTCTGTCTGTCCCTCCCCTTTAGAAAGTAAGCTCTCACGAGCAGGGCCCTCGTCCCTCATGTGCTTCTCCTCCCCCTACTTATAGTATAATTTACTCCTAACTGCCCAATTGGCACCTAACACTTGGTTGCTGAGGCCCTACTGCTTGTGTTATGCAGCTATGTTTATAAACCATGTCCTTGTCCTGCATTGTTTTGTACTACTATTAACGATTTCACTTGTGTGCTCATTTATGTACTGTGTAAGGCGCTGTGGAACCTTTGTGGCGCTATATATATATATATGATAATAACAACAACTATATATTAATAGTCTTTGCTGCTATATAAATACATTTGCATAACTGTGATGATATAAATGTTTAAATGATTTTCAAGATTTCTTCCTGTTTGATCAAACTCAAAGAACATTATTTATCACTGAGCTTTATTTATAAATGAGCTTTGCACACTATATTGTCCCTTCCATTACAGAATCTTTTCAGCATCAATGGTAGGGTTAAGGAATCTAGTCTCATTAGAAGAAGATACCTGTTCTCAGAGATAAGCACTGAATTTATTTACAAAACATGCATTACTTTATTTGGTTCATCATTGGAGGACCCAACATATTTGATATACACAATCTATTGCAAATAAAAGTGGTTTACTTACCACGCCACTAATGGCAATCACCAGCATGGACGGACTTGAGGTCAAAAGCTAGGTAGGACAAATAAAAGTGTTAAGTGCTGTTGGATCTTTCTAGTAGACATTTTCTGTACTCTGGTGCTAACCACTTCACCAACTGTACTGCCCATGATGTCACCATAACAGTCATTTATATAATATTTTTTTGTTTACAATTCTATGGCCTATATAACTATGTATACATGTTAAATGCATTACTGGCCAAACCCAATCATACAGGCTGAGAGGAGGATGCTGGACAATGTACCATTTAAACAGTACCGATCTGCCCAAAAACCAAGAACAACAACAATACATAGACTCATTATGAGCAGGGGGAATAAACAGGTGCGGTGGGTAATTGTCTAATTTTAGAGAACAATTCCTTCAAAGGCTATCTGACATCCTTAATCACAATATATTAAAATAACCAAGAGGACTTGTATTAGGAGTACGGTATGTATTAATTAATCCGACCAGGTCTTCACAAGTGATAAATGGATATTTGAAGGCATATATCAGATTGAAGACCTCAGCATTTTGTAAGAAAGGACATATCTGATGATGTGTTCCAAATGTTGGTAAGAGCATGCGACAAAACAAAATAAGAATCCAATTTGCTGTATCATAAATTCAATCTAAAAGGCAATGTGAATTTAATTAGGCAACTAGGGATGTCAGGAAAACGTATACACCAACATGGCAAGGGCAGGGAACAGAACAAAATATGTTCTGAGTCATGTACTGTAAAATACTAAATTATTTTACTGATAGGTAGAATTATATCAGTAGTTCCAGGTTTTACTTCCTCTTCCACATGTTACATCCTTTATGACTTTGACCAAGTTATTTCTATTTTGATCACAATGTTACTGCATCCTATAATATTTATATTGCATCATAAAACAAAAACTTATATCACTTCTATTAAAGCAAATACTAAAATCACTTAACAATCGTGTAGCGATGGGCAATTGCATCCCGCACACTATATGTGTATTCAACTGCACAACTAAAAAAAAACTACATCCAACAAAACTATCTTGCGATACGATTTTCTATTTCAAAATTTGTACCATTTCATACACATTACAATTTCTTTACAATTAAATGAAAAAGGAAGTAATTGTACAATCAATATTTGAATGTACATAAATACTGTGAGAAACAGTGGGTGATTGCACTTTAAGGGGTCTATGTACTAAGCAGTGATAAGTGACAGAGTGAAAAATGACAAGTCTGTGATAAGTGCCAGCCAATCAGCTTCCAACTGTCATATCACAGGCTGTGTTTGAAAATGACAGTTGGGAGCTGATTGGCTTGCACTTATCACAGACTTATCACTTTTCACTCTGTCACTTATCACTGCTTAGTACATAGATCCCTAAGTATCCCGGTAAAGATTTAATCAACATATACTTTTTGCATAACGGCTATAGTGGGGATTTTTTTTGCAATAACCAAAAACATGTCAGCATTTGTTCAGAAAAACAAATGAATTATTCAGAAAAAGAACATTAATGTACCTGTAGTCCTACTATGTACACCAAAGTTTTGTTGGTGATTGGAAACCAGCCAAATATGTGAGCCAATGGCACTCGTGGCACTGAACAATAAAATGGCACAAACAATGCGAAGACAGGAGCTAAACTGTGGATTAAGAGAGAAGTATGTTAACACCTAACATAAGACTTACAGCAGTACACACACAGAGGAAATAAATAAGCTGCTACATATACCAGAGATTTTCTTTAAATCTGCTTGTTATTTCACCATGAGGGACCCACAAGCTGACTTATTACTTATACCTCTTTTCCACCAAAAACCCAGGTCCGATCAGGGTTTTTGGACATGGTTCCAACCCTGGTCAGACCCATTTACACTGCACCTTTGATCTGGGTTACTCCCAGGTCAGCCCTGTTCACACTGAACTCAGGTCTGCCCTGCTAAACCTGTGAGGTCATAAAAAGTGGGAGGTGAATGCTCCACAACCACCAATCAGCTAATTTTAGGCATGACCCAGGTCAGATAACCCGGGTTGCACCGTTTACACTGCACCATTACCCGGGTCCATCCTGGGTCCAACCGTGGTAGCTACCTGGGTTGGATTGCTGGGTCACTTGACCTGGGTTATTTTTCAGGGACCCTTTTACACTGAGCTGTGACCTGGGTATTTAACAAATCTTTTACTTTATACAGCCTCAACATATTCTGCATACTGTGCTATCAGATTAATTACAATGATTTTTCATGATTCAGGTGACAGACTGCATCAGGTTTTGTATTTCTTTTTGTCTTCAGAACAGATTTTTCTAGCAACACTAATGGAACAGAAGACAATGCTAGACAAAGATGACAAAGATGACTAGCTTTCAAGTAGTAGTTTTTTTGATAGTTTTTCAAGAAAAGAGAAACAGAAAAACCCTACATTTATAAAAATAGGTCATCTGAAGTACCCAAGTAAAAGACAAAGTAAGAAGAGTGGCATATGGACGGTAAGAACAAGTAAACTAATGTAAGTAACAAACTTAGGGCGGGATTCAATTAGCCCTGTTAACTGAATGGGTGGTTATTGATCACTGGCACGTATTCAATCAGCCCTGCTTATCGGGGATATTTTTGGAGGGCTTGTAAAACCGCCCCAAAAAACCCTGTTAACTGTACAGTTATCGGGTGATAACTGACAGTTAACACACAAGTTCGTAAACTTATCACGGATCCTGTGTGTTAACACCCGATAACCCGTGTTAATGCACATGTTTAATGTGAGTTAACAAAGCTATCAGGCGAATGCGGGAGGCTATTTGAATAGCATTGGGCGTTAAAGCCCGAGGCTACCTCCCGTAATTACCTGCGGTAATTTTGCGTTTAATTGATTTCCTCCTTAAATTGGAAGCAAAATTGAAGCATATGAGCCATCCGCTTTGAATTGACCACCTACATGCCTCTGAGACACGTGTGAACACCCAGTTGTCGCACTGACAGTGGTGTAACTAGGGTATTTGGAGCCCAGGGCAAATGTGAAAAGGGAGTACCCCCCCCCTAACATCCCGATATGTGCGCACATAAAAAATGGGCGTGGTCACTTAAAAATGGGGCGTGTTAACATGACACACCCCTTTATTTTCACGCTGAACATTCCTATCCATATGCACCTTAACCCCAGTAGTACCCCTTATACAGTTCCCCCAGTATGCAGTTGTGATCCCTCTTATGCAGGCCCATAGTAGTGCCCCTTATACAGTATCCCCAGTAGTGGTCCCCCTTAAACAGCCCCCAATTAGTTCCCCTTACTCAGTGCCCCCAGTAGTGGTCCCCCCAAATGTAGTGCCCTATGTAGTGTTCCTCCTTATGTAGTGCCCCCAGTAGCAGTCCCCACAATGCAGTGCACCCAGTAGTGGTATCCCCTTATGCAGTGCCCTTTATATAGTGCCCCCAGTAGTAGTCCCCCCCCCTATGCAGTGCCCTTTACATAGTGCCCCCAGCAGTAGTCCCCCCCATGCAGTTTTCCCAGTAGTGCTCCCCCTTATGCAGGCACCCAGTAGTGATCACCCCCTATCTAGTGCCCCCTGTAGTGGTCCCCGCAGTGCCCCTAGCAGTAAGCCCCTTATATAGTGCCCCCAGCAGCAGTCCCCCCTCCCATGCAGTGCCCCCAGTAGTGGTCCCCCTGATGCAGGCCCCCAGTAGTGACCCCCCCTATCCAGTGGTCTCTGTACTGGTCCTTCCTGTTATTGCCCCCAGTTGTGGTCCCCCCAGTGCAGTTGTCCTAGTAGTAGGCCCCTTTTATAATACCCCCAGTAGTAGTTTCCCCCCCCCCAACTAGTGGTCCCAAGTTGAGGTTCCCCCTCCTGATTAGGTGCCCCCTGTAATAGGCCCCCCAGTAGAGGTCCTTCCAATAATGGTGCCCCCAGTAATAGCCCCCCCCAGTAGAGGTCCTCCCAATAATGGTGCCCCCAGTAGTAGCCACCAGCCCCCGTTGTACCCCCACCCCAGTAGAGGTCCCCCCAGTAGTGGCCACCCCCTCCCCCATTGTGCCCCCAGTAGTGCTGACAGGTTTAAAAAAATATATATATAAAAATATACTTACCTGAATCCACGCTGCTGCTCCGGACTGCGACACCGCTCCCGCTGCCGCCGCCACTCCTCCTGGGCTTCCGCGCTCAGCATAATGGGAGAGACGTCATGATGTCACATGACGTCTGTCCCATTACCAACTGCAGGAGCCGGACGGAAGTCCGGCTCTTGCAGTGGGTGCTGCAGCAGTCAATGAGAGTCTATCTGACTTTCATTGGCTGCTGTTTAACACACGCATCGCCGCCAGCGCTGGCGGCGATGCGTGTGTTATGCACAGCCTGAGTCCGCTTCTTGGTGCTATTGGGCAAGCGCTCAGGGGGAGGGAACGGGCTCAGGTGTGCAGCACAGGACCGGCGCTGGAAGCCTAGCGCCGGTCCTGTGTAAATGTGTAGCGCTGACCGCACTCATTGCGGTTGGCGCTACACTGGCTAACTAGGGCGGGCGGGCGGGCCGGTACCGTGGCCGGCGGTGCCCCTCCGCACGCCCTGCCCTAGTTACGCCACTGCGCACTGATACACCCATTTAGCTGCAATTGGAGGTGCATACGACTCTGAATCTAATGTAAGTGATAAAAGTTGCTAATGCTCAGCTATGGAGCATGTGCAGTGCAAAAAAATCTAAATCTCACTATTTGTCACCAAAACAGACTTGTGTGTAACTCTGAATCATGTGCTGCTGGGACAAAGGCAACAATAAAGCACACTGAGATGACTTTCCAGCTACTGATATTACATTTAAGGTGCCTACACACATAGTGATGTGCTCACAATCTGACATTGTGCACGATTTCCCTTTAAAACTCTCCTCGGCAGCTCTGCACACGATTTGGTGTTTGCAGTGTCCAATCTGGGACCCAATGACTCCAGTGCACTGGGTCCCAGATTGGCAGATCTGCCCTACAGCACGGCAGACCTGACGATGCGATGTGCGACCAGTGGGGACGTGCATCGCATCGTGATCATGAGGGGGACTCATGATTTACTCACGATTTGGGCATATTTTACACGATCTGTCGTTCCGATACATCGGAATCGGCCAGATCGTGTAAAATATTGCTATGTATGTAGGCACCTTTAGACTTGGTGGTAAGATCTGGTAATGCCTCATACTTATCATTTATTCATTTAATAACTAGCCACAAAAATGAAGAATAGGGTTCTTAATATAATACTTAAAAGGATTCACTTCGCACAGACAGACGAGCAGCAAGTTACACTTATGATATTCTAACCACAGGAACAGAAATGCTGATTATGACACTAGAAAAGTGTCTTGAAATCAGAGGGAGGGAACTTCTAACGCACTCACTAATAAGAGCACAGAGGAAGAAGAACAGCTCTGTAAGTATGAGAATTACCATTATATTAAAAGGCAATCAGATATAGGTAAAATGTTTTAGGACTGGTAAATAAGCATTATGCTACAGTATCTCCCCAGCTAAGGGATTGCCAGTTGCTTTCATGTATTACTTCTATTGTTGAGCACATTATAGGTCTCTATTTAACAGCAAAAATAAGTAATTCTGCATTCTTAGTAACCGAAAATGTATTATGTTATTTGCCAAGACACCAACATGTATAAGCACCAAATGCTGAAACAATATAGCTCCAGCGTGTGAGCAATTACAACATCTTTGTCACTTTATGATGCAATGTTTCTGTATATCTTTTACTTTATTAGCACCTAAAGACGTGTCATTAAAAGAAAATCTGCAATTTAAGGTATTACATTTCCACAAAATATCATAATATGAGACAAGTAAAGTATGTGACACACACTGACAGAAAATCATATAGCACAGTATTACAGATTAGACATTCAGAAAGGGCTCAGTATGTGTCTGATGGGAGGCACACTTATGTGGTGTGCAGGTATCGCTGTGGGGAGACTCACTGCCTACAAGGCTTGGTGGAGGCTCATGTACTAAAATGAATGAGGTGCTGTAATCTTCATTATTATAAAAGCTGTTGGGCGGCTCAGTGAATACTATGTTATGCACAGCCCCGAGGATCACAATACTGAGAGGAGGTGATGAACTAATGAGAATAGTGCATCACAGCCTAGTGGAGACAAATACATTAATAGAGCTTAGATCTATAAATATGAGAGTATAATCAATACCGTCAGCTATAAATGTTACCTACGTGAGAAATAACATCTGTGTCAGGTTATTTGGGCAAAGATGCCATTTGCCTTTAATCCTTAGTTTGTACAACCTTCCACCTGCAAGTGTTGGTCTTGTATTATATCACATATTAGACATTTAGCAGTCGCATATCTTTTATAGGCAGATTACAAGAGAAAAAATTATTATTTAATACGATTACCTGATATAGTAATATTTCAGTCTTGGCAAAATGTTGTTTGACATTGCAAAATATATGCTTCTAAGTTTTTTTACAGGCTAAAATTATTGAAAGGAATAATTATATTTATACAGATAAAATAGCGCATTTGTCTATATGTACCAAATAACAAACCTCTACTATTAGATGTTATTTAAGAATATAATATAGCGTTCCCGCTAGGCTGTTTTAGCGGGGCGCGGCGCCCTCCCTCTAGCTCCGGCGCCCTGCCTGCCGCCGGAGCTAGAGGAAAGACTAATAATATATAAAACTGCATGCAGAATTACACAATTTCTATTTAGAGTCATATAAATGAATAAAGTATAATTTCAATACAATGATTAACCCAACTCAGTGGAAAACTTTCAATTTTGAACTACCGTATGCATTTCCTGAACAGTAGGTTACTCAAAATGTTGCAGAAAGTGATCTTTGTGACTACAGTATCTGTTATCCGCACCCACTGATAACAGCAAACATTACAGAAATTGGAGATTATAATCTTCAACCGCTGAATTTTCTACTAATCTGCTCAAAAACACATTTATTTATGTATTAACAGTTATTTAGACAGCCTAGCACTGCATATTCCAAAGTGCTTTGCTGAGAATATTTCATGATTAACATCAGTCCCTGCTTCTATGGATCTTACAATGTATTCCTTCTACTACAAACACTAGTGTTAAATTTGACAAAAGCCTTGAGTGTACAAAGAAACCCACAAAAGAACATGGGGAGAACATACAAACGCCACACATCTATAGATACAGCAATGCCAATCACTGCAATATTATTCTGCCTAACACACATACTACCAGTCAAAATCTTTGAAATACCACAGTTTTTAAAGCAGTTTAATGTCTCAGTGCACTCTGATAGCAAAGCATAGACCAATACAAACCACTTGTCTAGTGTGGTCACATCAGATGTGACCTCTCCAGGCTGGTCTTTCCCTGAAATTGTCACATCTGATGTGATCATGTCAGAGGAGCCTATCAGCGGCTGTCAGAAGCTAATCTTCCAGCAGCTGCTGAGCTCAGCCCACCTGTCCAGACCAACCACATCCCTGAGGCGCTACTTGCCAGTTGTGATTCAGTAGGGTCGCCCATCTGTGGCTGCAGGAAGACCGTAATCCTGCAGCTCGAACTGAGGTGGATCAGGGAAGCTGCAGCTTTCCTTCTCTCCCCTGGGTTACAGTCTCTGCTGGGGGGCAGCTGCGATGGCCAGTCCTAATAGGATCACCCATCAGCCTGGGCTGCTGACAGCACTACAGCAGCCCCACTTCCCCCTGTGCTTTCCCCCTCCCAGCCAGCAGTCATGAGGAGGACACTCTGCTGCTGGCTGCTCTTTTTTATTTTTTGAATGAACAAATTATATTAATAATAGCTTTTTAACCGTTATTCAGTACAATTTTATTAACATATCTGCATATTTGTTAATAAAATTATACTGAATCTGGTTTAAATAGCTATTAACATAATCTGATTTAAAAAAATAATAATAATAATAATAATAATTCTGTGGACATTTTTTGAAAAAAATTCAGCCAGTTAAGTGGTTAACACATTTTTATATAAATCTTGGACTCAAATTAATCGCCTTTTGCAGATATAACCGCCGTGGCATTCTTTCTAAAATAGAAATAAAATATTACTCTGGAAGTCTTCCAACACTGATGCAGAAGTTCCGTCAAATGGAGGGGGGGGGCGGCGCTGGCCTGTGGACAGTTCTGTCTGTCAAAATTCTGTGCTGCTGCTGATCTCTTACTCAGATACATTAGATGACTAGGGAGTGGAGGGGGGGAGAGATCGCCACCTGTACAGCCACTACAGTGTCTGTACGGGTGGCTGCCAACAGGAATGGGGGGGGGGTGACAGTCCCTTACTTTGCCTGGGGCGCTTGGACCCCTACATACACCCCTGGGCACGATGTATGTTTTGGGTCATTATTTTGCTGTAATATGAACTCTTGACCAACTAGGTGTAAACCAGAGGGTATTTTCATGGTGCTGTAAAATGGGGATGTAGTCGGCGTGCGGGATACTGACGGTCTAAATACTGGCGCCGAAATCCCAACAGCGTCGGGTTCCTGGCACCGACATCCCGAAGGTAAGTATCACCAGTTCGGGGAAGGTTAGGGTGTGGGGTTAGGGTTAGGCACTGGGGAGGTTATGGTTAGGTTTAAGGTGCGGGGAGGTTAGGTTTAGGCACTAGGGGGCGGAGGTTAAGTTTAGGCACCGGGGAGGAAGTGTTAGGTTTAGGGCGCAGGGAGGGGGAGGTTAGACTTAAGCACTAGGAGGGGAGGTTAGGTTTAGGAACTGGGGAGGGAGTGTTAGGTTTAGGGTGCAGGGAGGGGGAGGTTAGGCTTAGGCACTAGGGGGAAGGTTAAGTTTAGGCATCGGGGAAGGAGGGTTAGGGTGACAGCTAGGGTTAGATTTGCCTGCGGAATCCTGACTGCCAGTAATCTATACCTAACCCGCAATGTGTTGCGGTAGGCCTTTTGGTTCAGGGTGCAAGTCGCCGAATTGGGATCAAGCAAAAAAACTTGAGACCACAACCCTTTCTCCACCATGTTTGGAAATTGGTGTCACATGGATTTAATTATCAAGCAAGCCGCCACTTTCAGTAATGTTTAAGTCTGAAACTTAAAGGATCAATGCTTTTAATAGCAAAACATGTTTTGCTATTAAAAGCATTGTGCTTTTACTTTTTGTACTTAAACACACCGGGAAGCAGCAGCTTGTAAATAAACCCTACAGCTTTCGCCTTCGCAAAGGCGTACAAAAACCCTGCATGATGAACCAAAGAATTAAAATTTTGATTCACTGGTCCATAAGACCTACTTCCAATCTCCATCAGTCCATTGGTGGTGCTTCATGGTACAGGACAGCTGTAAGTTCTTAACCCATTACTTAATAACGTAGAAGGCATTTGTTTTTATATAACACTGAAATTTATATTATTTTTTAGTTTTTGTCAATCTAAGCTTTGTTCTATCACAATGATTTCCAACCTCGGTGCTCAAGGCACAGTAACAGTCCTGATTTTAGTGATATCCATGGTTGAGCACAGATGGTTAATTCAAAATAACTTCAGTACTAATTAAGTTACCTGTGCTCAAGTATGACTATCCCTAAAATCTGGACTGTTAGTGTGCCTTGAGGACCATGGTTGGGAACCCCTGTCCTATCAGTATACCTTTGTACTATTTCAGGTAATTCAATTAAATAATGTGTGTATACAGTATGTATGTGTATATATATATATATATATATATATATATATACACACATACACACATATATATATATATATATATATATACATACACATACATTCACTACGCTGCATAAATGCATAAAGTATGCGGCACTTTGAAGCGGAAACATCTAAGGGTAAAAGCAGCTTAGCCGCAAAGCGATATGCCACACAAGCTCACGCTATGGGACCACGGAATGCAGAAGTGCATAGCGGATAAAAATCCTCAGTTGCAACACGCACTGTCAAGTTCCAAACTGCCTCTGGAAATATCAGCACAAAAGTTGCTAGTCAGCAGATTTATTGTTTGGTTATCTATAAATTGTGAATGCTATACATACAGAGTAAGAACAATGACTCAGTGGTCATGTGACCAGCACTTCCGGATGAAAGCTACGATCGCACGCCTAAATATTTCTCTGTTATCCCTAACTCTAGTCCCTACCCCTAACCATCCCTCTAGTGCCTAACCACAACCTTCTCACTCCCGCATCCTAACCCTAACCTTCCACCTCCCACAGCCTAACCCTAACCTTCCACCTCCCACAGCCTAACCCTAACCTTCCCCCTCCCGCAGCTTAACCCTAACCTCCTACAGCCTAACACTAACCTCCCTTATACCGCAATCTAACACTAACCTTCGTGATACAGCAGCCTAAGCCTAACCATAATGTCTACATTCTGACAATGTCAACATAACTGTCAACCTTTTGCCTGCAAACCGTATTACATTATTACCATACTGATCTAGTATAGCAATAGCAGTGGTAATGTGGACTGAGGAAGATATTTTTTGCTTTTTTATTCTTCTTGTTGTATACCGATATTAACAATAATCCTTATTCTAGCTAAAACAGATGCTCATAATTTACATTATTTTCTGGCAATTATTGCAGATTTTGAAGCCTAAAACAGTTTACAATATGTATAATCTGCAGTGTTTTATTGGCAAATGTTATGACATATCGTTCAGTGTGGGCAACTACAGGATGAGGAACGACTGAACGATTACGATGTCATAATCGTTCCTCAGTCGGCAAGTGGATACGCGGTTTTAGACCCAAGCGCGCGGTGGTGTGAGATCTGGCCTAATTTCCATAGACCACGCTCCTAGATGACGCCATTTTTGGGGCGTGCCCATATGATACTGGTCGAACAACCATAGAGGAGGCCCTGCTTGGAAGGGTGACTCTGCATTAATAGACCCAGTGCCGGCTCTAGGGATGTTCAACCAGTGACAGGGGTGCCACCCCATAGAGGCATAGTCCTCCCAACCATCCCGATTTCAGTGAGACAGTCCCATTTTTCATCTAGGGCCGTGGTCTATGAAGAGTAGGCCATATCCCTTTTCACTGGGTGTTTGGGTCTAAGGGCGCCCGGCCAAACAATATCAGCACAGGGGGCGCTGCTCAATCTAGAGCCGGCCCTGCTTCCAAGGCCCCCATGTCTGCTGTTAGAAGAGCAGAGCAAGGGGCCTCTTTTGCATGGAGATTGCTCAGAATAGAAACACATTGTGCGCAAAGGTTAAAAAGGCATCACCGTGCTATCAAATTTTGCTATACAGCTTGACAAGTACCGCCGCAGGTATAGTGTACATCATTTTGCAGATAGCAAAGGCTTGAATACAGCAAAATGGAATACAATGTATGCTACTTTCAAACCTGTTGGCAATGTGGCATTCACTCATTAGGGCTCAGTGAAGCTACCTTAAGATTGAAAAGCTTCAAGGCAGGCTGAATCTAGCAAATTTTTTGCAAAACAGAAATAATATGCTGGTCATTGTTGGACTACCCAACATACTGGACATAGTTGATATGTACAATATACACTCTCAGAGACTGACAGACAAATCAAAATAACCATTCCATAATGCGTGCACACACTGACATGTCGTATAAAACTATTGTATAAGTTCTAGAGATACCATGAAAAAATAAGTAATGTGCTGCTTGTGGGCAGAACACAGTTAAGTGCACCTAGACACTGTAGGTTCCTGGTTCTGTGTACAGTACTAAGATGTGCTGTCTTTCTGCTGAACTAGAATTTGCATTTCTCACCTCATCTACTGTATGTAAATCAACTGCACTGGAGATCATTTGATATAGTGAACCAAAACCCGTCATGATTTTAATTAAAACATTTGCCATATTCCTGTAGTAGCTGGTGCTACCATCCTACCACTGACAATTGAATAGACCAATTTAACAAAAGTGAGGAGAAAAGGACTGATTTTGTAAGCACCACTAAAATAACACTTTTCTAATTCACTTTATAAACAGTATTTGCCATTAAACGTTAATTCATTCATGTGGACATAAAATTATCTATCGTTTTGAATTGTTTCACCTAATTGCGAAACAGCAAAGTGGTTAGTGAGTAATGCAGTGTGATTAAGGCCTAGATATAGTAAATACATTATCATTGTGCAATGTTCTTTGAAACACAAGCCAAAGGAACTGTGTAAAGGAAGCCATCTTATGGTGAGCTTATTGCTGTATGCTGCTGGGCTCAAGATGAGTATGGGCATTTGCATACAGAGCACACTGTAATCTATGCTCTTTCAAAAGCTAAAAGAACATAAACCAAGCTGTATATAGTCAAAAAGAAATTGGTATTATTGTATAATCACTTATTTCACAAATATTATTCAGCTATGTAATATTTAATTTTAATATATATATTTAAATATGTGTATTTGCCTTGTGTGCTCTTTAATATAATTTTAACATACTCCTAAACAGAAGGAAATATAACTTTCAGAAATGGTTAAGGTAATGCAGATTTTACGATCTATATAAAAAGGTGATTGGGGATATATTTTACCTCAATAACCAGGACAAATTTCAAAACCTTGCTCTCTCACTTAAATGGAGAGCTACAGATGTGTCTACATACATCTATCCTCCGCGCGCTACAAGCCGCGTTACACATAACGTGTGAGCGTCGTGCGACTCAGTAGCGCAGAGTGTCTTTTTGTGGGACTCTTTCCCTTAAAATGTGTCTTAATCGCACAGCAATGTGAATAGGTCGCACAATGCGCTTATGCTGATTAAAATGATATGCGGCATGTGTGTGACTGTGGCTGTATCTGTATGGGAAATACAAAGTTACAGTGTAAGCGGCTGCGACACTGTAATGTAACATTTTGCATGCAGATACAGCCACAGTGTCAAAAACATCATCAGACCATCGATGGCCACCTCTACCTTTTACATACCGCTCTGCCTGCTGAAGGGTGTGTGGTCATGCCGTCTTGGGGGCTTTGCTGCACCCCCACAGCAGCTCAAGTTTAAACTATCTTGCCTCTGAGAACCCCAAAGAAGCTCTTTCAATTTGTGTTACTTCCCATTTATTTCCAACATGACTGGATTTAGACGGGCAGCGTCAATAAAAGGTTTGTTCCGACAGTTATGCTTTCCTGAGAAGGGTAGAAAGCCATGGTCTGGAGAGGCACTTGTATACTATTTCAAAATAGAAGTAGTGATGGATAACTATGATGGGATATAAGATCATGTCAGGTGTGCCTGTATCTTAGAAAAACACATAATTACAACAAAAAGTTAGCTTCTAATCCTTCTATATTTCTGACCATCACATAGCTGTGCCACACCAGATACCGACAACTGAAAAACATATAAAGATAGGAGCACAAAGGTGTCATATGCAGGTGTGAGAACATCACTTTTGTATAGAATAGAAAAGAAAGGGAGAGGGGGGCGGCATTAGGGGAGTCTCCTCTTTCAAATGATGTGGGCATTTATCAGCTGCAGTTTGGTGATCACCTGACAAAATCATTTAGCTCTCCCTTTACACACAAGGGGGTTGCTTCAAAGAGGGGAATGTCTACTTGAAATAAAGTGTCCCCTTAGCACTTACTACAAGACAATGAAACAGTCCACAAAAAAATAAGTTTTCCATAGATGGGGGATCTAAATTATAAATTCATCCCCTCATTTAGTGTGGTAGTTTGTTTAGTTTAAGAAATATTAAGCCTCGTTCTAGACTTTGTACTACCTTGGAAAGGAGGATTAATGCCTCAGCAAGAATTACAAGATAGTGTTAATTAAAAAATCTCATTGCTTTAATTTCTTGAAATATCTTTAAAAAAATATATATTTTTTGCCAATTTGGTTCCATTTTATTTGATTGAGCAAATAAGTAAAAAAGGTTATTTTTTAGCTCTGAAAAAAATAAGACTTCTGGAAAATAAAAATCACTGATATTGACATTAAAATGTAACAAGCACAAATGTCAAGAAGAGTATAGGTGTCTACTGATTAGGCGACCTGAAAGTCTGAACGGCTAGCGTTCAGACCTTCAGGTCGCCATGGTGCAGTGCCCACACTGAATGGCGTTCACTGAACGTCATTAAATCATGAACCCAACCTCCTATCTCTGAGCATGCTGAACCTAACGAGCGTCGTCAGGTTGACGGGCATGTTCAGTAGACAGTCGGGTTCGGCAAGTACCCAGCGTGCAAGCGCATCGCTGGTCCTTGCCGGCTATCCATTACCTGACTTTGTGAACAATGCGACCCAAACATCCTGGTTTCGGTCGGAGTGTTCACAAAGTCGAGTAATGGATAGGCCCCTTTAATGAGAGCTGGCAGATCTAGCAGTACAGTCTGTAACTAAATTTTCAGTTCCTTAAAGGACAGTCTGCTTCTGCATTGTGGTGGCAACTCCCAATTATGTCACAATACTAAGAAAATTCCTCATGGATAGAAGGCCAGGGTTCTTGGTTTAACCACTTAACTGAATTTTTTTCACCGTAAACCACTACAAAATTTACGTTTTTTTAAATTATTTAATTAAGTTGAAAAATAAAAATGCTTGTTTCTTTTTTTTTCTTCAAAAATATTTTTAATTGAAGTCAACAGAAATAATTAAGTACATATACCACAAAAAATATACTATATTCACAGTATCAAGGCAACAGTGAAATGGACAAATAACAGCATGTATTAAAAACAAAAATACAAAATTATCAACAGAAATCAAGTGCAAAAATGACGGTCATCTTGGTCCATTAACACCAACCAATAAACAAGCATATATCTTCAGTTTGTGGCATTGAGACAAATAGGGGTATTCAATATGGAGCGAAAACTCAGTTTTTGCGATGTTTTCACACCTATGACGTCATTATCGCAGGTTTTGGTTTTACACTGTATTCAATTTCAAAGACTTTTTGCAGGTTCGAAAAGTCTTTGAAAAAAAACGGGGATAACTTTTCACCACTGAATAGGTGTCGAAAAAAAGTGCAGAATTGGGGTTTAGGGGTGCAGGCTTAAAAAAAAAATAGCCTGCACCCTTCAGAATGACACCTTGAAACGATCTGTGTCAAAAAAAAATAAAAAAAAAAAATCGGGACACCCCAAAAAAAGCACTTTGAATTTGGGGGCCAAAAAAAAATATGTTGGGGAACAAAGTTAAAAAATAGCGAACTTGACTCTGGGGGGGTCCCCAAGTATGCCCCAGGTGTTTTTTTCATTGCAGCTCCTTGCGGCAGGTGGGTTTTTCACGATTTTTTCAAGTCTCTTTAGCAACTTTAAAATATGCTGACCCCATTTTCAAGTACCTCAAATTTGCTGGGCATAGTTATTTTCCCCCCCAAAAAAATCTAAATGCTCTTCTGCACCACTTTCTTCAAAGTCGCATTTATGCACTTGCAGCGGCTATTAGAAACCCAGACTTCCTTCAGGAGTTAAAAATGGGGTTACCCATAGTGATCCCCCATGTGTAGACATCTTTAGTTTAGTTTTTGTTATCCTGTAAAAAAAATTTGTAAAAATTGACAAAAAAATGACATAAGGTCCTCCACCCAAAAGCCAAACCAGCCCCAGGCTTGCAGCCAGTGGTGGTTTCTAAAAATACGGGGAAAAAAATGTGTAGGGTTCCACCATATTTTAGAAACCAACACCAGGCTGCAGGGACTAGTGCTGGTTTTAAATATAGGGGGCAAAAATTACATAGGGTACCCCCTATATTTAAGACCAGCACCAGACCCAACCGACCGGGGTGTAATGCCACAACCTGGAGACCCAATCACCGGGGCTCCAGGTCCAAAGCATTACACCCCAAGTCGGTCAGCGCAAGCCGGTGTTCTCGGGGGAGTTGGGGACCCCCCAAAAAAGGGTCCCCCCTCTCCCGAGCACCACAGGCTTATGCTGAAGCCTGGGGCTCATCCCCATAACCCTGGAGTGGTGGGTATGGGGGTAATAGGTGGGCCAAATAATGTAACACTATTGTACTTTACAGTGGAACTACAAGTGCCAGCATGCCTGCCATTTTGCACTTGTGGAACTACAAGTGCCAGCAGACATGCGGCACCTGTAATTTCACTGTAAAATAAATAGTTTAAAAAAGACAAAACACACACACCGTGCCCAGTATAAGTTTATTACAGACACCTACCCATTCACACATACTTACCTATACCAGAAGTTTCTGTCCCCTTCTCCAGTAGAGATCCTTAATACTTGGCCCTGCAAGGAAGATTTCATACTCACCTACATCCAGCGCTGGTCTCCGCAGTAATCCATGGGATTTAAAAAAAAAAACGCATTTAGCCGATCCACGCAACACAGCTATCTGTATGTGTGTTGTCACACATACAGATAGCTCCTGAATGCCTGCTATCGGCACTTCATGGGAGGCATTGCAGTCCCGTCAGCCAATCAGTGGCAGCGCTGACTGTAGAGCGCCCGCTGATTGGCTCCGGCAACTGACAGTTCCCATGTGGGCTGACTCACATAGTGATCCCCCATGTCTGGACATCTTTAGGGGGGACCCAGGCATATTTCCCGAAAATTCCCGTTTTTTTCCTTAAATGGGTCAAGGGTCATTTTTTAAAAAACAGGGATAATTTTTCTAAGCACTATAGCAAGTGAAATAAAATGCAGAATAGGGGTTTGGGGGTGTAGGCTTATAAAAAATAGCCTGTAGTTTTGGGAATGTCCCCTTAAAAGGAAATGTTAAAAAAAAATGTCCTAAAAAAAAAAATCGGGACACCCTTAAAAAAAAAAGAAAAAAAATTTGGGTTTAAAAAAAAAAAAATTAGGTTAAAAAAAAAAAAAAAAAAAATTATTTCTGGTGGGGTCCCCAAGTATGGGGCGGGTGTTTTTTTCATTGCGCAAAGTAGCGGCAGGTGCATTTTTGCAGAATTTTTAAAAATTACCTTTAGGGACTTAAAAATATGCTAGTACCCATTTTCATGTACCACAAATTTAATGAGACCACTTAAAAAAATGAAAAAAAAAACCTAAGTGCTCTTCTGCATCACTTCTTCAATGGCGGGGAAAAAAACATGGCTATTTAAAAACCCCGACTTTCTTCTGCAGGCAACAACGGTGGTACCCATAGTGATCCACGAGGTCTGAACATCTTTAGGGGGCTCCTACAATTAATTCCTGAAAATTCAAGTTTTTTTTCGCCGATCCAAGTATCGCCGGGTCCCGTTGTCGACGATTTCAAATTGAATACGGGGATAAGCGGGAGCGCGCGCTAAACTTTTTCGATGGCAAAACCTCCAATGTGCGGCGAAAACCTCGCTGGCAAGGTTAACGTTTCATATTGAATACCCCTCAAAGACTTCACCACTATTTTCTCTTTTTCCAACAAGAGTAGGAGTAACAGAAAAAATAAGGTAGTAACTTCAATAGTAGTGAGAGAAAGGGGGAACAGAAAGGAAAAAAAAAACAGAGAGAAAAGGGAAAGGGGTATAAGATAAGAAGAAGAAATGAGCCATGCACGCACATGCCCAAAGCCACCATTATCTTTAAGTGTAGGTAATTGGGGGTTCTTGTAGAATCATTCTAGTTTCATACCATTGTGTTGATTTAAAGCATTTTGTATCTGCCTTTTAATATCAGAATTTAAAGTATCAATAAAACGTTCCCAGATTGAAAAAAAAAATTTGTTTTCTTTTCCTTATAAAAGGGAGGAATCAATCCAATTAATTTTGAAGATCTAAAATAATTTCTCTTTGAACATGGCTAATGAAGGAGGGGTAGGATGAATCCATTGTTGGAGGGTACATTTTTTAGCTACAGCCGAAATAATCAACAATAGTTTTTTACAACCCTTAGAAACTCTAATTGTTCCCGGGATATATCCCAACACTGCCCATTCCGGCGTCAAAGATAATTAACTAAGTCAGCTAACGAAAACTGTTTCAATTCCAATCCAAAATTACCGTGCCATAGGCAGTGATATAGAGATGCCTCCACATGGGTAAATTTTGGATATGCAGAAGAGGTTGCGATACCGATAAGGTGACAGCTTGGGAGAAAGAATCTGTAGAACATCTTCCTATAGGTAGTAGCAGCAATTGTGCGAAGGGAATATTGAAGAATGCGCAAAATGTTAGCTTCTGTTAGATCTGGAAAGCAGGACTGCCATTTCATAATGCCCATGGTAAATGTTCCCGTAAAGTAAGGAGGTCTTATTATGCGATAAAAAGAGCTATAGCTCGATACGAATAGCTAGCAGACAAGAAAGCAGTAGCCCCCATTATAAAATAACTTCCCACCCCATATAGGCAATAGACCCTCCAGGGGTCATAAATCCTAATAATAATACCACTTCATACCCCATTAGTAGTAAAAAAAAAAAAAAAAAAGACCTATTTTCTAAACCAGCCCACTCTCCTACCCAGGGACAAGTATTTTTTATTATTATTTTACCCTCTCTTCCCTCTACAGCGTCGTATTTCTATATATATGATTCCTCACCCACTGATTCTAGATAGCCCCCCAAACCCCACAGGCATACCCCCCGAGCCCCTCTTTCGCCATAAGCAGAGCGCAGTGGAGCGTGTGTCAGAGGTGACTGATGATCAGTTACCCCTGTTGAAGCTGATCTCTGCACTTGCAGAGATCAGTCAAACTTAGTTCTCCTCCTCGCCCTGTTTTCCCCGACACATGCACGGCATTCTGGAGCACGATTCCCGAAATGATGTCGGCAGTCACTTCCGGGGGGTCCGTGGAATCATCCCTTTAAAGTTTTATCTTTTCTCATTGTTCCTTTGTGCAAACGGATTTGCTCTGGAAAAGCCGGGGGAAGCAGCGTGGTGGCACGGTAGCATGTGATGCTGGCAGTTAACTGGTTATATAGCTAAATCACTTACACCCTGCAATTATTAGTGATGGAAATAGGAGAGCTACTTGAGTGTCTAGTAAATCCTTCAAATCCATCCATAGTTTAAACAGAAGCATATAAAGTCCTAATTTACTAATATGGTGCAGTTAGGACACTGCAGCTAAGGGTTCATTTTAACTACCACCCACTCATCCAGGCTCACCTCACTATGCAGTGTCCGCAGTAATTTAATGTTTGACCAAAGACTTGTCAAAGCACTCATTCTGCAGAGAGGAACCTATGGTGTACTGGATTTCAGAGTGGGTTGGGAGGTATTACCCTATTACAGGCACTTAGGACAAGCTTCTCCAGGTGTGACAATAAAATACAAGTGCAGGAGTAAAACCACTGGCTCTGTTGTGGCACGTCCACTATGATGCGATCAAGGCTCATGCGTACCAAAACCATGCCCCATACCTATTTCAAGGACCCAAATGCTGAGAGGTCTAGAATGCAGTAACATTAGTCACAGGCCTTGAATCCACTAATATACACAATGTATTAATGAAAAGCAATGCTGCAGAGCTGTCATGAGGGCCCTGGAATATAGTGATTGTAAAACTTTGATTTCTTTTTTTTCTGATGAACCCCTTAGCTGCATTGGCAGTGTGTTTTTTGGTCACTGCAAAGAAGTTTCTAAAGATTTTTCATGATATTTCTGTTCACATTCGGAGCCGAAATCTTTGAGCCCGATACATTGATGTGTATACTGTATATATGTATACATACACACTTCTAATATATATTTATAGCTATACACACACACATATACTTTAAAAAAAAAAAAAGTTTTTGTTCTCAGAGGGTTCATTTGGTTTGTACAGTTCAACACAGCTGTCCAATGATTCTTAGTACTTATTGGTCATCTGCTGGTTATCTGTATAAGAATAAGACCTTGAAGTACATCTGCAGCCTTCATTTTTTACATTGCAGACCAACATTGGAGACCATGGCATTTGAAAATGTGCTTGGAGGAAATTAGTAACTATCAGTGCAGGTGCAGGATGCACACACAGGCACGGAGATTCATTGAGTTATCAGACACTGCAATCTGAGGTCGTTGGAAATAATATTAGGTCGTAGATTGAGATTTCCAGCATCAAATCGTGGAACTTTTCCGGTAATATAGTAAGACACATTTGTGTTTTACTTCAAAAATATAAGTTCAGATAAACCCCGGAGGAAGTTTCTTTTAAGGTCGAAACTCGAAACGCGTTGGTTCATTTTAACATTGGAATTTTCGGGTCCATCATTGTGAGCGTGACTGTGGATGTCAATATCAAAATTGACTATGGTCTAAATATATCATCCTTTGTGGAAATAATTAATGTAAGCTGGCTTAACAGTTTTTTCTACTAATTGTTCTTACATAGAATAAATATTTTTAAATATTAATGGTAGCCCTTGGGTGATTTTCTCGTGCGAGGGTCTATTGCAGTACAATCCAAAGGAAAGATCAGATATTCGGAGGGGCACTTTCCCGCTTTCCAATTACCTACAGAGAACTTTGATGTTACCTGTTCCACCTACAGGAAAGGAATCCTATTAATCACATCACCGAACAGGACTAATTTTCCTTGGGACTTTACCTACAAACGAACTAATATTTTTGTATTAAAGTGGTATACACAGTCAGCAGGTTCCCTAATAAGATAAACTATATATTGTTATTTTTTTTTAGTGCCCTTTCTTCCTTCTTTTCTATGTCATTTCAAAGACCCATCTAACAGGGGGTCAATACAGAGGTGCAGCGATATTACATATTGTTTTCTTAAAATGGCGCAAGCTAAGGGCATTTCCGTTATATATATATATATTTTAGAGATGTGCGGGTTTGGTTTTATTCGGTTCTTATCGCCAAATTAGCGCAAGTTCGAATTAATCCCATTGTACAGAATATTCAAAACACGTGAGAGCCAGATAGCCATTTTTGTGATCCGAACATTTCTGAGTAAAACCGAACCGCTCATCTCTAACTATATTTATATATATATATATATATATATATATATATATAAAATCAGATATGATAGAACTAGAATCTTGGCACAAACTATTGAATCCTACGGGGCTGCATCAGAGTGCCATACATTTACACACCATTTGCGCAGGTGACACACAATTTACATATATATATTTTTATGTATTTATACACATACATACACAGTATATATGCATGTCTGGGGTGACGCTCTCTGCTCTGGTGCCTCTAGCATACTCAGCTGATGCATCAAATTGCGGGGATATAGATAAGAGTGTGCTAGAAGCACCAGAGCAAAGAGTGACACCCCAGACAAAAAAAGAGGAAGTGCAGAGGTAATGACAGGTGCAGGGTGCTAGAATGAACATTTTATATATATATATATATATATATATATATATATACACACACACACACACACACATACATATATATATATTATAATGGATTTCATTAGAATGGAAATGAAATAAAGTAACAGTACACTTACCGCACACTTGACTCTTGACAGTGCCGCTGAGGCTGCCTCAAGGGCGCGAGGTGGGCTTCCAGCCAGTTCGCGCCGCAAGCTTGCAGTTGCACTTGTCTCCTGCTTCTCTCCCTAGGTGGCCATGGGACAGAAGAGCCAGCACAGCGGCATGTGTAATGTCGCCACTTCCGCGTCATTCATTTCACTGTACATGCGCTGCTGCCAGCTGCAGCACGCATCAGGTGATGGGGTGGCCGGTATGGGAGTTACCCTGGCCGGCTTCATTGATTGCTAGTGCGCCGCTGGCCAAAGCGGTCAGTATGTAATGCACATTTAGGCACCGCAGCCCCATTTTGTGCCCCTCTCAACATCGGGGCCTGGGACGTGAGTACACTTTGTACCCCCCCTGTCGCCAGGCCTGTTCACATCTGAAGTGTTTCTGCTGCTGTAATACTATGTAGTTACAACAATGGTAAAAACAATTCAGTTCCAAACCATCACACTGTGTTTGTAACGTGAGGCATGCTACCGATCCATCCATAGGTCATTACTTTCTTTGTACTTTTACCTTGCCATCTCTTTAAAGCTTTATCTTTTCTCATTGTTCACTTCTTTCCAGAACTCATTCCATCCCATAGCAACACAGAAGATTGTTGCCCTTATGCCCACAACGAATTTCACATTTTTAACTCATGTTTAAATGACAATGCTGTATTTGTTGCTGCACCCATGCAAGAGATTAACCCAGTGATTCCCAAACTGGATGGCATGGCACCCTGGGGTGCCTCAGGTTGGTGGTCCAGTAACAAATAAAATAATTTTTAGTCAGTGTGATAGGCAATACCAGTGCGAATTACTGCCAATCAAAAAATATGTGGACAAAAAAAAGTGCAGCCTGGTCAATCACCACAAAACTGACCCTAAGGGTGACATATAAACACAATTTACTTCATTTCATTTTTTCTGAATTTCTCAATAAGACATTTTTGGCCCAGGGCTGCCGTGGAAAAAATGATGATATTCTAGAGCGCCGTGATTCGAAAAAGTTTGGGAACCACTGGATCAACTATATCCCCAAATGTATAAACAATGAAAGGTGCAAGGTCACTAGGAAACGACAATTCTGAAATTTCACAGTATCAGATATTATTTTACTATGTGTAACGTGTCCAAATGTTGAAGTTTTATGAGTCACTGCCTAACCAACTTCCTTCCTTAAACTGATTTAAAGAAACTAGCCAGAGAAAGAGAACCTTATACAGAGAGATATTAAATGTTACATTCCTAGTGTTTCATGTAACATGTTTTAATTATTTTAAATTGGAATACTACCTTAAAAAACAATTCTATCAAATTACATCACTTGACAATACTGTATTTTATTTCTGAAGTAGAGGGTCCTTCCCTGAGACCTCCACCATTCCCTCTACTGGAACTGGTCCCAAAACGTACATACAGCTGGGCTGAATATTGATTAAGCTGCATGGCTTTTTGCAGCAGGAAATATCTGACAAGCTGACCAGGGTTGTGGTGTAGTACCATTGCATACCAGTTACTCAGAAATGCCTATGTGAATATTGTTACCTGTTACCTTATCTTCCTGCTTAAATATTGCACCACCTGTATGACAATAAATCTTACTAATTCATCTAATAAAGCAGTTTACTGCAAGTATGATCATACAGGGGAAACCCCAATTGAATCCTGACAGAGAGAGAGCGCTACACAAAAAACATAATGTAAGCAATACAATCAGACTGTCCGCCCCTCTACAAAACTCTCAATATCCACTTCTTTATCAAAGCCTTCAAGCTCTTATCCTAATCCACTGCTCCATGCTCCCTGCTCACAGTCTGCTCCTCCCCTTTAGACTGTAAAAGCTCTCATGAACAGGGTCCTCTTCCTACAACCTAACAGATTATAGGAATTTTCTATTCTTTTGAAAGACAGTGAGGGTTATGAACATGTTAAACTGAATTAAACATACGGTGTTAATTGTATTTGTCAAAAAGGAAGAAAATTACGTTCCTCAAGAGCCATAAAGTATAATTTTTATTGCAAACTACCACAAATAAATCAATAAAAATATAAGAGATAATTAATACACATGACAATACATTCTAAATCCTTAAAGAAAAATGTAACCAGTTTTATTTTTGAAATTCAGATCAATAAGATGATTTGTAAATCCTAACATAACTTGCAAACCATTTATTGTTATTATTTATCTAATGCCTCAAGTTACAACATAAGTTGTTGGACCGTATCCTGTATAATGCAAAAATAATTTACACTTAGGAGGTAATTCAATTGCAGGTGAAGGGTGCGAATTGCGTTACTGCAGAGTTTAAATGCCAGCAACGGCAGTGTGTCTCGCACCATTTGTCCGGCTGGCCAAATGCCTGATTCGCTCAAAAGAGCTCGCTAACCTGTGTGGTAGCGAAAACTTTTGTCTTTTGTGCAAAATCCTGCTGCCGTAAAGCACGGTGGCTGGCATGAAGATTTGGCCGAGCGAACGGATTTGCCATTAATTGAATTGCCCTCTTGTAGTCTATTTAGGTAGAGACCACTGCTATTGTAACATAAAAGCAAATAATCAGAAAATAAATGTAAACATTGTAACTATGTGAAAATTTGATGTGCAATTATGTTTTTCAGGCTGATAAAGCATTATAAATATGGACAACAGTACCAACGACACATGTGATTTATATTTTCACCACAAAACAGCAAGAATTCTGCTGCCGATATTCTACAGCATGATTTTCTTATTTGGACTGCTTGGAAACATCTTGGCTTTGTACGTCATCCACAAAAACAGACGAAAGCTAAACTCCACCACGCTCTACTCCAGAAACCTGGTCATCTCAGACATTTGTTTTGCCATTGTGTCACCTACAAGAATTGTGTATTATGCTATGGGTTTTGATTGGACCTTAGGAGAAGCACTTTGCCGAATTACATCGCTTTTCCTTTACATCAACACTTATGCCGGTGTAAACTTTATGACTTGCTTAAGCATCGACCGTTTCTTTGCAGTTGTACACCCACAAAACAAAATTAGGAGGGTGAAGTTTGCCAAGATCATCTGCATTTTAGTTTGGTTGCTAGTTTTTTTCCAGACATTTCCACTACTTTTACAGGAAATGTCACACAAGGAGCCAGATGGTAAAATAACTTGCATGGAATACCCAAACTTTGAAAAAATTCCACATTTGCCATTCATGCTTCTTGGAGCATGTTTTATAGGATTCTTTCTTCCTCTAGTAATAATACTGTATTGCTACTCTCAAATAAGTATAAAACTATGCCAGACAACAAAAACAAATCCATTATCGGAAAAATCTGGTACCAACAAAAAGGCTACTAACACAATCATTTTAGTTATTGTGACGTTTTTCATTTGTTTCACTCCTTATCACATTGCCCTTACCCAACATATGGTTAGAAAGCTCATTTACAACCCAGGATGCATTGAGATGAAACAACTTCAAATCGCTCTTCACATTACTGTTTGTCTAATGAACCTGAACTGCTGCCTAGATCCACTCATATACTTTTGTGCATGCAAAGGATATAAGAGACAAATTATGAAAATATTAAGGCGGCAGGCTAGCATAAGCTCTTCCAGTGTTACAAGGCCTCAAGCTGATGAAAGCTCACGGGACATGACAGAAAGCCAAACAGGGCAAAGCATGCAACTAAACCAGGAACTCAGGACAAAAAAGGAAGCAAATAAAATAAAACAAAACAGCATATTATGAATGTTACTTAAGAAACAGTGGAAGAGAGTAAGGTTTTTAGATCATGCTACATAATGACTAATGACTCTAGGTTATAACAGTGCTGGAGTTTACATCATTATAAAAGTTTAATCATTATAAAAACAGCCTTGTAATTCATTCTACAAAAGCTGTATCTTCTACTGGGGAACTAAGCTTATGAAGGAATTGCATATCATTTTGTGGTTATTAAACTGATGCCTAGTGCAAAGACAGCAGTGCAGAACTAGCTACTCTTCCGGAATATCCAGTCAACAAGAACATTTTGGGGAGTTCTCCCAGGACAGTAAAACCATCTCTCGTAACCCAATTAGTTTACAAGTTCTGTGGACAGTCCAGGGCCGTGGTACCAGGATTCACTGTAAATCAAGATGACATGGCCCCATACCCTGATGCAAACTGCATCCGCACAGTCACCCCAGTTGACCCAGGATCTTATGGAGAAATTAAAAGTAGGTGAACGTTTCACCTACAAATAGTGGAGGCATCCATACTGCGGTCTGATTCGCCAGTTTGCAGCCCATCAATTTGCTTGTAAACAGTGTAAATAGTCTGTATTATCATGAGTATTAGTTCAAACTAAAAAATGGCTACCTTGTCTGTGTAACAGGCTCATTAACCACATAATTGTGACAGTTAACTTACAAGGTGAGTCAAATTTTCATATTTGTAAATAATTTAAATACAAAAATATACATATGTAAAAGGTTTGCATACTTTGACAGAAGCCAAGATGCTTGATACTGTACATTTGACGCTAAATACAAGCTATTGTTTGACAAGCTGCCAGCAGTGTACTTCTACAGACTTACAAATGGAAATACTGGGCTGTACAGGAAATATATACCCCAGTTTCATCAAAACTGTATTTTGTTATAAGAAGATTTGGTTATGTATAGTTTATTTTTGTATGTTAAAATATTAGCTCTTGCATTAAGGAAATTTACATTTAAGATTTAGAGGTCTTCAAAAGTAAGTAAAATAGTATTCATCTCATTTGGAACTTAGGACAACCACTTATTAGGTAATCCACTCGTAGACAATGGGACTGGTCTCCCCTGGAAACACCCATTACCTGAAACTGGGGGAACAAAGGGCAGAGTAGGACAAGCTTGGTTTTCCTTCAGGTTCAATTCATAGCTAATTGGCTTCATGTTAACAGAGGACGTTCCAGGGGTTGGGCCCTACTCAAATATAAGGAGGGGTTGTGCAAAAAGTAACTATGCCTATAGTAATTGCATATATAGCACTCTATAAACACTATAACAATTTAACAGTTTCGTTTTCTGTAAGTATTCTGATGATTTGACTGACAAAGTAATATCAAACAGAGCTTGGTAAATGTAAAAAAATCTAAATAAAAAAGGAACACCGTGAAATAAAGAATGTGTGTGTAAATATAATGCTAGGTACCATGCAATACTGTAAATATATGTATAAATCTATACAATGTACTGTACTGCTGAAGTCAGAAATATCAAAATATAGTAATTAGTAAATATTTAAAAAAATGCTGTGTATTGTTGATTTAGATCACATTTAGAGCTCGTTCACGCCTATCCACTATTTTATCTGCTAATTAAGGCTTGAAAAGTGCAAAAAAAACCCAACAAGGTTTCTCCACCATTGCAGTCAACAATATTAACGCCATGCGTCAAATTTTATATTAACATGTAATAGCATAAATTACCAGTACAATAGATTGTAAGCGCATTTTTATTTATTTATTATCAGTTATTTATATATACATATTCAGCAGCGCTTTACAGAGGATTTTTGGCTATTCACATTGGTCCCTGAAGCTTACAGTCTATGCGTCTGACTCAGAGATGCACTTGAGCTCTGTTGGTGAAATGCATTTGCAGAACAAGTCCTACGTGATCGCATGCAGTGCCCCCATTATTACATGCTGCAGCCATTTGGGGGCGGGGAGGTAGTGCCGTACATATCGGAATCAGGGCCTATGTTCTCTTCCACATGCACATACACACTACAGTTAATTTTTGTCAGGAGCCAACTAACTTATTAGCATATGGGAGGAATCTCATGGTGGGAATTGAACCCAAAACCTCAGTGCTGTGAGGCAGTAATGCTAACCATTACACCATCCGTGCTGCCCTCAAATCATAAGCACCTAAAGTGTGCATAAGTTTTCATGAATTTGCTTTTAAATGTGACTATTCTTCAGTGTTTTCTTTATCTAAACATATACAGACTCTGGACATCTCTGCAAATGAACATAATGAAGCATGTTTATTTTTCACTTAAGTCTTTTTAAGGGTTGAAAATGGCTTTTTCTTTTTTTTTTTTTAAACCAGTGACTACATAGTTTTGTCTTTAACATCCATTTAGGTTACCGTGGTTAATATTATTGTTTATTTATATTGCGCCTCAGAGTGTCCATGGCACCATACAGGTAAAGTACAGTAGAACACACAAATAAAACAGTATATTCAAAGAGGCCGTACAGGGTAAAAACAACCATTGAGATCTCTTTATCAGCTGAATGCCAGGTACTAACAATAGCAGTCAGTGACCCAGTGCCCTGGGAGAGCAGACAGACAGAATCAGAGCTGCTGATTGACTGAGAGCACACTTGGAACATGGAAACTGCAGGGTAAAAACAAGAGGGTGGGGAGCCATGCCCATGAGAGCTTACAGGCTACGTCAGTAGTTCCCAAACTGGGTGCCATGGCACCCAGGGGTGCTGCAGAGCACTTGCAGGGGTGCCACAGGTTGGTGGCCAAGTACCAAATAAAATAATTTTTAGTCAATGTGATAGGGAAAACCAGCGCTGGTGGCTGGCAATCGAAAAATGTGGACAAAAGGAAGCGCAGCCCTCTCCACCACCACATAAATGAACCTAAGAGTGGCAGGTAAGCACAATTTACTTCATTTAATAATTCTTGCTGAATTTTTCAACAAAAACTTTTGGCCCAGGAATGCCGTGGAAAAAATGCTGATACTTGAGGACACAGTGATTCAAAAAAGTTTGGGACCCACAGCACTAAGCAAATGGTTGGAAACTGAGAGATGAAATAAGAAAATATAAGAAGGTAGGATAGAGGGCAAGAATTAGAATTGTGAGAAAGGCTAATAGGCGTTGATAAATAAGCTGTCTTTTTTAAAGTCGTGGAACGACTGCAGGCTGGTATAGAGTCTCATAGGGTGGGAGTTCCAGAGGAAGTAAACAACATGAGAAACGTCTTAGATGAGGGAGTGGGACACGGTGATTATCATGGCGGAAAGGCGACAGAGCAAAAGAGAGGAGAGAGAGCATGGACTGAAATTAATTACATGGTTTACAATTAACAACTGTTATGAAGCATCTGGAATCTAATTTTATACAGTGCTTATAAGCATGGCAAGTCAACCATATAGATTGAAAATATAAATCATACATAACAGAACTCATGTTTAAAGCACCAATTGTGGCAATACTGTTTTTTTGTTACATTTGATAGTAGAATAGTAGTCATATATGTGCAGCATATAAAGGTTAAGAAGCGCTTCAAATCTCATTATATATTATCTTATTTTGAGATGACAGAACTGTGAATATTGCTGCAAACTAAGTATTTGCAAATATGCTATTAGGTTCACTAGCATTGCACTATGACAACTGTCACCAGGGGCGTCATTAAGTCCTCCATTATGAAGCTATGCCCCCAGCATGATATAGCCACCCTAACTAAATTACACTTGGCGGATGTTGGAAGGCATGCATTGCTTATTTTCAACTTACATTTTCTGCTAAGCATTTTATAAAGTGATAACTAAAAAGCTTTGCAATATCAAATATACTTTGGTACCCACAGCCCATGGGGAAAAGAAAAGCCCAAGCAGTTTATACTGTGGGACTGGTAGACATTTAATGTTAATGCTGCTTTCAATTTTCACTTGAAACCAACCAAATAGCTGTGGCTTACAAAAGCAGATGCTGTGTACCAGCTCTCCTTTGAGAAATATGTTACATTAAGTGCCAGAAGAATGTTCATGATCTAGCATACTGGAATTAGAGTGCCATTCTAGAGGTTTTTGGGGCAAAAAAATGCATCCCTCCTTCATTGAAATATAGAATTTGACGGCAGATAAGAACCACTTGGCCCATCTAGTCTGCCCCATATTTAAACCTATTGTTACCTCAACCCTTATTGATCCTTACGTCTTCTGAAGGATATCTTTATGTCTATACCATGCATGTTTAAATTGCTCTGTGTTATTTCTACAACCTCTGATGGGAGGCTATTCCACGTGTCCACTACCCTTTCTGTGAAGTCATTTTTCCTCAAATTTCCCCTGAACCTACCACCCTCAAGTTTCAAGTTGTCCTCTTGTTCTAATACTTCTCTTTCTTTGAAGAATGTCTCCTTTACCGTGTTAAAACCCTTTATATATTTGAACGTTTCTATCATGTCCCCCCTTTCCCTTCTCTGCTTCAAACTATACATATTAAGATCTTTTAGTCTTTCCTGGTAGGTTTTGTGGTGTAGACCTTGCACCATTTTAGTTGCCCTTCTATGTACAGTCTCTAATGTATTAATATCCTTCTGAAGATATGGCCTCCAGAACTGAACACAGTATTCAAGATGAGGACGTACCAATGACCTATACAGTGGTATTATCGCTTCTTTCTTTCTGCTACTGATTCCTCTCCCTATGCAACCAAGCATCTGACTTGCCTTCCTCATTGCTTTGTTACAATGTTTGCTTGCCTTTAAGTCACATGAAATAGTGATTCCTAGATCCCTTTCCTCTTCAGTAGTTTCCAGTATAGTGCCATTAATACTATATTTAGCCTTTGGATTTTTGAGACCCAAGTGCATGATCTTGCATTTTTTTGGCATTAAACTGTAGTTGCCATGTTCTTGACCATTCCTCTGGTCTACCTAGATCATCAATCATTTGTTTTACTCCTCCTGGTGTGTCTATCCTGTTGCATACCATTGCGTCACTTGCAAAAAGGCATAGTTTCCCTTCAATACCATGCAATGTCACATATAAAGATATTAAAAAGCACTGGTCCAAGTACAGATCCCTGAGGTACTCCACTGGTAACATTTGCCTCTTGAGACTGCACTCCGTTTACTACAACTCTCTGTTTCCTATCCTGCAGCCATGATCTTATCCATTCAACTATCTTTGTATCCAATCCCATGCTTTCCAGTTTATTTAAAACTGCGATGTGGAACAGTGGCAAAAGCCTTACTAAAGTCTAGATAAGCTATATCTATGGCCCCCCCTTTATCTATTTCCTTAGTCACCCGGTCAAAAAAGTCAATAAGATTTGTTTGACATGATCTCCCCCCAGTAAATCCATGCTGTTTGGGATCCTGCAAATTGCTGGATTTGAGATAATCTACGACTCTTTCTTTTAAGAGTGTGTCCATCAATTTCCCAACTACTGATGTAAGGCTCACTGGTCGGTAGTTGCTTGCCTCTTCCTTGCTTCCACTTTTGCGCAGTGAGACGTTTGCTTTTTTCCAGTCCTCTGGAATTACTCCAGTAGCTAGTGACTGGTTGAATAATTCTGTTAATGGTGTTACCAGCACCCCTTTAAGCTCATTTAGTATCCTTGGATGTATCCCATCAGGCCCCATTAATTTATCCACTTTCAGTTTTGAGAGTTCTGTTAGGATCTTCTGTGTAAATGTGCTTGTTCCTACCTCATTTTTCTGACTACACCTGCAACTTAACGGTGGCCCCTTTCCCTCTCTCTCATTAGTGAATACTGAACAAAAATAATTATTAAGATGATCAGCTATTACATTGTTTCCCTCAACAAGACTCCCTCTGTCTTTAGTCTTTTTATTCCACCTTTTGTTTTTCCCCTTTAGCTTATGTACGTAAAAAAAGTTTTGCCCCCTTTACCCACTGACTGTGCCATTTTCTCCTCAGTTTTTGCCTTTGCACATCTGATTGCTTTCTTAGCCTCCTTCTGATTTACAAGATATACCTCTTTGTCTTCATTATTTTGCCTCTGCTTGTATTTCCTAAAGGCCATCTTTTTTTGAATTTACAATACTTGCTACCTCTTTCCCGGACCACACTTACTTCCTTTTCCTTGTGGTTTTCCTAACCTTTTTGATAAAAAGGTCTGTTGCCTTTTAATATTGTACTTTTAAATTTTCCCACCTCTTCTGCACTCCTTTCAAGTTCCTCCACTTTGCCAAAGATTCGCTTACACATCTTCCCATTCCTGCAAAATCAGCCTTCCTAAAATCTAACACCTTTGTTTTTGTATGGGGTGAGTTAGTATCTGTCTTTATTTTGAATTCTTCACCTCTTTCCTCTGTCACCAATTTAGTAAATCACAATGCTCATCCTGTTTGCCTGGCTAATGGTAATAATGCCTGTCAGCTGTCTCATTAGGATGGATGTACAGTATACTTACCTACGTTCCCGGAAGTTGCGGGAGGCTCCAGAATTTTCGGGTAGCCCCCGGAAGAGTGTCCGGATCTCCAGCATCCCATCCACTTCCTAGTGAAGTTGGCAGAATAGGGAGATAGTTGCCGGGAATCACGGCTCTATATGGAGGGGCGAGCTAAATGACGTGAAAATGCATTATGTAGCCTAATGACATAGAAGCCCGTTCGCGCCCCCCGAAGTGGCCACCTGTGTATATCTCCCCGGGAGGAGTGATAACATGTCGGTAAGTATGATGCACAGTGCATCAGTTAATTAATTTAATACTTAATTGTTTCAGTTCATTGTATTAGGGACCTTAATAAAAAAAAAAAAAGTACTAGTCGGCACTAGTGTTTGTATATGGCAACGCCAATCAGTGAATACAATGGCGTGAAAGAAATTGCTGAAAACAGGAGCCTGGGGCCTCTATACTGCTGACAACATGCTGCAGGCAAGTAGCTCTTGTTATCACTTTAGCATCAAACTATATAGTGGGGTAAAATAATTTTCCTTTAAAACACAGAATCTACTCTTCTTCAGAGACGCGGTCAGAATCCCGACGACGCCGGCATGCCAACACTTATCAGAATACTGGCGCTGGCATCCCGAGGGTAAGTACTGGGGTTGGGGTTAGGGTTAGGCTGCGGGGGGAGGTTAGGTTTAGGCTGCGACAAAGGAGATTTAGGGGTAGGGTTAAGATTTAGGTTAAGCTTACTTACCTCTAGGCGTGGGATTGTAAACTGGTCAGGGTGTCGGCGTCGGGATTCTGAGCGCCGGGAATCCCGAGACCCGGCATCCCGTACCCATCCCCTTCTTCAGTATTACAACATATAAGCATGCGCTTGTACATATATAAGCATGTGCTTGAAATTAGGAAGAAATAAATATTGAGATTGGGAACCTAACTGCACTTTATCTTCTTGTGTGAACATTAATTTGCCTTCCCCCACATAAAGGGCATATCATCACTATCTTTCCCCAAATAACTTTTGATGCGAGAAGCAGTTGGCTGCTCTGAATATTAGGGAGTGAAGCTTCCATTGCAAAGGTGCTGTTTTTCCCTTTACCTGATGTGTTACAAATATGACTTGTCTGCTATGTCCACAAAGAACTTATTATTAGTAACTATGCATTTATATATGTAGGGAAGACAAGAAATATCTAATTAGCAGCTTGTTTTTGCCTTGCAGTTTGTGATTAATAAAATAACTATATTTAATGGTGACACTTGTCCTTAGAATGAAACCTATTTTATTCCAGGATACTGTAATAAATTATTATTAATGTGCTATATATCGAGGTCAATTCTAGGGATCTAAGCATGTGTTTGAAGCAGCAGCCTCCAGCTCCTCATGCCTAAGGTGCAGATGGGTTGGGTATGAGATGCCGGTGGTCGGGATACCGCTGGTCAGAATACAGACAGCGGCAATTCAACAGTTTAGATCCCGAGAGCGGTAGGTATGTATAGTACAACTAACCCTAACCCCTACCCTAATCCTAACCCTCCTCTCCCGGTGACTAAACCTAACCTACCCCCCTAGTGCCTAAACTTAACCTCCACCTCCCCGCACCCGAACTCTCCATCCCTGGTGCCTAAACCTAACCTCCCCACACCGTAAACCTAACCCTCCCCCTTAGTGCCTAACCCTAAACCTAACCCACCGCTAAACCCCCGATACTTTAACTTCGGGATGCAGTCGGTCGGGATACTGTTGCCGGGATCCTGACGCAAGTCGGGATGCGGACTACATCCCCATGCAGATACAGAGTTAACATATTTATGTAGTAATATGCATGTATGACCTATAATAGGCACCAATCAACCTGAATTGTATTGCCTCCCTCAACCTATTAATTTGTTCCCTCCCCAATAGTTAATTCTCCTTAGCTCCTACTTACTTAGTGCAGAGCAGGTGAGAAGCAGAAGGGCAGGGGGGGGAAGACAGGGAAAGGCCAAGACTTAAGGCCCCCATACACCTACCGACAGATCACTGGATCCTGTGATGGGATCGGAAATGCCGACCGGTGGCCATCGATGTTCCGAGATCCGTTGGAGGATCGATTCAATTCTTCATGTTAAATTTCACAGATTTTGCTAATTACGATCATATTCTAATATTCAAATCAGTCACCGATCCTGAGATGCCAGGTTGCAGGATCACAACATCCGTTACTGTATGGGTCCCTTTAAACACGCTCAGGGCCTGATTCAGACCCTCTCGCGAGCGCTGGGCGCTCGCAAGCGGGTCGATGGTGTCCTAGTGCGCATGCGCAGTGGGGAACATCGACCCGCTTGCGAGCGTCCTGCCGCTCGCGAGCGGGTCTGAATGACCCCCAGTTTGCCAAGAAGGGTGTCTACAGTAATCACTGCACGTGGTGGAACTGGACCAACAAAGTACTGATGTCAATAAAATCTAGTTGATCTATTTGCTGTCAGTGTCCATCACTATTGTCTACATAGTGTATGTATTTTTGTTACCAAATAATTTATTGCATGAATTTACATATAACTGAACATTGTCACCGTAGCCAGCTGCAGTAAGTCAAGACTAGGAAACAGAGGGCCTAATTCAGACCCGCTCGCGAGCGCTGAGCACTCGCAAGCGGGTCGATGTTGGCGGCTCCGTCGTGCGCATGCGTGAGACCCGAATAACGACGGCCAAGCCGTCGTTATGGGTCTCGCCCCAAAGGGGGCGTACTGTCGATGGTGAGTGACAGCACGCCCCCTTTGGTGGGCGTGCCGGGGGCGTGGCTGCCCAGACGGAGGCATTCCCGTGGGAACGCCTACCGTCTGTGGCCGGCCCCACTGACATCACAAGTGATGTCAGTGGGAGTGCTTTTGGCTCTGATAGAGCCAAAAGCACTCCAGGGCTTGCGGCAACGAGACCCTACCGCAAGGGTCTAGTCGGAAGCCGATGGTCGCGATGGTCTTGACCATCGCGACCATCATTTTGGCCGCTCGCTATAGCTGTGGGCGGTCACCCACAGCTATGCGAGCGGCCAGGAGGCCGCTCTTAAATTCAGAGGGACGGCCCTGATTCAGAGCGAGCACTCTGTCAGAGCGTCCGGCTCTGAATCAGGGCCTGAATCTGTATTCCAGACTATCCTGAACAACCATCATATACACCTTATGGCCAGAGCATTACCACTACAACCACATGGCCATTCCAGTTTCCTTCAACGCTGCTTATAGATGGTGCAATACCGATACACAGCAATTGCACCACTATTACAATATGGGATGCTGAAAAACCATTGCCCAGTGATAATCTGACCAAAATCAATCAGCCCACTATGAAGGCATGTTGGCAAATGCAGTATAAAAAAGTCTGTCTGCAGTAATCTACCATTTGCATTAACAGACTCAAATAATGTCAAAGTAATTCTAGCACTGAACCCAAGGGGCCAAATGGCTGGTAACAACCAATCTGATCACTGATACGATTGCTCAGTGCTTGTGCTACACAGCAGGATTATGCGTGTGGTAAGTTTTGATGTACTTTTCTTTCCTTCCTTTTTTTTTTTTTGTTGGGTAAAAATTCAGAATAAATGCAGCGAATGTGCAAAAAAAATTCAGAATTCATGACTCCAAAATATCCCATATTTTATTCTATAAAGTCTCCAAACCAATATGAAGTCATTACAAATATAGTTCTTCTCAAGCAGTTCATCTTTCACAAGTGTAGAAATGATTAAATAAATGTATAATATGAAGTAAGCATACCCCATTCCATATTTGTTTTGGCATAGGAAATGTAAATATTGTGTTTAAGAGAGTCAAAAAAGGTATAAAATATAAAAAGTATATAGAAAAAAAAATCAGTAAAGTTATTCTATGCAATTAAAAAAAAAACAGAAATTATTGGAGATTAAAATATATTCGACACCCCAATACAACAGCATTTAAAAAAGCAAATTCAGGACAAAATAAATCCACCAAAATACCCACTTTCCATTAAGCCTTGGAACTTTCAGGCTGCCTGTCTGCAAAAGGACTTGTTTGGCAGTAACGATGACAGGCTAGCTATGCTTGTTTAGTTATGGTTCTAACTATTCTTTAAATATTTGATTGCACAAAATTGCTGCTGTAAAGGACATATATTTTACACAATTCTTACTTCCTTTTAAAGAGCATAAAACAAAATGTAACCATTTAGCCACAAACATTCAAAAGAGCTGCTCATTAACCTTAATTTCAGTAATAAGCTAAGCACATTTAATAAAGAGACACAATCTGCCATAAAACAGACCCCATGTGCTAATCAAATCTTACACTCATGCCAAAACACAACTCAGACCCTTTGATATGCCCTTTAGAACCCAATTTACCTCATACTGTACCTCCCCACTCAAATATAAGAATTGTGAATGCTGGTGAAGCTTGATGAGCATAATGCAGAGAGCTGGACAGAGAGAGCATAGAGCAGGAAGGAGATGGAAGCCATAGGTGAAGGCTTTGCTAGCTGCCTTTTGCCCACCACTGGGTCTAAATGTTTGAATTTCTTTGTTTTTGCCATTAATGATATTATGAGTTTTGCACAAATCAGTCAGCTACAGACTGAAACTGTCCGTCATGAAAAATGAAGACACCAAGGGGCCTATTTATCAAATAATATTTATGGGATATTCTCTGAAAACAACAAATGTTAAGTATGCACCGAATGTACCATGGAGGGTCCCTCTATTTTTCGACAGCAGCTGCAGCCCCATAGGTTTCTATGGGGGCTGCAAACCTGTTCTATTTACCAAGCACCAGAATGCATCCCCCAATCAGTAATGCCATCTCCAGAAGGTGTTATCTTCTAGTACAGGGCCTGCCAAGACGTTGATCGCGATCTACTGGCAGAAACTGTGAATGCTGGTCTCTGAAGTGATCAGAGACTAAAGAAGCCTCTAATCGTTTCAGAGGCCAGCGTTCCCAGTGATGCAGTGCGCAGGTGCACGGGTGACATCATGAAGTCACCTGCGATATGAGGAGCGGCAGCGTCTATGGGAGTGAAAGCGCGAGCGCTGATGGTGTGGAGCGGTGCCCAGTGTGAAGAGAGGTAAGTATTGCACAGGGAACTGGGGCCTGTTCTACACTGGGAGGAGGCACCAGTACTGGGGGCACAGCATAAGGGGCACTACTAGAGGCATTACTGGGGCACTGCATAAGGGGCTCTAATACAAGGGGCATTGCATAATGGGCACAACTACAGGGGGCATTGCATAAGGGGCACAGCTACAGGGGGCATTGCATAAGGGGCACAACTACAAGGGTAACTGCATAATAAGCACATCTACACTGGGCATTGCATAAGGGGCACAACTACAGGGGGCATTGCATAATGGGCACAAATACAGGGGGCAATGCATAAGTGGCTCTAATACAGGGGGCATTGCATAATGGGCACAACTACAGGGGAACTGCATAAGTGGCTCTAATAAAGAAGGCATTGCATAATGGGCTCTTATACAGGGGACACTGCATAAAGGGCACAACTAAAGGGGGCATTGCATAATGGGCTCTACTACAGGGAGAACTGCATAATGGGCACAACTACTGGGGACATTGCATAAGGGGCACTACTACAGGGGGCATTGAATAAGGGGTACTACTACTGGGGACACTGCATAAGGGGTACTACTGTGTGTCTTAACTTGAATAAGAGTCAATACTATGTGGTGTAGTGTGAATAAGATTGTGCTGCTGTGTGTTGTAATTTGAATTGGGGATACTATAGGCCGAATTCAATTAGGTGCGAAAAGTCATAATCGGTGAAAAGCTTTCGCCGATGCAACATTTTCACTTTATTTGCCAGTTTGGATGCGATCTTTTCACGTACTCTCTCAATGCGTGCTCCATTTTCGCCCTATTCAATTGCAAAACACGCGAAGATGCATATGTACGAAAACTGCGAATGGCGTAACTAGCAAAAAGTACAGCATATTTTGGGGAAATCAGTCTGTACCCCATAAAAAGCCTAACTGACACTGGAATTCAATATAGAAGTGTATTAATAGCCCTAAGTATTTTGGGTTCTTAAATTGAATCAAATGGCTGTTATATGCATATTGGCATAAGTGTTGAAAAATTATATAAAGCAATTTATTTTGGAAAAAATATTTGTAGTTAAATTGAGGGTACATTAAAATGGGTGTTAGTATATTTTTGTGGCTATAAAGTGCAGTTTTAAAAATTTTTAAAAATACACCAGCTGAAGGCACCTGTAATCCTAAAAACACTTGTCCCATCCATACAGCTCCCAAAATACCTGACTCAGTACTCCCAAATGCATTTTCCTACACTTTTTACATTTACACCCCGAAAATGACATGTCTTTTTTAGTGGGAATTAAGCTAATTTGAATTTTTTTTTTTGCCTAGTCATTAGGGGGGGGGGGGTGTCTAAAGGGTTCTGAACCAAGTCCCCACATTCTAATTCAAAAATAGGGGTTTTGCTAATTTTTTCACCTGCTTCTGAGGTGGTAAAAACTTTTTGCCGGTTTCTGCCTATGGAGCTTTCGCCCGTGGAATTGAATAGTGCGATAAGCTGGTATGCATGAAAAAGATCGCATCGGTGAATGTTTTCGCCAACGCAACTTTTTCACACCTAATTGAATACGACACAATGTCTAATTTTGGCAGGACGAACCCCATGCCCCTTGCTACGAAGTAACGCCCCCTTTTTTGCATACCAAGCCCCCTTTTTCGGGCTTGGTAGATCACAAAAGGTTTTCAGTTTTAAAAGTAGATCACAGATCCAAAAGTCTGGACACCCCTGTTATAGTAGCTTACTGACTACTACTTTGCAAACATAACCAGGAGGAGGTTCCTCCGGAACCCTCCCCAGTAATGGGCGCAGCACATGCGTGGTCAGATCCCTGCCTGTGTGCTATAGTAGCCTACGGGCTACAATTTTGCAAACATTACCGGTAGAGGGTTCCACTGGAACCCTCCCCAGCAATGGGCGCATACCATGCGTGATCAGACACCAGCCCGTGTGCAAAAATCCCAATAGAGAAGTGAAGAGACAGCTGATGTGGTCACTTTACTTCAAGCACATCGCAGTGACAGGCTCTTTTTGGAGCCCTTGTCCTTGCTGCTGTATATTTATACATACTAGCGGTATTTCATTTCATACAGTATTGCTGCAAATAGCGACGATAAGAAATTACAATTATCGGGTCTTAACTGATAATAGAAAAATATGCCCCCAAGAATATCAAAAACATTCTTGTCCATTATGTCGCTATACTACTTTGTCTGGAATGTATTTAAAAGTTTTACTACAGAAAGGTGAAAGAGGCGAACATTAATTGTGATATTGTCCTGAAAAAAAAAAACTATTACACATTTGTAGTAATCTAGATTAATCTTTTAAATCAATTTTTTTTATATATATTTTTTTAAAGTATTTTGAAAATGTAAATAATTACATATACTATATACTCTCACACAAACTGGAAGTGACCAATAGAATTAAAATCAACCGGCCTGATTAACACACCCTTCACCATTGCCCCTGCAATGTATTGTTTTATAAAAATATTTTAATCGCAAGCTAAGTCAGTGGCAAAAGCAAAATTCCTAGAGGGGGCTTTCCAAATGCTTGACTTTAGAGTGAGTGTGGCCAGTCCATGAAGGTGGCATAATTAGCACTTAACCAACTTTAATATGCGCCATACAAAGTATCGTGTGTCATAATACCCCCCATGCATTTACCTATGTAAATAACTGGATTTTGTTAATTTATCATACAAAGAAAATTAATATAGGATGCATAGACCAGCATTTCAAAGTATTTCTGCCTATGTAAAAAAAATATATACAGAATATATATTAAAAAAGAAATATATATATATATATATATATATATATATATATAAAAAGAAAAAACTCTCTATATAAAACCTCTGCGCTAATAAAAATCAACTAAAAAGTGTGAATTGGCAGATAAATCACAGCAACCATTGCTTGTGCAGAAATTCTTCAGGACCATAATAAATGAAAATGTAACTAAAAATGTACATATATCACATAATACCTCTAAAAAAATGCATACTGAGATAGCTTAAAAATTGATAGCAATTGCTTAAAGTCACTCTCGTGCAAAGTTCCTTATATAATAATGGTATTATCTCAATTTGTTAAATACCACTATCCCTTAATTAAAATCAAAATTATGCAGCGGGGTCTTTTATTTGAGAAAGCCCCCGCTGCATATAGGGGCAAAACGCATCAAAGGGATCCCAAGCCACTTCGTTGAGTCCAGGATATTGAGCAGCAATTGATCAGATCGCCCAGGACGCTGGTGTGCCAATCACGTGATAACGCCACCGCTACAGTGTATCTATACAGCGCGGCCGCTGTTACTTTGCAAGACATCTCCTCAGTGGAAGGCAGGCTGTTGCTGACACTGGGTCCAAGGCTTGTTTTCAGCCGGAGCTCAAACAGGAAGCCTTGTGGCTATCAAGCACACCAGCAGGGTGAGCATTAACTTCAGCTGCTGTTTAGTCTGGCCAGTTCACGAACTGAACATCTATACAGGACATTTGCAATTTTCTAACCCTATGCACATATGAGGATAATTTATCATCTATTTCAATAACAGGACAAAACCCTCATTTATATTTCTTTATATGCCTAAACACAGATGGCAGCAGGACATTTTAATTAAGGGATAGTGGAATTTAACAAATCAAGATAATACCATTATTATATAAGGAACTTTGCACGAGAGTGACTTTAAGCAATTGCTATCAACTTTTAAGCTATCTCAGTATGCATTTTTTTAGAGGTATTACGTGATATATGTAAATTTTTAATTTCATTTTCATTTATTATGTGTATGATTAAATATATTATGTTTCATTGATCGAGTCCTGAAGAATTTCTGCACAAGCAATGGTTGCTGTGATTTATCTGCCAAGTCACACTTTTTAGTTGATTTTTATTAGCGCAGAGGTTTTATATATAGAGTTTTTTCTTTATATATATATCTATTTCTTTTTTTGTTCTTTCTTTAGGGTGAGTTTTTTCACAGACTCATCCAAACTCTCTGCAGCTGAGATTCATTTAAATTTAAGTTTATATATTTATTTTCTATTAAGCGCCGCAGTTATTTTCTTTGATATATTAAAAAAGCATGCACTATGGGCAGCCAGCCAGAAGATGGAGCTCTGATCCTGAATATCATATTGAATTCAATAATGATCATTAAAATACAGGCAACCAATGGCAGAGAAGTTCAGCAATGGACAAACATTTTGCTGCATTCAAAATAGACTGTAGGGTTAAAAGTCTGCTTAGGTGTAGAGCAGCAAGAACAGAATTTACAATATACGATGCAGTCATGATCACTATGAAGGTATCCCATAATGACTTAATTTATGCACATCATGATATTCTTCACTGGCTTCTATGCTCCTTTTTTCACAAATAAGGTAATTATTATTCCATACAGCCGTTTCAATTTGAAAACTACAAAGTTAAGCTGCGTACACATGGTACAACTTTGCAGGACGATATAAACTATAACGATATCGATCATATCATTGTCGCTCATATAGTCCATTTTTTGGCCTCTTCCAAACCCCTAACGACGGACACGGATGGTCGATAACAATAATCGCCCGTGCATGCAGTCCAACCTGGTCGATATCGACCAGTCGTTTGGGGGATGGTGGTGTGATGGATGATCGATATCGAACATCCAGCACATGCAGGACGATCAGACGATATCGTTATCATTGTCTGATCTGACCGTGTGCATGCACTAATAGACTTTCACCAGTGTTGTTACATACCTGCTGTGTTGCTAAGTGCTATGTTAATGAGTGCTGCTATGACAGTGAATTTAGGGGCAAATTATAAATTAAACATATTGACAAAAATGATCGTTTTTTCAGAACACTGGCCCTCATTCAGAGCCGTACGCTCTGAGCAGAGCGCACGCTCTGAATGAGGGCCGGGCTCCATTTTCATGGAGCGTCCTCCTGGACGCTCGTATAGCTGTGGGTCACCACCCACAGGCTATACGAGCGTGCTTTGTGATGGCCGCGATGGTCGAGACCATCGCGACCATCGAAATTGCGAGCCGGAGCCTGCGGTTGAGGTTTTCAACCGCAAGCTCCGGAGTGATTTTGGCTCTATCAGAGCCAAAATCACTCCCACTGACATCACTAGTGATGCCAGTGGGCCGGCTTCTGACGGGATGCGTTCCCGTGGGAACGCCCCCGTCAGGGAGGCACGCCCACCAAAGGGGGCGTGCTGTCAATCAACATTGACAGCACGCCCCCTTTGATCAGACACAACGAGCGAAGGACTTTCCTTCGCTCGTCGCGTCTGGCGCATGCGCACGACGGAGCTCCCTCCGTCGTGCGCATGCTCAGTCCATAACATCGACCCACTTGCGAGCGGACAGCCGCTCGCGAGTGGGTCTGAATCAGGCCCACTGTTTTTCTCAATAAAATACCATTAGTCTTTTTGCACATTCTACACATCAAATAAAATCTAACCAATATGGGCAAAAAGTGGGTTTGTTTTTTTTTTATTTATATTTCAAGATTAGGAACCTAAAGCAAATGTGTTTTTCCTCCTCTAAACAGCACAAACAGATACACTGTAGTTCTTGTTTCAGCATTCATTCACCTTTCCAAAACAGCTACAAATCAGGGTTAATAAGTGTGGGTTTTGACAAAAAAAAAAAAAAAGAAAAGAAAAATCTGCACTTAAAATGAAAATTTATTTTTCTTGTCTTGATTTAAACGCTCACTATGTGTAAAAAGAATATGGTAGCCCAGCACAGCCTACAATTTTATTAACTAGCATTAAGTGATGGGCCACTTTTTTTATTCAACACAAGATCTGGGCTTTAGATGCTTTGGAAATATTTTTTTTGTGTACCATTTCTGTCACGGTCTTGTCACCAGACAATATCTACTAAAAGGATCAAATTGAGGAGCAATATTGTGTCCTCTCTCTCCCCCCCCCCTCTTTTTAATATGTGGGTGCACCCACCTATACAGATGTAATTATGGGTGTGATAGGGCCAGGGGCTGGCTGGCAACTTTTAGCCTTTGGGGCAAGTCCAGAGCACTGGCCCGTAAACAACAGCTCATCCTTAAATAGAGATTATTAGATCTTGCGCGCAGACCGACTGGCACAATTGAACAATGAGGGACCTAATCAATGACTCAAATAGAGATGTTCGTTTCAATACATACACTTAAATAACTAAAACATTATAAGAGGTAAATAAAATGTTGGATATTTTTCAGAAAGAGAGACAATATAGGGCCCCATTTAACAATGAAACATAATACCTTTAGCACCTACTAAAGAGGTTACGGTCTCCTTCAGTATTTAACAAACAGCGGTAAGCCACATTCCCTAGCCCCAGTGTGTCTCTGCCTCATTCCCCCAGATCCAGTGTCCGTCTCTCAGCCACATTCCCCCAGTTTCAGTGTGCGTCTCTCAGGCCCATTCTCCCAGACCCAGTGTGCGTCTCTCAGCCCCACTCCCCTAGACCCAGTGTGAGTCTCTCAGCCCCACTCCCCCAGACCCAGTGTGCATCTCTCAGCCCCACTCCCCCAGACCCAGTGTGCGTCTCTCAGGCCCATTCCCCCAGACCCAGTGTGCGTCTCTCAGGCCCATTCCCCCAGACCCAGTGTGCGTCTCTGAGGCCCATTCCCCCAGACCTAGTGTGTGTCTCTCAGCCCCACTCCCCCAGACCTAGTGTGCGTCTCTCAGGCCCATTCCCCCAGACCCAGTGTGCTTCTCTCAGGCCTATTCCCCCAGACCCAGTGTGCGTCTCTGAGGCCCATTCCCCCAGACCCAGTGTGCGTCTCTGAGGCCCATTCCCCCAGACCCAGTGTGTGTCTCTCAGCCCCACTCCCCCAGACCCAGTGTGAGTCTCTCAGCCCCACTCCCCCAGACCCAGTGTGAGTCTCTCAGCCCCACTCCCCCAGACCCAGTGTGCATCTCTCAGCCCCACTCCCCCAGACAAAGTGTGAGTCTCTCAGCCCCACTTCCCCAGACCCAGTGTCAGTCTCTCAGCCCCACTCCCCCAGACCCAGTGTGTCTCTCAGCCCCACTCCCCCAGACCCAGTGTGCATTTCTCAGTCCCACTCCCTCAGACCCAGTGTGAGTCTCTCAGCCCCACTCCCTCAGACCCAGTGTGCATTTCTCAGACCCACTTCCCCAGACCCAGTGTGCATCTGTCAGCCACATTCCCCTAGTTTCAGTGTGTCTCTCTCAGGCCCATTCCAACAGACCCAGTGTGTGTCCTCAGCCCCATTGCTCCAGACCCAGTGTGCATCTCTCAGCCCCAGTGCATCTCTTTGCCACATTCCCCAGCCTGTGTGGGTCTCCCAGCCCCATTCTCCCAGACCCAATGTGCATCTCTCCAGCCCTGTGTCCTCAGCTCCAACCTCCCCCACAGCCCTGTGTCCTCAGCTCCAACCTCTCCCCCTCAGCCGTGTGTCCTCAGCTCTAACCTCCTCCCCAGCCCTGTCCTCAGAACCAAACTCCACCCCAGCCCTGTGTCCTCAGCTCCAACCTCCCCCCCAGCCCTGTGTCCTCAGCTCCAACCTCCCCCCCAGCCCTGTGTCCTCAGCTCCAACCTCCCCCCCAGCAATTTGTCCTCAGCTCCAACTTCCCCCCTCATCCCTGTGTCCTCAGCTCCAACCTCTCCCCCAGCCCTGTGTCCTCAGCTCCAACCTCCCCCCAGCCCTGTGTCCTCAGCTCCAACCTCCCCCCCAGCCCTGTGTCCTCAGCTCCAACCTCCCCCCCCAGCCCTGTGTCCTCAGCTCCAACCTCCCCCCAGCCCTGTGTCCTCAGCTCCAACTTCCCCCTCATCCCTGTGTCCTCACCTCCAACCTCCCCCCCAGCCCTGTGTCCTCAGCTCCAACCTGCCTCCCAGCCCTGTGTCCTCAGCTCCAACCTCCCCGCCCAGCCCTATGTCCTCATTTCCAACCTCCCCCCCAGCCCTATGTCCTCATTTCCAACCTCCCCCCCAGTCCTGTGTCCTCAGCTCCAACCTCCCCCCCAGCCCCGTGTCCTCAGCTCCAACCTCCCCCCCAGCCCCGTGTCCTCAGCTCCAACCTCCCCCCAGCCCTGTGTCCTCAGCTCCAACCTCCCCCCCAGCCCTGTGTCCTCAGCTCCAACCTCTCCCCCCAGCCCTGTGTCCTCAGCTCCAACCCTCCTCTTCCCCCTGCAGCCGCCGCCAACACTTACCTGTTGCTCCTCTGTTTGGCTGCCTGCTGCGACTGTGGCAGGCCAGGCATCATCATACAGGCTGCCTGTTGATGCAGCACGGAGATTTTCCTAGCCGAGCCGTGGAGGTCCTGGAGGCGGAGCAGTCAGTGGAGACTAACAGGCTCCGCAAAAGACTTGTGGGAGGAGCTGCTGCAGCTGGACATGAGCATCAGCTCCCGTCTGCCATTTTATTTTTTGTGTACTTTAGGTAAGCTTCCGCGCATGCGCACTGTAAAGCTGTAGTCTAGAGCTGCCTGATCGGAGCAGAGCTCCGATCGCGGTAGTGGGGGCTGGAGAGTGGAGGGTGGCCTGCTGGCAACTGTAGGGACCAGCCCGCGGGCAGATGGCACATAGTGCCTTCCTGCACACAGATGAAAAATATGTTTTCCATAGCGCAGGGTAATATTGTCTGTTGATTGCATGTAATCACCAGACACCAGATACTACGGGACCACATAATATGAAAGCAAATTCCACTTTTTCAAAAATGGTTGACCCCCAAGGTTTCATGTGTCATTATGGGGGCAATAGTATCCTATCCCCATACATGGAAAACACATTGACCACAGTCAATGAACACAAGGAAATAATCTTTCAAAATGGGGTGCCCCATCTTTCTTGGTGCTTGAGTTGAAAATTTTTTTATGATGCACATCCTCATGCTGATAGCATTACCATGTCCGCAGCAGTGACTGCCCGGGGTCCCCAGCGGCCGTTAGGACCACTTTGGGGGAGGTCATTTTTCTATTTTTTTCAGTCCATCACGGTGGAGGATAAATGGAGCTCGTCCTTTGCAGTCTGGGTGTATATCCAGAGACAAGACCTACTCGTCCTTCGCACCAAATAGGTTAAGCACTAGTTTTTCAGGGATATGAGATTTCACAATACTTGATTTCTTCTGTTACTTTTTCCTGCTGCTATCCTGTATATCTTTTGAAAGCTTCATCTCTGATGATACAAGACCCACATTTTTTTGAGTTTCCAGCCTTTGGGCAGTAGGAACAAGAGGTGTGGATGGCAATTTAACAGAAAATGCTGAATTTTCTAGTTCTGATTGCTGTTACTGCAAAACTGTCTCCCTAGGGAAAATCAGGATCTCTCCTTCTACTGACTCAGGTCAATGTCATCTATGTTGTCCCAGGTTTTAAAAAGTAGAACTGTAAACACCACCACCACACATTGCAAAACAATGCTTTTTCATTATCAATAATAGAAGAATCATTACATACTTAATGCTTGACAGTTTAGCATCTGCAACTCCTCAAAATACTGTACGAGTGTATCCGAATCCTCATTTATGAAGGACTGCTTCTTTGGGACTATACAGCTATAACTTAGGGTTTCAAACTGTGCTCTATAGAATATAGAAAACAATTATACTAAATAAATAAAAACAAAGCATTTTTTTTATACAAAAATAAAGGGATGCAGTCACCTTGTCAAAAGTAAAAATGTTGACAATCATAATTTCGACACCACAATGTCATAAGTTTTGATATCGACATTGGTGAAATGTCAAAATGAAACATCTCGACTTCTGCACAATGTCAACATGTTCACAGTTTCGACATGTTGACATTCTACAGAATGATGACATTAGGGTTAGGCTGCGAGAGGGGAGAGTTAGCGCTAGGCTGCGGGAGGGGACGGTTAGGTAGTGAAAACACGAGGAAGGAGGGCCCTGGCTCAATGGAGCAGGAAGCTAGACTGGGAGAGATGAAGACGGCAGGGAGTAAGGAAGGCTACAAGGTGACAAGGTAAGGTTGCTTTCTGCACCCGGTTGAAGCTATGCAAACTTGGGGATAGCCTTAGGGAATGAGGGTGATCATTCCAGTGTGAGTGTGTGTGTTGGGGGGGGGGGCTCAGATGTTTGATGTAGCGTCATTTTGCTATTACTTATCACAATTTAATAAAAGAGTCCATATATCCTTTTATGTGCATGTCTTGGTATATGTAATACTACTGTGTTCGTGGGTGATGTTGCAATTTACTAGCCACTTCAAATACCTAAATTTTCCTGCTGAGATCTACTTAATAGCATTTTAAGTGGCATAATTAGATTAACCACACAGCGTTCAATTCATTGATAGTTCAATGATTTTTATGGCATATTATATATAAAATTCATTGGTCTGTTTGTTTGTTTGTCTGTCTTGTTATGCATTCGGACACCCTTGCACCGATTGAGATGAAACCAACGTGAGGTGGTCCATTTGGATCCTGGCCAGGTTTTAGGGTCCTGGTCGGGCCTTCCATTGGTGTACGCTGGGCAGAACTTTGACCCGGGGGGCCTGTTCTGGGCCTTCTACTGCATGGATTTGGATGAAACTTCACAGAGGGTGGCAATTGGAGTGGTTGGGGTCCCAGTTGGACATCATGGTAAAGTGCGTCCTGTTCTGTGCCTGCCACTGGATGGATTTGGTCGACTTCACAGAGTGGAGACACTGGTTCCCAGAAATCATACTAGGGGGTTGAGGTCCCGGTTGGATCTTCCGATGGTGTACACTGGGCTGAGCATTGTCCCAGGGAGCCTGTTCTGGGCCCTTCCACTGGATAGATTTGGCTACTTCAGTTATTTATATTATAACCACATTGGGCAACAAAACCTCTGCATTGTGACAGTAGTCTAAAAAATGTCTGTTAATCTCCTCTACCAAGAAGTGTAGGGCACCACAGTTCACACATTGCACATCCATAGGACCCAAAGAGAAGTACTGTGGTGAATATGTCATGTCCAGTGCAAGCAGTGTATCAGTTGATTTTGTTATATGTTGTTTAAGATCTTTGAACCACGCGTTCTGTGCGACCTGTAAGGGTTCCGCCACGTTGACGTCCTCAAGGCATGTTTAGTGTAAACAAAGCGTTGAGAATTGAATAATGAATTAACACAGCAGTCATGAGGTCCCCACAAGACACTCTGATATATTTGGCTGCAAATAACGGTCACAGTTTTCAGATCACCCAGCAGGTGCACAGGGAGAGTTCACAAACAAACAGTCACATTTTCCAAAGCACAATGGTGATGCAATGTAAATGGCGAGCGGATCTTTTGCCACATAACTCTGAACTAAGCAACCAATTACAACACCAATATTTTTCTGCAAACCTACGAACCAAGGGGCTAATTCAGCAGTGCACGCAAGTGCAACGCTGAACGCAGATTCACGATTATCGGGAATCTGCGCATGCGCAGGACCCATTCACAATACATACCTCTTCCCTTGTTGTTATCCTGCAGAGTACTTGCTGTAAACTAACCCCAAATATTCTTACTATAATAGTTGCACTGGTCACCGGGGACGTGCAGTCACGGTAGACAGAGCCTCCCCTGTCATACTCCTGAGATTTGATATAAAAATATACAAAGAAGATATTTATAAATTATATCTTCTTTGTTTATTGTAATCATTTTTCTAATTAACACGCACCAGCTTTGTGGAGCTCCCTGGGACTGCAGGGAGACGAGAGATGGGGCAGCAACAGCTCAGTCTCACTTCTGTATAGTAAAACACTGCTTGCAGAGCTGGGGGTGGGGTCACACTACGGGCAGTAAGCTGCACAGAAAGAGACATGCCTCTGAGTATGTGGCACATACATTGAGAACTAATGGACGCCTTGGATGTGTCATGTGACCAGGAAGTGCACCACAGTATTTAAAGACCGGAGCTTAGTCAGCAGCAGCAAGAGAAGCCACAGTGATGCAGGTGGGAGAATCAATGGACACTGAGGGGTAAATTTACTAAGATTCGATATGGTCCTGATTTTCAAAGTGATTTAGCTCGCTGGTACTAGCCAAAACTCAGGTGATTCCCTTTTTTATTCTAAGTTCACCAACAGGCGATTTGAGGCTAAACGAGTTTGCCGATGGTGAAGCAGAACGAGATATCTCTCCAGAGTAATTCGTTTTGCAGGAGATTACTCACCCGAGATTGCAGTGTTTTTTCTCTGCAAATCTCTCCCGAGCTAGCAGCCAGCACATATCAGTGAGATATGTACTTGCTGCTTGTGTGCTAAGACTTGTAAAAAAATAGATAAATGTTTTTTTTTTTTTTTTTTAAATGACGTGAGTTCCCCCCCCAAAACACTAACCAGCCGCGGAACAGTACAGGGAAAAAAATGTGTGCAACAGGCAGCAGGGACAGAGCTGGTTTTAAATATACAGAGAAAAAAATTGACGTGAGGTACCCCATATATTTAAAACCTGCCCTTGACCCTTTCTAGCGGGGGACTGATGCCACAGCCAGGGGTGCCCTTTCACCAGGCCCCCCAGCCGCAGTATCAGCCCTGACCGTTAGCCCAGGCTGGCAGCCCCGGAAATAAATACAACTCTTTCCCACGAGTAAACATTAGCGCAGTGTAATACCATGTAGAAACATGTTGTTACACTGTATCCGGAGCACATATTGGATTTCTGCGGAGAACATCGGGGGACATAAAGGTGAGTATTGAATCTTTTTTATCAGGTAATTCGTTGGGATACTTTACGTTGACAAGGGGACGGGATCATCTGGAAACAGGCGAGTATGTGCAAGTGTGTTTATGGATGCAATAAAGCTTTATTTTCACGGTGTGTTGTGTGTTTTATTAACCATTTCTTTACAGGTGAACTACAGGTACCATTGGGCCCTTAATGCTCCGCATGCTGGTACTTGTGGTTCTCCAATGATGAAAATTAACATTTTTACACTACACCTAACACTATCAACCCACCACCTACCGCCCAGGGGTGGCGGGGATAACTCTAGGCTATCAGCCTAGGCCAGGGGTGTCCTGGAGAGGGTGACCTCTTCATTGGGGGGTCCCCAACTCCCCAGGGTTCCCTGACCTGGGCTAACGGTCAGGGCTGATGCTGCGGCTGGGGGGCCTGGTGAAAGGGCACCCCTGGCTGTGGCATCAGTCCCCACTTAGAAAGGGTCCAGTGCAGGTTTTAAATATACGGGGTACCTCACGTCAATTTTTTTCTCCGTATATTTAAAACCAGCTCTGTCCCTGCTGCTGGTTCTTAAATTACAGTGGAACCCTACGCATTTTTTTCCCTGTAATGTTAAGAACCAGGACTAGTTGCCAAGTCCGGGGCTGGTTAGTGTTTTTGGAAGGGACTTCACGTCATTTTTTTTTTACAAATTAACCCTATTTTAACCATTTACACAAAGAAACATACACAAATCACAATGATTTGTGTATGTTTCTGACCATCTCGCAGCTCAGGGGGTTGAGAGATTGAAAAGTGATTTGGACAGAGAGTTTGCTCCTATCTCACTCGAGCTTGTCATCCCGATTCTTGGTAAATTTGAGAGATGTATGTTTTAGGTAAAAAGTACTTTTTTTTTGACCAGATGGTGATTTGATTCGAGATTGCTATCTCACTCGAGTTTTACGAGTGAGATGAGAGAAATCTCTCTCTAACTCACCCAACTTTACCTTTAGTAAATTTGCAAGCAGGAAAAGCATTAATAAATCACCCGAGATGGTCATCTTGACCTATCTCGATTCTTAGTAAATTTACCCCTGAAGCTCAGTGTAGTGAGGAGAAAGTTACAGTGAGTAGGGGGTGAGACAGGCTCCCAGCACTCAGACCCATCTCAATGTGCACCTCCTCATCACTGATGGTCACTACCCTTCCTGTAGCCCTACTAGTATATAAACAGACATACACACAGCAAGGAAGGTGCACTGTGATCCCACCCGCCACCTGCTGTAACTTCTTTGTCACTGCACACTTCCCTGTGCCGGGGACGAAGGGATTAACCAGCCCTCTTTTCTGCAGTCGGACATGTATTTACATTTCCCATTTGTACTCTGCAGCTGC